>CM053577.1:72852618-72951936 GCA_028646485.1 Cryptoprocta ferox
ATATCTGGATGGCAGCAGAAAAGAAGGAGAAGCATAGAAAAAAGGAAAGAAAAAAAAAAAAAAGACAACTCCCCTGTGTGGATGGGTGTGGTCTGGCGTCAGGTCAGGTCTCAGAGGCTTCTCTCTCCGAGGCCCCGCCTTGGTGGTTGCGGGGAGAAGTATGGCGCAGCTTCAAAGCTTTGCCGGAACCAAGCATTGCAACCGCCCTTCTTAGTCAGATCTCCCTGTGCCGCGGGCGAGGCAAACTGTACTCTCCAAGCTCCGCCTCCCTTCCAAATCCCAAATCCCAGTCCTTGCAGTTCAACACCGTCACCGGGGAGGAGATGCGTTCTCGCTGGCGGCCGGCCTCCCGGACCGGCTTGCACCGCACTTTTCGCGGAGCCGCCACCGCCGCCACCGCCGTCGCCGCCACCGCCGCTGTCGCTTTTCAAGGCGCCGCCACTCCCAGTGCGGCTTGGAGTGGATGCCGCTGCCGCTGCCGCTGCGCCCAAGGAAGAATTCGCCGGCCAGATGGGACGGATTTCTCTCCCGGCACCCGGCAGTTATATATGGGGAGCCGGGCGAGTTTTTCCTCCCCTAGAGATGGTTCTAGGTGCGTTTTCCGTCTCTCTTCCTCTTCCCCTGGTCTCTCCGGGGCACAGCTCGCTCTCTCTGTGTTGGGCTCGGGGGCTCCTTCCCCTTTACCACCGGGACCCACCCGTCCCCTAATTTCCCAGATCACACTCACTCAGGCATCTTTGAGGTTGTCTTCTTTCTGGCGTCTGTTTCTTCTTTCCCCCACTTGTAAATTTGAGTTTTATCCCTTCAGTCCTTCTCAGTTCAATCCATACGGGCGTGCGCGGATTACAGAGCTCCCTGCTTCTCCGCCATCTTGCCCGCTTCCCTTAGGTATTTTTAAAATAGTGAAAAACTAACACCTCCTTTCACTTTATTCTTAGAGAACACTAGTGTCATGGGAGGAACTTTATATCCTTATAGTCAGTGACAAAGACTCTCTCCTTGACTAAACTTTAGTCAAACTCCTCTGAGTCCTATTCCTAAGGCCTCAATTTTTCCCTCTAGGGAGTTTGTAACTTTCAGTACAAATGACTTCATCTACCTCCCACACCAAAACTTGGACAAACACAAACATAGTTTTTATCAGCTCAAATCTGTATTCCTAGGATGAGGACCCCAACCCCTTCAAAATAGCATGCCTGAGAACACTCATTTGCTAAAGAATGTATTGTTTGTTCCAGACAAAATCTGACTATAGACCCCTGACCTCCCTTTTCTTGGAGCATTTACTTTAGAAAGCATGCAATTGTAAATCCTTTCTCTTTTTTGAGATTGTATATTCTAAAATCCAGGAATGCCTTTCTCGAGATGGGACCATCCTTTTGAAATGTAATCATCAAGGATAGGGCCCTGTCTCCTAGTCTCTTTGGGAGAATAGGAGCCGTTAACTTTGACCCCTGTTAGCAAAGATAGTATCAACACATTGCCCAAAACCCTCCCTCCACTGCCCTGACACACACACACACACACACACACACACTGTCCTTCAGTACTTTACTTTTAACACACCCAGAGCTTAAAAAGCCTCCTGTCTTCTATTTTGCAGAGTTTAGCTTTGTTCTGTACTGCTCTCTCTCCCATACTGCAGTAGCTTGAGTAAAATCTGGCTTGCCACTTTTAACAAGAGTCCAGTGAATAGTTTCTTTTTAACATCATGGGCTAGCCAGTTATTATGTGTGGCATATTTGGCTCTATTCCAGTGTGGATGAATTCTTATAGATGGTGTACTACATTCAGCCAGCATTTTCAACTCTCCAAGATGACAGTAATCTTTAGGAATAATTCTTAAGTTTTCATTTTAATCTCAGTTAACATACAGAGTAACATTAGTTTCAGGCATACAATATAGTGATTCAACACTTCCATACATCACCCAATGCTCATCACAACAGGTGCACTCCTTAATCCCCATCACCTATTTAACCCACCTTCCCTCTGGTAACTATCAGTTTTTCCTCTATAGTTAAGAGTATGTTTTGTGCTCTCTCTATATATGTATGTATTTATTTATTTTCTCCTTTCACTTGTCTGTTTTGTCTCCTAAATTCCAATATGAGTAAAATCATACAGTATTTGTCTTTCTCTGACTGATTTATTTAGCTTAGAATTATACTTTCCAGCTCAACCCATGTTGTTGTAAATGGCAAGATTTCATTCTCTTTTATGGCTGAGTAACATTCCTTTGTATAGAATATACCACTTCTTTATCCATTCATCCATCAGTGGACACTTGGGCTGCTTCCATATCTTGGTTATTGTAAATAATGCTGCTGTAAACATAAGGGTGCGTGTATCCCTTTGAATTAGTGTTCTTGTATTTTTTTGGGTAATACCAAGTAGTACAATTATGGGATCATAGGGTAGTTCTATTTTTAACTTTTTGAGGAAACTTCATACTGTTTTCCAGAGTGGCTGTTCCAGTTTGCATTCCCACCAAAAGTGCAAGAGGGTTCCCCTTTCTCCACATCCTCACCAACACTTGTTGTTTCTTGTATGCTTGACTTTAGCCATTCTGACAAGTTTAGGTGATATCTCATTGTAGTTTTGATTTGTATTTCCCTGAAGATGAGTGATGTTGAGCATTTTTTAAAATTACCTATTGGCCATCTGTGTGTCTTCTTTGGAGAAATGTCTATTTATGTCTTCTGCCCACTTTTTAATTGGAGTATTTGGTTTGGGGGTTTTGAGTTTTATAAGTTTTTTATACATTTTGGCTACTGACCCTTTACTAGGTATGTCATTTGCAAATATCTTCTCTCATTCCATAGACTGCATTTTAGTTTTGTTGATTGTTTTTCATTGTGCAGAAGGTTTTTATTTTGAAATAGTACCAATAGTTCATTTTTCCTTTTGTTTCCTTTGCCTCAGGAGACCTGTCTAGAAAGAAGTTACTGTGGCTGATGTTAAAGAACTTACCGCCTGTGTTCTCTTCTAGGCTCAGGAATGCTTCTCAACCCTGTCTTCACTGTGATGGGAAATGGGCTCAGGGAAAGTCTTAGGGACAGATCTCTATCTAAAAAGAAAAGAAAATGGTAGAGCTATGCCCTGAAGTAATGTCCAGACACCTACATCTCCAAGCTGGTCTTTATCATCTGAATTCAAGCCACCCTGAATTTCTTTTATTATCTCTTTTGGGTTTCACAGTCTTGAATGACTGTGGGACTACAAGTCCAGCAGACAGTTGGATATTGGGCCTGGAGCTCAGAGGAGGGATCTGAGAAAATAATCAACTTTCATATGTATGTTGAGTAGATAAGATTACCCACCAAGAATGGGTTAACTGAGAAGAGAGCAAAGGAAAACACCTTATAGGAAACACCGATGTGTTCAGGAAGGTGGAGGACCTTACTACCCAACTTTTTACCTATCATACCACATACAGAAAATAGCATTTGCATGGCATATTGCAGGCAAATTGTAGGAGATGCAAGCATATCTATATGGGCTTGGTGAAATTTTTCATTACTTTCTGGATTCATTTCCTAGAACTGCCATAACAAAATAGCACAGACTGGGTGGCTTGAAACAATAGAAATGTATTATCTCAGTTCTGGAGGCTTTAAGTCCAAAATCAAGATACTTGCAGAACCATGTTCCTTTTGAAACCTGTAAGGGAAGTCCTTACTCATGATCAAGAGTCATGACCTGAGTCGCTTAACCCACTAGCATCACCCAGGCACCCTGTCGATTCATATCTGTTTTAAAGTTTTTCTTTACCCACTTAACATCACAGGGGATTTCAGAGCTGGAGTAGAAGGTCTGGTTTAAAGTGTTTTTGTGGCCAAATTAGTATGGCTGCTCAAGATCAGAACCCTGTTGCTCTCAGAATCCATGGTCCTCATGACCAACACAGTTCTGTTGGAGCTAAACACCGCAGCTGCCATGATTTGTGGCACACTGGCTTGAGAATCAAAATAGTGAATAGGTACACAGGAGGTGTTGCAGGATTTAGGGCCTCTCAGCTGGTACATGGGGGAGTCAGTGTTCTGGATACCCACACGCCCTGTCATCTTAACACAGATATAGTTTCTTTCTTCTGTTCTGGGAAATTTGATTCTCAAATTCTTGATCGTGACCATTGGTGAGACATGTTCACACAAATAAGTAATAAAAAAAGTAAGAGTGTTTATATAATCGTTCAAAAACTTATGACCATTGAAATTATACTTAAAGATGCTATCAGCTCATTTTTTTAAAATTGACAAATGTAATAGTAAATTTATTGCAAAGATGAGAATGGATTTTGAATCCAATCAAATATTCTCCTGATGAACAAGTATGCATTGTATGGATAGTCATCCTGCAGCTACCTTGGAGACTACTAAAAGTGTAGTTGGTGCTATAGATTTAAGGACAGAATTTGGTCCTTCTATCGCTGCTCCAATAGGGGTGAACCCCCTCTGGCTTCCCCACCACTGCCAGCTGTATCTTGAAGTGTGTACTACCCTTTTTGGCCTTGTCAACCTAAAGTGGTAAACTAAGCCAAGCTCAAAATTTTCAAAAAGATAAGTTTTTTAGGGAATAGCAGAGGAATTGCAATTCAGGACATGCAAATAGTAGCAAGCTGCATGCCAGTCTCTTGAGGTTTGGGATGGGCTGTATTTATAGGCAGGATTCCCCTTAAAGAGAAGAGAGCTCAGTTAGAGAAGAGAGCTCAGTCAGAGTTTGTGAAAATCAAAAAGAAGTGGAGACCAGCTTTGAAAATCCCCAAGCAGACAGAACCAGTCCAGTCACACAAACAAAGCTCAAGTCAGCTTATTGTGTGAGACCAGCCCAATCTGGGTCATTTCTTGTTCATGCCTCTGGAAGCCATAACTAAAACTTCCCAAAGTTGACAGGAGGCAACCCCTGACCAATTCCCTGTTACTTAAGAAAAGTCCAATATTATCAGTTTTCTGTGAATCAGGCATTTACAAGAAATCAATCTCTCAGTCCTTAGGTTTTATTTTCCTGAGGACACATGTGTAAGGTTTTTCCATTTCATATCCTCAAGTTCTATTTTAGGCTGAAATTCTTTCTTGGGCTACTAAAGTCAGTGTGTAACTTGGCCTCTACCAGAGCTACTCAATAGAGCAGTGAGTTCTGTATGTCGTGGGAAGGAGAGAGGCATACTTTCTGATCCACTTTTCTTAGGTGGTTCTCACAGGGGCACAGAACAAAAGTGTTTCCAATGATGGCCATTCACTGGAGGTTCTGGACTTCCAGGACCTGCCTGGGTAAAGCAATCTCTTTGCTTCATGTTTGTTGGAAAGCTCTAATGTAGAAGAGGTTGAGTCCTTAAAAAGGCAACTGGAGGGGTCCCTGGGTGGCTCAGTCAGTTGAGCATCTGATTCTTGATTTCTGCTCAGGTCATGATCCCACAGTTATTGGATTGAGCCCCACGTCAGGCATTGTGCTGAGCATGATAACTACTTAAGATTCTCTCTCTCCCTCTGCCCCCCTCCCCAACTTGTGTGTCATCCCTCTCTTTAAAAAGGGGAAGGGAAGGGAAGGGAAGGAAGGGAAAAGGCAACTGGTTTAGCAACAGAAAAAAACAAAGGAGAATGATGTCTAAAAACCAAGCAGGTTATGGCCCAGAAAGTCAAGGGCTAATGATACTCTGGGTAGATGAGGACTGAAAAGTTTTCACAAAGAGATAGGAGCAGTTTTAGTCAAGTGGTTGGAGCCCAACCACACATTGCCATGAGTTACAGAGAATGGCAGTGAGAAGTAGAGCTACACAACTCTTGCATAAGCTTATTGCTCCTCACTGTCTCTCAGCTTCCTGAATTTTTCTTTTGTATTATTTTGGTAAAACAGGCAAATATTAAAACCACCCCATGAGACTATTAAGAAGATTAAAAGAATTAACATGAAAACTTTCTGAAAATTATAAAGCACATGAAATTTATAAATATATCCATATATTGTCATGTACTTTTAGTTCTACTGAAAGTCCGTGATTCCTCCTGTGCCATCTCCAGCACCCCCATGGGGTATCACTTTTCAAATCTGGTCAGAAAAAAATGTTTTTAAGTCATGAACCAGGAACAAGAGCTGGGGGAAGCCAGTATTTCTCGATCCTCTTTGATGCTCAACTAGTTATGGAAGTAAATGCCCTGATGCCAGTAAGAAAAGAAAGAAAAAAAGAAAATCACCCCAAAGAGTGATCTTTCAACAAATCATTGAATTTATTCTCTGAGAAAAAGAAAGCATTTTTCATTAATAGTGATTCAACTTTGGCAAAATGCTGAAAAGCAGTCAAAAGACATAATAATTAATTCCCTGAAATTTTCAGAAAATATAAATTCCAGGAAGACCTAAGAGGGTAGATTTAGGCTGAGAGTGGTCATGGCTGGGCCTGAAAATCTTAAGGAAAATACAGTAGTCTTTCCCCTCCCTCCTTCTTCCTGACCAGCTGTGGTTTTGCTTTGTGCTGTTTCAATTGCCGGTGGTCAACCATTCTCTAGAAGCAGATGATCCTCCTTTTAGTGAATCATCAGAAGGTCAGTAGTAGCTGAACACTTTATTATAAAGCCTACATCATTCATCTCACTTCATCATATCCATAGGCATTTTATAATCTCACATTATCACGAGAAAGTTAAGTACAATACCATAAGATATTTAAAAAATGGTTTTTTAATGTTTTTTTCATATTTGAGAGAGACAGACAGACAGAATGCTAGTTGGGGAGGGGCAGAGAGAGAGAGGGAGACACATAATCTGACGCAGGCTCCAGGCTTCAAGCTGTCAGCACAGAGCCCCACATGGAGCTCAAACCAAGAACTGTGAGATCATGACTAAGCCAAAGTCAGAGGCTTAACCGATTGAGTCACCCAGGTGCCTCTGCAATATTTTAAAAGGCAGAAAGATATTATATTCATATAACTTTTATAACAGTTTACTGTTATAATTGTTCTACTTTATTATTAGTTATCATTGTTAATCTCTTACTGTGACTAATTTATGAATTAAATTTTATCATAGAGGAAAAAAATTGTATATATGGGGTTTGGTACTCTCCACGATTTCAAGCATCCATTGGGGGTCTTGAACATAACCCTCATGAATAAGGGGGGCACTACTGTAGATTGCTGGAAGGTTTCCCCAGTGAACCCAGCTCTACCATTTTAATCCTAGATGAGGTATACTTTGGTGGTTAGCCAGAGGAGGAGCATGTTCTAGAAGAAAGTGTTCTTAGATCAAAAACTTGGTTTCCTTTCCCATTATATTTTCATGGTAGAGCAGTTAAACTGGGTAATGAGTATATGTAGAGTTGAAGTGGTGTCAGGCATAGCTACATGTAATAGCAATTCTATACTCTTAAATCCTGGAACTGGATCTACCTTTGCAATCAAACCATTTCACTTTGCCCACACAACTATAAGATCACAACTATGTAGACCATTTAATAGGTGGTTTATATTAAGAAAATATCAAAACTATTTTCAGCACCCTGAGACAACTATTTTGAATGACTATTTCCATTTTCCAAAAACTGATGTCAAAGCAAAAATTGAACCAAATTTAAGTAGCAATAAAGACTTTATTAAGGCTCTTGTATTAGGGGAGAGATGTCAGAACTCACTCTGAGCTTAACTGCACTGAGACAAAAAGGGTAGGGTTTTTAAGGACTGGGGCGAGGTAGTGGATAAGCCCTAGAAAATATTAGGTGGAAGTCATAGGCCATCAGTATTTGCTCATTGGCTTTATCTGAAGGAATAATCTCATATCTTTATGACAGGAGATAGTTTTCTAACCTGGAACAAGGTGCCCATTGAAGTCAGGCTCAAATTCATCCACAGGAACTAGGAGATGGGGGTGCTATCTCCTTTGATAGTTACATTTCAAAGATGGCTCCCAAGTCATTGAGAACAATATTCCTGAGTTGTAAAACCAGCAAGATGCTTTTTAAAGACTTACATACAATGCAAAGGTTCAAAGAAATCATTTCTAATTAAAAATTTTCTAAAGAAAATGACCTGAGAAAAAGGAGGTCAGGGCCTCCAGTGTGAGGAAGTAGCCTATCTAAGCCTGTCTAAAGATTAGTCAGGCTGAGGGGAATGTCAAGGGCATCTTTGTCACTGGTTACAAAATAAGTTATCATTTAAAATTGAAATAATGTTTTGGGGCAACTGGGTGACTTAGTCGGTTATGCGTCTGACTCTTGATTTCAGCTCAGGTCGTGATCTCATAATTCATGAGACTTAGCCCCACAGCTGGCTCTGTGCTGACAGCATGGAGCCCGCTTGGGATTTTCTCTCTCTCTCTGCCCTTCCCACACTTTCTCTCTCTCTCTCTCTCTCTAACTAAAAAAAAGTAAACTTAAAAAAATAAAATTGAAATAATTTTTGCTCAGTCTAATTACTCAGTTGTATATCAAACTCCATTTTTTTTTACTTCCTGCAATGAAAATGCCATCTGTTTTAATTGTTGTAAACCTCCAATTAGCACCACCCAATAGAGATTCTTCAATGAGGGAATATTCTATAATCTGCACTATCCAATCCAGTAGTCACTAGCCACATGTGTCTATTGAGCACTTGGAATATAGCTAGTGTTACTGTGAAACTGAATTTTTAATTTTGATCGATTAAATTTAAATAATCACATGTGGCTAGTGGCTGCCATATTGGACAATGCCACCTCCAAATTGATCTATCATTTTATCTGCAGAAAAATTGCTACTACCAAATGTAGTGTCTATAATCTGAGTCATTCTTCAAGGAGAAGGTATCAGCAGAGCATAGGAATACTTACATTCACTTTGCAGGATGATGGTGAGAATTGAGATATATGTAAAGTACCTAGAAAAATGCCTCCTACAAAACAGATAGCCAACAATGTTAGTTTCATTTTCAGTCTCCTTCAGGGGCACATACTCAGTGTGACAGGGTCTTTACAATCTAGAACATAACAAACAGTAAGGCCTAGGTTATGTGAATGCTTAGGAACAGATACGCTAATATTCTTCCTTGTTACAAGGCACAGATGCTCTTGCTCTTTTATGATGTACAGGAAGTTAGTTAATCTTGGACATAGTCACCATCTTTATATTGACCCAAATAAAAATGCCAAACTTTAAAATCAGAAATTGCACGCATTTGGGTTCCTCTCAATATTGATTTAATATTAATGATAATCTATTGCATGATATTGATGCACTCTTTCCCATGGAAGACTTAAAATAAACAGAAGCTTACATAAAGGCTAAATCAAATCAGAACGTGCATCCTCTGAAGATACCTGTGATCCAAAGACATGCTTTTATGTATTGTATAAATTACATATGTGTGTTTTTAAAAGAACTCATCTCTCCTACTGACAGTGAATTATATATGTAGAAATGTGGGATACACAAAGGAAGAAAGGGAAAATAGCATATGTAATGGAGGAAAGAGAATAATTTTGGCAAATGTGTTTTAGCAGAATATGAGGATCTTGGCATACTATAATTAGCCTTAATCTGAAGTGAAGCTGCTACAGCCTTAGCCATCAGGAATTCCATGTTATTAAACTATAGACATACAGTGGTTTCTTCCAGATACTGTGTTCTCCCCGTGCCTATTTTTTTCTCCTCTGTTGATTACTGTCATGTATTTCTGATGTATAAATGTTGGGGTTTGGAGCTGATGGCCAAGAAAGAATTCTTCATCAGATGTCTTTGGTGCAAAAAAGCATGGGGACAGGACCTGTGGGCAGAAAGAGCTGCATTGTAAGTGTGAGGGGTAACAGATGAGATACTTGGTCATTAGGGGAGGTAAAGACAAGGGGAAGTTTCCAAAAGGACTTTTCTTTTCTTTTCTTTTCTTTTCTCTTTCTTTCTTTTTTTCTTTTTCTTTCTTTCTTCTTCCTTTCTTTCTTTCGAGGTTGGAACAAGATCCAAACCTAGTTTGGACTGACCCCAAAACTTCTGATGTGTTTTTTAAAATTTATTTTTATTTTTTTGAGAGAGAGAGCAAGAGCACTTGCACTGATGTGTATACATAAGCAAGGGAGTGGCAGAGGAAGAAGGAGGGGAGAGAGGGGGAGAGAATCTTTCTCTTTTTTATTTAAATTCATGTTAATTAACATATAATGTAGTATTGGTTTCAGGAGTAGAATTTACTGATTCTTACATACAAAACCCATCATCCCAACAAGGGTCCTCTTTAATGCCCATCACCCATTTAGTCCATCCACCCACCCACCTCCCCTCCAGCAACCCTCTGCTTGTTCTCTATAGTTAAGAGTCTTAATCTTAAATCTTAAACAGCCTCCAAGCTCAGCATGGAGCCTGAGGGGGCTGGGGGATTCATCTCACAACCAAGAAATCCTGACCTGAGCTGAAATCAAGAATACTTAACCTCCTGCGACCCAGTTGCCCCACCAAAAGGATTTCCATATGTTAAAGAAGACTTACAGGATCCTGGAGGCCTGACTATTGTCAAGGTCAGATTATTTTTGCCTCTAGCAAAGCATTAACATTAAGACAGTTGGAAGTTCCTGGAGGAATGTCATCTCTTCCTGCTTCAAGTATTTATCTGTCAATGGGCAGCAGGTTATAAGGAAATTTAATTTTATCTACATTTCATTTTGCCTTTCTTCTCCACATCATTTCCACCTGTGTTCAATAATGCCATCCCAATTTTCTCTTGGGAATTGTACAGTGATAAATTGCCCCAAGAAATGGTAAAATTTTTATAACTTGATCAGCATGTTTATATGAAAGAATAATTATTTTGAACGAACTACACTTACCCTTTCTGATTCAAGAGTTTGGAGTGTTGTATGCAACCAAAAGCAGAATAATGGAAATCTGATCTCAGATCCCACCACACTGACACTTAAGAATAAGTGAATTTCAGCAGTTTATTTCATTGGTCTAAATACAGAGGTGTCATATACTATCATTTTATTCTGAATTTTATGCCAAGTAGATATGACCCATTACTCAATAGCTTGATGTTTATTTTGTTTAAGCAAGAGTTACTGAAAACAATACAATTTTACACAATGTAGAAATTATGTTATCATTTGCTAAATACGACTACAGCCAATACCAATATAACCCATCATCAGTTGAAAAGATTGAAAATGCATTTAATACATCTAACCTACCAAACCTCATCACTTAGCCTAGCCTCTCATAAACGTGCTCAAAACACTTCCATTTGCCTACAGTTGGCCAAAATCATCTCACACAAATCCTATTTTATAATAAAGGGTTGAATATCTCATGTAGTTTATTGAATACTGAAGGTGAAAACAAAATGCTTGCGGGGGTACAGAGCGGTTGTAAGTGTATCGATTATTTACTCTCATGATTGTAGAACTGACTAGGAGCTGCCGCTGTTCCTGCGCAGCACCAGGACAGAGGATCGTACTGCAATCGCTAGTCTGGGAAAGATCAAAATTCAAAATTCAAAGTAGTTTTTACTGAATGTGTATCGCCTTTGCATGTGGTAAAGTCAAAAGATTGGAAGTCAACCATCATAAATTGGGAACCATGTGTACATAATGATGATTCCTTTGCCAAAGTTGGACATACAGTAAGGAAGGAAACTAACATTTGCCTGGTAGCTTTTATGTGCCAGATGCGCATATGAAAAAGATTTAAAAAAATTAATGTTTATTTATTATTGACAGACAAAGAGAGACAGGGCATGAGCAGGGGAGGGGCAGAGCGAAAGAGAGATATAGAATCTGAAGCAGGTTCCAGGCTCTGAGCTGTCAGCACAGAGCCCAATGCAGGGCTCAAACTCACAAACCGCGAGATCATGACCTGAGCTGAAGTTGGATGCTCAACCGCCTGAGACACCCAGGAACCCCGCAAAAGATTTTTTAAAAATATATATTTATTTTTATTTGAGAGAGGGAGAGAGAGAGAGAGAAAGAGAGAGAGCGCGCATAAGTGGGGGAGAATGGCAGAGGGAGAGAGAAAGAGAGAGAAAATCTTAAGCAGGCTCCCTGCTCCATGTGGAGCCAGACACAGAGCTTGATCCCACAAACCTGGATCATGACCTGAGCTGAAATCAAGAGTCAGATGCTCAACCAATTGAGCAGGTGCCCCTGGAAAACATTCTGATAATCCTGTTTCGTGAAGACCTTTTTCATTTCCACACACCTTGCCCTGAATTCACTTGTGTTTTTACTTACAATCATTTTATGATTCCTTAATGATGTGAAGTGTTGGGGTTCAGAATTGATGGCCAAGAAAGAATTCTTGAGTTGTCTTTGGTTTAAAAAGATGTTTTTATTATAGCATGGGGATAGAACCTGTGGGCAGAAAGAGCTGCATTGGGGTTGTAAGGAGTAACTGGTTATATAAGATTTTCTATCCTATGGAGGGAGGGTCATGTTAGGGCTCCAGGAAATTGAGTCTATAGGTTTCTGGAGAAAGCTTTTTTTCTTATAAATCATTAAGACAGTTGAAAACTGATGGAGACTCATGTCCTATATGACTGTGAACTCTATCAGTTAATCATTTGTTTTTCTCCTTTCCTTTGTTCTTGGGCAGCCAGGATTGCCTGAAAAATGTCACACATATCCCACCTGGGCTGGGGTGGGTGAGGGGGGCTAAGAGGGAGGGTTGCTAGCTTGTCCTTTTGTCCTTTTTCCTTGCTTTTGCTCCCTCATCATTTCCCTCCTGAACAATTTTGACCCTTAAATCTTTAAGATTGTTGAAAGTGAAAAGTTTCATCTTCTGTAGCTTCTTCCTGCTGAGTAGAGGCATAGAGATTTCCCTACCTATGAGTCAATATTGGTCCATTCAGGAACATACAGACGAGCTATGTAAAGCAGAGGCAGCTGAATCCAATGTGGACAACATACATGAACATCCTTGAGTAAAAAGGATGATCTATTGGCTTGAAGTTATTGCAGTGATGGTGTCTTGGCACCAGGTGGAAAGACCTGGGAGAAAACGGCAAAACATAATTAGAATGACAGGAAAGATAAATCCAAATAAAAGTCCTTTGACAAAAATCCTCCTCCAGTCCAGGAGTTTAACCAATCATTAAAGGAAAAAGAGGGATCATTTAAAGCACCAATTTGAGTATTCATGTCAGTTAGAAATCCCAAAATATTTTTGTGGTAATCTGAAATGGATGCAGAGCAATCTGTTTTATGACAGCACAAGTTCCACCTTGTGCAGCAGTTAAAACATCTAACGCCATTATGTTTTGTAAAACTGCTTTACACATTTGTGTTACTTTAGTATTTAATAGGAAATGCTATGTTGAATGTCATTGAGGGCTTTGACCGTGTACTTATTAAGAGCTTCCATGTGCCAAACAACATCCTCCAGTCCCAAAGAGGGAACAAAGATGAATGCTAGATGGTCATACTGATGAAACAGATAATGTGTCCACTGTTGTTTTAAATTTGGAAGGTCGGCTAGGTTGGTAATGGTTTTAACAATTCATCCGTGCATCCAAGCAAAACCCAGAGTGCCGAGTATCCAGCCTGGAGGAAGCTATGGCCACAAGATAGAGCCACATAGCCATCGGGTCCTTTTAGGAGCCAGCCATCTAATTCTGGGCCTCCTTGAACTATAGTCTGAATATCAAGAGCTAATAGGTTTTTAGAGAGCCATGTTTTGAATTTGTGGATGACTACAAGTCGGGTCTGGTGAAAAGTGGCTGCTGTGTGCTTGGCTAAAACCTCTATTTGCAAATTTTATCAATAGAGGTGGCTTCTGGGACAAACATGGTTATGGGATAAAACTGTCAAGAAGCCCTCTTTGTTTGATGTCTAATTGTAACAATGTCCTAATCATGAGGAATTATTGGCAAGTAGAAGACTTGTCTGGGCATATGGGAATCCCAAAGTGCATCATCCAATGCAATCTTAAGGAAAGTCAAGCCATCCATTATCTCCACAAGTCCATAGTTAACTTGGAGTGGTATGCTCTGGCTTTTAAGGAGCAATTTTTTCATCTCAGCCACACAGAATTGGTGAAGTTGCTAGTTGAGTTATGTAATTATTGGGGAATCCATCCCATTTTCCAGCTGTTCAAATAACCATATCCCCATGGGATCTTGTTATTATCCTCACAGGAGACAAGTAAGAAGACTGTATACATGAGACATTGTGGCAATTTCTCTGAAGTTTACCTCAAGTTGTCCAGCATCAGTTTTTAGGGCTTCCAGGAAAAGGGCAGTTTAAGTTTTTAATGACTTTAAGTCAAGAGAATGGAAGAAGATTGGAAACCTTAGCTGGAGAACCATAGCCAAATATTTGAGGGAACCAGGAAACTCAGGATCTACTATAGTTTATGATAAATAGAATTAAAATTTAATGTCTACAAAGAAGTGTTATTAAAACACATTTTTTTCTCTATGATCACCCTCATTTTTATCAAAGATATCCAAATTGAGATTAATTTGTTTGTAAAACAAGTCCAATTTTAACAAATTTTGCCTAATTATTTACATAAGCTCAGCAAGAATAGTGATTGATCATATAGATCTTTTAAAATTTGCTTTGCTGAAATTTTTCATAAGGGATATATTGAAGTTTTAGTAGCCTTTCTAGGCCGGAAACCAAACCAAATGCTTGCCATCAGGAACGCCTGCAATACCTGTAGATTTGGGTGAGTTCCTTTCTTTTTCTTTTTTTTTTAATTTTTTAATGTTTATTTATTTTTGAGAGAGAGAGAGAAAGAGAGAGACAGAGCATGAGTGAGGTAGGGCACAGAGAGAGGGAGACATAGAACCTGAAGCAGGCTCCAGGCTCTGAGCTGTCTGCACAGAGCCCGAAGCGGGGCTTGAACCCACCAACCATGAGATCATGACCTGAGCTGAAGTTGAACACTTAACTGACTGAGCCATGTAAGCAACCCAAGGAAGTGACATTCTTTTTTAAAATTTATTTGAGAGAGAAAGAGAGTGAGTACAAGCAAGCACGAGTTGGGGAGAGGGGCAGACGGAGGGAGGGAATCTCAGGCAGGCTCCATCCTCAGTGCATAGCCTGGCTCATGGCTCAATCCCACTACCCTGGGATCATGACCGGAGCCAAAATTAAGAGTCAGACACTCAACCGAAAGAGGTACCCAACAGCCCTGGGAAACGACATTATTTACTCACCTGGTAAGGCTGCTGGGAACTCTGTAAGGAAGGTATCAGGCCAACATTTCATAGGGGCTCTTTTGGCTTCATGATTCATAAAGTCAACCTTAGTTCCTTAAAGCTGTATGGTCATATCTGAGTCTAATATATGTCTCTCTCAAGTAGGACATTGCAGTCAAAATCTCGGTAAAGTATTTCCAATGGTGTTCTGTTACATGAAGAACAGATTCTTATTGAACTTATGTGAATAACAGTGATTGCCATGAAAGAAAAAATACTAAGACTTTTTGAATTTCAGAAGGTTTAGGTAGAGAGAAAAGTTAACTGCTTCAATTTGTTCACAAATGAATGTTTTATTATATTTCTGTAGGTCATAGATATCTTAAGAGGGAATTTCCTTAATCCAGAAGAACAAACATTAGAGAACCAGTGTTTCAAACAAGAGTCACAAAAATTATAATCCTCTACTTCAGTTCATTTAGCCCCATGTTACTAATTCTTATTCAGTTTGAATGCAGATTTTAGTTAGTTCTGGAAATTCTTACCCATTTCCATTTTATGATCTCAAAGATACCAAATACTTGCATTTGTCAAACGCCATTTATATGAATCTTCTTGGAGATGAAACATGCTTTATAAGAAAATAAGAACAATAACTATAAATGACAGAAGACTCAAAAATGGACATGTTTAAAGATCTGATGAAAGTGCATTATAATGTAGCTGACAAGGAAACCCAGTGACTTCTGTGACATACAATACTTCACTAATCAGAATGTTAAGTACTGACCTTATACCAGAACATATTAAAACTTCAGGAATTTTATATATAAGCACTTACCCAAGCATAACCTAAGATTTATCATTATTTGCTTGATAGTTCTTTCCAAGTAACTTAACATATCAAATAAACAAGTCTAGTTGGTCAAAAAGACTTCATTTAAAACTTAAATCATGGGAAGGGCTTCTGGGTGGCTCAGTGGATGAAGCATCTGACTCTTGATTTTGGCTCAGGTCATGATCTAAGAATTGGTGAATTGGTGAGATCAAGCCCTGCTTTGGACCTGCTTGAGATTCTCTCTCCCTCTCTGTCCTTACCACCCTTTCTCAAAATAAATAAATAAACTTTAAAAATTTAAATCTTGAGACAGTTTGTTAAAAACCTCAGAAAGTTATAAAGCACATGACTAAATAGGGTTATCGGTCATGATACAACTTAAAACTTAATTATTTCTTTAACCAACATGACAATAAGAGATTACAAAGGCAAATATGTAGGGTTATATAGTTGTCAGCAGAACTTAGTTCCTTTAACATTGAGAAGTTTTAACTTTACCTAATCAAAGACCTAATAAAGACAAAACTTAGAAACTGGTTTTTCTGGGCAGATAAAGACAAGAGAATACAACTTTGTTTACATTTTCTTATCAAGAGCAAACCAACAATCCAAGAAAACCTTATCATTTGAACAGACAGAAGAGCAGAGTTTCAATATTATACCAGTATACTTTTAAAATCCACTCATTTCAACCTTAGTCTGTCTTGACCACACATAAAATTCCTTTACAAAGATTTCCATTCACAGACCTTCTACAACTTTCTTTTGTGTTCAGATTTTGCCCAAGCCATTTTTCTCCAAACAACTAGCCTCATTTTAGGACTAAATTACTTTCTCTGACCTTCAACAAAAATGTATTCCCATTCCTTATATCTTTCTGACACATACAAAGTTGCTTCCCTTATTTCCATCAGTCTTAATTACATTTAGTGGAATTTTGAACTCTTAGGTACCTTAGTCTCCAGTGGAAATTAAGTAGTAGCCAGTTGTGAACTGTTACAGCAGAATTCTTTAGATGGCAAATTTATGAATCAATTAGGCACAAAGCGTGTATACCAGTAGACTCAAATATCCTTAGTCTGCAATAAGAAGTCAGAAATAGAGAAGTCTCATATTTAGTAACCAAAGCTTTAGTGTTTTATCTCATTTGGAAAAGACCTAGATGTTCAATGAATTAAATCCATTTTATCATCTAAAAAAAACTTTTAAGTTTCAGGTTACCAAAGATTTTGAATGCTATCTTAACAATTATCCTTGAAAACTTTGAGACAGACAAAATTTACCATCATCATAAGTCATGCTTTTCCCAATAAACTGCAACAGAGATAACACAAGATTATTTGATCTTCAGTAAACTTAGGTAGAATGAAAATTTCATATTTAATGCTGATAACTCTAAATTCATGTCTATTGTAATTAAACTAACAAATTAGCAGTTTAAATACTGAATTATGTTCCATTTGGGTCCACTTAAAAGTCAATCAATTTATTCCTCATTGTTAATTTTTACCTTGAATACTGGTAGGGAAATCTGAAGTAGATGATGTTAAGTCCAAGGGGTTGCTTTTTGCTCTTTGACAGCTAGGGTGGGAGGAGGAGCCAATGATGCCAATGGCACCAGTTATACAGGCCACACACAAGATGGTGCAGAAATAGGAGGAAGAGGAGGAGGGGAAGGTAGAAGAGGTGAGATATCACTCACAAGGCTGGAGGTGGATAAACGCCCAGAGGCCAGAGAAGGTCTCTCAGTCCTAAAGTTCACCATCTTGGACTGATGAAAAAACAGGTTTTCTTTCCATCAAGTGGAATTAGCCAGTTCATGTCAGGCCAGAGAAGACAGAGAACTTCCCCGAAACAAAGGGAGTTTCAGTAGCTGCTTGGGAATATTCCTTAAAGTTGCTGTCCAGAGTTAGACTAACCAGAAACGGTTGTTTCCAATTATTATAGCCATTAACCTGGGAAATGAATGAGGGAGAAGCCCTTCCACACACAAGAAGAGTAACCTGTGTGTATTAGAAAGAACAGTGAGAGATAGTGTCCCCTTCATTAGGGATGGCCTGTGTTTCCTACAGCAACCTGGGTCCTATCAGAAGGAGGCCTTTTTAGATAATTTTCATCCAACATATCAGGAGGGAGTTTATCAGCCTGGTTCTGCAAGAAGCCCTTAGGTCCAGGTCCTTATTTAGAGCCCTCAAGGCCTGGACCTAGAGTACCTACAACCATTTTCCCTGTTTCCTGCAGAAGAGAGCTAACTGATAGATAGATCCTACTGAGGCCATGAATGTTACTCCTTTCTTAAATTTTGCAATCTGAATTGTTTTCATAGGTTAAAAGGCATTCCAAGGGAGAGTCCTCTGGGAACTGAAGCAGAGAGAAGGTCTATTACCAAGAAAACACCCTTCCCTCCCCCCCCCCTCCCAGGTGACATCCCATGCAGGAGATGTCAGAAGTTCCTGGTGTCAAAGCAACCTCAGATGTCCCTGGAACAAAACTGCTATGATTACCTCACTGCTGTTAAAGACCCTGAGGAGGGATGCTAGTGTCCCTCTGCTTCCCCATCAAATCCTAGACTGTCAAATGGGTGCTGGCATATGGACCAAGATACCAAGCCTTTTCTGCCTTGCCTTTAAGGCAATGCTGTGATGACCAGGCCTTATTTCCTTGCCTTGCTGTGAAAGCTGTGACATGCCATGAAGAACCCACCATTTTTAACCCATGGAAAACACTTGAAAAGTTTTAAAGGGGAACTACCCAATTTTTTAACTTAAGCAGTCAGTAGAGGACACTGACAGAAAACAGCAAAGATAGAGATCCATCATGGTCTAAGCGACATTCTAATATATGGAATTTTTTACAACCAACCTCTCTAGGAATCAGTTCCAGTTGGGCTTTAATTCAATCAGGTACTGGTTTTGGCCAGCTCTGAGTGGAGGTCTCACAGCCAGAAGTGGCTAGACCAGTGATGTCAAGGGGATCACTTTAAACCAATAAGGAGGAAACCTCACATGGGAGTCTGAAGACTGGCAGCCATGTTAGTCATTTAGGTGGTTGTCCCATGTCCAAGACAGACAACTTTGTTTAAGGAAAGAAAGGAAGAGAAAGTATCAAGTTTCTGGGTCTTATTCCCATTCCAGGCAGGATACTAACCTCCAGCCTCCCCATAGAGTAGCCATGGGCTAGAGGATTGCAGCATGAACAATCAACATGAAAATGTTCCAATAAGACCATACTTCCTGAAAAGCCCCTGAAATCAAAGTAAAGGGAAAGGAGAGGAATTACCAAGTTTGCACCAAGGTTCAGAGTCCAGATGAAAAGACTTGAAGCCCCACGTTGGGTGCCAAAGTGATGTGGTTTGAAGTGTTGGGGTTCAGACCCAATGGCCAAGAAAGAATACTTGACACATCTTTGGTGCAAAAAGGTGTTTTTATTATAGTAGGGGACAGGACCCATGGGCAGAAAGAGCTGCACTGGGGTTGTGAGGAGTGACTGTTTATATTTTCTATCCTACGGAGGGGGGTGTGATGTTAGGGCTCCAGGAAATTGAGACTATAGGTTTCTGGAGATTGCTTTTCTTCTTGTAAATCGTTAAGACAGTTGCAAACTGATGGAGAATTTTGTCCTGCAGAACTCTGATCTCTATCAGTTAACCATTTGTTTTCCCTTTTCCTTTGTTCTTGGGCAGCCAGGAGGGCCTGAGGAATGTCACACATACCCCGCCCAGGAAGGTGTGGGGGTTGTGGAGGAGGTTGCTAGTTTGTGCTTTGCTCTCGGCTTGCCTTTTTCTCCCTCATTATTTGGATACCACAAGTTACTTTTATGTTGTGATGACTGATTAAACACGCTAATATTTTATATTCTACAAATAGATAACTTGCTTTCACTTGTAATTTTCATATTTCATAATTAAAAAGCATGTTAGTTTCTCATGGATAGCTACTGAACTCAGCAGAGATTGAGTTTTAAGTAAATTATATAAGAATATCCTTATTTATAAGCATTAAAGAGCTAAACCAAAAAGATTAGCAAAAATTGGGAAGATGGGAAGTACTTAAGATTTCAGAAAAAAAAAATTCTCTCACAAAGTTAATCCCTAAGGATCAATTAGAAACCTTGGCTTATTGTTTTACCTCTATATCATAGAAAATCTCTTTGCACAATACCTTTGTCCACAGATCTAAATGTAACTCCTTTCAAACACCTGAGGTAAAGATTTCTGATAAATGAATTGTTCACCAGTATATGTTTACATTAACCCCTTAAAAAAACTTCAGTATTTGATTAAAAAAATGATTCTGAATATATTCAAGCTGTAAGGTAATAGGTAGCTTCTATATAACATATTTTAATTTCACAGTGATTTGTATCAGCTAATCTTATAATGGTTAATACTGTAATAGGTAGACTAATTCTTTCCAAGAATGATTCCTGGCATATTGCCAATATTCTTTTTCATTGTTTGAATCCTTTTCACAGTTCATGATAGGAGTTTTACTTAGACATACACCTGGAACAATTATTATCCCAATGTACAATTTGCTTTCTTTATTGGAAATTGTCCATTTTATAGTTTCAAAGTTTTAGCTTTTATTTTTCCATGTAGATTATAAGAGCTAGTGCATTTGAAACACAAGTGTATTTCTGTGTTCACTTTCCACACCATCCAACTAAGATTAAAGGATAATGTCTCAGCAATTGTGTAAGTTCACATTCTTGGCTTCCAAGCAACACTTTCAGAAAAGTTTTCTTTTCTTCGTTGTTATTCACAAAATAAAGAAATCCTGTTGTAGAATCAGCTCCTATCATGAATGGGCTGATTCTATCACAGAATCACAGAGTCTTACAGTTGGACCTAGTTCAACATCTCACTCAGTTCAAGAAACCATTATCTAGCATGGATGGATGACCATCTATCTAGCCTTGGCTTAAGTGATAGGAAATTCATCTCCATAAAAATCTTGCTCTGTTTATGGTGTGGTAAAAAGCCCACTGGTTTGGGAAACAGACTGGATTATAATCCCAGTTCTAGCTGCATGAGGTAGGACAAAGTTGTTTACCTTTTCTGAACCTTAACGTCCTTGCCTATTTCCGGTATATTTATGATCAAAAGATAGCTAATGATAAACTATGAAGATAAAACTAGTTAATGCAAAATATGCTCAGTAATTGATGCCCCCCCATATTTTATCCCCACAGAAAGAAGAAATCTGCCTCTATAATTCATTCAATAAACATTTATAGGAACACTGTTCAAGGGACTGTATATAACTATTAACAAGGTAGAAGGGACCTCATTCTCAAGGATAGTATATTCTACCGAGAGAAAAGCAGACCAACAATAAGTAAATGAATTGTTTACAGGAAAAAAAATCAAGTGACTAGATAGTGATAACCCGTTATACAGAAAATTAAAATAGGGTTATGTACTCATTACTTAGTGGCTACTTCAGGCAAGACATTGCTGAGGAAATATCACGCTGAAATCTGAATGACAATTCTACCCCAGGATCCTATCCTCATTGTGCTTTCCGGAGCTGCCCAGAAAAAAAACAAAAAACAAAAAACAAAAAACAAAAAAAAAACTTTTAAATGGTTGAAGGCACCTAGTATATCTACCTTTAGATTCTTTCTTTTTAAAGCTAAACATCACCAGTTCCTCCAACTATGTCTTATGTAACATGATTTCAACAAAAAATTTCAACTGGGAAGACTCCTTCCAGGTTTACCAATCCTGTCTTTAAATGTGCACTTAGAACGAAAACAATTCTCCAGATGTAGCTGAAACCATGTGAAATAGAAAGTATCTCTTCCCTTCATCTGGATTCTGTGCCTCACTAATGATACGTGACTATAGCAAAATACTGACTAAATTGTCATCAACTACAAGTTCCTGGTCTTTTCCATAGGAACTCCTATTTGGACACATTGCCTCTTTCCTATGTCTGCCCACTTGTTTCTGTACCAGAGTGTTACATTTACTTTCGCTGTGGTGGTATCTTGTTAATTTCAACCAAATTCTTCCAGCCTGTGGCGAGATTTTGAATCTTAGTTCTCTCCTCTACTATATTAACTATTCTTTCATCTCCATGTCACTCATAAATGTAGTTAATATGTTGCTTAGCCTATCAATTAGATGTCTAGCAGATACAAAGCTATTTCAGAGCCATGCTACATTATTCAAGAAATATAATTTGTCCATGAGAAAGAAAAGTCACATTATTATGGATAATTTTCTTCTGAATTGAATTCACAAATCATGAGATCATGACCTGAGCTCAAACCAAGAGTCAGATGCTGAAGCGACTGAGGCACCCAGGTGCCCCTCGTCTGACTCTTGATCTCAGCTCAAGTTGTGAGATTAAACCTCCTGTTGGGCTCTGTGCTGTGTGTGAAGCCTACTTAAAAATAAATAAATAAATAAATAAATAATAGTAAAAAAAAAAAAAAAGTTGATGAGTGTTAAAGAATATAGAAAATAATAGAGCCCTGTGTCATTCAATTAGAGATTTCTCTCCAGGCTGATATAGGGCTGTTAATTTATTATTAGGATTGTTAATTGAATCCAACTCTTCCTGGGTAACAGTAACATATTTATAGTTTATTAATATGGTATGGTACCAACATAATGATCTAGAAGAAGCAGGCTTTTGATTCTATGTCCTCAAATTTGTTACATTTTCAAAATATGAGATTGTCTGGTGGACTTCTACTTCCTGGTTTAAAAGTACTTTTGTCAAGAATTCATAGAAATAATTATTAACTATTTGAGTCAATCAAGCATAAAGAAAATAATGTTCCTTATCACTATAGCGTATGCTTAAAAAACTAGACAAAAGAATTTAGAATTAAAACTTTGAAACTTGGCATAAAACAAATACTCAGAGGACCAAGAACACATGTCTGAGTGTGGGAAAGCATTTGCCTTTGAGAAAAATTTAGAAAAAAATTAAAAAAACCCACTTTGCTGTGTGTGGGCAGATATTAGGCCTCATTCAGAGAAAAATGGCTACATGATGTAATTGTTTTGATACACTATACACATAGAACACATTGACCTTGAGAAATTCAGTTCTATTTGAATTTTTATCTATTTCCCTAAAGACTTGACATTTGAGTCCGATTTTTTTTTTGGTAAAACTATCTTAAAACTTAATCCGTGTTTTTTGTTATTTTTTATGTAACACTTGCCACTAAAACAGGCAGAAGCAAGGATTATCCCCTTAATAACATGGTCCTCTTTTCTCCAGCCCCAGATGGCTTGCTCATCGCAGGGCAAGAGTGAGGTGGACCATGATGGGTAAAACTGCTGCACAGGCTCCGGTCAGGAAGAGGGAGAGAGGCCTGGGATAAAGAAGGATTTTTGGTTAATAAAGCACACCAATATGTTTCTAACCAGTTATTCTTGGGGAAAATGCAAGGTCATGATAAATAAATTTGTTACATCGTATTGATGTGGGAAACAAAGGCAAATGGAAAATTAAATTTCCTTACAATTTACAGCCCATTGACAAGTCCTTGAGACAGCAGAGTGACATTCCTCCAGGAACACCCAATTGTCTTCATGCTAATGCTTTGCTGCAGGAAAAATAAGTGGTTAACTGATAGAGATCACAGTCATGCAGGACCAGAGTCTTTATCAGTTTACAATGTCTTAATGATTTACAAGGAAAACAGCAATTTTATCAATAGCCAAACTTCCAGAAACCTAGAGATTTCATTTCCTGGGCCCCTGACGTCACTCATAACCCAGGTGCAGTTCTTTCTGCCCACAGGTCCTGTCCCCATGCTTTAATAAAGCCACCTTTTTGCACGAAGACATCTCAAGAAGTCTTTCTTGGCAGTCGACTCTGGATCCCAATACTTCAAACTGCATCATTTGGCAACTACAAATGGACTCAGTCTTCCATCTGGATTCTGGGCCTTGGTGCAAACTTGGTGAGTACTTTCTCTTCTTTCCTCTTCCTTTACTTTCATTTCAGAGAGTATGGTCTTACTGAAACACTTTCAGGTTGATTGCTCAGGCTATAATCCTCTAGCCTGTGGCTACTCTGTGGGGAGGCTGGAGGTTAGTATCCTGCCTGGAATGGTTTTAAGACCCAGAAATTTGATGCTCTCTCTCCGTTTCTGTCCTTATACAAAGTTGTCTGTCTTGGGCATGGGACAGCCACCTAAATGACTAGCATGACTGCCAATCTTCAGACTCCCATGTGAGGTTTCCTCCTTATTGGTTTAAAGTGATCCCCTTGACATCACTGGTCTAGCCACTTCTGGATGCAAGACCTCCACTCAGAGCTGACCAAAAACAGTACCTGATTGAATTAAATTCCAACCAGGGACTGTTTTCTACAGAAATTGGCTGTAAAGACTACCTATTTTAGAATGTTGCTTAGACCATGATGGATTTCTGTCTTTATTGTTTTCCATCAGTGTCCCCTACTAACTACTTAAACTATGGAATTGGATAATTTCCCCTTGTAAAAGTTTTCCTGTGTTTTCCATGGGTTAAAATCAGCAGGTTCCTTATGGTCTTCATGGCCTGGTCTTCAGAGGAAGGCAAAACAAGGCACAGCATGGCATTCATGGGAATGTTTGGACACAGTATGTCACGGTATTTCAGTCCATTCACCAAATACACACCTGTAGCCTCAGATGCAATGGGGAAAGGGAGGGGCACTAGCATTCTTCCTATGTTCAGAGCCTTTATGGCAAGATGGTGATCAATAGCGATTTTCATTTGAGGGACACCTCCAGTCACGTTTGACCCATGGAACCTCTGACGTATCCTGCATGGGATATCACCTGAGAGTCAAGGGGGGAATTTTGGTAATGGACTTTTCTCTTCTTCACTTTCCAAAGATTCTCCCTTGGAATGCCTTTTAATCCACTGAAAATAATTCAGATTGCAAAATTTAAGAAAGCAGAGATCTCCTGTAACAATGCATGGATCTAACAATGCAGTTAGATCTCTTCTGCAGGAAATAGGACAAATGGATGGAGGTACCCTAGGTCCAGGCCGTCAGGGCTCTAAATCAGGACCCAGACCTAAGTGCCTCTTGTAGGACATGGCTGGTCAGTAATCAGGCCAGTAAATTCCCTCCTAATATATTGAATGATAATTATCTAAATAGGCCTCCTCCTAATAGAATCCAGATTGCTGGAGGAAAAACAGCCCATTCCTAATGAAAGGGACACTGACACTCTCACTGTTCCTCCTCCTAATTGATGTCGGGGATTTTCCCTCATTCATTTTCCAGGTTAATGGCTTTGATTGGAGCCAACTGTAGCTAATCGACCACAGAGTATGGTCTTTAAGGAATATTCCTAAGCAGCTGCCAAAACTCCCTTTGTTTTTGAGAAATTCTCTGTTTTCTCTGGCTCAGCATTGACTGCATATTTCTACTTTGGTGGGAAAAAAACATGCCATCTGCTCATCTGTCTGAGCTAATGAGGTTTAGCACCAGGAACTGTCTTCCTCTGTCTTTTTGCAGTGCCTCACCTCTTCTGCCCTCCTTTTAGATTATGCACCACTTTCGGTGTTGTCTACATAACTGGCTCCTTTACCATCCTTGGTGCCTCCGGTGCCATTGACTCCTTCTCATTCCCTCACTCTCATGGAGCCAAGAGCATCTCCTGGACTTAACACCACCCACTTCAGATTTCCTCACCAGTGTCCCAAGTAAAAATTGACAATGGGGAACAAATTAATTGACTTTTAAGTGGACACAGATGGAACACATTCAGTGTTTAAGCTAATTTAAGTTTGTTGGTTTAATTAAGATACACATGTCTTAAGAGTTATCGGCATTAAATAAGAAATTTTCATTCTACCTAAGTTTACTAAAGGTCAATTAAGCTTGTGTTATCTCTGTTGCAATTTGACACCAAAAAATGACTTAAAATGATGGTTAATTCTGTCTCAAGGTTTTCATGGGTAATTGTTAAGATAGCTTTCAAAGTCTTTGGTAACCTGAAACTTTAAAGTTTTGCATGGATGATAAATTGGACTGAATTCATTGGACATCTAGGTCTTTCCCAAATAGGTTTATTTCCAAATAAAGTGCTAAAGCATTGATTACTAAGCAAAAGGTTTATCTGCTTTTGACTTTTCATTGCAGAGAAACTAAGTATACTTGAGTCTGTTGAAAAACATACTTTGTGCTTAAATGTATCCATAAATTTGCCAACTAAAGAGTTCTGTGTGACAGTTCATGATTGGTTACTATTTGGTTTTCACTGGAGACTAAGGTTTCTAAGAGTTAAGACAGACGGAAATAACAGAAGCAACCCTATGTAGAAAAGTAGGAGATGTGTAAGGATGATATACAGAATGAAAATACATTTTTGTTGAAGGCAAAAGAAAGTAATTTTGTTCTAAATGAGTCTGGCTGTTTGGAGAGAAATGGCTTGGGACAAAATCTGAATGCAAAGTAAAGTTGTGGAAGGTTTGTTAAGGGA
This sequence comes from Cryptoprocta ferox, assembly GCA_028646485.1. NCBI lineage: Eukaryota > Metazoa > Chordata > Mammalia > Carnivora > Eupleridae > Cryptoprocta > Cryptoprocta ferox. Next base: position 72,878,998 of record CM053577.1, read on the forward strand.
AATCTTTGGAAAGGAATTTTATGTGTGGTCAGGTCAGAGTAAGGTTGAAATGAATGAATTTTAAAAGTATACTGGCATAAGATTGAAATTCTCATTTTCCTTATTAAAAAAAAGTTTTCTTGGATTGTTGGTCTGCTCTGGATAAGAAAATGTAAACAAAGTTTTTTTCTTTTGTGTCTGCCCATAAAACTAGTTTCTATGTTTTATCTTTATCAGGGCTTTGATTACTTAGTTAAAACTTCTCCATACTAAAGGAGCTAAGTTTTGCTAACAACTACATAACCCTACATATTTGCCTTTAGGATCTCTTATTGCCACATTGGTTAAATAAATAGTTAAGTTTTATAATGACCTGTAATCCTATTTAGGCATGTGCTTTATAACTTTCTGAGGTTTTTAAACAAAATTCCCCAAGATTTGAATTGTAGATGAAGGTTTTTTTTGTTTGTTTGTTTTTGTTTTTTTTTTTTTTTACTAATAAGGCCTTCTTATTTGGCATGTTAAGATACTTGAAAAGCACTGTCAAATAAAAGTCTTAGGTTATATTTGGTTAAATGCTGTAACTGTTCAATTATATGTATATATTAAAACTTATATATATAATTCCTAAAGTTTTAATATGCTTTGGTATAAGGTCATCAATTGATATTCTGATTATTGAAGTGTTATGTATTACAGAAATAACCAAATTTCCTTGTCAATTACCTCACAATGAACTCTCATATTAGATCTTTAACAATGTCCATTTCCGAGTTTTTATCATTTATAATTGTTCTTTTTCTCTTACAAAACATGTCTTATATTCAAGGAGATTCATAAAAAGGACTTTTAGTACAAATACAGGTATTCGATATCTTTAAGATCTAAACTAGAATGGGTCAGAATTTCCAGAACTAAAAAGCCACATTCAAACTAGACAGGAATTAGTAATATAGGACTAAATGAACTGGGAAAAAAGTGATTATAGTTCTTGTAACTCTTATTTGAAACATTGCTTGTTCTCTAATGTTCTTCTGGATTGAGGAAACTTTCTCTTAAGATGTCTATGACTTACAAAAATGTGATAAATTATTCATTTGTGAACCAACTGAAGCATTTACCTTTTCTGTCTACTTGAACTCTCTGATATTTTTTAAAAAAGTCTCAGTGAGTATTCTTTCTTCCATGGAAATCACAGTCATTTGCATAAGTCCGATAAGAATCTGTTCTCCTAGGACATCATTGGAGATATTGTTTATTTTACCAAGACTTTGACTGGAATATCATATTTGAGACCTAACAACTTTAAAGAACTAAGATTGACTTTATGAAACATGGAGCCATAATGCTGGTCTGATGGTACCTTGCTTACAGAGTTCCCAGCAGCCTTACCAAGTGAGTAAAGAAGGTCCAGGCAGGTACAGGAACCTCGGGATATATTGGGGGCCTCATGAAGAGGAACTCGCCCAAATCTACAGGTATTGAAGGCATGTGTGATGGCAAGTACTTGGCTTAGCTTCTGGTCTAGAGAGGCTACTAAAAGTTCAATCTAGATTCCTTATAAAAGATTTCAGCAGAGCAGATTTTAAAAGATCTATATGGCCAATCACTACTCTTGCTGAACTTATGTAAATAATTAGGTTAAGTTTGTTAAAAACTGGACCTGATTTTCAAACAAATTAGTCCTTATTTGGCTACTTCTGGAAATAAGGGTGATTTTAGAGAGAGAAAAAAGAGTTTCAATAACACATCTTTGTGGATGTTAAATTCTAGTTCTAATTGTCTTTGAATGTTTATTGTTTGCCTAATCTAGACAGCTCCTGGTAAACTTCAGAGACACTGCCACAATAGCTCATGTATGGACAATCTTCGTTCTTGTTAGTCTGTGGGGATAATAACAGGACCCTATGAGCAGATGATTATTTGAACAGCTGGAAAATGGTATTGATTCCCCAACAACTGTATGACTCAACTAGCACCCTAACCAATTCTGTGTGGCTGGAATAACAAAACTGTTCCTTAAAAGCCAGAGTGTACACGACTCCATGGTGTTGTGAAGATAATGGATAATGGAGACAACCCTACTTTCCTTATGCACTTGGGGATGCACTTGGGAATGCCCTTATCTCCTGAAACAAGTCTTCTTCCATTTGCCAGTGATTCCTCATAATTAGGATATGTTAAGGCTAGACCTCAGATGAAGAGGGCTTCCTGAAGGTTTTATCCCTTAGCCATATTTGTCCCAGGAACTGCCTCTACTGATAGGAAATTGCAAATAGAGGCTTTAACCAAGCATACAGTGACCACTTTTAACTACCCACAAATTCAAAAGATGGCTCTCCAAAACCAAGTGGACTTTGATATCCTAACTGCAGTTCTAGGAGACCCAAAATTAGATGGCTGGCTCCTAACGGGACCCAGAGACTATGTGGCTCTAACTTGCGGCCATAGTTTCCCCCAGGCTGGGTAGGCCGTTACACTCTGGGTTTTGCCTGGTTGCACAAATGCATTATTAAAACCATTACCAACCCAGCCAGCCTTCCAAATTTAAAACAATGGTGGATACATTCTGCGTTTCAACGGTATGACCACTTAGTGTCCATCTTTGTTCCCTCTTTGGGACTGGAGGATGTTGTTTGGCACATGGAAGCTCTTAATAGTACACGTCAAAGTCCTCAATGACATTCAACATAGCATTTCCTATTAAATACTGAAGTAACACAAATGCATAAAACAGTTTTACAAATTATAATGGCATTAGATGTTTTAACTACTGCACAAGGTGGAACTTGTGCTGTCATTGAAACAGAATGCATACATTTCAGGTAACCATAAAAATATTTTGGGATTTCTAATTGACATGAATACTCAAATTGGTGCTTTAAATTATTCCTCTCTTTTGTCTAATGATTGGTTAAACTCCTGGACTGGAGGAGGATTTTTGTCAACTACCAAAAGACTTTCATTTGGGCTTCTTTTTCTTTCTGCTATTCTAATCATGTTTTGTTGTTTCCTCCCAGGTCTCTCCATTTGGTGCTGAGACTCCTTCACTGCATGATAATTTCAGGATGATAGATGATCCTTTCCACTCAGGAAGCTCCATACATATAGTCTCCCTTGGATTTAGTTGTCTCTGCCTTTTGTAATTCCTACATATATAAGCCCCCAACTGACCAATATTGACACAAAGGTAGGGACATCTCTTTGGTCCTATTCAACAGGAAGAAGTTACAGAAGATGTGACCTTCCACCCTTAACAACCTTAAAGATTTAAGGGTCAAAGTTCTTCAAGGGGGAATGATGTGGGAAACAAGCAAATGAAAAATTAAGTTTCCTTATAATTTAAAACCCACTGACAAGTTCTTGAGACAGTGGAGTGACATTCCTCTGAGAACACCAAATTGTCTTAATGTTTTTAAAAAAAATTTAATGTTTATTTTGAGAGGGGGTGGGAGGAGAAGAGATAGATGGAGACACAGAATCTGAACCCAATACTTCAAACCTCATCAGTATCAGATCTCATATCAATGACACGCATTGATGTTGCCTGGAACCTAAGAGAAAAATGACACTCTATATTTTACTGCTTAAGGCAGAATTTATAGAAAGTTCTGGGGTATGTGCAATCCTTCCACTGTTAGCCTGTCTCCTCAAGTGTGGGTCAGCAAGCACTTATTGAACTCCTGCTAAGCCCCCATGCATTAGGGGTTCAGAAAGTAATGAAACGTAGGGCCTGCTCTCAAACAGTTCACAAGCAAGAAGAAAGAGATACACTAAAACAAATGCAACTTGGAGGTAAACCCAATAAAGGTATGCTCACATTATTTTATGGTCACAAAGGGGGAAACCCTAATCCAGCCCAGAGAGATTCCTAGAGGAAATAATACCCTCTAAATCCAGACAATTAAATTCTCAGAATAGCAGGCTCATCTCTGCTTCCCTAGAATCTAGCATAGTGCTGAGCCCCTACTAAGTGCTTAAAAAATAACTGCTGGACTGAACTGAGTGTAATTTATTGATGTAAAAGGTTTTGTGCAAGACCAGAGGCTGATTTAAGATGAATTGCATGTTTCTATTAATGCTTCAAAGGATTCAGGTATATCCTGCTTATTTTTTCCACGAGGCATATCACATCCAATATTGTCTATATTAGTGTGTTTATTGTCTGCCCTTATCTACCCCCAGAAATGTGAGCTCCTTGAGAATGGTGACTTGTATTTCCTTTACCTAGAATTTCGACTTGAATCTAGTAGATATTCAACAAATACTTGTTGAATGAATGTGGAGACCAACACTAAAAAATCCAGTAGATCCAATAAATTCATGAGACTTTGAGAATTTAGTGCCTAAATTTTTGTTGCCTAGGGCAATGGTTCTTAGTTTTTTGAGAATCTCATGAATGCTCTTGGGATAGCTGGATGGTTCAATCAGTTGAGCATCTGACTTCAGTTCAAGTCATGATGGCACATTTCCTGAGTTCGAGTCCCGCATTGGGCTCTCTGCAGTCAGTGTGTAGCCTGCTTTGGATCCTCTGTCCCTTTCTTATCTGCCCTTCCCCCACTCACTCTCTGTCTCTCTCAAAAATAAATAACATAAAAAAAATCTCGTGAAATCTATTGATTCCCTCTATAGAAAAATGCACATACGTGTCAAGTTTTGACATTAATAAATACAGAAAAATATATGGTTGAGAATGCTTGACCCAGTAGAGAAGAGAAAAATTTTTAAAGAATTGACTGGACTTTTTTGTGGGTTTACTTATTTTTTTGGAAACAACTTTAGTGCCCAACTGTAACTGTCCTTTACCTTAATTTATTTGTAAAATGGGAGAGATTGAATGACAGATATGTCAAAAAAGATACATTCTATGATACTATCTAGGTCAACGCTAAGCATATTTAAAAAAAATATATATATATACACACACACATACATATATATATATATATATACTTATTTAATATTTATTTAGTTAGTTAGTTATTTAGTTATTTATTTATTTTTCCTCCTTCTGACTCTCTTTAATTTTGGTTAGCCAGAAAAGTGTTTTATCAAGTGTTCAGACATATCACTAATATGTGAAAATTAGGCAACTATTTTAAAATTTATATAAAAAATTATTTCAAATAACCTTTTTTTTCTTTAACATTTCAGAATACAAAATAGACCACAATTTGTTCAAATAAAACCTTTGGAAATGGTTACCCAAAAATATTGCAGCATGAAAAAACCTCTGGAGTTATAAAGAATTTCCCATGGCAGGGGTGGAAGGCAGTCTCTCAGATGTCTCCCAAAGATCTGTGCCTCCTGGTATTTGCACATTTGATGCCATGTCCTCTATTCAAGCATGGACTAAACCTAGTGACCTGCTTCTAAAGAACAGAATATGGCAGTAGTGATGTGAGCTTACTTCTGAAATTAGGTTATAAAAGACTTCCATTTTGCTCGTATTCTCTTTCTGGATTTTCTTGCTTGCTCATTCTGATGAAGCAAGTTGCCATGGTTGCGCTGCCCTATGCAAGGCCTCATAGAGCAAGCAGGGCCCCCGGAACTGAATCCTGCCAACATCAGTGAGCTTAGAATCTGATCCTCCCCTAGTTGAGCCTAGAGATAAAGCAGCCCTGGCCATCATGTTGGCCGCATCCTTGTGAAAGGCCCTGTGCCAGGGCACCCAGCAAAACCACTCTTAGATTCTTGATCCACAAAAACTGTGAGATAAAAATGCCTGTTATTTGTCATTTGTTTTTTTAAACACTGTTTTGTGGTAATTTCTTGTATATTAGTAGATAACAAATACATCAAGAACTACCTTATCTACTGCCAGGAACACCTTGATGTCATAATTTAAATGTTACTAAAATGGCCTGTAGGGTAGATGTCAGTAAATCAGTAGTATTTCATAGTAAGAGTAACATATTTCCAGGAAAACCATACTTACTAAGATTTCAGTTGACTCATTTTTTAAAAAAATTATCTAACTTCATGGTTCTTCAAAAATTTTCCCCTCAACTTTTTTATTTTTGGTATTCTTCTTCTATATCATTTTAATACATTGAAAGGGAAGAAACATTAGCAATGTCTTACTAAAATTAATAGATTTGAAAAAAATTAAAAAATAAAATTAATAGATTTGATAGTATCATTAAATGACTATGTAGAAATAAGGATATCTAAAAAGAAAAATCAGAGTGCCTGGGTGACTCGGTTAAGTGTCCATTCTTGATTTCGGCTCAGGTCATGATCTCACAGTTGGGAGATCAAGCCCCATGTAGCAGCACTCTGTGCTGACAGCCAGAACCTGCTTGGAATTCTCTCACTCCCTCTCTCTCTCTCTCTCTCTCTCTCTCTCTTTCTGCCCCTCCCCCGCTTGCACACATATGCTCTCTCTCTCTCTCAAAATAAATAAACATTAAAAATAAATAAAACAAAAATCTATTAAGTTTATAAAATTAATTGATATTTATATTCATTACAATTATTGAGAGTTTTGAAAAGTTGGCATGTGGTAGAATTTTTATTTACACATTTCTAAAAGGGATCTATCTAGGGAGATTTCTATTTTAGGCTGGGTTTATTAAGTGCTCTTCCTCCTGTAAGAATATGATAAATTACAAAGATGTCATGGGTAGAACTAGGAATCAAGAAGAACCTATATGCAAGTTAACTGTATCACTGAAGGATACAACTCTGTCCTCTGTGTTTTGACATAGATTTTAAAGCAGCTAATTCTAGAAAATTTGTAATAACATTATCTCCTTGGAGGTGTGGGGACTGGAAGGTATGGGGGGCATATGAAAAAGTGGGATCTTTAGGTACTAGAGAATCAATAATTAATATACTGTGGCTCTCTCTTGCTTTTTAATCGTTCAGAAACTACTATAATGTTTCAACTGTATAGGACTTTGTTATTATGTCCTTTTACTTTTTCTATGTGCAGTTCTACTTATGAAAATGTACAGATTAGAGAAAGATATTATGAGTAAAAAACTCTTTTAGCCTCATGAGATAGACTTAGTGTCTCTCCAACAGATATCATCAGAAGAATTGTGAGAAAAATGATAGAAAACAAAGTGCAGGTGATTTAATGTTTGTATTAAGTAGTATCTTTTCTACAATTATATCGGTTTCTGTGTAGATAGGGCAAACAAGTCAAAGTATGAATCAAAGTAAGAGTTTCTGGGACTTGACCTGTAAAGGATTCAAACATTTATTCTCTGATGGATCTAGACTGTCTGAAATTCATTCCAAGACCTTGACAGCATTTTGATACACTCCTTTTGACAGTAATTTTTATAGTTTTCCTCTAACTTTGCCTGTGTTTTTGGATGTTTTCTCCCTCTTTGTTCAGCACGGTCTTTTCATTTCTTGCTCCTTGTTTTTTTCCATTGCCTCGAGTGGTTTAGTAAAGCATGAAGAAAGGTAAGGAAAGAGCTAAGAGTGTGGAGGATTATTCCTGTCTCTGTGTGGTTCTGGTTTACCTGATAAAACTTAATTCCTGCCTCGCCTTTCTTCGTCATCACAGTTAGGCAAGGGCAAGGGGGCAGATGGGTATAATGGTCTCAGGTCTCTCCAAAGCCCATTTTAACTGCAGGACAGAGCAGCCTCCATGGTGTAAGGTGAGGAAAGTGCTCTCATAATCCACCTTTGAAGCTCCACTAGCCACTGAAGATAAACACGTTTTGGGGGTGGAGATGAGGGTGGGGGAGGTGCAGGACAAGTGATTGGCTACTTCTTCCAACTATTTTTGCATATAGTTCTAGCAAAGAATATGTATCTGCATGTGAACAGCCTGAAAACAATTATATATAAATTTCCTATGTCAATATAAATTCTACTCTAATTGGGAAATCTTGAACGACTAAATGGATTTGTGTGGAAAACATGTAGTTAGAAACTGGTTATTTTCAAAACCCCAGAGTGACTTAATAACTTTCCTACCAAATCCATACAATGTTTTTCTTCTGCCCAAAGATTCCCAATTTCCCTTAGAAATTGTGCCATATGTTTAGGAAAATGGTTTGGTCCTGCTCTTTCCACTATGGCAAAATTTGTTTTAGCCCTCAAATTTCTCCTCTGGCCTACGTGCTTTCTATCGGGTCTCTTCATCTGTGGTGAATGAATCTCTTGTATAGCTCTCCTGAGTAAATCCTTTCAGACACATATTCTCACTCTCCCATAAACCAGAGAGAGTGTCTGGAGCTCTGCCACGGCATTTGGAGCTTCAACTTAGACCTAGATTTGAAATCACCAAGTTTCTGGTGACATTACAAATTGATAGTTGGTGCCTAATTCTGGCTTAGTTGTATTTCTGGCAGGTTACTGGATGCTAACCACTAGATACAGCCCATGGATGCCAGGTTAACAAGGTCGACGTGCTTCGAGTTGATCTCCAAAACAAAGAATATTCTGTCTCCTAAAATTCCACTTAAATAAAGCAACTTAATAAGGTTAAGTCTTCATATGTGTGATTTTTTAGTTCATTATTTTTTATAATATTTGTTTGAGATTTGAAGACAATTTGATATAGTGTCAGAAACTAATGGCAATCTTAAAGCACTAACTAGCTATTCCTTCCAAGGAGAGGTTTAAGTAGTTTTGGAAACATGATCTTTTTGTGATTAAAAACTTTACTTGAAAATAAATCGTATTTAATGTTTATTTTCTCGAGTGGCTCAGTCAGTTAAGCATCCCACTTCAGCTCAGGTCATGATCTCACAGTTTGTGGGTTTGGGCCCCATGTTGGGCTCTGTGCTGACAGCTCAGAACCTGGAGCTGCTTTGGATTCTGTGTCTCTCTCTCTCTCTGCCCCTCCCCTGCTCACATTCTATCTCTCTCTGTCTCTCAAAATAAGTAATAAAAAGGTTTTTTTTAACATTTATTTTCTCTAATTATAACATCACAATTTTCAAAATATGTAGCAGATACTGAGAAGCAAAAAGCTTATAATATCACCACTTAGAGTATTACCTGTTATATTTGAAAATCAATGATTTATTAACCAAATTACATGTAACTCTGTTCTGTAGGCAAGTCAGGGTTAAACAGTAAATTTTAATATACGTTGTTATGAAAAAGGGTTACATTTGTACAAAATTTTTTAACTTTAATTTTTTACGTTTAGAGTTGGGGGGGTTGTTTTTACTCCAGCTTTTTCAAGGTAAGAAAAGCAGGGTGGATCTGCACAGGTGTTTGGCAGAGGAAGGTATTATGAATACCTTTCTGTCTCAGTGTTGCATTATGTGGTTGGCTTCAGTGCCTCCTGGCAAGCAGTCAGAGATTTTAATATATCTGTACAACAGAAAGCGTAATTAAAGAAAATCATCATCTCCAATTACCTTTGGAACAAAAGAAAAAAAAATTGAGATTCCTAAAATTTTACAGTATATTGCTCCCAGTATAAACATACAGTATATACACTCCCCTGGATATGTCCCAAATGTTTGTAGTTTTTTTCTGAATATGAAAGTAATATATATTCTTAAAATTTTTTAATGTGTTTATTAATTTTTGAGAGACAGAGAGAGACAGAGTGCAAGAAAGAGAGGCACAGAGGAGACAGAATCTGAAGAAGACTCCAGACTCTGAGCAGTCAGCACAGAGCCCAACATGGGGCTCAAACTCACAAACTGCAAGATCATGGTCAGACACTTAACTGACTGAGCCACCCAAGCACCCCAGTAGTATATATTCTTTATACAAACTTCAAACATTACAAAAACTAGAACATGAAACAAACCATCAATAATTTTGGAGCATATTTTTTCAAAATAAAAAATTCTCTAAACAGTCAGTATTTTGTGTCCATGATCAGTTTTAATATGGCATTCCTACTACAGCTAAATTAGTACATGGTTCTAATAAACCCAAATGCCTTTGGTTTCTAATATACAATTCTTTTATGCTCCTTGTTAACAGTCTGTGAGGGGCTCCTGGGTGGCTCAGTCAATTAAGCGTCCAACTTCAGCTCAGGCCATGGTCTCACAGTCTATGAGTTCGAGCCCTGCATCGGGCTCTGTGCTGACAGCTCAGAGCCTGGAGCCTGCTTTGGATTGTGTCTCCCTCTTTTTCTGCACCCCCCACCCCACTCATGCCCTGTCTCTCTCTCAAAAATAAATAAACTTAAAAATTTTTTTAAATAGTCTATGAAATGAGCCCAATTTAATAATCTCCTAACTATTTAAGATAGTTATGATATTGTAGAATGGTGTATTATGGCTAATTTAATGTTTTGGCTGAGCACTGACATATTTTCCTAGGAATTGCCATTTTTCAAAGTATTAGCAGAAAACATACCACATTAAAACACATTGAAAGGAATTTAGAAAGCACTTGAAAATCTCTTTGTATTCAGAATCACCAGTGACTCCAAAATCTGATACATCAAAGATATGGTAAGGGATAGGGCCTGAATCTAAACTGAATTATAAAACACTCTCTAAATTGCTTTTATGGAATAGGTTTTTCTCAACTTGTTTACTTATGTGCACTTTATATCAGTGCTGATAACTTGTCTATGTCCAGTGCATCTCCCCCCCACACACCCTGCATGTTCCAGATGAACTAATGATATACAAAGTAAGGGAAACAAATGTAAATAGATCTCTTCACTCCTATGTGGGAGATGGTGTTTTCTAAATGCCTATCATCACATCTTCTATCACAAAAACTCTTCTTACATGTGACTTTGGCACTCCTCTCCTTGAGACAGGCTTTTGTGATTGGATCAAGAGAGTATGGGAGAAGTGGCAATATGTGACTTCCAAGGCTAAGTAATCAAAAGGAAAAGCACTTTCTACCCTGTTCCCTGAAATACTTGTTCTGGAGACTTCAGTCTCCATGTAAGCAGCTTGCCTGTCCTGAGGTGGCCGTGCTGTGTGAGGAACTCAAGCTAAGCCACAGTGAGAGACCTCACATGGAGAGCCTGGGATGACCTGTAAAGGGAGGGAGAGAAAGAGAGACAGAGAGACAGAGAGTTTCTGCCAGTCCAAACCTCTCCTTTAGACAGAGGAGTGCCAGAACTATTCAGGTTCTATAAGAAGCAGAGAAATTATGTTACTAAAAATATGGAAAAGCTTGTAGGGTATTCCAGTAGGGTGTTGGTATGTAACATATTACTCTAAAATTTAGTGGCGTAAAATAACCATTTTGTTATCTCTCATAGGTTCCGTGTGTTCAGAATTTGAGAAGGGCTTAGCTGGTCAGTGCTGGCTGAGGATCTCTCACATGGTTGCAGTTCAACAGTAGCTGGGACTGGGAAAAGGAATGGCCGGAGTACCTGGGGGCTGGGCAGGAACTCTGTCTCTCTTTCCCTCCCTCCCTTTACAGGTCATCCCAGGCTCTCCATGTGAGATCTCTCACCGTGGCTTAGCTTGAGTTCCTCACACACAGCACGGCCACCTCAGGACAGGCAAGCTACTTACATGGAGACTGAAGTCTTCCAGAACAAGTATTTCAGGGAACAGGGTAGAAAGTGTTTTTCCTTTTGATTACTTAGCCTTGGAAGTCACATATTGTCACTTCTCCCACTCTCTTGATCCAGTCACAAAAGCCTGTCTCAAGAAGAGGAGTGCCAAAATCACATGTAAGAAGAGCTTTTGTGATAGGAGATGTGATGATAGGCATTTAGAAAATACCATCTCCCACATAGGAGTGAAGAGATCTATTTACATTTGTTCCCCTTACTTTGTATATCATTAATTCATCTGGAACATGCAGGGTGTGTGGAGGGCAGGGAGGCGCACTGGACATAGACAAGTTATCGGCACTGATATAAAATGTACATAAGTAAACAAGTTGAGAAAAACCTATTCCAGAAAAGCAGTTTAGAGAGTGTTTTATAATTCAGTTTAGATTCAGGCCCTATCCCTTACCATATCTTTGATGTATCAGATTTTGGAGTCACTGGTGATTCTGAATACAAAGAGATTTCCAAGTGCTTTCTAAATTCCTTTCAGTGTGTTTTAATGTGGTAAGAGGGACAATTAGAGTGGTGAGCTTCACATACAATACATAGGTAGTTAATCTAGATGGATAAATGATGTGTTATGGTAGGGTACTGCGATGATACCTGGGAAAAACAAAACCAACTAAAAAAAACATCTATGGATTCAACTGTATTTTCAGGCACCTTCAGCTCCAAATTAAAAAAAACATGAAATTTAAACAAAACAAGCAATTCCAAATCCGTTATGAGAATAAAAATATACAGAGGAATCGAGTGCATGAGTCAATCTTCCAGGATTCATATTAACACCTGTCAAGTCCCAATTCTGCCAAAACATCTGTTTGCTGAAATTCTAAGTAAAAATCATATTCTTAGGACACTTAATTTCTTCCAATGATGATGATGGAAGAAATTTTTTTTAGAAGTTCAAGCTAAGTACATAGTGTGCCTGATTTATTTATCTTGTTTTCATTTGACACATATTTATATGGCATTACTACTAGTGAGGATAAATCATCTGAGGAGACAAAGGGAGGTAAGTAACTTAACAAGAGAAAGTGGCAAAGCTGGGATAGGAGCCTAGGAAGTCTGGTTCCAGAGTCTATATTCCAAACTACTACTTTTAATATCTCTTTGGCAAGTATATTAGCTATTACTTGTATAATTGAGTGTTTTCCCTTTCATACTTAATGGAATATTTCTGTAAATATCTCCACTGGGGAGAAATCTGCTATACACATGTAACTGAAGCCTTACTGATGTTTTCTGTAGTTATACCTGAAGAAATACCTCAGAAATATTTTCAAGTACTTAATATATAAAGCATCCCAAGAACTTGAAAAAATACAGTTAAAAAAATTGTAAGCATTTAAAACTAGACCACTCATATGTGGAATTTAAGAAACAAAACAGATGATCATGGGGAAAGAAAATAAAAGAGAGGGAGGCAAGCCATAGAGAGACTCTTAACTGTAGAGAATAAACTGAGGGTTGTTGGAGAGAGGTGGGTGGGGGATGGGTAAATGGTGATGGACCTTAAGGAGGGCACTTGTTGGATGAGCACTGGGTGTTATTTGTGAGTGTTGAATCACTGGGTTCTACTCCTGAAACCAATACTATACTGTATGTTAACAAACTAGAATTTATACTTTAGAACTTAAAACTTGAAACAAAAAGAACAATACAAATAAAACTAGTCTTCATGTTACTGATTGCTAAAATGCACACTAATTACTTTCACACTTCACATTTTATAATTACCAACTTCTTTACTTGCATGTTAGCTGTTTTCTCCTCATAAGCCTATTTCTGTATACTAGTGCATAGCCTGAGTAAATGTTCAATTAACATTTTGAATAAGTTAAGGGAAGTGGGGGATGGCTTCATAAGTTGATGTTTGAACTGGACCTTGAAGAAAAAGGATAAGATTTGTTGAATACTAACTATGTGAAGACTCATAACAACTCCAAAAGGCAGGTAATATTATTATTTCCATTTTTCAGTTGGGAAAACTGAGTTCTGGAAAGAATAAGTTTCCCAAAGTCACAGAACTAGAAAGTGGTAGCACAAGACTCAGTCTGATTTCAGAATGCTTGCTTGTTATGTATTGAATACAAGGAAGTCCTAACCCTTGGGACCCATGGATATCAAACTAATCTAATACTCTCAGAAGACTGTGCTGTACTGCTTACCCAGAATGAATAAGAAAAAATTCTAAAGGATCAATTGGAATAAAACATTTCAGTTGGTGGCACCAATGTTAGGACTATGCATAAAACTTCTCAAGCAGCACGACTATTTTGAAGAGCAATACTTATCTGAACACCTGAATTCCAAAAGTTTTTTTTAATGTAATCTCATTATTTTATAGTTTTATTCTATATATCATGATATCAATTGGGACTTTGTGAACTTTTAATAAAACAGTTTGAGGAATGAATCAACTAGGTTGACTGAGAAGAAGGAAAAGAATCAGTGCATTGTAAAGTAACAACTCCTATGTGAATATCACAAAAATAGGGATATGTATATATATATTGGGCCTTCTTCGATCACTTGAATGAAGCATTTATTTAAGAACCCAAACGCATTGGATTGGATTTGTACTCTCTAACTTGATAGCCACTGGCCACACATAGCTATTAAGTACTTGAAATGTGGCCAGCACAAATGAGACCCTCAGTTCAATGTTCAAAGATATACCAATGTCCAACAGGTACATGAAAAGATGCATTATATATTTAATCATTAGGAAAATGCAAATCAAAGCCATAATGAAGGGGTGCCTAGATGGCTCATTTGGTTGACTGACTGGCTCTTGACATTGGCTAAGTTTGTGATCTTGCAGTTGTGAGACTGAGCCTCATGCTGGGCTCCACACTAAGCATGGAGTCTGCTTGGGATTCTCTCTCTCTCCCTCTATCTGCCTCTCCCGTGCATGCACGCTTTCTCTCTCTCTCTCAAAATAAATAAATAAACATTAAAAAAAAACCCACGATAGCAGATCACCTTATACCAGTTAAAATGGCTATTATCAAAAAGACTAGAAATAAGAAGTGATGTGAAGAAAAGGGAACTCTGGTGCACTGTTGGTGAGAATGCAGACTGATGCAGCCCCTTTGTAAAACAGTATGGAGGTTCCTCAAAATATTAAAAATAGAACTACCATGACCCAGGAATTTCACTTCTGGGAATTTATTTAAAGAAAATGAAACAGTAACTCGAAAAGATATGTGCATCTCTATGTTCATTTCAGCATTATTTGTAATAGCCAAGATATGGAAACAACTTATGTCCATTGATGGGTGAATGGAAAACGCGAATGCGGTTTGTGTGCGTGTGTGTGTGTATATACGTATGCATATACACACACAGAGATATTATTCTGCATAAAAAAGAATGAAATCTTGCCATTTGTGACAACATGGATGGTCCTTGAGGACATTATGAGAAGTGAAATAAGTCAGAGAAAGACAAATACCACATGAGCTCTCTTATATGTAGAATCTATAAACAAACAAACAAACAAACAAACAAATAAATAAAATGAAGCTTATAATTGGTGGTTGCCAGAGATGAGGGTGGGGTTGTGTGTGTGGGAGTGTGGGAGCAATGAGTGAATGGTTTTTCCTTTTTTTAGTTGAAGTAAATTGAGTTAAAAAGAATCACACCAACAAATGGCAGAGTTTCTAGGCTAAAGAGTACTTGGAAGCAATGATACAGATTTATTCACAACAATGATGGGAATTTGGTTTTTATCTAAATTAAATGATTAAAAAACAGATTTAAGAAAATGGTACAATTTTAATTCAGTGATATCAAATAACAAAAATCATTGAACTGGGTCTTTTTCATAGAAGTTGTACTGTTAGATTTTAAATAATATAATACATGTTTTTCACAAATGGGTACTTTATTTAGATGGCTGATACAATTCTACAGGGTACTTAAACATTACACAATTACACAATCCAAATGAATATTTATTAAAGAATAGCCTCAACCAAACTTATGTCATTCTATAGGGATATAGAAAACATGAATTCTTTTTTTTTTTTTAAGGTTTATTTTTGAGAGAGAGAGAGAGAGAGAGCAGGGGAGGGGCAGAGAGAGAGGGGAACAGAGGATCTGAAGTGGGCTCCATGCTGAGAACATGGGGCTCAAACTCATGAACTGTGAGATAATGACCTAAGCTGAAGTCACACGCTTAACCGACTGAATCACCCAGGCACCCCAGAAAACATGAATTCTTTTTAAAGTTTTATTTATTTAAGTAATCTCTACACCCAACATGGGGCTCGACCTCACAATCCCAAGAGCAAGAGTCACACACTCCTCTGACTGACCTGGTCCTGAAAACATGGATTTTTCAAAAATGTTGGAAGACAAAGAATTATCCGAAAGGCTGTTTCTCCAGTTACAACAATGAATTTTCTATCTCCAGTCAAATCTTTTGCCAAAGAGAAGATGATCTATTCCCTTTATGCAGAAGACTTAAAGGAGATAGTCAAGTAAAAATTGTACATATGAAAGAAATATGTGTATAAATAAATATATCATAAAATAACTTAGAAAAGTTGTTTATGTAGAGTTCAGGAACATAGAAGTGTTGGGTTCCACAGGAAGGACCAAAAAATATTAAATCACCACTGTCATGTTATTGATATGTTAGTGATGGTAGCAGTGAGATGACAAATAAGTGAGTTGCATATTATATTTAAATGTGAGAAGTTATATGGAGAAAAGTTAAGGAAGAATGATAGAGAGGAAGGAAGGTGGGAGGAGGGTTAGTAATTGCTAAGTGGAATGAGTGGTAAAGGCCCAAATATTTAGGGAAAGACTTGAAGGGGTCAAGGAAGCCCTGCAGTGATCTGGGTGAAGAGTGTTTCAGTTAGAGAGCAGAGCAAGAGCAAAGGCCCTGAGGCAGGAATGTGTTTGTCCTGTTTGGAAGGTCAGGGTCCATTGGAACAGAGTGAGAGAGGAAGGGAAAGATAAAGGAAACAAAGTCACAGAGATAAGACTGGAGGAGATCATGTGGGTCTTGTAGGTTTAATTAATAACCTTGCTTCTGTGAGAGAGCGGGTACCATTGGAGAATACTGAGCAGAGGACTTGAGTTTAGAACTAGTTCTTGTTTTTAATTTTAGTAGAGAAAACCTAAACTATATTTTACATTTGGAAACATTCCTGTGGTTTCTTTTTTAATGCATAGGTTGTATGAATGTCCTTTATGTAGTGAAATGAAAACAATTGTTACTTTAAAACCAAATAGGGGCGCCTGGGTGGCTCAGTCTATTGAGCGTCTGGCTTCGGCTCAGGTTATTATCTCGCGGTTTGTGGGTTCAAGCCCCACATCAGGCTCTGTGCTGACAGCTAGCTCAGAGCCTGGAGCCTGTCTTCAGATTCTGTGTCTCCCTCTCTCTCTGACCCTCCCCTGCTCATGCTGTCTCTCTCTCTCTCAAAAATATATAAAAACATTAAAAAAATAAATAAAACCAAATATATTTGTAATTGATTCTGTCTTCTAAAGCAAGTGACATATTTAACTTCTGTTGGGAACTAACTTTATATTGTTCATCCATTTTCAAAGGGCACTTATTGAAAGAATTCTACTCATGGAATACTGAATTGGAATTTGTTTGATATTTTATTCAGAAACATTTTATTTTTATAAACTGCAGGGAAGTACCCTGTGATTCTTTGTATATTTCAGCCATTATGTGTTAAGTGGGCTTTAATAGGATACGCTGGAAGCATTTGTGGTATTATTTCTATGAAAAAATGCAATCTGATTTCTAAATCATTGACTTGCATACAAACTTTAGGAAGCACAATCTATTAACAATATGGAAACTGTACAAACAGGAAGAAACAGGGAGATAATGATTGACATCCATTAAATAGTCTTAATGCATTTTTCAAATAGGAAAAAATAGATTTTATTTTATTTTAATTTAAATATAAAATTATACTCAATTTAGTTATTGGAAACTTCTAAGTATGTTTGCAACAAGTTGGGTATATGTATCTACTATGTCAACTATAAATTTTATAAAAGCTAAGTACAGAACAGTATTTCTGATAAAAATTTGGTGTCCAAATAGAGAAGTGTTGTAAGTTTAAATACACTACATTTCAAAGCCTTAGTACAAAAAAAAAGAACGTAAAACATCTCATTAATAATTTTCATACTGATAACATATTGACATGATATTTTGGATATAATAGGTTAAATAAATTATATTTTTAAAATATATTTTACCTGTTTCTTTTTACTTTAAAAAATGTGGCTCCCTGCAAAATTTTACATTATATATGTGGCTCACATTATATTTCTGTTGGACAGCATTGCTTTAGACTAGTGGTTCTCAAATGTGGTTACTTGACCATCAGCATCAGCATCACCTGGAAACTTGTTAGAAAAGCACATTATAAACCTCACCTCAGACTTACTGAATCAAAGATTCTTTGTTTTAACAAACTCTCCAACTGATTGTGATGCATGCAACAATTTGAGAACCATTATTTTAAATCAGTGGGTCTCAACTTTGTGAATTAGAAACATCTGGGGAGCTTGGGGCAAAAAGTCCTGGTGCTAATGGTACAACTCAGACCAATTAAATCAAGAACTCTTGGCCCAGTCAAAAGTGTATTTTAAAGCTCTCCATATGATTCTAATACAGGATAAAAGATTGAAAACTACTGGTCTAGATCCATGATACTTGTGCTTTCTAAAGGGGATGCAGCTCATAGTTGCCACTTTCCTTCCTGCTTCTCCCATGGCGGTCCCATCAATGTCTGCACCCCTTCTCACCATAGAGATACTGAGCATGGATGGGCAGAAGACTTTGCAGGTATCAGAAGTTTATGTATCAAATATATTTACCCATGTGTGCCAGTTATGCCTGTTACATTAACTGTGAACATGGCTATGGCTTCTTGGCTTAACATTATTGGGCTCTTACCAGATTCACAGAAGGATGAACCTGGAATTGGACAGCAGAAATGTAAAGCCCTTGATAGAGCAGAGGTGAAGAAAGGTATTCCTTTAACATTATTATTTTGGGAGGATTTTCTCAGGACAGAGCTTTATCTTTATAGATGGCTCTATCACACGGCAGAAGCTGGTTGGCATTACTGCACTGACTTCCACTGTGTGTTTCCATTCCATGGAGTCTTATCAGAAGCTAACAGATATTTCTATTCTTAGTGCCATGGAGATTACCTACCACCCTTTAGTTTCTCTTATTGTCAAAAGCTAAAACCATTGGTAAATCCAACCAATGTAACCTTAAAAACCTATGAAGGCATGATGCACAGTTCATGTCACCAGGAAATGATGGATATGAAGCAATTCATTGATAAACTCTGTCAGCCCTAAAAACAAAATAGCCAGTTATTTATCCAGCAAAAATGAATTTATTTAGGAATAGCAGAGGAATTGCAATTTGGGGCTGCAATTATGGCAAACCATAGGCAAGTCCAAGAAGGAAGGAAAAAGAGTATCCTTGTATACAGGAAAGAAGGGAGTTGGGAAAGAAAAAGAAAAGTTCATTGGAGGAGAGGAAGAGTTTGAGGGAGTTCTCATTGGCTAGGTTGTTGCTGGGCAAGGAGAAACCTCCTTCTTTCCGCTTTCTTTCCGCTGAGGTATGCTAAGGAAGCTGCCTGGAGTGGTACTGAGAACTCTCCCTTCATTGCCTCCAGAGTCCATTTTAACTTAGCTTCTTTATTGGTTTTCACAACCCTTACCTGCAGTTGATAAACATGAGTAAGAGGTCTTGTGTAAAGGTACATCTGTATCATTGTAAAAGAGTAGAAACTTTTTCAGGTGTCTCATCTTGAAACTGCTAATGTTTGTACCATTAAAATGTTTTGTTAATACACATCAATGATAGAGACTAAGAATCTCCTTGTGGGAAATGTCTGCTTCTTTAAGTTTCTATACATTCACTGTATAACATGATCCAGAATATACTAGTATTAAAATAGGTGAAACAGTTGGCTTCTTTTCTAAATGTGCTTCAGCAAAATAAAATACTGCAACCAGATTATATAACTTGAAAATTAATAATATGCTTAATGAATATTTGTTCAGGTATAAGTAAGCTGTTAAGATATAAATGATTTATACATGCTGTGACTAAGTCTAGGGATTTATTCCAAAATTAGTCACCATGCAGTGTCTGTATTTTTATATTTATATGCGTATGTCTAATGATTGTAATACATAGTAAGAAGGAGGTGGTATTACATTATCCCTAATAGGAATAGTGCTTTTAACTGTTAAAGAATAATATTCCTTTCTTCAGGGGGAAAAAAACCCCAACTCTAATAGAGCTCCAGACATTCTGTAGAATCCCTTAGAGGATGGGGCTTTTGCACAAACTTTTGCTTAAAGAATAGAATAAGGGTACATCCCTTTAAAACATTTTTTTCCCTTTAATGTTGATTTACTCTTTGAGAGAGAGACACACACGGTGTGAGCAGGGGAGGGGCAGAGAGAGAGAGAAAGACAGAATTTGAAGCAGGCTCTGACACGAAGCCCAAACTAACGAAATGGGAGATTACAACCTGAGGTGAAGTCAGAGGCTTAACCAACTGAGCCACCCAGGTGTCCCAGTTCTTCTTTTTTTTCCCTTAATGTTTATTTATTTATTTTTTTGAGAGAGAGTGAGCACTTGCATGCAAGTGGGGGAGAGGCAGAGAGAGAGGGAGACAGAGAATCCGAAGCAGGATCCGGGCTCCAGGCTGTCAGCACAGAGGCCTACTCAGGGCTTGACTCATGAACTGTGAGATCCTGACCTGAGCCATATATAGTCTGATGCTCAACCAACTGAGCCACTCAGGCGCCCCTAAAACATTTTAATGAAATGACTCATGCCCCCATTTCACCTATAACTAGAATACTTAAATACCAATAACTTAAGAGTTTCGTTCATCAGGGATTCCTTAGAGCCAGGTATAAAGCCTAATGAAGGAAACCAGGATATGTCACCCCAAAACATGTATCTTTGAGAAGAGGAATTGGCAGACAAAACTTACTGTTAAGTCTCTTCCCATATATTTACCTTTTCAGTTTGTTACCCTTGAAAGCCTAAAACTGCTTTCCTTTGGTGCTATCATTTCTCTACAAATGCATTGGTCTTTGTTGAAGACGCTATATAGACTGCAGTTTTAAGAAGCTTCCTGAGTTACTCTTTGTTTCAAGTTTCTTCTGTGTGATGTGCACTGCAAGCGTTAATAAACTTTTTTTGTTAATGTCCTCTTGTTAAAGAGTGCAAGCTGAAAACCTAAGGTAGGAGAGCCTAGCCTCCTCCACACTAGCACTCACTCCAGTTGTACCTTCCACAGTCCTGGGGCTGGCTATCCCAAGGATGCAGCTGACTACATTAAATTCTGAATTTTTAGGGTCACCTCCCTGGTGGACTTTCTCCTCCCTAATACACTGAACACTGGAATTCTCAGAACCCCAAAAGATCAAAGGTCTTTCCTTCATACAGAAACACACCAAGAACCAGGCATGTTGAGGTTTGCAACTAAAAAATCAGAACTTATTTTACATAGTAGGAACATGCTTTTTGTATAAAGAAATAAGGATTACTTACTTATATCATATAGCCACATCTTTCTATTAGATGATATTTTTTCTTAGGGTGCCTGGGTGGCTCAATCAGTTAAGTATCCGACTTCACCTCAGGTCATGATCTCATGGTTCCTGAGTTTGAGCCCCATGTCAGGCTCTGTGCCGACAGTTCAGGCCTGGAGGCTGCTTCAGATTCTGTGTCTCTCTTCCCTTCCCCTGCTTGTGCTCTGTCTCTCAAAAATAAATAAACATAAAAAAATTAGATGATATTTTTCCTCAAGAAAGTAAAACACTTCCAATGCTCCATATTAAAAGTCTTAAGTGTTTGTAGTGTTGAAATGTTTTGCAAATATATACCAATGACATAGACTAATTCCTCCTTGTGGGAAATTTATGTTCTTTTGAGTTTACCGTGAAAGTAAAACACTTGAAGTGCTCTATGTGCTATTAGAAATTTCCTTACTTTTCTGAACTTCATCTCAATGACATGAGATCAGAATACTATAGTTATATTTTAATGACTAGAGTTCATTGTGCATTCATGTAACAGAAATCGACAGGTTCTCATCCCTTAGTTTGTGAATCATGCCTATTTTTAACGTTACCAATTATGTGCAGAGTGACTGCACAACTGTAGTTTCTTACAAGGAAAATTAAAATTAGGTTTTTTCCCTATGTTTCCTGAGATTTTGTTTTTGTTCTGTTTTTATATTAAAACCTAACCTTACAAACAAATAAACAGGACTGATATTTGATGTTCTGGAGAACATTTACATGGAAAAAGAGTTCTTTCCAGTACTCTTGGAACTGCACGTGAATATACAAAGTGGCTCCCCGAGTTAAGCCTCCTACTGTTATCATTCAAGATGACTGATCTTTTTTCTCATAAATTCACAACTCCCATATGTTTACTTCTCTTTATCTGCACTGTTAGGATTTTGTACTCCCTTTATAATGATGGCTTGGGGGAAGAGCCCATATACTTTGGGCTCCTCCCTATATTTATGTTAGCTTTCCTATTATATGTAATACATCACAGAAACAGGAATAGACAGGCTAACCTTCTATAAGAGGGGCATAATAATAAGGTGCTGTTGTACTGTCATTTTTGTTTCTTCAGCATCTAAGTTTGCTTCCGAGGCCTGTTATTAAACTGTTTCTGATAAAGCACTCTAATTGTGACAGGCATCAGTTACCTCTCTGGGAGTGAGTTTTGTAAAGTATACCTTCTTCTCAGGTATTGTAGTTAGGGTTAATTATTTATGGATTGTAGCATTCACAGTGAGAAGTATTATTTAAATGCAAGGAGTTTTTTTTAAAAGAACCCTGTGATGCCAATAAAATGTTCCCCATCAATAAAATGGTCTCCCTTAAAACAACTGATTCTAGGTAATTCAAAGAATAGGCCCAGTAAGCTTTTGGATATAAGCACGACTAAAAAACAATTACTATAACAATCTTTCTGATAAGGTAACACAAGAAATCATTGTATGTGTCTAGTTTATGGATATACAAAATCAACTCATAATTCATCCCTAATACCGTTTTTCGTACTACCATTAGATAGAAACTAGCGATTCTGCTTACCTGGAAAAGAAACTGGGGCACCGACAGCTTTAGTGATTTTTGTGTGTCACACACTCCTTTTGGCTTTGATCTGACTGCTCCTCCATTTCTGTAAACTTCAAATATAAATATCAATAATAACAGAATTTCACTGCTGGAAGATCATTTATTCTGACCTTCTCCTTTCACCAAAGTAGAAACTGAAGCCCTTGAAGATTGAGTTATCTATTAATATTCAAAGAGGTTCATAAACATCCTAGCTTCTGGAACTCTCACAAAATTATATACATGTAAATTATAGACAAAATAAATGTTCAGTGGGCCCCAACACATCTGAGGTGTACACACCTTTGCATTCAATTATATTAGGATAAAATTCCCATGGATAATCTAGAGCTCCTGTGGAATTGGGGCCCACACTCCTTTCTCCCTGTTCTATGCCGGCTCTGCTTTCTGGGTCAAGGTTGGTTCCCTCTGGCCCCTGGGCGTGGCCGGCATCCGGACCGTGGAAACAGAGCTTCGAAGCGCCTAATGGGGAAGGGACAGAGAGGTCTGAGTCTCAGTTGGTCGAGGTCTTCTGCAAAGAGCCCCTTGGTCCACTTCCTGAGTGCTCCCATCCCTCGGTCCTGCAACCGCTGTTTCTGCCTGAACCTCCCCCTTTCGAACCTCCGCTGTTTTTGTTGAGGCTCCGGCTGAAGGCCCACTTTGGCCCGGGGCTACGGTACCCGCAAGGCCCGTGGGGCGGGCGGAGGAACGTGACCTTGTTACCTGCATGGGTCTCCGGGGTAAAAGCATTCCGTGCACAACGGAGGCACGCCCTACGCAGAGACGGGCTAGCACACTTGTGATCATAAACCCAGTGGTAAGCGGGGCTCTGTGCGCGGAAGGGAAAGGCTCACGCGGCCGCCGTCCCTCGGGAGCAGCGAGAGCCTCGCTCTTCCTCCTCCTCCTCACTCGCCGGCTCGGCTGATCTCCTGCCATGACTCAGCGATTCTCACAGGCTGCCCGGCTGGGGACACCGGCTTCTCGCGGGCTCCTCCCGCCGCGTCCACCCCCTCTCGCCACCCACGCCCGCCCCTGGTCGCCGGCTCTTTCCCAGCCGGGCCGCCGCCGCCGCCACTGCACTCAGCTCCAGCGTCCCAGCAGCATCGCCGCCTGCGCCGCGCACCTAGCGCTGCTGTCCGACCCCGCCGCCCACCCTCACGCCAGCCATGGAGCCCGCAGCCCCCCGCCGCCGCCACACCCACCAGCGCGGCTACCCTGTGACGCGGAACCCCCACCTCAACAAGGTGAGTCCGCCGGCCCACCTGGTGGCCCAGTGGTCGCCTTCGGTCTGGGACCCGCCCTCCGGGGGGATCCGCTGATGTGGCCTCGCCCCTCTGTCCCCTCTCACCGGACGCGGCCCTGGGTGCGGGCCGAATGGAGGGGCCGCCCAGTAGGCTGTGTGCCCAGCAGTGTGATGGGCGCGCGGTGCTGGTTCCACTTGGCATCCCTTTTTGGGAACGGAGGAGATGTAACTTGTTTACTTGGCTTGTCTTCTTCAGGAGCCAAGTCAAAGAAAGTAGTATAAGGCTAAGTGCGTGAACTGTTTCTGTGAAGATAGCAGGGAGGCTTCCAGCTCAGCCAGTATGTGCCACCGACTTACTGGTTCCATTCAGTGTGGCAATTCTTGGACGCTGCTTGGAGAGAAGTGGCCCTACTGGTCCATCCTGGACATAAATGAGTTCTCAGAGCCTCAGATCACATTAACAAGCTAGAAGTCAAGGCCTCTTGGTTTCTGGAGTGACACGATTAGGAGGCTGGGAATGCGTGGTGGGTGGCTTCTGCTTTGGACACTTTGCATGGCCTGGTACAAAATCCCTGTCATAGACATGGGGCTGTGGGTAAAGCCATTCCTATTTTTTTGAATCTGGCCTTCTGGAAATTAACATTTTTTTAAAGACTTCTATGAGAACAAGAATTCATTGTAGATTATATAGATGCTTTTTCAGATCCGGATAACGTTTCATTTTTTTCTTCACTGGTAATGTCGAATAAACACCTACTATTTCTCTTAAATGAAAAACACCTAATTTATAATTTTGCTTATCTAGATCCTAAGCAGTCACACTTACTCTGTAGCCAAATTTCTCTCTAGATTGCTTTTGTGTGTGTGTGTGTAACTGTGATTTTGACATTTCCTTATTTAGGATATGGGAAATGCTATCAGTTAGCACAGAGGTATGTTTAGTCATTTTGGTTGTCTCTTTAGTAGATGGATACTCTTTTTCATTAGGTACTGGACCCCACTCTTACCTTCTGATCGTATTGCTGGTAATTTGTTGATCATTATTAATGGCTTGAAGATTTGTGATTTCTTTTATTTAATGAATTATAGCTGGTGTGAGTTCTTTTTGATATTTGTGGTGGAAGGTAACTTTTACAAATGCATGGTGTTTAGTATTTGGGGTCATAAAGCATTATGAAATTGTAAATAGTTCCTACTTATTTTTTTCTTCAAAATGAATTTATTTGCTAGGTGTTTTGTTTTTCTTTTTATTAGTCTGCATGTTGGGGCCTATTTTCAGTAGAACAAAGGTAGAATCTGATATGACAAAATAATTTGTTACTTTCATGTATATCTGCTTGCTGTAATTTATGGCCAAGTAATGGGTTGTTACTTAAGGAGGACCACATAAGTTGTATAACCTGTTTGAATTTCCCTGAAGTCATGGCCATGCATGAGTGTTTGAAGTGGGTAGACGGCATAGGCAATCACTGAGCAAGAGTAATTATTATGCCTTTACTTAAAATCTTTCTGGCTCCTATTTTCCTATAAAGATTAACTCCTACTCAACAATAATATCACAGAGATCTTCCACCAAGTTGAAAGATGCAGCATAATGTGTTAAGAACACGTTTTTGAATTTATAATTAAACTTTATTTTCTGCATAGAATGAAATTGGATTTAAAATTTAGTTCACCAGGGCACCTGGATGGCTCAGTTTGTTAAGAGTCTGACTTCGGCTCAGGTCATGATACCCCTGGTTCATGGGTTTGGCCCCGGCTCAGGCTCTGTGCTGACAGTTTGGAGCCTGGAACCTGCTTCAGATTGTGTCTCCCGTTCTCTCTGCCCCTCCCCTGGCTCATGCTCTGCCTCTCTCTCCTTCAAAAATAAACAAACATTAAAAAAAATCTAATTCACCAACTCTGGGGAGATTAATGGAATAAGCTTTACTAACTCAGTTCTAAGACAGTTGTGTGTTGCCTCATGGAAGTGGCAGAATATCCTTACATATACCATTGAAACCATAGCTGTGGGATGTTCTGATCTAAAACCTCTGGGGCTTTAAAGTTTTATGGTAGCCTGGGAATTTTTATTGTTTATTTGTGATAACCTAGGCTAGTAGGTCTTGCCCTTAACACCCCAGCCTGTTATCTGGCTACATGAAGCCTTCTTCAGCCACATTCACACAGACCTTTATCACCTCAGCTTTTGGGTAACTGCAATGATTTTACTGGTTTTATTTTCAGTATTATAGTCTGTACTACATGTAAGATATGAGAGCAATACCTATATCAGTTAGTGTTTTCTTGACTTTATTCTTCCGTCATCCAGGTATTTATAATAGTTCCTATAATGTTGAATGTAAAATCAGTCTTTTCAGGTTTACTGTCTTCTTCAAATTGATCTCATTAGTCCTCCAATTTAGTCTTCCACTTGAAGTACGTTTGCTGGATCTCTTAATACTCTCCTTTTTGTCTGTGTGTAATTTCCTACAATTAAAATGGCATTAATTGATTTAATAATGATCTCTCTAGGGAAGACATTCCTAATTATCTTAGTCCTATTACCATTACTTAACACCTCTGTTTTTATGTATTCAAATGTATCATGTCATATTGTATTCACTGCATTGTATTTTTTTCTTATTTTGATTATCATAGGTCAGAAATCATAGTACAGAATTTTGCCCAGTGTGCTTTAAATAAATGTCTGTTTTATAAACGAATGAGCCATGTTTTTATTTCTTTTTTCTTTTAAACAGTACTCAGCTTTTAAAGCAAGAAGCTTTTTTTATTTTATTTTTTCTTTATCTTTTTTTTCTTTTTATAATTTATTTCTTTTTAAACTTACACCCCAGTTAGTTAGCATATAGTGCAACAATGATTTCAGGAGTAGATTCCTTAATGCCCCTTACCCATTTAGCCCATCTCCCACCCCCAAAACCCCTCCCGCAACCCTCTGTTTGTTCTCTATATTTAAGAGTCTCTTATGTTTTGTCCCCCTCCCTGTTTTTATATTATGTTTGCTTCCCTTCCCATATGTTCATGTTTTGTATCTTAAAGTCTTCATATGAGTGAAGTCATAAGATACAGGTCTTTCTCTGACTAATTTCGCTTAGCATAATTCCCTCTAGTTTCATCCATGTAGTTGCAAATGGCAAGATTTCATTCTTTTTGATTTCCAAATAATACTCCATTGTCTATATAAAGCACATCTTTATCCATTCATCCATCGATGGACATTTGGGCTCTTTACATACTTTGGCTACTGTTGATAGTGCTTCTATAAACACTGGGGTACATGTGCCTCTTTGACTCAGCACACCTGTATCCCTTGGATAAACACCTAGTAGTGCAATTGCTGGGTCATAGAGTAGTTCTATTTTTAATGTTTTGAGGAACTTCATACTGTTTTCCAGAGTGGCTGCACAAGTTTGCATTCCCACCAACAGTGCAAAGGAGATTCTCTTTCCCTGCATCCTTACCAACATCTGTTGTCTGAGTTGTTAGTGTCAGCCATTCTGACAGGTGTCAGGTGATATCTCATTGTGGTTTTGATTTTGTATTTCCCAGATGATGAGTGATGTTGAGCATTTTTGCATGTGTCCGTTGGCCATCTAGATATCTTCTTTGGAGAAGTGTCTATTCATCTCTTTTGTCCATTTCTTCACTGGATTATTTGCTTTTTGTGTGTTGAGTTTGATAAGTTCTTTATAGATTTTGGATACTAATCCTTTATCTCATATGTCATTTGCAAATATCTTCTCCCATTCCTTTGGTTGCCTTTTAGTTTTGCAGATTGTTTCCTTCGCTGAGCAGAAACTTTTTATTTTGATGAGGTCCCAATAGTTCATTTTTGGTTTTGTTTCCCTTGCCTCCAGAGACTTGTTGAGTAAGAAGTTGCTGCAGCCAAGGTCAAAGAGGTTTTTGCCTTCTTTCTTCTCGAGGATTTTGATGACTTCCTGTCTTATGTTTAGGTCTTTCATTCATTTTGAGTTTATTTTTGTGTCTGGTGTTAGAAAGTGTTCCAGATTCATTTTTCTGCATGTCGCTGTCCAGTTTTCCCAGCACCGTTGGCTGAAAAGACTGTCTTTATTCCATTGGATATTGTTTTCTGTAAAGCAAGAAGCTTTTAGAGTGGTTGTTTGTGCATTAAGACATTTATATCCTTTTAATTATAGTTTCTTGAAAGTAAATCTGCATTGACGTCTAAAGCTCAGTTGACTATACATTATATAATGTATAATAGAATATAGGAGAATAGTTGGAATTTGGTTTAAGCCTGACCATCCATGAAGTTTTAATTCCTTACTATATAACCTTAAGGGGGTGATTAGTCTTGATAAAATCAAGGTTAACAGTAGATATGATCCAAATTAAAAAAGTAAAACATTGTGAAAACTTAAGAGAAATAAGATCTTTCTTCATTGGTGATAATTAATGTATGATTCTTACTATTTGCTTTTGCTCAAATTATATCATTCCGGGTAGGATTTCATCATAGTATTTGAGAAAGTACTTCTACCTCATGCTTCTGAGATTCAATATCTTTCTCTACACAGCCCAAACTATTTTTGAGGTGCTTCTCTTTGTATATGCACTTATCTAATTTAAGGTTTAATGTTTATGATTTTCAAGGATACTTTCTGAATCTGATGAGTTGTATTTCAAATTTTTTCTCAGGAATTTTCATATGACTAATACTGTTTCATAAATCACTCTTCAAAATTAATATTCTACACACAATAAAATCACTTATTTTTTAATTCTAAATTTATTAGTTCACTTTATTCCTTTAGCAATTGTAGAAAACACTAATTGCTAGTTCTGCCACAATTGCGCTTACATGGTTTCCATGTCTTTAAGATTAAATAATACACATGACCAGTAAATCTCCAAAAGATACCACTTTTTAATATTTTGGCACTTTAATCCAGTTTAAGATAGTGATTTATCAAAGTCAGTTTTGGTCAGCATCATTAACTTTTCCATTTAAAAAATGAGCTTCTGGGCAAGTGCATTTGTAGATGTTCGTGTCCTGGCATGTCAAGACCTAGTTGGATGTTACCTTGAACCTCCTCTTTTTCTTCAATGTAAATTATACCACAATGAATCATTCAGAAATTTTTATCTATAAAAGTTCTTGGAATTTTCTCAATAGTACGGGAAACTGATGTAATATTTACTGTGGAATTCCACTGATACAAATGCCATCGTATTGTGGATGGGTAGCCATATGCCTTCACAGCTGCCTGATACCTGGGTGCACTTGAAACAACAGTGGAAGTATAGGGGAGCGCCAAAACAAAGTAATATACTCGAATGAGTAGAAATATGAGTTTGACCTGAGAACTTTTGAGACTGGTGATATGGAGTATAGGAAATAGTGAAGAAAGTCTGAGATTTTTCAGTTTTGTGTTATAATTTCCTTTTAACTTTTGGGCAAGTACAAGAAATGCAATGTAATGGAATGAACATTCCAACACATTTTATTTAGAAAGCTAAGTCCCAATTCTTCCATTTAGCAGCTGTGAGATTTTAAGTTAGCTTTTCTTAACTAATTTCAGCTACCATCCTTATAAAATAAGGTGATAATTTCATTCATTTATTTGTGTTTATTTAGAAAATGTTTGTTCAGAACTCAGTATATTCGAGGTAATATTCTTGTTCAAAGAATATCTCAATGAATAAGATTGCTGTTGTGAGTGCACTTAAATTTCTGTTGTAATATGATTTCTATCTTGCCTCTTTGATCACATATTGAAAAGATTTGAAATAGTGAATATTAACTTTTTAAATTATATATTCAAAAACAGGAGGTTTTCTTTAGTACATACTAATTATTAATATAGTACTTCTGTGTAGAAAGTCTGAGCTCATAGCTGGAGCAATTATAAAGAATTCTCTTTTTTAGTGTATTAATCCTCTTCCCTTGAATTTTTGATGACAAGATTTTGTTTCTTCTTTATTTTATAGTAAAAACAAAAATATATCTTTGGGGGAGAGAGACTTATATTTTGCCCTCAAATTCATATAACTGAGCTTGGCTGACATCACAAGACCTTTGAAATCTTTCATACACTTTCACAGAATGCCACGTATAGGTTAAAATATAGATTTGTGAAGA
Organism: Cryptoprocta ferox; assembly: GCA_028646485.1. Lineage (NCBI taxonomy): Eukaryota > Metazoa > Chordata > Mammalia > Carnivora > Eupleridae > Cryptoprocta > Cryptoprocta ferox. The sequence continues at coordinate 72,908,962 of CM053577.1, forward strand.
AAAAGAGAAGCTCTTTGCTTCTCAGTACTCTGTTCAAAGCATGTGAAGTCTTGGAAATATGAAAGAACATGGCTTGTAGAGAAAGACAGAGGTATGCTTTGGTTGTTAAAGTTATTGGGAGAAGAGGGAGTCAATTGCAGAGACAGGAAATTTAAAAGTTCCAGTGGTGTGAAACCAGCTTTTACTTGAGTCTGTTTGGCTTTGGAAATAAACAGTTACTCTGACAAAACAAATATTTGACTATTTCCAATGGTTTTCAAAATTGACATGACCAAATACTGTGATAGACTCGAGATTGACTGATTTGTTACTTGATTATTTTATATTATTGAGCCAACTCAACCACCTTTGACAGTATATAGATCTGGAATAAATCATGAAATACATTAGAATTAAGTAGAACAAATTTGGAAATGTTTCCAACCTAAATGTTTAGGAAGTTTTCTTAGACATGGGGCCTAAATCGGAAATGTGGATGTCTGTATTCTTAAAATGATACTGAAAATATTTTATGGCTTATACATTAATTTTTTACCTGTTTTTAGCTTGATGTATATAAAGTAGTACATTTTAAACAAATGATTATTGTTGTCTTACGTGAATTTAGAGAATTTAAAGCCTCAATATTTTCCCTCAGGCCTTAAAAATATATCTAAGTTAGCCATCAACTAAACTGTTAGATACTTGAGGCCTTTGAGTTTAAAGAGAGGGGAGAGACAGTATGGCTTTAAGTTTCTATAGTTTGATTGGGTAGCTTGGGAAGTCAAAATAATAATGAATAATACTCTCAAAAACATGGAAATATAACTCTTAGAGCTTTATACTATTAAACCCTAGACCTAAAGCACTAGGATTATTTTTTTAATCAGGTAATGTTGAGTAAGAATATCAGTAAAAGTATTTACATGTTCATCTGAATGTTCATAATTGCATTATGAGGATCCATGGAGTAAATTCTAAACTGCCTCATGAAGACCTGGAAATCTGAAGACTGAAGGAGTCCTGACTCCATTATAATATTAGGGCTAGGCCTCTTAAGCTTAGAATATATTAATACATTTGAATTGTCTATTCAGAGTCGTCTAAGATAGTTTTAAATTTTTTTGATTGTGACACAGTATACATACATAGTACGTGTATAAGCATAATGTTGTGGGATGATGTATAATGTATAGGGTTACTGTGCCCTACCAAGAGTCATGTGTTTATTTATCCCCAATATCTCAGAATGTAACTGTATTTGGAGTTAATACCTTTTTTTTTTAAATTTATTTTTGAGAGGAGAGAGACAACGTGAGCAGGGGAGGGTCAGAGAGAGAGGGAGACGCAGAATCCGAAGGCAGGCTCTAGGCTCTGAGCTAGCTGTCAGCACAGAGCCCGATGCTGGGCTCAAACTCATGAACCATGAGATCATGACCTGGGCCTAAGTCGGACGCTTAACTGACTGAGCCACCCAGATGCCCCAGAGTTAATACCTTTAAAAAGGTAATTAAGTAAACATCAGGTCTTTAGGGTGGGCCTTAATTCAATATGGCTGATATTCTTATAAGAAAAGAAAAGACTATGTGAACACAAAGAGAGAAGTCAATGAGAAAAGTCTCATAATGTAAGCAACGCTACTAACATCTTGATCTTGGACTTCCAGCCTTCAGAACTGTGAGAAAATAAATTTCTCTTGTTTTAGTTACTTAGTCTGGTACTTTGTAATGGCAGCCTTAGCAAACTAGTACACATTGTAATTGAAACAAAATTTCATAATACAATATTTTGTTGTGTTTTGTGCACTCTAGTAGTACTCATTATATTTCAGTTTTTAAAAAATGTGAGTCACAACCCATAGTTTAAAAAACTTCTGCTTTCTCTTTAAGTAGTACATTCACTATTAGAAAGTAGCTTTCTTTTTTGTGTCTTAGTGTTGTACATATGGGGCTTTAGTTTGCGTTGGTGGTACTGGCCCAGTGTCTTTTTGTTTTTCTGTCTACGTGTCCAAATTGAGGTATCTTTTAAAACAATAATCTTGAAATGATGAGAATGTTATGGTTACAAATAGCTGTAAGTATTGGTTAGTTGACCAAACAATAAGTCCTTATTTGGGTGCTCAGAGCCAGGAAGAAACTGCAACTTGGTTAATGAGCATTATTGTTAGTCTTTAAAAGTTTTACTTATTCAAAATTATAAATTTTTACATATGGTGATTATAACATAATAATGACAGAATTGAGAGCAAACATATTGCTCATATTGCAGGGTTGCTGAATGCAATGGTCAAGAAATAATTCTTGAGATGTTTTATCGTGCAACTTAGTAAGTTTATTTGAGTAGTGTGGGGACAGGACCCATGGACAGAAAGAGCTGCACTTTTGCTGTATGAAGCCAGTGGTTATATGCTTAGTACTCAGGGATAGGAGATGTTCAGGAAGTACTAGATCATAAATGTCTTCTTCAAATTTCTACTTGTAAAAATACTTTCACAAGATTTATCTGGTGCTTATCATTCAGTTCAATATTAACTATTGGTGAGATATCCAGGTAGTCATGAGATCCTTTAAGAATGTAGTAACCAGCATGTATTTGATCCTTATCAGAATTATGGATGCCATAGATCAGCCTTCTGGGCTAAAGGTGAAAATTTTCTGCTTCTATCCTTTATCAATGTCAGTAAATGTAAATGAGAATAACTCCTCTATTAATAAAATTGTTTTCAGATTGTTTCACAAAGCATAGGTAAACTATGCTATAGATAACAGATATATTAAAAACAAAATGCTATAGAAACACTAAAAATAAAGACATGGGAAAATGCAAACAGGAGGAAATCAGGGTTATAACTGACATCAGACAGTGTAGAGTCTATATCAAAAAGCATTAAGTGAGACAAGATACTCTTTATAATGCCAAAAAGTACAATTTTGAATAAAGTTAAAAAAGTAATGAGTATCTATGCACCAAATAACACAGCAGTCACCCTCATAAAAAAGACCCTACAGAACATGCAAAGAGGAATAAACACTAATACTAGCAGACTTTAACATACTTCTCTTAGTGCAGGACACACTGAAGGTTCAAGAACTGTTTCCATATAGGAATTCCTCAAATTTCTCAGGAAATGTGTTTTACCAAATAATGAGAAAATTCACTTGAGAAATTGGGAAAATGGAAAACAGTATTATAACTTCCCTTTGAGAATCAAAGGTAAATAACACAGAGACCTTACTGGTTTGAAAGATCCAATGATAGAAGTTAAAAAGAAGAGCTGAAAATGGTGACATACAGAGAGGTTATGATTGACATTTTCCAATCTTTACAGAAACATGTAGGTGAGAGATTGTAATGATCTAATTAATTTTGCTTGTAGCTGTTGCCATTTTTGGGTAATATCTCTTTTTTAATTTCTGTGTTTAGACCATTTACATTTAATGGAATTATTGGTATGTTTGGGTTTCTCTGTACTATTTTATTATTAGGTGTCTGTTCCCTCTGTTTTTCCTTTCTTTATTTCTCCCTTTCCTGTTTGAATATTTTTATTCCATTTTATCTTTGAGTTTTTGACAATATCTTTTTATAGGTTGGTTTTGGTACTTGCTATAAGTACTGTGTATATATATATATATATATATATATATATAACTATATATATATAACTATATATATAAATACAACTACTATAAGTTATGCTATACATAACTTTTCAGTCTACTTAAAATGACCACTTTATGAGTTCGGTTGAAATGTTCATATCTTATTATCATTTGTCTGATTACTTTCCTTTGATTATGTTGTAGTTATATTATATCCACTTTATCTCCATGCATATGTTACATAAAAATTTTTTAAATTGAGATATAATTGACATGTAACATTAAATCAGCTTCAGGTATACAACATAATGAGTTAATATTTGTATATATTGTGGAGTGATCACCACAATAAGTCTAGCTAACATCTGTCACCATATAGATATGAAAAAATTTCTGCTTGTGATGAGAATTTTTAACATTTATTCTCTTAGGAACTTTGAAATATGTGATGCAGTATCATTAACTATACTTACCATGCTGTATGTACATACATCCCTATGACTTATTTATTTTATGACTGGACGTTTATACTCTTTGAAACCTTCATCCATTTCTTCTACCCATCTACTTCCCACCTCTGGCAACCACCTATCTTTTCTCTCTATGTATGAGCTTATTTTTTGTTTTTGTTCTTGTTTTTTCTTTTTAGATTCCACATATAAGTAAGATCATATACAGTGTTTGTTTTTCTCTGACTTTATTTCACTTAGCATAATGCTCTCAAGATCCATCCATGTTGTTGCAAATAGTGAGATTTCCCTCATTTTTGTTAAGGCTGAATTATATTTTATATAAATATATATATGTATGTATGTATGTATACACACACATACATATATACCACATTTTCTTTATTCATTCATCCATTGATGGACTTTTAGGTTGTTTCCATATCTTGGCAATTGCAAATAATGTTGCAATGAACGTGGGGGTGCATATATCGTTTTCATGTTGTGTTTTTGTTTTTCAGATAAAAACCCAGAAGTAGAATTGCTAGATCATATGGTAGTTCTATTTTTAATTTTTTGAGGAAACTCCATACTGTTTTCCATAGTGGATATACCTATTTACATTCCCACCAACAGTGTGGAAAAAAGATTCCTCAAAAACCTCAAAAAAAGGGAACCTTTTTTTCCACATCCTCACCAATACTTGCATTTCTTGTTGTTTTTTTTCTAATAGCCATTCTAACAGGTATGAAGTGATATCTTTTTTTTTTAAATTTTTTAAAATTTATTTTTGACAGACAGAGAGAGAGAGTGCGAGCAGGGAAGGGTCAGAGAGAGGGAGACACAGAATCCAAAGCAGGCTCCAGGGTCTGAGCTACCTCTGCACAGAGCCCAACGCGGGGCTCGAACCCACACACCGTGAGATCATGACCTGAGCCGAAGCTGGATGCTTAACCGACTGAGCCACCCAGGCACCCCGATATCTTGTGGTTTTGATTTGCATTTTCCTGATGATTACTGATCCTGAGCTTCTTTTCATGTGTCTGTTGGCCATCTGTATATCTTCTTTGGGAAAATGTCTGTTCAGATCCTCTGCCCATTTTAACTGGATTGTTTTGCTATTGAGTTGTTATGAAAAAAATGTTTTGATGTAATAATGTAATGTTATTTTGATTTTAACTGTTATACATATTTTAAATAATTTAAGAGGGAAAGGATAATCTGTTACAGTTACCCAGATATTTGTCATTTTAGGTTATTCTCAGGGATCATTTCCTTTCCATCTGAAAAATTTGCTTTAGCATTTCTTTTAGATCAGGTTTGCTGGAGACTGTCTTCATTTTCCTTCATCTGAGAATGTCTTTATTTCACTTTCTTTACTGAAGGGTATTTTCACAAGTTATAGAATTTTGGGTTGACAGTTGTTTACCTTCAGCACTTTAAAAATCCCATTCCTCTTCTCTCTGGCCTCCCTTGTTTCTGATGAGAAACCTGCAGTCATTCAAATTGTTGTATGTATGCAATGAGTGGATTATTTTTTCTCTGGCTCCTTTAAAGATGTTTTCTTTGTTTCTTTGTTTCTTTATTTCAGCATTTTGAAATAATTTTTCTGGATTTAGATTTTTTTCGATTATCTTCTTCAGGTTTGCTGAGCTTCTTGAATTTGTAAGTTTACACCTGGTGCCAAAATTGATAAGTGTTTAGTCATTATTTCTCCAAACATTTTATCTTTCTCCTCTCCTTTTGGCATTCTGTTGTTATAAATGTTAGGCTTTTTGGTATTGTCCCACAGGTCCCTGAGGCTCTGACTTTTTCTTTTCCAGTTTTTTTTCTTTGTTTTTCAGATTGGTTGATCCATCTTCAGGTTTACTGACCCTTTGCTCTTTGTATCTCCATTCTGTTCTTGAGCCCATACTATGAATATTTCATTTTAGTTATTATATTTTTTGGTTCTAAAATTTCCATTTGGTTCTTTATAGCTTTAATTTGTTGGCCAAGACTTTCTATTTTTCTATTCATTTCAAAAGATTTTGCCCTTATGATTTGGGGTATGGTTAAAATAACTGGTTTTTAAATCTTTGATAACTTCATTCTCTGTGTCATCATTGATTTTATTTTCCTTTTTAAAGTTAACATTTTCCTGTTTCTTCACATGCTGAGTAATTTTTGCATGTATCCTGGACATTTGCATATTATGAGATTCTAGGTTTTGGTTAAATCCCAAGGGGAATACAGTTCTTCTTAGTTTTTGCAGTCACTCAAACTGGGTAGGTCACTTCATAAGTTGGACCCTTGTTCTATGGGTTGTGGTTCCAATATTCCATTTCCAAAGCCACTATGTAGTGCTCTTTGGATCCGTTCATCATGTGTACTGCCCAATGATCAGTGTAGGATCCATACAGTGGTTTACACTACAGTTTAGTTCTCAAATCCTTTGTGAGACTGTTTAAGATCAGGTCTCTACATGCATAGTTCAGAGGTGAGCCCAGGAGTTCATATACAACTTTGTGGGATTGCTCTCTTAAGCTCCTGTCTTTCTATGATCTCACTGATACTTTCTGTCCCCTTGAGCCCTCCTTTCCAGCCCACTAGCTGGACAACTGGACCTTTAGTTTCCTTGCTCTGCAGTATACTTCCTCTATCTGCATTTGCACTTAGGGCCAAGTGACTGGAAGACAAAGAAAAATGCAACATACGTTTAATCCATGATTTTGGGACCATTGCTTCTCTGGCTAAAAAGAATAATTTTCCTATCTTACAATTTTAGACATCTGCAACATTCAGGTCATGCTCCTGCCACACACTGTGGGATTCCTGGGGGGCTGGGGCTAGAGAGAATGGAAAATAAGAGTGGATTTCCCTCTTGTGTGACCTTTAAGGGTCCCGTTTCCTGATTTTTGGCTCAGAAAAAGAAAGCTTTTCTTGGCACTCTTTTTGTCTGCACTCAGTTGCACTTCTAGGATTTCTGTTGCTTTTTAGTCAAGGCCAGTTGATTACAGAGGGAGAAAAAAGCTGGGCTGTACTGAAGGGCAAAACTGCAGAAAACTCACTGTTGGTTTGGTGGTACCTGGGATTCAGGTCTTCTTCCCCTGTTCCTCTGCTGCCATTTACTTTTCAGATTCTTCATATAGCTGCCTGATGCATTCTGTACAAAGTTTATAGTTGGATTCATTGGGAGAGACAAGATAAAGTATGCTTACACCATCTTGCACAGAACCAGAACCCTCAAATTGTTATTTTTAGGATGTGAATGTGTGAAACTCAGTCTATCTTGGTTTTCAGGGGGAAACATCAGGGAATATGCTCTCCACTATATATACACATTTCACCCTTATTTCACTGGGTACATATTTGCTATAGTAATATTAGTAATAAAGCTTATTCTGTTGAAAATGGTTTATGTAAAAATAAGAACATGACATAATTTGTAAAATTACTATAGTCTAAGGATTTATAAAAATGCTTCGCTTTATTGGTATTTGTATACTTCTGTTTCTCTTCATGCTGTGATGAAGAAAATACTACAGATTACAAGGTTCAAAATTCCTCTGGGGAGGTGGGTAGGGTTGTTATTATGCTGGTTTATATCATAGCTTTATCTTTTCACATACTTGCTCATAGGACCTGGAATATAGTTAATATTCTATAGAAGTTTGTCAAATGGGTAAATGATGGTTAATTCTTGACCTAACATTCTTATAGCTCTGTTCTGTCTTTCAAATATGCTTATAACTTCTCCACAGGTTACACCATACATTGTGGGGTAAATATGCTGTTGGGTGTGTGTTAGAGAATCTCTTTCCTTTAGTGGGTGTAGTAGTGACCACTTTATCATTTATGACTTGGTTTTGGTACACATACCAGCAAGAACAACAACAATAAAAACAAGTAACAGCGATTTGGTTAAGACGTAGTGTATTTTTCTCTCACACATGAAGGAAATCAGCGGTATACAAGTCTAGGCCTGTTTGGTGGGTCAGAGAGTCATCAGGAACATGGCTGCACTTCCATCTTCCAGAACACTCATGGTCCTAACTATCAGTCTTAGAAAGCATTTGCACATTCCAAGCTGGCTGCTGGAAGAAATGGGAGAAACACAAGAAGGGCCACTTTCCAGTAGAGTTAGCTAGCTCTCTTTAAGGATCCTTCCCCACATCCCACACATCCCTTCCACTCACATTCATTGTTCAGAACTCATCAACAGGGCCTCTTCTATAGGGGAGTCTGGAATTTTAGTTTGTTAACTGATACATTACCACCCCAAATAATACAGGGTCCTCTTACTGCGGAAGAAGGGGAGAACAGATGTTACGGTAAACGGTTAGCAGTCTCTGCCCTAGCCAGAGCTGCCAGAAACATAAGGATAGAGATTTAACAAATGTAAATAAGAAGTATGGTTATATTATTCTTGGAGCTCGAGATAAACGGTTCATAATAGTTTTTAGTATTTTTAATAGCCTTACAGATTCACTGTATAAAAGCAAAAATATGAAGAAGTGAAAAGTTTGTCTCCCTCTCACTTCTGTGTGCCAGCTAGCTTGTTCCCCTTTCTAGATGTAACTGGTTTCTAGAGCTCTGTATGTTTCCATCATATAGTAGAAATATTATAGGACTTCTATCTATCTATCTATTTATTTATTTATTTATTATTTATGAGAGAGTGAGTGGGGGAGGGGCAAAAATGCAGGGGTGGGGACAGAGGATTGAAAGTGCTGTATTGACAGCACAGAGCCAGATGCGGGGCTCAAACTCACTAACCCTGTGAGATCATGACCTGAACTGAAGTCGGATGCTTAACCGACTGAGCCACTCAGGTGCCTGTGATTTATATATTTATATATAAATTTATATATTTTTTAAAGTTAATTTTCTTGTTAGAATGTTATTGCTGTAGGGCATGACTCAGATCTGTCCTTCGTGTGGCAACTACGAGGTGGTGTTACAAAGACAAATGTTGCAGTTAGGAGTATGTATGTGAATCATACACGGAATGGAAGACAGATTGAGAATCTTGAGCCCAGGTTGAATTTCTATCATTTGCCTGGTACTCAGAACCTGGTTCTGAAGCCCTGTTTTCTCTTTCTTTAGTGAGCTAGGCTTGGGATGGAGATTCCTCAGTAGGGTGAATAACAAATATGGTAGGTGAGCGCAGCTAACTCACTTGCAGCGTTTTCACGAAATGGCATCACTAATCAGGCAAAGAACCGGGTCTTCCATTATTTTACCTGGCTAACATGGATTTGCCTGCTCTGGCTCCTGCCTGTCTTCCCCAGGGTCACCTTTCATCATTCTTTCCTTGGTTTAGGTTTCCTACCTTATACTTTCTCCAAGAAGCCAAGCTCTTCTGCATCAGGGTTTGTGCCCCTGCTGTTTCCTACACAATCACCCTGAGTCTTTCAAAGTCACTCCTACTTTTCCATTTCTCCTTCAATCTCATTTTATTTTACTTTATTTTATTTTATTTTACTTTCTTTTTAATGTTTTTATTTATATTGAGAGACAAAGTGGAGGTGTGGGAGAGGCAGAGAGAGAGGAAGAATCTTAAGCAGGATCTGCGCTGTCAGATCTCATGAACTGTGAGATCATGACCTGAGCTGCAACCAAGAGTTGGATGCTTAACCTACTGCACCACCCAGGTGTTTCCAGATCTCATTTTAATATCCCTGCTCAGTGAGCTCTTCCTTAGTAAGCCCCTAAGTTAATTTCAATAGTAAAATTTCCCTTTTCTTCCCTTGTACTTATCACAGTGTTATTTTATAATTATTTGTGTAGCTATTCATGTAATATCCTGTTAAGCTCTCTACATTGTTAGTTTCGTGAGGCTGTGGACCATATTTAACATATCGCTGTTTCATTGGCTCAGCGCCTGCAAGTGTTATGAGCATTCACTCAACAAATATTTGGTGAAAAATACTTGGTGAGTGTGATGATTACTTTTATGTGTCATTTGAGCTAGGCCCCTGGGCGTCCAGACCTTTGGTTAAATATTATTCTGGGTGTGTGTGTGAGGGTGTTTCTGGATGAGATTAACATTTGAATTGGTAGATTGAGTAAATTAGACTTCCCTACATAATGTGGTTGGGCCTCATCTAAGTCAATTGCAAGTTGATCTGAATAGGACAAAAAGACTGACCCTTTTGTGAGGAAGAAGTAACCCCTCCTGCTTGAATGCCTTCAATCTAGGACATCAATTTTTTCCCTACTTTTGGATTTGAATTAAAACACTGGCTCTTCCTGGATCTTAAGCCTGCTGGCCTTTGGACTGTAACTATACAGCTGACAGCAGCTGTCAGCTCTCCTGATTTTTCAGTTCTTTGGGCTTGGACTAGAACTACACCATTGGTTCTCTTGGGTCTCCAACTTGCCGACTTCAGATCTGGGGACTTGTCAGCTTTCATCATTGCATGAGCCAATTCCTTATAATAGATTTCTTCATATATGTGATGTTTATACACACACCCTATTCATTCTGTTTCTCGGGAGACCCTTGACCAATTCAGTGAGCTTCACAAACTCCCATAAAATAACTAAGAGGAGACAAAACATTTCTGAAAATCTCAGCTGTGGATCTGAAGTAAGAAAGCCATCTTGTGGTGTTTCTGGGAATATCATGTTGATATGTGAAATATATCCCTTGGAAACTGAAGCCTAGTTCTCTCCAACAGTTCTTATCTTTTTTTTTAGGTTTTTTAAAAATCCAAGTTAGCTGGCATACAGTATAATATTAGTTTCAGGTGTACAATATAGTGATTCAACACTTCTATATAACACTCAGTGCTCATTACAGCAAGTGCCCTCCTTAATCCCCATCACCTACTTCACCCATCCTCCACCCACCTCAACTCTGGTAACCATGAATTTGTTCTCTATAGTTAAGAGTCTGTTTTTTGGTTTGCTTCTCTCTCTTCTTCCCTTTGCTTGTTTGTTTTGTTCCTTAAATTCCACACATGAATGAAATCATATGATATTTGTCCTTCTTTGGCTGACGTATTTGGCTTAGCATTATTCTCTCTAGCTCTACACATGCCATTGCAAATGGCAAGATTTCATTCTTTTATATGGCTGAGTAATACTTCATTTTACATACACACACACACACACACACACACCCCACATCCTCTTTATCCATTTATCAGTTGATGAACACTTGGGATGTTTCCATAATTTGGCTATTGTAGATAATGCTGCTATAAACCTTGGGGTGCATATATCTATCCCTTTGAATTAATATTTTTGTATTCTTTGGGTAAATATCTAGTAGTGCAATTTCTGGATGGTAGGGTAGTTCTATTTTTAATTTTTTGAAGAACCTTCATACCTGTTTTCCACAGTGTGTGTACCAGTTTACATTCCCACCAACAGTGCATGAGGGTTCCCTTTTCGCCATATTTTCACAACACCTGTTATTTCTTGTGTTGTTGATTTAAGCCATTCTGACAGGAGTGAGGTAATATCTTCTTGTAGTTTTGATTTGCATTTCCTTGATCATAAGTGATCGTGAGCATCTTTTCATGTGTCTGTTGGCCATCTGTATGTCTTCTTTGGAAAAATGTCTATTCATATTTTCTGCCCATTTTTTAATTGGATTCAGTTTTATAAGTTGAGTGTTGAGTTTGAGTTTTATAACTTCTTTATATATTTTGAATACTAACCCTTTATCAGATATGTTATTTGCAAATATCTTCTCCCATTCCATAGATTGCCTTTTGTTTTGTTGATTGTTTCCTTTGCTATCTGCAAAAGTTCTTAAAATATTTGGTACTAAAGTCCCCTTTGGAAATTTGGTGCGGTCTCTGGCCTTTTTATAGCAATGGTTTCAAATGAATGAATACACAGTGTTAGAAAAAGAAACCAAGTATGATATAGATATCAAAATATTAAAAAGTAAATGTGTGATATTATAAGATATATTCTCTTTATGGAAGACTTAACTAGCAAGACAATATATTTAAATATGAGCAATTTAAAGAGCATTTTTAAAATATGAGTGTTTTTAAAAGAGATTAGTATGAAGGTTGTCAACATGACTAACTCGTATGCCTTTTCATGTTATAAAGCAACCTTATTGTGGGTCTAAAATTATTATAATTTCAAAGTAATGATAAACATACACGATATTTCAAAATATATACCAGAAATTTAATATGATAAAAAATGTTATTTCTATTTATGACAGTCACAGGAACTACTACTACTATTTCTTTTGCTTGTTATCTTCTTTTACAATGGGAGGGAATACTAAGTTTCACAGAATTAGTGAAAAAATACTCCCTTGTTTTAAAGACTCCTGAATTATATTTACTGATTCCTTGAACGTCTGTGATTAGGTCCATGTGTGAAAGTGATATGCATTCTGTAGGAACTTTACTTTGAATTTTGAATTTTGATCTCTTCCTAGGCTAATGATACACAGCATGATCCTCTCTTGTGATACTAGGCAGTGGCAGCAAGATCAGCTCCCAACTGGCCACACATAATCAGGAAAATAAACAACCAAAACACTTACAACCATTCCGTACCCATACGACTATTCTGTTTCTCACATGCAGTCCAATATTCAATTAGTTACATGAGATATTCATTATTTTTTTCTATAATAGGCTTTTTGTTAGGTAATGTTGCCCAGCTGTAGGCTAATATAAATGTTCTAAGCACATTAAGGAAGGTTAAGCTAAGCTATAATGTTTGGTAGGTTAGATGTATTAAATGCATTTTTGACTTAATGGTATTTTCAATTTATGATGTGTTTATCAGGGCGTAACCCTGTTGTAAAACTTACTGAGGTCCTGCTCTATCTTGACATTTTATCAGGTACTATTCAAATATGAATATCACAGTTCCTGTTCTCCAGAAGCACCTAGACCTTGGGCAGGGTAAAACAGTGCTTCAGCAGAAATAATGGAGTATGAAATTCCATGATAGAAGTACATGAGGGGAAGGAGGAAAAAGAGGGAGAGGGAGGGAGACCAAACAGGAGAGACTCTTGAATACTGAAAGCAAACTGAGGGCGGAAGGGGGAGGGGGCAAGGGGAAGGGGAGTGATGGTCATGGTGGAGGTAACTTGTGGGGAAGAGCACTGGGTGTTATATGGAAACCAACCTGATAATAAACTATAAAGTTAATGAAAAAAAAAGAAGTACATGATGTTGTGGGAATACTTTGGAGGACATCTTACTAATTCAGAGAGGAGGAGGAAAGGCCTTCTTGAAGATCATCCTCATTCAGGAATAGGCAAGGGACATTTACAAATTCATGTGTAATTTAATTGGTAATGTGTTGAGTTGCCATCTAATTTTTATACTCTATAGATTCTTCGATTAGCTCAAGGAATTAAGAAACAAAGGGGCACCTGGGTGGCTCAGTTGGTTAAGCATCTGACTGTTGATTTTGGCTCACGTCATGATCTCACGGTTTGTGAGATTGAACCCCACATCAGGCTCTGTGCTGACAGTGTAGAATCTGCTTGGGGTTCCTTCCCCCTCCATCTTTCCCCTACATACACTCTCTCTTTCTCAAAATAAATTAATAAACATTAAAAAAAAGAAACCAAACAAAGGCTCAATAGATGATTACCTTGTAATCCTTATATTTTTGGTTCACTATAGGAATAATCACTACATGTACTATCATAGGCATATCTGGAGGATATTACACTTTTTAGAATAGTGTAAATGTGCATGTGATACTAGGGACTCTACTGACAGTAGGTATTACCCATTTGGTTTGAATTATTCATACACAGTTCAATCCAAAATCTGAGATCTGGCTTTTTTTTTTTCTTAAATCATTTGTGTACATTTGTAGTTTCAGTAGTTTACTGAGAATTACCAGTCTGGTTACTTAACAACATACTTTTACTGATTCGGTGACTTTGTGAATTTTACCTTAAAACTTACTTGGGGACAACAGCACTCCATCTCGCTGAAAGAATTTTAAAATCTTTTTTTTTTTAATGTTTACTTATTTAGAGAGAGAGAGTGAGAGAGAGAGAATGTGTGTGTGTGTGTGTGTGTGTGTGTGTGTGGGAGGGGCAGAGAGAGAGGGAGAGAGAGAGAATTCCAACCAGGCTGTGTGCTGTCAGTGCAGAGCCCTGTGTAGGGCTTGATCACATCAATTGTGAGATCATGACCTGACCTGAAATTAAGAATCTGACGCTTAATAGACTAAGCCACCCAGATGCCCCAAATTTTAAAATCTTACTAATAATTTTAAGAGCTATATTTGGAAAATGTAGTATTGCTACTGATGGTTAATAATTTCTCAGGCTTACAAGGAATGTATTAAAGATTAGTAACTGAGTTTTAAGTGAGAAATACTTAAACTAGTTAAACCTCTCATCCAATATTTTAAAAATCCATTGGCTCTCTTAGGTGGAGGTGTTCTTTTTTTTTCTTATTAATTAAGCAAACGTGTCACTTAAACTACAAAATAGTTATACTTGCTTATATCCTAAAATACCTAGATGAAATGATTTTTATGTGTTATGGTTATGGTATTTTGCTGTAAATTTTAGCACACCTGGAGCCATGTATATTTTAGATACATTTTTGTAATCATTACCTATGCCAGTTTAAATGACTTTATATCAGATGAGTAAAAATTAATTTCTATGTAATGAAACCAAATGTTTTCTTAAAAAATCTGTTGTTAATATATTATTGGTTTTAGCTAATTGATTTTCTGCCTCTTAAAGAAGCTATCACTTGACTATTTGGTTGCACAGATGAATGCATTCAAAATAATCATTTAAAAACTTTACCTTGGAAATGTGTATTCTATCTGGCTGGTTGGTTTTAAAGAAATAAGGTTGTGTACTGCCAGAAAAATTCTAGAAGTCATTATCTATGTTGTCAGTTAGAATTAAATAAATCAATTTCAAAAAACAATATTTGGCACTCAAATTAGTATCACTTCTCCTTCTGTAGTTATAAAGTATGCATATAAACTGTTAATACATAGTTGAAAATATTGACATTTAAAGCTATAGCTCACTTTGATCTCTTTCTTTCAGACTAATAATAAAAACAAACCTTACAATAAATACATTTTATAATGAATTATACATACATAGATTACTTAAAGATATTTGTGATTTAGACAGTGTTTTTCCTTTTTGCCATTCTGCTTGATTACGTTGAGTCATTATTTAGGAAAAAAAAACAAGGCAAATTACTGAAGTTCAAATATTAAAGATGGTTAGTGCAGAATTCAGAATTGCTTTTCTGTTTTTATGGTAATTGTTTCTGATAAATTACTTAGGAAAAAGTTTCTTTCTCAGTTACCATGCAAGCACAGTTTGTAATAGAAGTCTCTTGTGATGCGAGGTATTTTTTTTTCATTTCTGCTTGACGGTCTCAGTTTTCTCAAGAAGATATACATAGATCAATTAGTAGAGTCCAGAAGAATAGTTGTCCTGTGTGCTCTCCTCAGCAGGGAAATGGCATACCATTCTGCTCTCTAGGGATCTCGTCCAAAAGGTTTCTTAAGGAGTAGGGAAAGTAAAAGAAAGACAGAAAATGAGAAAACCAGGGTTGAACCTTGGGTGAATAGAGAACACTTTTAGGCAATTAGAATTACAGGTGGTCTGGAAACCTAATATATGTATAGACGTCTAAACTTTTTAACTACATGAAAGACTCAGTAGAAATCAAATGGAAGTTAGAAGCTGCATGTATACTCTGGATACACTGTCCTTTGTTGGATAGGCCCCACAGCATAACCCTAAGGTAAAAATTCTTTGAAACAGATATTTGTTACATCAGCTTTTAATAAGGAGAATGCATTAAGGTAATGTTTCACTGTATTAAGCTAGCGTTTAATATGGAGAATGTATTAAGCTACTGTTTGTAATTTGTACAAACTCTATATGAATATGTGTCTGTTAGTATGAAAAAATGAAATCTAGAGACAGGATTATTAGATGGTTCAGAATTCCACTTACTGTTTGCATCCTTTCTGGGAAGTTTTAAATTTTGTTTAAAACTGCGGTTTCAACAAAATTAGGCCATATGTATTTTTGAATTTTCAGGGATTTTAAGATTTAAGTTTGCTTATATGTTAACTTTTTTTTTTTTATTCATAAAGGGTAGCAATAGAATATGAGCCCAATCATAGGATTTTAACTTGGACCAGTTCCCCCAATTTTTAAGCCATAGTTTTTTTGCTTTGTTTTGGTTTTGGTGGTTGTTGTTGTTGTTTCAAAGTTGAATTGACACTATTATGCCATAGAATATTTGAGTAACAGTATATGGGAGGTTATAGTTATGAAACATCAAAGGCTATCAGAAAATAGCCAGGTGGCATTGTCATTCACATGGTATACAATATGGGAGACCTGTTAGGTCAGACCAACATTGGAAAATTTATGTAAAAAGACTGGCTAATATACCAATGAATGATTAAGTGCTATTATTAAGTGAACACAGGAGCATATGTTAGTGCTTCTGATAATAAGTCTTACTCTCAGAATATTGATAATTTTGATTCTTGTTTTGGAGGCATATTTGCAAGGCATAATATTCAGAAATTTACCGATTCTTTATATATGTTCATGTATTTTTGAGACTTAATTTTACTCTAGCTTTTTCCCATTTTTAACTTCCAGATTTTTCATTTTGAGCAAGAGAAAAATTTATTGAATTTTTCTTTCTTTTTAAATTATATTACTGTACATAGTTCTGTTTTATTCTGAAGAGTTAGTTATTTATGACATGTTTTAAAGGATCAGTCTTCCCAGTTATGTCTCTAACAAGTGAAATATGCTTTCCATTTTACAATTACGTTTTTAACACAGTATCCCTTACTGATTGCTTTTTCATTTTAAACTTAATTTTACCAGAATTAATATGCTAATCAATTTCCTGAGCAGCAGTTATACTGTTTTTTAAAATTTTAATATTTCTCAGAAGTTAAATATTTAAAGCTTTCCATTTTGTTTATGTAGCAAATTACTGAATCTGTTATATCAGATACTTTTAACATTTATTTATTTTTTTTTAATTTTAATTAATTTATTTTAATGAAATTTAATTAATTTTAGTTAGTATATGGTGCAATTTTGGTTTTAGGAGTAGAATTCAGTGATTCCTCACTTACATATAATACCCAGTGGTCATCACAACAAGTACCCTCCTTGGAACCCATCAGCCATCTGGCCCATCCCCTACCTGCCTCCCCTCCAGGAGCCCCCCCCACTTTGTTCTTTATCATTAAAAGTCACTTGTAGTTTCTTTCCCTCTCTTCTCTTCCCCGCTCTCCCCACCTTTCCATGTGTTAAATCCCACATATTAGTAAAATCCTATGATATTTGTATTTCTCTGATTAACTTATTTCACTTAGCACAATACATTTTGTCTCGATTCGTGTTGTTGCAAATGGCAAGATTTTATTCTTTATGGTGGCTGAGTAATCCATTGTGTGTACATGCGTGCGTGTCTGTGTGTGTGTGTGTATACATACATGCATACCACATCTTTATCCATTCATCACTGGATGGACATTTGGGCTCTTTACATAGTTTGGCTATTGTTTATAATACTGCTATAAACATTGGGGTGCATGTACCTCTTTGAATCTGTATTTATGTATCCTTTGAGTAGGTACCTAATTGTGCAATTGCTGGATCATTGGGTAGTTCTATTTTTAGTTTCTTGAGGAACCTCCATACTGTTCTCCAGAGTGGCTGCACCAGTTTGCGTTCCCACCAACAGTGCAAGAGGGTTGCCCTTTCTCTACATCCTTGCCAACCCCTCTTGTTTCTTGTGTTGTTAATTTTAATCATTCGGACAGATGTGAGGTGGTATCTCATCATGGTTTTGATTTGTATTTCTCTGATGATGAGTGATGTTGAGCATCTTTTCATGTGTCTGTTAGCCATCTGGATGTCTTCTTTGGGAAGGTGTTGCCATCCAGTTTTATCAACACCATTTGTTGAAGAGAGTGTCTTTTTTCCATTGGATATTCTTTCCTGCTTTGTCAAAGATTAGTTGACCATATATTGTGGGGTCCATTTCTAGGTTTTCTGTTTCATTTCATTGATGTATGTGTCTGTTTTTGTGTTGGTACCATACTGTCTTGATGACTTTGTAATATATCTTGAAATCTGGAATCATGATGCCTCCAGTTTTGTTTTTCTTCTTCAGGGTTGCTTTGGCTATTTGGGGTCTTTTGTGGTTCTATACAAATTTTAGGCTCATTTGTTCTAGCTCTGTGAAAAATGCTGGTGGTATTTTGATAAGGATTGCATTAAATGTGTAGATTGTTTTGGGTAGTATAGACATTTTAACAATATTTGTTCTGCCAGTCCATGAGCATGGAATGCTTTTCCATTTCTTCTGTCCTCTTCGGTTTCTTTCATAAGTCTTCTATAGTTTTCAGAGTACAGATCTTTTACCTCTTTGGTTAGGTTTATTCCTAGGTATCTTATTGTTTTTGGTGCAGTTGGAAATGGGATCAATTCCTTGATTTCTGTCTCTACTGCTTCATTATTGGTGTATAGACATACAACAGATTTCTGCACATTGATTTTATATTCTCTGATCTTGCTAATTCATGTGTTAATTCTAGGTACTTTCTAAACACTAAGAATGAAGCAGTGGAAAAAAAACCAAAAAAAAAAAAAAAAACAAAACCCCAGACAAAATCCTGACCTAATGGAGTTTGCATTGTGGTTGGGGACACAAACCACAGATAAAAAAGAAAATGGCATGCAGAAGGTTCCAGCAATGCCACATGTCTCCTGGTGTCTACTGGAACTCCTAGGCAAGGACTGACAGGCTGCACTGTCTGCTGTTCTCTAGTCATCCAGGAGAGAGTGGTTGGGCCAGACTCAGCTGAACACTATGGATTATCATTAAGAAAGCGTCCATCCAGCTCCTGGGGAACAAAATAGCTTCAGAGGACCCCCAACTGAACATGTAACCATGGGGGCACTTGCAGTCCTAAGAGTGGCTGCTAATGGAGAAAAATATCTGGAAACTGGACACCAGCTGTGCTGATGCACTTGGAAACCTCCTGAGAAGTCAAGATTGTATACAGCTTCTCATACTTGGAGGTTCTGGAGCCATTGCTCCCAGCTAGCCCTTGCAGGCAATTTAGAGAGCTCCACTAGGCATCATTCAGTGGGCTAATCTATTTCACTTTCCTCAGTCTGTCCCCTGACCCAGGAATTGAATTAAACATAAGCCTTTTCATCAGTGGCATGAATAAATGGGCCTATCCATATAAAAAATTAGAGGAAAGAAAGAGTTTCTCATCTGTTGACCTCCTTCACCCACTTTCTGCGGGTGATGTGTTCATTTGTCAACAATCAGGATCCGTCCTCTACCTCTGGGATGAACCAAATTATCTTTTTCCCTGAGTAATAAACCTTCTAAAGACTTAGGAATCACTATTCTACCATTGCAAGAAACTTTCAGGGGTAGAAGAGGATGGCTGTGGAATCACCCATTACAAAGTCAGTGGATACATTTCTCCCATCCAGGCTGTCAGTAGTGGTCATAATGAGCGAACCCAACCATCATCATGCTGGTACACTTTTGCCAGACCCAGAGAAACAGTTGTCAGTGTAGTCAAAGAAGTGTCTTGGGCTTCAATAGCCCAAGGAAGAGTCATCTCCAGGGGAACTGCTCATTCCATTCTTCCAGATTAATGACTACTGGGGTTTCTCTTCTACTACTTCTCCTCTTATTATATTCCAGCAAATCTCTTCAGTCCATTCTGGGTTTTTATATCAGCCCATCAGTTATATTTTGTTGCTTATTTTGAGCCTCATGTTTTATACAGTCACTATTCATGTAAACAGATAACATAGTATAATAATAGGGTTCTAATGGACATACTGGCTGAGTCTGGAGAGGCTTTAGGGAGGCTTTAGAGAGGAGGGAGCATTTAAGGTCAGGCTTGAAGGGCAGAGAAGCAGAGAAAAATTGTTGTCTGTGGTGTCATGAAAGAATACAAAGGATGTGGTATGTTTAGGCAATGGTGAGAAATTTTGTGTAGCTAGAAATGTAATAAGAATAGTAAGAGATAGTTTGGGGGAGCAGTGTTGGGTGCCTCAATCACATAAGGCATTTTCTGATCTGTTTTATAGGGGGAGGAACAGCAGGTCATAGGTGGTCTACTCATGTTCATAATTTAAAAATCTCTTGTAACTCCTATTCATTTATATATTTAATGACAGTAATAATATTTATATCTTTCATTTGAATATCTTCCCATCTTTCTCCATTACTTAATTTCAAACCTCAAGTATGAATGACACAAATCTGAGAATATTATAGTACTCTAATATTTAAAGATGAGGAAACTGAGGTATTGAGAAATACACAATGGCCTTATTTAGGCAATACCAGATCTTCTGATTTTTAATTCCATATATTTATTGGATTTTATGTGTTTGCACATCTATAGTTTTTGGTTATTATTCCCTTCAAATTATTGATTTTTTTCTCCATAGGACTTGGCTTTTACCCTGGAAGAGAGACAGCAGTTGAATATTCATGGATTGTTGCCACCTTGCTTCATCAGTCAGGATATCCAAGTTCTTAGAGTAATTAAAAATTTTGAGCGTCTGACCTCTGACTTTGACAGGTAACATATTCCTGAAGATGATTTTTATATTTCTCTTAGGCAGTTGTCTACTTTATTTTTTATTGGATGAGGAAGTTAAAATATTTAGTGATTTGGATGGAGTAGTCAAGTTTGAGAAGAATTTGCCTAGAAATACAATGATGTTTTAAAAAAATTTAACTTCAGTAGCAATATTTGAATAATATAAAATTTTCTTTTCTAAACTGTATCCTCAGAGAGACTACTTTTCTCTTGTGATCAAATGGTTGCTCTAAAGGTGAATTATCAGGACATGTTATTCTAAAATATTTTTTTTTTAATTTTAAGATAGAGTGTAAGCAAGGGAGGGGCAGAGAGAGAGAGAGGGGACAGAAGATCTGAAGCAGGCTCTGAGCTGTCAGCACAGAGCCGGATGGGGGGCTCGAACTCATGAACCATGAGATCATGACCTGAGCCAAAGTCGGATGCTCGACTGAGCCACCCAGGCACCCCAGGAAATGCCATTCTAGACAGAGCAAAACAGATCTTAGTGGCTTTTAATCAGACTCTAAGTTCATTGTAGATAAAAGCATATTTTTTCAACTTCCAAGCTTGGTTCTAACACTACTGCAAATTTGGGTCACTTATTTTTAGAATTTAATTTCTGTGCCTACACAAAGGTGAAGGTAATATTTTCCCTTCATTTGGAATTAGATAGCCCTTGGTTGGAATTCTGGCTGTATTTCATGAGCAGTAGGGCCTTGAGCAAATTGCTGCATCCACTGCCATGATCACTGTGCATGCCTGGCCCTGTGCTTTTGACCTGGCCCTTTCTTAATAAGGTACTGAAACCCTCCAAACTTCAGGTTTTTCATTTGTGGGTTAAAAGAAGTAATAGTTATTTGCAAATATTGTAGCAAAGGGAGAAGAGGTAGCAAACCAATACCTAGTAAGTACTTATATTAATCAGGGTTCTCCAGAGAAAAAGAACTAACATATACACACACATAACCTGCTGGTTCTTTATTTGTTTGTTTATTTTTTTGTTTATTTATTTATTTTAAGGAATTGGCTCACATGATTATGGAGCCTAGGTAAGTCCTAAATCCGTAGGCTGACTGGCAGGCTGGAAACCAAGGGGAGAGTTGCAGTTCGAATCCAAAGGCAGTCTGTTGGCAGAATTCCTTTCTGGTGCGGGGTTGAAGAGATTAATAATAATAATAATAATAATAATAAGGAAGTAGCAATCCAATATCCCTTTGGTAGTCAGGATCAATCACCCCATCCCAACCTACCCCAAAAGAAAAGTAATTCTTTTTGCTTGTTGACTCAGAGGCATATGGTGCCCAGAGTGGCTAGCAGCAGTCTTAACTTCCAGTTCAATGGAATCATTGTCTCCTTGTAGAAACATTCCCTTAGTCCCTTTGGACCTAAGACTTCTAGGCCAGCAGAGCATAAGTTCACAGGGTCGGGAAGCAGAAATTTTGCTAGTGGGTCACTGGATGGGGGGGAGGTCATAGTGAGTGGTGCCACTTTCATTTCCATCCTTTGGTTCCTTGATCTGTGAATTCTGGCTATAGGAGAAATAGCACCATATATTGGACACTGATTCAGAGCATAGCTAGCATTCTGGAGAACCTTGCCCCAGCTTTGTAAGGTGTTGCCACCCGCCTTGTACTGTAACTGAGTCTTCAGAAGGCCATTCTACCATTCTGTCAAGCCAGCTGCTTCAGGATGGTGGGAAACATGGTAAGACCAGTGAATTCCAAGAACATGGGCCCATTGCCATACTTCATTTGCTCTCATTTGAAGTAAGTTCCTTAATTAAAAGAAAGAAATATTGTATGGAATACCATAATGGTGTTTAAAGCATTCTGTAAATCCATGGATTGTAGTTTTGGCAGAGGTATTGTGTGCAGGGAAGGCAAATCTGTACCTGAAGTAAGTGCCTATTCCAGTAAAAAAAAAAAAAAATACCACCACTCCTTCCATGATGGAAGCAGTCCAGTGTAATCAGCTTGCTATCAAGTAGCTTGCTGGTCATCCCTTGGAATGGTGCCTTATCAGGTGTCCAGCATTGGTCTCTTCAGCTGGCAGATGTGGAACTCAGCAGTGTCTGTAGCTAGGTTGGTCTTGGTGAGTGGAAGTCCATGTTGCTGAGCCCATGGATAACCTCCATCACTGCCATGGCTACTTTTCATGAGCCCATAGGTGATGACAGGAGCAGCTGAGGAAGGAAGCTGACCTGTTTGCCTAATGTGTATGTTTGCTGTTCTGGAACTCCTTTACAATCTCTTTCATTTGTTCTGTTAGTCTTTCCTTCAGACTCTGTTGTTTTTTTTACTTTATATTCTTTTTGTGGGCCATTTACCTCTGTAAGAGCTGGTCACATTCATGTTTTTACCACAGACTGTTCCTCAAGTATTTATTAAGCATCAGTTCAGTGTCAGGTGCTGTTTTAGACATTAGGATTATAAACCATGATCTCTGTCCTCATGGAACTTAGGTAAATTATTTTTAAAAATTGTTAAATAGTAAATAGTAAAGTAATAAATTAATATGCTAGAAATTGACAGGTGCTAATAGAAAAAAAAGTAGGATAAGAGGGGATGAGAATATTAACGGATGGTATAGTTAGTTTGCCTTATTATATTGTTACATTGATCAGGATAGACTTCATTGAGAAGATGACTTATGAGCGAATAATCAAAGGTAGTGAGGCCATTAGCCATGAGGAAATCTGGGAAACTGTTTTTCAGCTGGTATGTTCCAGGATCAGCAGGGAGACCTGTGTCTGGATCTGAATGAGCTTTGGGAAAATGGTAGATTGGGAGGGCATGTTAACAAGGTAATGGTGGACAGTTTACGAATGGCTTTAAAGGCCACTAAAGGACTTTGGTGTTATTCTGAGTGAGATGGGGATCCATTCAAGGTTTTGAACATAAGATCAGCATGACCCAATCTATCTTTCAAGAAGATTGTCTACAACATTGAGAATACAATATAGGCTGGAAGAATATTTAGGAGACTATTACAATAATAATAATTACTAATACAAGAGACTAGACCCAGGATGGTAGCAATGAAGGTGTTTCAATTTTAGAAATGTATTAAGGGTAAAGCCAACTTAATTTCCTAATATATTAGAGATGAGTATTAGCTTTCAGAGAAGAGGGGAAAGCAGCAACAAAACAGGAAAGAAATAACCAGTAAGACAGGAGGAAAAACAAGAAAAATATGATGGCCCAGAAGTCAAATATAGAGTGTATTGAGCTCTAAAGAAAGGCACCTGTGTCAGATATTTTGAGAGGTAAAATAAAATGAAGTCTAAGAATTGATCATTGATTTTAGCAATGATGATTTCCACATTACCAAATCAGTTTTAAAAGCATGCCTGAAAGTCATCATCTTTCTAAATGTTATTATAGGGGTTGGTGTAACCCATCTATTTGCCAAACATTAAAATCCTTGTATCTCTGGTTCCAAATTCTGTGCATTTTCAACTCTTTTGGGGAATGAAAATCAAGCTAAAAAGGCTGGTAAGACTGTTAAGTACAATTTTTCAAGACTATTTTAAGTTGTTATTCAGCAGTTTGGGTGTTATTTTGTAAATTATCAAAGGTTACAGGTAACATGATAAGGTTGGTGTTTAGAAAGATAACTCTGGGTTAGAAATGCCTATAGAAAGAAAAAGGCCATTTGATAAAGTGGTAAGAAAAGTCTCTTGAACTTGCCTACCTTAGTAGGCCTACCTTATTGTCTACTTGTCATTTCCCTTGGTTATTCAGTACTACAAGTTAAAGGATGAAGTCTATTTACTTAGTTAATATTTAAATTCTATCTGTAATGGCATTTTCATTTTAAAATAGGGATAAAATCTTTCCAGGTATTAAGTAAAACTGCTGTTGTAGCAGTGATTTTAATGTTTGAATGACAAACACTCAGGTTTATGGTAATTTATTCTTTCATGTATTTAAGAATATTTCTAAAGTCCTTTTTGATCAGATGTTTTCCTTATGACCTAAAAAATACTTAATACTTTGTTGAAAAATCATTAAAAATCTAAGCAGCTATTTCATGATTTGTTGGAATATAGATCTCATTATGTCCATTTTCCACAGGTATCTTCTTTTAATGGATCTTCAAGATAGAAATGAAAAGCTCTTTTACAGAGTGCTAATGTCTGACATTGAGAAATTCATGCCTATTGTTTATACTCCCACTGTGGGTCTGGCTTGCCAACAATATAGTTTAGCATTTCGGAAGCCAAGGTATGTAAACTTTCGTTTTAAATACACTTCTGTCTTAATTTTTTTGTTAAGTTGTTATAATAATTAAGAAAAATTATTGAATGGAATTTTGGAGAAATTGAAATCAAATTTCATTTAAAAGAACTTCACATATAAATATATGTAAACATTAAAAAATATAGTATTTTCTTTCTAGATTTAAGATCATGGGAAAGTATTATAAACCAATTTAGGTTTTCTTTTATAGACAATAAATGAACTTGTTTTTTGTTTGGAAAGAAATTGATCATAATTAAGCTTGACTTTGAAATGTTAATTAACACAATTTTGTATACATTTTAGAAGTTAAAACAAGGATTCCAAATTTTTCTGAAAATGAATACATTTTTCTAAATTAAGAGTTGGCATTAAAGTAGCTCTTTAAAAAATAATAAATAAAAAAATAAAGTAGCTTTTTGTTGATTTTCTTTAAGTGAAATAGTAGCCACCTTTAAAGATGCATAAAGTATAGAATATATTTTTTATAAATCTTTAAAGCTTTATTTTATTATATTACTCTAAATACTTTTGAAGCAGGATACAGTTGAAATAAATACTAATACTTTTACCAGCAGCAAAATCAGAAGCTCAAGTTGAATATATTTATGCTTATAGTTCTGAATTTAAAGATAAAAACTGTTTGTAAGTTTATACCACAAATAAAAATGCTTATTAAAAGTACTGCCATTGAAAGGAGTGTTTCAAAAGTAACATCTGAAAGTTAGATTGAATATGTGGATTTCCCATAGATATATTGGTAATATTTAGCGCAAAGATAATACCTGAAAGTTAGACTGAATATGTGGATTTCCCATGGATAATATTGGTAATATTTAGCACACTTGTGCCATGTTATTCTTTGTATAAAGAAGAGAATTGACAGCATCATCCCTTGTATGAAGAAAAAAATTAGATAAATATCTGTAGCTGGGCTGTTAAATTACATTAATAGCACATATCTATATTGCATTTATAAAATAGCTGTATTAACAGTGGATACATACTTTTATTAATAGAGCAATAGTTAGATTTTAGTTGGTAATTGTATTGTGAAGAATAATTTTTGGGGGGTATAGAAGTATATTGATTTTTTAATCCTACAAACAATATATATTCATGATTGAAAAAATGAGAAAATACAAATATGCAGAAGTGAGAAATACTTTGGAAATCCCTAATGTCATCATACCAGAAAACCCTTAAATTCACACAAATATATGATCCTTATACAGAGGATCATAGTATATAAGCTGTTCCTTACCTGCCTTCTCTGAGTGACATGAACATCTCTCCATGTCTGTAAAGTGTATTTCTAAAAATAATCTTAGTTAAAGCATAAATGTATAGCACTTGGCTGTTTTAAAATGTAATTTAAGCATATTTTTTGAAATTCTAACTTTTTGGGATATACTGAGAAATGCTAACTATAAGACATGTAGAGGAGCGTAGCTCAAAGTATTTGGGTTTAAGTTGACATAGAAGTCTCAATAGCAACAATTACTTTTTGAGCATTTAGTATGCATTAGATGATTTTCTAAGGGCTGAGCATACATTGGTATACCTGTAAATCTAAGAGCAGAAAAGATAGGGAAATAAGAAATAAGTGAATTATCTAGGATGTTGGAAGGTGATAAATGTTGGAAAGAAAAACTAGAGCAGGAAAAGGGCATTTGGAGAGTCCATTGCTTAGTGGGGGGGGCAATTGCAATTTTAAATAAAGTGGACAGTGTAGGGCCTCATTGGAAAATGATACCATAATATTGAGGGGGGAAGTCATGTAGATATGAAAGGAAACGTGCAGGCCCTGAGTGGGAACATGACTGGGGACAAAGAGCAGCATAGAGGCCAGTGCGGTGGTGGTGTGAGAGAGGGGAGAGTGGTAGGTGAAGTCACTGATGTAAGATAAATGAGAGGGCACAGAACCTGTATTTCTTGGAGGCTAAAGAACATTAGCTTTTACTATTAGTCAAATGGGTAGAAGAATCAGATAGCCTGGGTAACAGGCTATTGTTGTAAACCCAATGAGAGAGGATGGTGTCCAGATTAGGCCAGCATTACAGTTAGGGGTAATGGAATTATTCTGGATAGATAAAGTCATGAGGATTTCCTCTTGGATTGGAGGCTTCCTCGAGCAATGATTAGAAGTCTGGGCTCTGGAGTAGATTGCCTATTTTTACGTACTTGGTTTTGCTACTTGTTTTAGTCTTGAATACATTATTTATCCTTTCTATGCCTTAGTTTCCTCCTCTGTAACATGGGGATTAAACTGCAGCCCCACCATCCTTTATCTACATTTAAAAAATTTAAATTTGGTATAAAACTTGATCTGTCTGAACCCATTTAGTGACAAGTGGACCTGAATTCATATAAAGATATTTATAGTATTTATCTGACTTAGTGTTACCTGTTTTTCTTTAGAAGTATTAATATATTTGATTATAGGGTGCTTTGCCAGAAATAAATTCATAGAATAAGGGAAGGGGAAGAGGCAGAGATGGGGCAGGAGGTAGCAGAGCATTTGTAGTAAAATGCTGACAAATGTTGAATCTAAGTGGAGATATTCATCTTATTATTCTTCCAACTTCTCTACAGTATTTGAAATTTAGGTAAAGGAATGCTTTGCTAACAGAAGGTAGAGTTCCTAAAACCACTTCTATATGATTGCTTTATGGCAGTTTTCTTTCATGTTGATTTTTAATGTGTCTATCTTCCTCAGCTTTTGAGGATTTTGAAGTTCTTTAATGGAATCATTCTCCTGGCTTCTTCTAGGACTATAAAAAAAGGAACCTGTTTGAAAATGTGTTATGTGGCTTATATTTAGACATTGTATTTAATTGGACAGGACACTGTGATTGTGTTTGAATAATAATAATGGATCTTTCAGGCCTCATTTAACATATAGACTGTTTTTTAAAACCAACATTGACAAATGTCTATTTAATCTTTCTTACTGCAAAAACAAGTATTGTAAGACATTCAGAAAATGAACAGGAGGATTATACCTCTTGTTATATTTACTTTGTATAATTGGGGGGTAGCAATTAGAAACATAATAAGTGAGAGTTAAGAGATAATAGTATAAGTACAGAGCTTAATACAATTGCAAACAGGGATATCTTTTGATCTCCTGCTTTCTAATATATATCTTAATGAAATATATGCTGGCTGGCTGGGTCCAAGGACCCAGAAGGAGGTCCCACAGGACTTGTCAAGAGGGTTCTTGGCTTCCTGCAGGATAGAAATCAAACTATCCAAGAGGAAGTAAGAGCAGAGTTTGTTAAAGGTATAGCGAGAGGGTAGATATGGACAGAGTCTCTGGGAGGCTGAGAAAGGAAGAGGGAATCTCGTCTTTGCTTGGGACCTGGGTTTTTTATTGAGGATGGTGATCTGGGATCTTCTCAGTAATCCTGGAATGAAGAGTATTTAGGTGTTCTCTGTAAGTCACTTGTGCCCTGAAGCCAGGGGTCTTGAGTCAGTGGTCCTGGAAAACATTCATGATGGCCCTGCTTGGTCACTCCTTCAGTGTTATATATGCGCCCAAAGGCTCCAAAGAAATAATTAAATCCTTGACCTTTACAAGGAAGACAAATATTATGTGTTCTATGAGGTGTGTGTAAGGGGGTGGGCTGTAGGTCCTACCGAGAGTAGAAGCAGAAAAAAAGTGAAAAGAGTGAATAAAGCAGATTTTCATGGGGCCCTTTTAGTTTCCCTGTCTCAATATGATAATTTTCTATGACTAGATATTTATTTTTCATTTTGAATATGGCATTAAAATCTTGCTAGGTATCCAAAAATAAATTCTTATATAAATAATTCTGCCAACGTATTTTTGCCTAAGGTATGATGCTAGAGTATCCATTTATTGGTCTTGTGTGGAATCTCTTTTTTCTTTGGCATAGATACTTTGTGTGTGTTTTTCAAGATATTGTGGATAATGATTTTTAAAAATGTTGAGTTTGTTTAGATTATCTTGTTCCCATGTACCCATAACATTTTAATTCTTGCAGAATTTTCAGTATTTGGTATTGCAATATGTCAGCACATCCAATTGTGGCTAATTTGTAGATAGAGGTGTGAGTTTTGGAGCTAGAGATGATTCTTTTTGTGTTTTTGTGGAGTGCTGAGCCTCCTGTGTTACTTGAATTACTTGTATTCTGTAAAACTTTTTTTTGAAGAAAAATTTCGTGCAAATTGATAATGCAGGTATACATAAAAAATAGCTAAAGCAGATTTATGTAATTTCTTTGGAAATATTTTTACGTGTTACATTTTACACTGCATTTGCCAAGAATCCTCTGTCTCTCTTACGAGCTCTTATTAGCTACATATCGTTTTACCATACCTTTGGCAATTAATCATGTTCCTTCTTTTGACATTTCTAATGTTCTATCAGAGTACTCTTGGTCTGTTTTATTTCACTTTTTAATTTATTTTTTATTGACATAACATTATATTGGTTTCAGGTGCAGAACATAATGATTTGGTATTTGTGTATTGTGAAATGATCACCACAATAGGTCTAGTTAACATGTCACTTTACATGGTTACAAAAATTTTTTTTCTTGTGATGAGAATTTTTAAGATCTACTCTCTTAGCAACTTTCAAATGTGCATTTTTATTATATGCAGTATTATTAACTGTAGTCACCATGCTGTACATTACGTCCCTATGACTTCTTTATTTTATAACTGGAAATTTGTACCTTTTGAACCTTTCCACCCACTTCACCCACTTCCTGCTGGCAATCAATCTGCTCTATCTATGAGCTTAGTTTTTTTTTTTTTTTCCTCTTCTTGGTCTTCCTTGTTGTATTTTACTATTTATTTATTCCCAACTAGATTGTAAGCATCTAGAGATAAGGGGTCATATTCTATAAATTATTCCTCTGTTTCCCATGCTTTTAAGCTTAGTGCCTGGTTAGTGCTGAATATGTTATTTAGTACCTCCTAGAAATAGCAACTTAGTATGACTCAATTCATTCTTATAAAAAAGCATAAAATACTGGTATGTTCTTTATTTCTCTTACTACTTAAACATATTATTCTAACAGGTAAAGTTTCATAAATAATTGATCTGAAAGAAGTTGGACTTACTCCGAGCAATCAGGCTATGAGGAAGTAAAATTTTGATTACATAGAGGCAATACAACTGTAAGCTCCTATAATCTTCCTTTCAACTACTCATCTTTGTCTAGTAGATCACTGATACGATTTTGGTAAAAAGGATGAGCTAATAGAACGGTTTGATAATGGGGTTTAAAAAAAAGGTATTTCCAAAGTTTGATCTGACTAATACCATTGATTGGTTTGCCAGAAATGATAGTGAAAAAAAGCATTCAGTGCTCAGATTAATTGAAGAAAACCTGAATTAACTGAAATTAAACAGAATTCTTTACTGTAAGATTTTTTAGAGTGATACCTATTTTGCAAGTTTTCGGAGGGTGGCGTTAGATTTAATATAGTTAATATACCTTGCATGATTCTAGGCACAAAGTAGTGTCCCCAAGTAGTGGTTGTTACAACTGATATCATTATAACTCCCAGGATTCTTTTTTTTTTTTAACATTTATTTTTGAGAAACAGAGAGTGTGAGCAGGGAAGGGGCAGAGAGAGAGGAGACAGAATCCGAAGCAGGCTCCAGGCTCTGAGCTGTCAGCACAGAACCCAATGCCAGGCTCAAACTCACGAACCATTAGATCATGAGCTGAGCCAAAGTCAGATACTTAATCAACTGAGCCACCCAGGAGCCCCATAACTCCCAGGTTTCTTGATGACTCAGTGGATGATAGTATCATTCACCAAGTTTCAGAATAATGGAATATGTTTGTAAGGGAGATAAAGTTCTTTTCAGGACATGTTTAGTTTTAAATGTCTGTGGGACTTCCAAGTAGGGAAGTCTATTTGGCAATTAAATGTGTGGACCTGGAACTTAGTAGATAATATAGTTAAAGCTCCTTGTATTTTAACTCACACATAATGTATGCTGCATAAATGGTACCTGTTTTGATTTTGACAATGACGAAGATTATCAATAAGACTAATTGTCAGAGTCAGTCAATAAGATGTTCTATTTTTTACTTTATTTTTTCCTCAGAAAATTCTTAGAGAAATGCATAAAAGAAAATATTAAGATGAACCTAAAGAGAATAGTAAAATAGTTTTTCTACATTTATAGTTTGTTTTTATACATAGTTCCTTTAGAATTCCAAAAAGGACTTGTAGTGTTTGTTATTTAAATTTTGATGGCTAAGCCTTTATATCCCCAAGGGCAATTTTATATGAGGACGAATGAATGCCTAGTAATATAGAAACAGTTACAACCATGCCCATAATTAGAACATGATTAGAAATGGAGATTGTTTACTCATATGGAAACATAGTTTCTGCAGATGTGCCAAAAGTTCAGCAAGTGTTGTATATAGTCTTATAGTCTCACCCTGTATATAGTCTTACAGGGTGAGAGTGTTGGTTTTGATAGGAATCAATGTAAAAACCTTCCCAGAGCTAATACTGCTTTAACCCAATAATGTTCTCATTCTGTAGTGAAGATTGTAAGTATAATAACTATCATTGAACAGTTTAGAATGGACACTTTATATTCTTTTAAAATTTTCTCATGTTAGATATACCTGGTTTTCTCTTTTTAAAATATTTATAAATGTTTATTTATTTTTGAGAGAAAGAGAGTGCAAGCGAGACAGAGTGAGAGCGGGGGAGAAGCAGAGAGAGAGGGAGACACAGAATCCAAAGAAGACTCTAGAGCTGTCAGCACAGAGCCTGACATGGGCTTGAACTCTTGAACCCCAAGATCATGACCTGAGCCGAAGGCAGGCGCTTAACCAACTGAGCCACCCAGGTACCCCTACCTGGTTTTCTTAAACGTAATCTATTTTATGATGTCCTATACAGGAATATGATGGGAATTACACTTTATTAAGCTATATTAATTATACACTATATTAAGCTATATTAAGCTTTATTAAGCTATAAATTAAGTACTTCAGTAATTAATTATAAATAGTTTAATTTGCTTATGGAAAAGAAACATGGTTTCACAGACAGTTTTAATAGCTATAAATGGAAGGTTGAATCCTTGAAGTAAGGCTGTGGCACTTTTCAATAGTTAATTTTATCTAGTTGTTACTGAACCCATGTGATATAAGCAGCCAAGTGATCTAGGGCCCAGAGGTTAATAGATAGCTCTTGCTGTTCTGGATCCCTTCACTCTCAGCACTGTAGGGTTTCTGGGAAGAGGTGAGAGCAGGTCCTACCCCTCTAAGAGCTCCTGGGTACAAGATGTGCTTGGGCAGATCAGGGCTATTCTTGACTGGATTTGGCTTTCTTCAGTCAAACCACTTTAGAACCTTTAGAAATATGTACAATACTTTTGAGAACCAGGGAATATTTTTGGCTGTAAGTTCTGGTTTAGTTCATAATTTTTATCTTTTACTGCCTTAGAATTTTCTGTATTAGAAACTCAAATAGTTAATGTTTAAGAGTAACTAATTTTTAATGTTTCTAGAAATCAAATTAATGTTAGAGATTAATAAACTTTTCCACCATTTACCTATAATAATAAAACTTTGGTTTTGATTTCAGAATATTCTTTTGTTAATTGATCTCCTTTCTCTTGAAAAAGACCTAATATTTGCATCTATTCCACTTTAAAGTATGAGAAAAAGCACTATATATTGGAATTTTTTTTCTTCAAAGATTTGAAACAAGTTAGATGGAATGTCTGGACTAGTTCAGATCTCTTACCTATTACTTCAACTGATTTTTTTTTAGAGACAATTATTTGCAAAAAAAAATGATTTTCATTTATTAGGGAGATGTAGATGATGATTTCTTGAACTAGAAATTCAAATTAACTTTTGTTTCTGAGCAGACTAAATGCGATATTTATGAAAATGTATATGTGACTTGTGCTAAATAAGAGTTGAGGTAGAGTATCCGATATCTTAAATACTGGAAATTCAGTGTGTGCCCAGAGGTGGTTTAAAATTCCAAACTTTCTTCTTTCCTAAGTATTGCCATAATTAGGAAAAATTTAGAGAATGGAAAAAATGTAGGCATGATTAAACATTAATTTTTCATATCAAGATCTAAGGATGTCTAAGTGTATGCATAGACATATAAATCTCTTCAGCAAGGCAGTGAAACTTATCTTTTACTGTAAAAGACCCTTAAAAGTGTAAAGTAACAGTTCATCAAGTCTCCATATTCATGTAGAGATTTTAAATGTGGAAAACTTGAGTGGAAATGTAAGTTTAGGATCCAAAAATAACTCTGCTACCATCTGTGTGGTACATCCAGGCGTTTTGATTTAAATTTATACACAGCATACAGAGAATTAAGAAAAATTGCTGAGTTTTATCTCCAGCAGTATTTGGAAAATATATTAATTAGGGCATCATCATGTATTTTTAAGAAGGGTTATTAATCCGTGTCTTTATTACTAAAAATAAAGATTTTTTTTTTTCAAATGGAGGCAATAGTTCTTTACATAACATACCCAGATCACATCCAGAATATTGCATTTAGTTTTGGATGCCATTCTTTTCGGGGTCATTGGCAAACAGAGAAGAGTGACCAAAGTAATAACAGTTATTGAAAACTTGTTATATTAGAAAGGGTTGGGGGAAAATAGAAATGTTTAACCTAAAAGAAAAAAATTTGAAAGGGATATAGCTAAGTCTCCAATTATTTGAAAGATTTTCATGTGGGGAAAAAAGTATAATCTTGGCATGGTCTAGCCTCCAAGGGTAGATCTAAAATCAGAGGTTGGACATTATGTTATAGGGATGTAGCTTTAATTTCAATGTAAAGGAAGATTTTTCTGATAATTGAACTATCCATCATTGGAATAGACTTCCTTACCCTCCCTTATTGGAAAGATTCACATGGTTTGGATAATCTATTGGTGATACATTATAAATGAGATTCTTGCATTGAGTGTGATTGTAAAGTAGTTGAATTCTAAGGTCACTTTTAACTAGAAAATTCAGTGAATTTTTAAATGAGCAGCCTACAAATGAATAATTCGAGATATTTGGAACATCTCACAACTAACACATCTCATTTCAAAAAAACATGCTTTCTAATTCAGAAAGTTTGTTACTGACAACTGTAATCATAATTTTAGGAATTATTAAAAATAATATATTTTCAATAAGGATTTTAAACAGATTTAAAGTGGTTTGATGACACATCTCATCAAAATTCCTATTACTTCTCCCAAACATACAAACACATGTCAGTTTACACGGCTGTATCCTGGCTACAATGTTTTGACTTCAACATTTCTCCAGTTTTAATGGATAAAAAGTTTAATGTTGACATTTTATTACTTGAAGTAATTACATCCTTCTGATCTAATCTTTTCTGTAGTTTTTTTCAGACAATTTATTTTTCTGTATATGCTTTCAGAGTCTTGGGTTTATATATATATATACATATATACATATACATATATATGTATTATATAAATTTAAATTTAGTTATAGTTTAGCTAATAGAGACATTATTAGGAAGAATTTTCTTTAAGACGATGTTTCTACCTCCCCTACTGACCCCCTCTGCCCAAATCAGTAATTGAGGAGATTTCGCCAGGTTAGAGTTTGTTTGTATTACCCTTTCCAAAATTTCCTACATGCTTCTCAGGTATGCTTCTGAAATTTGGAGATTTGTTTTCATCAGTTTTCTTTTTTTTTAAGTTTTTATTTATTTCTATTTTTGAGGGGGCGGGGGACAGAGGATCCAAAGTAGGCTCAGTGTGGCCAGCAGAGAGCCCAGTGCAGGGATGGAACTCACAAACCATGAGATCATGACTGAGCTGAAAGCAGATGGCTGCGCCACTCAGGGGCCCCTGTTTTCATCGGTTTTCTTAACAAAATAATCTATAATTATCATCCCTTTAAAAATGTTGGCTATTTTATACATAGGTAATTTTATAGTATAACATTTAACTATTTTAAAGGCATAATTGAAATGGTCAATTTTAGCTCCATATACATATTTTATATTCACAGTAGTAAATTTATAAAATATTTGATAGAATTCCAAATTATGTAATTATCTATGAAAGTTACTGAATTTCACTTTTTTATAAACAAATAAATTTCTCATTTAACAGTATACGTTCTAGTCTTAATATGATTGTTTGGTGGCTGAATGAATGGCATAATAATTTGGAGGCTATCATATTTTACATAGTTTACAAAAATAGTGTTGCCTTGTGAAATAAAACGTTTTCACTATGAAATGAGGTAATTTATTTTAAAAGCTGAAAATGTTCTAAGAATATTATTTCCTTACTGGAAGAAGTTAATTTTTATTGACAATGTGCCAAATAAATGCCATCTGTCTCTTGAATTCAGTGTTACCTTAGGATTCTTTCCAGTATTTTCTACTATGGAAGGTCCTTTGGATTTTAACTATCAGAACAACGTTAGTTACTTTGTAGTTAATTGGTATGCTCATACTAATTAAAAAAATTTTTTTAATGTTTATTTATTTTTGAGAGAGAGAGAGAGACAGAGAGAGACAGAGCATGAGCGAGGGAGGGGCAGAGAGAGAGGGAGACACAGAATCTGAAGCAGGCTCCAGGCTCTGAGCTGTCAGCACAGAGCCCGACATGGGGCTCGAACCCACGAACCGCAAGATCATGATCTGAGCCGAAGCCGGACGCTTAACCAACTGAGCCACCCAGGGGCCCCTGCTCATATAATTTTAAAAAGAATAAATGAAAAAGAGCTTACCTAAAATTATTTTTATGTACATTTTCATTTCATATTTATTTGGAAACAGTAGTTGAGTTGTGGTATACTGGAGACAGATCATTTAACATTTGGTAGTTGTTGATATTTTTTAGTCCACTCATTTTATAATTGAAAATATCGTTCTAAGGAAACTCAGTGATCACCCAGGTTATAAGCACCAGAGCTAGGACTTGAGTTTGTGTTTTCTACCCTTTAGACCTCTGTATTAGAGCTCTCCAGAGAAACTAAAACTAAATCAGTTGTGTGTGTGCGTGTGTGTGTGTGTGTGTGTGTAGAGATTTATTTTAAGGAATTGGCGTACACAGCTTTAGGCACTGGCAAGTCCAAAATCTGCAGGGTAGGCTGACAGCCTAGAGACCCAGGGAAGAGTTGATGCTGCAGGCAAATCCAAATGTAGTCTGCTAGAGGAATTCCCTCTTCCTTGGGAGGGATCGTTTTTTTCTAGTAAGGCTTTTGACTGATTAGATGAGGCCTGTCTACTTTATGGGGAGTAATTTGCTTTACTCAAAGTCTGTAGACTTAAATGTTAATCTGACTTAAAAATTACCTTCACACACACACACACACACACACACACACACGCGCACACACACACACACACACACAATTACCTTCACAGAAACATCTAGAGTAGTGTATGACCAAATGTCTAGATACCATGCCTATCCAAATAGAGACAGAAAATTAACCATCACATCTTACCAGTGTTGAGTCTTTTTTATCTTAAATTGATTATATTTTCTACCTTGGGTCTGAGGTGTTCAGAGAAGCTGCACCCTTAATCAGGTAGTTTCTTAAACCTTTTCTCAGTGACTAATATGTGTTCTGATTTTCAGAAGCTAAAACTATTAAGATTATTAAGATTTGTTAATTAAGATTATTTTCCAAATACTGTAGTATATGTAAAGAATTTCATATCTTGCTTTCTAGATATATCTAATAGATATTTCATAGGAATATTGTTGAAATACGTTTTTTCTTTAAAAAGTTTCAGCACTAATTGAATTAGTGACAGCAATTTAACTGTTTAAACTTGGTTTTAGAAATTGTCAAATAATATTGATCAGTCAGTTCTTCCCGAAGGTTTTTGCTTTGTCAAAATCTTTTTACTGATCCTCTCTGCTCATTGTTTCTTCTCTCTTTCCTTTCTTTAATGGAAATGTATTTCGTGTCCACTGTGTGCCAGGCACTTTACTAATCTGAGTACAGGTAACTGAATGACATTACTTCCTGTCTTTGTGGAACTTACAGGTAATATTCAAGTGAACAAAGAAATATATGAGCACAGCTTGTATTATGAAGGATATGAGCAGAAGACAGAGATAAAGGATAACAAGGGGATTTCCTTTCATAGTGTAGTCAGGGATGTGTCTTTGAGGAGACAGTATTTAAACTGACACCTGAAGGATGAGGAATTGGCTTGTAAAAGCCGGGGGGGGGGGGTGAGCATTTGAGGCTGAGGAAGTAGCATGTTTGAAAGGTCTGATAGTGGAGAAGGTAGTTTGAGATGAGGTTTGAATAAGGCAGGAGTCACATTGAGGGCCTAGTGGATCATGGTAGAGTTTCATTGTTATTCTTAATCCATTTGGGAAGCCATTGAAGTATTTGAAGCAGAGGAATGAGAGCATTCTCTTAGAAGTTTTAAAAGATTATCCTAGCTGCTATGTGGATAAAAGATTGGAAATGATAGGCTATAATGGAAATAGGAAGACCAATAAGAAGACTTGTGATATTGGCCCTCCTCCATCAATCTGAATCACTTTGAGTAGACCTGATCCTCATAGGATATGAAGCAGGGAAATCAAGCAAGTTCCTTTATCCTGCAGTGATGGCTGTAACTAGGTGGATATCCAACACATGGTGTATTCAGCTGACCCTGCAGACATTAGCAGAAGATAAAAGATCTGCTGTCCATAAGACTTTCTCAAGCATGCAGGCTTACTGCAGTTCATTTTATTTACAACCCAGGTCAGTATTCTTATGATCTTGTCCTTTGTCCACTGCACAAATCCATCCTGAACCAACTCTTTCTTTTCCTTCAAGGAAGAGCTAATTAGACAATGTTTTCTACTGCCATAAAATACTATTCATTTCATTTCTGTGCACCTATTTTTTTAAATTAAAATATTATTAATCTGGGGGTGGAGTTCTATAGCTCTGCCTGCACAGTTCAGTCTCAGCTGGACCTTCTACTCCACAGAGTTTAACTCCAGCTGTGTTCTTGGCTCATCTCACTCTTGTGGTATTAAGAATGTAAACACTCTGCAGCTTTAGCCTCCTTATCTCATATATTCTTTCCCATGTCCCCTATGAATTCATTGGCTTGACATTTTATTTCCATGAACTAAACCTAATACATTTCCCCTCTTCAATATATTTCCTTCTTAATCTGTACAACTAAGTACAGTGATCCACCCACTAAAATGTCAGCACTCTCTAACGTTTTCTTGGTCCTGTTGTTCCTCAGCTTAACATCCTAGTCCCCAGGTTTCTTAACCTTGTAAGTTGCAACACCACCCACTCAGTCACCTAAACCAGACACCTCAGACATAGTCAGGATTTTCCCCCCCTTCCTTTCCATTTTAAGCCTTGCCAATTTTACCTCTTAATAATCCATTGAATCTCTCTCGTCCATTCAATCCTGTTGCCACTCTTTTAGATTAGGCTC
Organism: Cryptoprocta ferox; assembly: GCA_028646485.1. Lineage (NCBI taxonomy): Eukaryota > Metazoa > Chordata > Mammalia > Carnivora > Eupleridae > Cryptoprocta > Cryptoprocta ferox. Next base: position 72,947,275 of record CM053577.1, read on the forward strand.
TTCTCATTTCAAAAGAGAGGGAGTTTTGAAAAAGGAATGCCTAATTATATCACTTTGCTGACTAAAATCTTTGAATGACTCTCTTTCCACAATCATAAAATCCAAGCTCCTTAGCATGGCTTTCAAGGATTTTTGTAATCTGGCTCCTTTGCTTACTTTTCTGTCTTCATTGTTACCCTTTTCCTGCTCTTCATACCCAGCTCCCCACCCCAAGTCAAACAGCCCCCAAACCCCTGGGGAGGTGCTTTCACACTAACATATAGCAACTGACTCTTTTCTGTCTGACTGTCTTGCCACTTTTTTCTTGAGGGTAGCAATTCTGTACCCTTTACTTCTACCCTAGAACCAGGCAGAACTTTGCACAATCTTTGTTGAGTGTATAAATGGGTGAGAGAGTGAATAAACATTCCCAGCCCAGAGTGTGCTTTGGACCTAAAGAGGCTTGGTGTAAATCTCTTTATTGCTTTTTATTAACTTTGTGATCTTCGGTCTGTAACGTAAATTCCCTGATCTGTAGTTTTCCTCACTCATCTGTAAAATGAGTATTGTGATTATATTTAAAAAAGATGATCTTTTTTAAACCTGTTTTGACAGGAGGGGTATGGCAGAAATTCTGTAGTTCTCACGTATCAAAATCTTAGGAATCAAAATTTCTTTTTCTGAGTATTGAAACTTACATTTAACACTGCAGTAGTTATAATTGGAACATAACTTGTTAGGTTATAAAATGTATTTAGAAAAATATAAGAAAAGTATGGGTATCATGTGACTCATCAACCCAAATTATTTTTAGGATTAGAAGATTTCAAAAAAATGATATGCAAATATAAGTTATCTATCATAATTAATGAAAATATTTCTAAGACACTAGCAAGTAAAGACTTGCATAAAAATTATTAGGAACATGTTTTTTTAAGTATTCATGGAGCACAAAGGAAGTTTGTATGTTATTCAGTCTCATGACCAGTTTATTATATTGGGTACTTCCAAGGAAATACAAATATTTCTGAAAACAGATGGAAAATGTTAAGTCTAAGGAATAACTGAAACTATATAAAGCTTCTCAAGGAAGCCCTCATCCAGAAAAAATCTATTTAATATTGGAGAATTCTCTTTTTTTAACATAAGGTGAGCTCACTAATTTTTCCAGTAAGATACATGAGATCCTGATGTCACATACTCTTTTGCAAAGATTATTTCTGCACCAAATTTAGCTTCTAATTTATTATTTTGCAGTTATAAGACATTCCCAACATGTGACTGTCAAAGTCTTGGACGTGGCAATGTGGTTTCTTTTTCCTTTATTACTCTCCATTATTTCTCATGTAACAAATAGAGCACAAAGTTCACTAAATAATGTGGAATGTTGTACTAATAAAACTCATTTTATTAGTAACATAAATAAGGAACTAATTTGAACACTGTGTGTATACTAAAGTATGTAACTCACTAACATGAGCAATGCCAAAGAGTGTGTGTGTGTGTGTGTGTGTGTTTGTGTGTGTGTATGCTTTCTTCTCTTATTTGGAATGAGATACATTCCCCTAAAAATAAAAAATACAAAACAATCTCAGGGGACAGTCTTCACTCCTTACCCAGAGAAAACCACCAATGACTAGGGTGGGAAGAATTCCTTGTGGTTGGAAAACAGATGAATAAGTTGCTGGAAGTCTCATTTATGTATTAAGCTCCTTACAAGAAACTTTTTATATGAAGGATTTCTATTGTCCAAAGTATCTGCTAACTGCGACCTTGAATTTGTATAAAACCTTCCCTCTAGTCATATGTCCCCAATCAGTAGGTAAGTAATTACTGAGTAGAGAATATACCTCCTGGTTTGATTTTTTTTTTAATGTTTATTTTTTTTGAGAGAGAGCGTGAGAGCAAGGAAGGGGCAGAGGATTTGAAGGGGCTCTGTGCTGACAGCAGAGAGCCCTTCCCGGGGCTCAAACTCACAATCTGTGAGATCATGATCTGAGCCGGAGTTGGACACTCAACTGACTGAGCCACTCAGGCACCCTTCCTCTTGGTTTGATATTCTAGCAGTACAACAAACTATTCTCAGTTAAGTGTATTTTTGATTTATTCAACCTGATTTGCAGGCATTCATAACTTAACATTATATTCTGTTTTGATTAGGGTCTGTATGAGAAAGAAATGCCAAATAGAGAAGATTCTTCTATATCTTTTATTAAAACTTCTAATGGAAACAATATCTAAAATATTTTTCAGTGTCCTTTATATAAAGACCATTTGATAAATTCCTCTCAAATTTGAAGAAATGCTTTTTTTCCCGTCTTCCCAGACACCATGGTATTACTTCCTTTAATTACACTTGAGAACTAATTCCCTCTCACCCTTGGACTTTGGCTGTATTTTGCACTCAGTTACAGTAGTTTTTTTTTTTTTTTTAACCATTTTCTTTGTCCTGGCTCCCCTCCCTCTCATTACATTCTCTTTACTGAGTATGTCTTGCAAACTCAGGTTTTCAGCAGTCATTAACCCCCAAGTTTTTCTCCCAGTGTAAGTGAAAAGCTCATGTCCTCTATTTAAAAAGGTACCTTACTAGGATTTCATATCTTCTGTCTTCTCCAGGGTGGGTGGCTTCCTGCAGCTCAGAGAAAACAGACTGCAGCTTGCCAGTCTTCTGGATTTCTGTGTTCACTGTCACTTTTCTATGATTTGAATGATTTCATGGTTTCCCTGAATCTGTAACTCATATCAGTTACTGCCTCAAACCTTTATTAATTTAGTGAAAACATTTATCAATTTGTTGATTCTATTTTCTTTTAGTTAAAAGGAAAACAAAAGGCCAGAAACTAAAACCATCATTTTAGTCTTTGTTTTAATGCCTTCTAAGCAGCAGTACCTTTGTTTTCCTAGCTATGAATATGTGACATAGTTAATTAGCAAGGTCTTGAGGGAGCCTGATGGCTGAGATCCCAAATGTTTCATTCATTGTTCTTTCAAATAATTCTTCATCAACCTATAGCCTCTCTCTTTTAAACTAATTTGTTATATATTTGGGAGCTTAAAAGATTAAATTCTTTTGATTACCAATATACTGCCAACTATTAGTATAAATTTAAAATTTCCAATAATGATACTCTCAAGCATACTTGAGAGTAACTGTAGTAATTTCACCAATGCCAAATGATTTTCTTTCCCTTTCCTAAGAGATGTGCTTGATAGAAACATAATTTTTTTTCTTAATTTTTCAGGTCATATTATAAATGAGCTAGTGTATAACTGGAGGATTCTGCAGTTATTCACAATGTATAGGAAACATAAATCCTTAATAAGAACAGTCTACAAATAGTAAAAAATAACTTTCAAAATGAATGTTTCATCTTAAATACTGTGAAAACTGTTTTTTTTGGATTCTAAATGATTGCTGATTCCTATTGATGTACATGTTTTCTTGGTGTACCTCTCAACTGATTTAAGAATTTTACTCAGAGGCACCTGAGTGGCTCAGTTGGTTAAGCATCCCACTCTTGATTTCAGCTCAGGTCACAATCTCATCATGGTCAGTGAGATCGAGCCCCAAGTGGGGCTCTGTGCTGACAGCGTAGAGCCTGCTTCGGATTCTCTATCTCCCTTTCTTTCTGCCCCTCCCCTGCCTCAAAATAAATAAACTTAAAAAGAATTTTGCTCAATTTTTTGACCAGTCACATTTACAAATAAATTTTATTTAACACAGAACTTTTGCATTATATAGGGAACTAATATCTGTCAACCTCAGTGAAAACTCAGCAGCTTTGAATTACTGTGTATCAGTGATCATCATACTATTTGGCTTGCAAACCCCTTAAGAGAATTTTGAAAAATTGCCCTTCTTAACTTGACATCTAAGGGGCGGCTGGGTGGCTCAGTCAGTGAAGGGTGCAACTCTTGATTTTTGCTCGGGTCACAATCTCATGGTTTCTGAGATGGAGCTGAGTTGGGCTCTGGGCTGACAGCACAGAGTTGACGTGGGATTCTCTCTGTCTCCCTCCCTCTCTCTACCCACTTCCCCAGCTTGCAAATGTGCTTGCATGCGCATACTCTCTCTCTCTCAAAATAAATAAACATTAAAAAATTTTTATCATAAGTTTGAGTAGTTGGAAGAAATGTAGTTTCCAAATTACTTAATTATTGACACATCAAAATAAAACTATTATCTTTCATTTAAATGTGTCCAATGGGAAACAGTTTATATAGTCCATTGTCTATTTAAAATATATAAAAACAAATGTTTTTTAACAAATATTATTAATCTCTTTGGATTTATATTTTCATTCCAGTCCTATTCATGATTTTCTCCTAAACTAATACGTTTTAATGCTTGAAAGTCTTTTATTGATCAAGAATTATACTTCTGTGCAATGAAACTATGTGTATGAAGTGACATGAAGATTTCAAATGTGAAAAATTGGTTAGGATTATTACTAGCATATAATCGATCTGACAACAGATATGCATATTAAATTTCAATTATTTTTTTTACACAAGTATAATTTTCTGATTTTATTTATTTTTTTTTAAACTTTATTGTCAGGTTGGTTTCCATATAACACCCAGTGCTCTTCCCACAAGTGACCTCCACCAAGACCATCACCCACCATTACCTTTCCCCCTCCCCCTTCCCCCCTCAGTTTGTTTTCAGTATTCAAGAGTCTC
>CM053577.1:72952436-72997048 GCA_028646485.1 Cryptoprocta ferox
AAACAAAAACAAAAAGAAAAAGAAAAACAAGGTGGGGATAGAGAGCAAAAGTCTGTGGGCAGTCTAAAAGCATATAATCAGCCAAGAGGAGAGATAAGAATATGCTACGGGATATATATCTGGATGGCAGCAGAAAAGAAGGAGAAGCAAAGAAAAAAGGAAAGAAAAAGAAAAGAAAAAAAAAAAAGACAACTCCCCTGTGCGGATGGGCGTGGTCTGTCGTCAGGTCAGGTCTCGGGGGGGCTGCTCTCTCCGAGGCCCCGCCTTGGTGGTTGCGGGAGGGAAAAGTATGGCGCCGCTTCAAAGCTTTGCCGGAACCAAGCGTTGCAAGCTGCCCTTCTGAGCCTGATCTCCCTGTGCCGTGGGCGAGCCAAACTGTATTCTCCAAGCTTCGCCTCTCTTCTGAATCCCAGTCCGTGCAGTTCAACACCGTTACTGGGGATGTGATGCGTTCCCGCTGGCGGCCGGCCTCCCCGTCCGGCTTGCGCCTCCCTTTTCACGGAGCCGCTGCCACTGCTGCTTTTCAAGGCTGTTTGTACCGTCGCTGCCTTTATCTGTGCCGCCGCTCGGTGTGGCTTGGAGTGGATGCAGCTGCCGCTGCGCCCAAGGAAGAATTCCCCGGCCAGATGGGTCGGATTTCTCTCCCGGCGCTCGGCAGTTATATATATGGGGAGACGGGCGAGTTTTTTCCTCCCTTAGAGATGGTTCTAGGTGCGTTTTCCATCTCTCTTTCTCTTCCCCTGGTCTCTCTGGGGCACAGCGTGCTCTCCCTGTGTTGGGCTCGGGGGCTCCTTTCCCCTTTACCCCCGGGACCCGCCTGTCCCCTAATTTCCCAGATCACAGTCACTCACTCAGGCATCTTTGAGGTTGTCTTCTTTCTGGCGTCTGTTTCTTCTTTCCCCCACTTGCAAATCCAAGTTTTATCCCTTCAGTCCGTCTCAGTTCAATCCATATGGGTGTGCGGGGATTACAGAGCTCCCTGCTTCTCCGACATCTTGCCCGCTCCTCCAAAATTTTGATTATTAACATAAAAACAATTTTATTGGAAATAAATCATTTAGTGGAATGGGGATTTTTCCCCCTCCTGATTCATGTGTATCTAGGTGTATGGTAGTTATGGGTCAAAGATAATTGTTAGGATTAGATTTATTCCTGTTTTGTACACTTGCACCTGTATGTGCTACAAAACCTATTCATGCAAATAAATAGGTAGGACTGGAGAGAATTTTGTTATAGCAATATCACTTAATTCTTTCTTTGTTATGTGCCCAAAATTATATAGAGATATATCATGAACATTTATTTTTAATGTCTTTCCAAATGACAACTCAGTTACTTCTTCCTTCAAAAATGTTGAAAGAATCGGAAGCCATCTAAATTGAGAAATGTTTTGTTACCCAGTTGTTAGAGTCAGAACGTTTTTAATTTCTGAGAGGTATCCCAGAGTCTTTACCAAGACTTTGCAAATAGCTGCTAATGTCTGTTATTCTTCGCTTGTTAGCATTTTGTTTAACCTGATATACTCAGAAAGGACTAGGAAAATTGAAACACTAATTTCAGTACTTCTCTTACAGTACAGACTTTTCAAATATCAAATGTTTACTTTACGCTTTTGTCACAACCTAGAAGTTACAGATTTAGCTCATTCACTTAAAGTACTTACCATATACCCTTATTGGCCTAATGGTCCTTTTTATCGAGTCTTTCAGCCAAAAGTCTTTCTGCCATTTCAAAAATGCATTAATATTTCTTTTTTTGAATATTATAAACACCAATGAGAAATAATTTATAGAACACATATTGTATGGTTGATTAATGAAAGTCATTACATCAATATAAAGATGACACAGATAATTAAATTGATTTATCTATTTAAAAAATAACTATAAAACAAGGTAACTATCTCGTTCATTTATTATACAGCAATATAATATATAGATGAGATTGTAAATTTTTGTGAAGTAAGGAGTATGAAAGAAGGGATGATATTACTTTGGTAAGGATGTTTGTGTGTATGTATTAAATTCTGGTGTTGGGCTTTTAGAAATAATTAGATAAATATATGTAAAAAATACATACATTAGTTTGTCAGACATAATGATCAAACTTTTGACATATTTAGTGAAAGATAAAAATACATATTGCTAAAAATAAATTGATTTGGTGGATAGTAATTTTTCCCTTGAGACAGATACAGAAAATATCTATTTTATAAAATATAACAATAGGATTAACTATAATAGGAATTAATAGGAATAAATGTGATATAATTGATAAGATAATATAATACCTTATTAAAAGATAGACCTTTTAGGGGCGCCTGGGTGGCTCAGTTGGTTAAGTGCCCGACTTCGCTCAGGTTATGATCTCGCAGTTCATCGGTTTGAGCCCTGCACTGGGCTCTGTGCTGACAGGTCAGAGCCTGGAGCCTGGTTTGGATTTTGTGTATTCCTCTCTCTCTGCTTCTCCCTGGCTTATGCTCTGTCTCTCTCTCAAAAATAAATGAACATTAATAAAAATAAAAGACAGACCTTTTATTTGATTGAATACCATGTTAAATTTTTGTCTGTGGGCTTTATCCAAATCCAGAAATATTTAGTAATTTGGGGAAGTATTCAATTATATTTAAAACAATCAGTATCATTAACCATTTTCTGCTTCCAGCTGTTGGAAGATTGCTTTCTTTCTAGTAGACATATTCCGACTATTGAGAGTAACTGAAAAGAAAGGTTTCTCATTAAATATGTGAGGGAGAAAATCCATTTTCACCGTGTGGTTCTTTTGCCTTTTGTTGGTGTCTCCCTCAAGACTGAGGCTGGCTCCCACCGATTCACCATATCCTTTGCCTGAATTCAGACCCCAAATACACTCATTCTAGGCTCCACACTTTACTTGTAAGAGGATTATGTGAAACATAGGGCAAGGTAACCCTTACCAAATCTGATAAGATCCCAAAGGTTTTGTACTTTGGGATAATGCATTATAGTAAAATTCAGGATAGGTGATATGATGTTTTGCTTTTATAAAATAGAAGGTCTGGTGTAAAAGGAGATAGAGAACCTGCATGAGTGGATTAGTCTTTGGAGGACCACACCAGGTCATAGTAGATCAATTTTAGTAAACAGAAATACAAGGTAAATATCTGGAAATTGATTCCCTTAAAACTATTCATGTATTTGTATTCCTTGTACAAATACTTCTCAACTGTATCTGTCAGTCATAGGGCTCTAAGAGCAAGTGTTCTAGGAGACTGGGAACGGAGTTGCTAGTTTCTTAAAAACTGGTTAGAAATTAACAGTTACTAATTAGTAATTAGTGGTACTGCCATACTGTATTGGTCAGAGCAGAATTAAGGAGGGGACATAAGCCCCACTTTTCTATGGGAGGAGTGTCAAAGAATCTGTAGCTAACTTTAATCTGACTCACCTGCTATGTGCCAAACATTCTGTTAGTTCATTGTAGTAAAATCATGCACAAAACAGACATAACAGTTTGCCTAATGAAGCATACGGTCTAACGGAGGAGATAAGCCCTATACAAGCAATGATAACAGTGTGTGATAAGCACTGTGATAGGAGAGTAGGAGGTACTGGGGAATCATTGGAGGCTCCCTAACCCAGACAGAACTGGAGTAAAAGCACAGCTTGGAAAGAAAGTAGCCTGAGAAATCTATTATGTTGAGTTAATGCTGTTTAACTTTGTCCTTTCATTTTCCAGAAGTCTTCTTGTATGGTGATAATATAGCTTTGACTCTTTCAAAGTGTATTTCTTCTCACTTATGCTTGACATAAATCAAACCAGTGACAGATTTCTGGTAATAGTATAAATTTGAATTTGTGGGAGGATGGTCTCAATCTTAGGGAAATGGACATTTTTTGGTTCTTGAAATAAGACTGAAGAGGACCAGTTTCTTAGGACACAGCAGTGGCAACCTCCCTTGGAAAACTCTTTGGAAAAGTGGCCTCATATTAAAGGAATTTGCTTGAACTGTATTTGGCAGTATCCCAAGTCTGCCCATGTGGCTTATATTTTTCTGTTGATGAATTTTCTTTCTCTGAAAAGGAAAAAAAAAAAAAAGACTACCTAGGGACAATGCCTGTCTGTACACAGCAGTATTTTTCTTATAGGTTAATAAAGAGTATTACTATAATTCTTAGCATATGCATATGGGGGCTCTCAGGTTTCTTTAATATTAAAAAAGGAAATGAGATTAATTGATTAAATGCTTTGATCACTAATTTTGGGCTTAGATAAAATAGTCTGTAAGAATACTTCCAAAAAAAGTAAAGATTAGCAAAAGGAAAGGCTTCTGGATAAAGGCCCAGAGTTAAGGCTGTGGGATTTACTTTATTAGCAATTTGAAAGGAACCTGAAAACAAAGCTTCAACTAAGAAGTGCTTGCTATCCAAGAATGCCGTTCATCAGAGAAACAAGAATGGAGGAATTACACTCTACTCCATTTATAGCAACAACAGCATGATTGATAGAGGTTGTTACATTAATGCAGAGATTCCCCAAAGACTTTGGATATGGGTGGTGAGCTCAAGTGAGTATATTTCATGTAAACATTGGGGCAAATCTTAATGGTCTGAACAAAGTGTTATCTGTGTAAGAGCAGTTGAATTCTTCTGTGTCGTGTTTTCATTGCGGCTCCTTGTTTTTAGTGCTTTGACTTCTTGCATTTTCAAAAGCGGTGGCATGAATCTAGTGTACTTCTATCACTGAGTGTCTCTATTATTTCCGTTCTTGGATCTTACTGCAATTGTCAGTTTACACTGGCCCTGGATAGGACTCTCATTCCATAGACATCAAGTAACTGAAGGATTTTTTTTCCCTTGTGTTGCCAATAAATGTCTGATAGCCTATATGTATTTTCCCTTAAAAGTGAGAAGAAAAGTGCTTTTTCCCCTTTACCTCTTTGCTATTATTTATAATTTTGGGAGTAAACTTGAGATACCAGCCTCAATGTGAGACTAGGTAGTTATTTTATTCTAATGGACTTTGCTAATTCAAACAAGGTAAGTAAGATGGATGCTTGGCAAGTAATTGGTGCTAGTTTAATTGTTTTTGTGTATAGCAGTTTACCCTTCTATGGCCCTTTCTCCCTGTTTCTCTATCCTCATTTTAACTTCTGCCTCTTAGCTCTGGGGATTTTAAATTTTCTTCCCGACACTGTCATATTCAAAGAATTTTAGTGCATCCAGCAGATATTTCTGGTGTCTTTGTCACTGCTGTCTTTACTGTAAGGGAGTTTAGAGGAAGCAAATACCACCTAAGGGACTGTACTCAAGGTAGGTAAGGGTGACTATTTTTTTCCCTTGCAAAGTTAAATTGTAAAGTTTGTTGTGTCTTTTCTGCTCACCATATGGTTTCTTGGAATAATAGTAGTACAGACTAAGAAAGACCTGGCTATATTAGCTACTTTATTTCCTTAACTCCCATTATCAGAGAAAACCTTTCATATCTTCTATAATCTTCCTAAACTTATCCACTTGAATATTGAAGAGCTTTTACAAATGCAAGCATGGATCATTTGTGTTTTATCTAAGATTTTATTCTTTTTTTAAAAACTATTTATTTATTTATTTATTTAGAAAGAGAGCGAGCACAAGTGGAGGAAGAGCAGAGAGAAAGGGAGAGAGAGAATCCCAAGCAGGCTCCACACTGCCAGCACAGGGCCCAAACCCCACGAACCGTGAGATCATGAACTGAGCCAAAATCAAGAGTCAAATGCTCAATCGACTGAGCCACCTAGGCGCTCCTATCTAAATTTTTATTCTTGATGGAGATTTTACAAATAATGATTTTATACTTTTTGTAATAATCCTATAAATATTTAAAAACTGTTGTATTTTTTTCTTTATGTCTCTTCTGCTGCATCCTTTTAAAAGTTATCCTTTTAAAACTTATCCTTTAATGGTTTCCCTTTAAAACATTGAATCCTCTTTGATGTTCTTTTAAGACTCTTTTTTTTTAATGTTTGTTGATTTATTTTGAGAGAGAGTCTGTGTGCAAGTTGGGGAGGGCCAGAGAGAGAGGGAGAGAGAGAGAAAGCCTGACACGGGGATCAATCCCATGAACCTGTGAGGTCATGACCTGAGCTGAAATCAAGAGTCAGACACCTAACTGGCTGAGCCACTGAGGTGCCCCTGTTCTTTTATGACCCTTTAAAAAACTCTCTATAATCAGTTTAAATCTTATTATATCAAAGTTAATTTGATTGGAAATATATGGGGCTTTGATATAATAACTGCCAGGGTTTGACCTGAGAAAGAGCATATTCCTTCTTCTAACATAACCTAATTAGAGTAAAATCCATCATGTGCATGGTAGTGGGAATGTTAACACCAGCAGCTGGGAGATCTTGGGGCCCATCTTAGAAATCTGCCCACCACACTGATTTTCCCTCCTCAGGAGAATTGACTAGAAATAGAACTTTAAGCATTATCTACAATAAACAAAACAAATTCACAAGAGTATCATTGCAGAACAAAATCAACTAGTTATACCAAGAAAAATATTACTCATGTTAGTAATATTAGGATGTTATATGATAACAAAAAAGAAAAACCTTACTTTTGGAAGTAGCTGACTAGAGGAAATGGGAAATCTACCTTGTTCTTCTGGGTTCAATTAAAAAGTTTTTTTACTTCTATAGTAGAATTGGTAATCAGTCACAAGGATGTCACTTTCCATTGGCCCCTGCACATTCCACTGAGTCCTCCGTCCATAGGCTTTGTCTCATTGTAGTTTTATTTCTGAGTAAGCCAGACTGAAGCCCTTAAACCACTTTATTTACTTTTCTCTTAAGGCTAGTGTATTCTTAACAATCATGATTCTTCCTCAGACTTAGTGGCTTTGGTTCCCCCCTTATTTCTCAAATCTTTGCTGTCATTAAGATGTTTGGATCCCATATTAACACTGAGATCTCACACTGCTCATCTCTTGGGCTCCCAGTATTCCACATCCTAGAACTGGGCATTGGCTCTGGTTATTGCTATACTTTCCCAGAGACTTTCCCCCTATATTTTTATTTCTTTTATCTGTTCCTTGATCTTGTCATTTTCAGAATACCTCTCCCTCCAAAGTATATACATTGGCCACATAGCTCCTGAGTGTTCTCCGGTCCAGGTTTGGGGGTGATTTTGGTGCTGGTGGGTTAGCCACCGTTGGGTCAGCTGGTGCCATAGTCACATCTGAACTACCTTCTTTTCTCCTTACCTATGTTCTTTCTATAAACTCCTTTATTTCCTTCTTTTCTTTCTGTAAGAAAAGCAGAACCCCTGAATTTTAGAGTTCATAATCTGGTAGGACAGACATAAGAAACTGAAAAACTATATGACAGATATGATAAATCTTATAATAAAGAAAAACAGCAAGGTTCTATGGGATTGCAGAAAGATTCCAGCTCAGCTTGAATGTGGGTCAGGAAATAGTTCCAAGAGGAGGTAACACTTGAACTGCCTCTGATAAGCAATTAGAAGCTACGCTGGCCATAAAAAGGGGCTGGAGGTATTGGAGGGATGCCTAAATGAATCCCTAAAAGATCATCCAGAGTTGAAAACTAGATAGTTCTCAGGCTGAATTAGTTGATCAAATGCCAAAAACAAAGATGAGACTGAAAAGAGAGATAGGTCAGACATTCAGCTGCAGCTAAGGCAAAGAGAACTTCAAAAATGAATTGGGGAGAACAAAGCAGAGTCCCTCAGACTTCACTGTGTCTTAGAGTGAAAAAGAGAACTTTTTTTGAACCCGGAGAATGCCAGCATTTAATGAAGAAGACTAAGTGGCCAGAAGGTGACAGCATGAGGGTAAACTAGACCAGAGGAGAGTGATACTGACACTTTACTCACCGATGAATAGTGGAAGGAAGTTTATAGGTAGATAGCTAGAAGCTGAATGTTTCTTTCCTCAGAGTTAAGGAAAAAAAGTGTGCTCATCTGATGATAGTAGAGGGGTGGGAATGGGGCACAGGAGAAATAGAAAATAGCTTTAACAGGTAATCTAAGAGTAGCCAATAGAAGACACTTAAGGAAGTCATGTTAAGTTGTGAGGACCTGGCTGACACTGTAGAGACCATGATTTTTTTTGTTTTTTTTTAATTTAAAATTCCACAATAGTTGACATAGAGTGTTGTATTAGTATTGAGTGCACAATACAGTGATTTAACAATTCTGTATATTACTCAGTGCTTATCATGACATATACTCTTAATCTCCATCACCTATTTCACCCATCCCCCCACCCACCTTCCCTCTGGTAACCATCAGTTTGTTTCTATAGTTAAGAATCTTTTCTTTTTTTTTCTCTTGTGTTTTCCCTTTGCTCATTTGTTTTGTTTCGTAAATTCCACATATGAGTAAAATCATATGGGATTTGTCTTTCTCTGACTAACTTCACTTAGCATTATACTCTCTAGCTCCATCCATGTCATTGCAAATGACGAGATTTCATTATTTTTTATGGCTGAATATTTCATTGTATATACGTACCACATCTTTTTTGTCTATTTATCGATGGGAGACCTGAAGTTTTAATGGATCTAACACACCTGATTGAATGCCCTTTTCAAACATCATTCAAACATTATTCAAATATGCCTATTGACAGGCGGTAGGGCTTGAGGAAAAGAAAGGCCAATGGATTGATTTAGATTTGGAGGTTTTCAGAAATGGTTTGATGGAAAGAGAAGAAAGCAAGGGAGTTAAGAGTAGTTGGTGGAATGGATAGAACCTAGCTGAATTAAGAAGGAAATGGAGTCAGAGGGCTCCTGGGTGACTCAGTCAGTTAAGCATCTGACTTCGGCTCAGGTCATGATCTTACAGCCTGCATCAGGCTCTGTGCTGACAGCTTGGAGCCTGGAGCCTGCTTTAGATTCTGTGGCTCCCTCTCTCCCTGCCCCTTTCCTGCTTACACTCCGTCTTTCTTTCTCAAAAATAAATAAGTATTAAAAAAAGAAGGAAATTCAGTGAGTATCGACTGATAATTTGAAGGGAAAAAATAAAAGTAGGTGTCAAAAGACAGGAGACATTAATGAGGTCAAAGTATAGTAATAGCAAAAGTATATTTGGAAAAGTATGAAGTGGGATATTAAATTGTTATATCACAGAATATACTGAAATTTTAGTAGATTTATTTTAGAAAAAAAGGTAGCATAGAGAAAATTAATTGATGAGACAGGATTTTGTATGCTTTTAAAAGCAATGTAAGAAATCTGAAAGTAGAAAAATCTACTTCTTTCACTACATACAAATGGGACACTACAACAAACAAAAATGTAAAATAAACAATTAGGAAAATAATTTCCACAAGTGTGATGAGCAGAGGACATGGAAATGGAAATAATTCCAAGATAAAATTCCTTAATCTGTAAAGATGTGCTCGAGGTTGGTATTACTCTAGCAGCAGAGGATAATTATAGCTTCTTTCTACACATCTAGTGTCAGTTTTGTCATGTTTCTCAGAGATGACAGCAGCAATCTGGCTGCATCCTCTACTTCATGGTGCTTCAGTCTCCAATTAAAAGGATGGGGACCATGTTGAAAAAAGGGGGGGGGGCGCCTGGTGGCTCAGTCAGTTAAGTGTCCGACTTCAGCTCAGGTCATGATCTCACGGTCTTTGAGTTTGAGCCCTGTATCAGGCTCTGTGCTGATAGCTCAGAGCCTGGAGCCTGCTTCAGATTCTGTGTCTCCCTCTCTCTCTGCCCCTCCCCTGCTCTCTCTCTCTCTCAAAAATAATAAATAAACATTAAAAAAATAAATAAAATTGTGGAGCACCCAGCATGGAGTTTTGGAGCCTGGGCAGGGTTAAGAACACCCACACAGAAGGGCAGCCTGAGTCAGGGTGTGAGAGCCAAGCAAGGTGAAGGGAGAGTCCTTGTAGGAGGGTGGTCCAGTGCTGGGTGTTAGAGCCCCAGTGGATAGAGAGGAGAGAGGACACCTGTGTAGGAGGACTGCCTACTTCAGAGACTGGAAATTTAGTGAATTGAGCAGGGTATCTTCACGGGAAAAGGGACAGAATTAGTTTCATACAAGAGGACTGGTCAAATAAGTAAATATATTAAGTATAATGGGAGCTAGGTTTTTCACTATAGGAGAAAGTTGTTATAAGTGTGAAAACTGAAGGGAGAACACTAGAATGAGCCCTTTGGTGTTGATTTGGAATTGAGGGTATTAATATGAACATATGGTTTTCAGTGTATAGATAGATGAGATGGGTAAGTATAGAAATGTATAAGTGTATATATATGTATGTATATATACACATAGGTATAGAAATGTATACGTGTATATATACATACACATGTGTATACACATACATGTATAAAGTATGTATGTACATATATACTTTTTTTTCTGTCCATTGAGTTGTTTTAGGAGCAGCAATACCCCAGTAACAATGAGCACGCCTAGCCCTCAGATCTGAGTACTGTTTCCATCAAAAGGAATCAGAGTTCCTTAGAAGGATTACTGATTCCAGGGCTGTGCCAGGATAAGTAAAAGAAGAGCTGAGAATATCTGTACCAGAAAGTAAGGAAGTGTTCAAAAAATGATGGATTTATGTCAAAAGGACAAAACAGCCAACTCGAAGGGGTTCCACCACTGGTGAAATCTGAGACATTTTGAGCATCAAATAAATATTTGCTACTGATTAAAACCTATTGAATAAAGTAATGAACAGGAGCCCACATTAATATCAGTAAATAAATGAATAAATTGAAAATTGGACAGAGAAGCAGGGAGTTTTAAGAATCAATCCATAAGATGCTTGTTAATTATAAAGGGAAGAAAGAGTAACTTTGCAGTGAAGAAGCCTGGAAGATAATCACCGTAATCAAGTGATCAGAGTGAACATCACCAATAATGGGACAAACCAGGAACAATGCCATCTGATAGGATGCATGAGAAGAAGCCAGTATCGTTTCTGTGATATTCTTGCAGTATAGGTATAATCTGAATCTAGTCATGAGGAAATACCACACAAACCCAAATTGAGGGACCTTCTACAAAAAGACTGACTTATAACTTTAAAAGTATTAAGGTCATGACACTCATGGAAAGACTGAGGAAATGTTCCACATTGAAGAGGACCAAAGAAACTTAACAACTAAGTACAACATAGGATTTTGAACTGGACTTCTGTTACGCAGGACATCATTGAGACAAATGGTATAATGTGAATGGTGTCGAGAATCAGATGGTAGTAATGTGTCACTATTAATTTTTTTATTATAATGATGTAGGAGAATATTTTGTTTGTAGGAAATGCACTAAATTATTGATAGTGATGAGACATCATGTTGGCTACTTGGCTCTCAAATAGTTCGGGGAAAAAATAATTCTTAATATACTTAGAAGAATTCTTCTAAGCATTTACTGCAGGAAATTAACATTGATCAATGCCTTCTTAACACTGCCCTCCCTTGAATTCCCTTGGCTTTAGAAACACTGGTTGTCCTGTTAAATTGTTTTCCTTTCCTTTCTTTTTTCCTTTTCTTCTTTTCCTTTCCTTTTTTCTTTTCTTCCCTCCCTCCCTTCTACCTTCCCTCCCTTTCTTCTCTCTCCCCTTCCCTTTCTTCCTTCCTTCCTACCTTCCTGCCTTCCTTCCTTTTTTCCAGGACTCTTCTCAGTCATCCTATTTCTCTTATTGCAGGTACTAACTTGTAATGTTTTCCGCTTGGCCTTCACTTCTTTCTCCTTTAGCAGCCTATTCTACTCTTTTTCTTTTCTTTTTTAGTTGAGGTAGTTTTTCTTTTTTTTTTTTAAGTTATACTTTTATTTATTTATTTTTTAATTTACATACAAGTTAGTTAACATATAATGGAATAATGATTTCAGAAGTAGATTCTAGTGATTCATCCCCTGTAACACCCAGTGCTCATCCCATATTCTACTCTTTTCAACTGTAAGCATATGACTCCTAACTCTGCATCTTTATCGTAGGTATTTCCTGATTAGACCTACATTTTACCTAGACTTAGCTTTCTTGAGCACTTCATTTTCCCATTAGCGCAGATCTGCTGATATGACTCCACTTAGGGCTGACTTCCAGGACTCACTAATGCATACTCACAATTTGTGAAAAATATGCGGTCTAATTTTCTTATTTCAAAAGATAGTAAAATAAGCTTCTGTAGTGGAAGAGAGTATTCCTGTAGAAAATTGTAGAGTGGTTGCCTCTTCCACTGGGTCAGAGCAGGGTCATGAACTAATTTCCAGAAGAAAATAGAAGTCTAGTTATAATAGAAGGTTGCATTTTAGAAAATGAATACTATTTTGATATGAAATAAACTTCATTAGGGATTTATCTGAGGCAACATGAAGAAGTAAGAATATTATCTCACCTTATAAATCTCTTTTGAGAGTGCAATATATACAATGTGAGAGGTTATGAGAAAAGTTTGAAGTATGTACATGAGAAAATGAACCACATTTTGAAATTATCTTAGTTCTAACATGAAATAGACACAAAAGCATGAGAGTATTTTTAATTTCCATATTTAATGTACTTTGAATAAAAATTAAATATTATAAACAAATTGATCAACAAAAACATGGGTGGAGAAGTGTTTATTGAAATTCCATTTATTAAAAATATCATTGATAAATAACCTTCTGTTATGAAGTTTTCATTTTGTATATGTGTAACTCTATGTATATATTGAGATTAATGTTTTATATTCAATCCTGTACCAGCAAGTATGAGTCATGTCCTGGGGACTTGGGAATCTCATAAGTTTCCTGATCAAGGAGATATTACATGAAGTTTTGCAAATTATTCCCCAAAATGCCCGACTTTGGTGGGACATTATGGAACCTGCATTTATTGAGCTCTCTGTAAGAGTAAGTGGTTTAGCCACAAATGAATCTCCGCTCAGTACAAGAGATTACAGGTCGTCAGATGGCTCTCCCAGGGGAATAGTACTCATATCTTTTGTATAATAAATCTTGGCATTTAATTGATGTAAATTTTAGTATCATTCATTGTCCCTCTTTTTTTTTTCTTAACAAGATACTATTTCCTGAGACTAGTGGTGCTTGGAAAACCTTGGATAACTACAAGTTCCCGAGAAATATTACTTAATGGTATATTGCCAAGAACATTTTAGATAATTCAACAAAATTGCCTTCTTTAAAAAGTCCAAATATATTTCATTTTAATTTTAGAATAATTCATTGAGATCTTGTTGATTGCATAGTTGGATATGACAGGGATCCAAAAAAAATATGTAACTAATACAGAGCTTATTCTTATTTTGGAGAAACAAAATAAATTCATGTGAAATAACAAAAAAAAAACCCCAGGAAAGGATACAATTTAGTGCCAACTTGGTAAATTAATATTTTTATTGAGTCAATCATCAGTAATCTGCCTATAGCACTTACTATCATACTATAATTTTTGGTTATTTAATAAGTCAGTGTAAATCTGGGTTTATTTCATGTTTTCTTTAAAAAGTTTTGATTATAGAAGCCTTAGTTTCTCAGTACTATCATTAGCATGCATTGACACATACTATGTGCCAGCGCAGTTAAAGGCATTGGGGTTACAAATGTGAAAAAAATAGAATCTATGCTTAAGGAACTCGCCGCATACTGTTGGGGGGGGGGGGGGAGAGTGGTGGCAAGGAGGAGACAGATAGTGAATGTGAAAAAATATCGTTTCAGATACTTGGAAATATTGTGAAGATGAACAAAATGTTAGCGTGGAGGTATTTAATTGCTCTTATCAGAAAAGGCCTGTCTGAGGAACTCAGCTGTGAGTTGAGGCCTGAATGATTACAGGAGTTAAGTAGTTGGCTAAATATATAGTTTGAAGCTCAAGGAAGTGGTCTATGTTGAAGACAGAAGTCTGAGAGTCATCATTATGAACATGCTATTTAAAGCCATGTCAAACACAGTTGAGAAGTCAAGTAAGATGAGAATTGAGTGTTGACCTTTGCCTGTAGTCAGATGTGAGTCATTAGTGACTTTGATAAGAGTTGTTTTGGTGGAGCAGTGAGGGAGAAAAGCCTCATTAGTAGATTGAAGAGAGAATAGGAGGTAAGAAAATAGAGATGGTAAGAATACATCAGCCTTTGAAGGGTATTGGTCTGAAGAGAGGAGGGTAGAGGACAAAATCCAGTCTTTTCAGAAGATAGATAATATTAAGGCAGTTTGTTATGCCAGTAAGAACGATCCAGTAGAGAAAGTGATGGTGTAGCACAGAGATGGGATCCTTGTAGGAGTGAAGCCCTTGAAAAGCTGAGATGGAATAGAATCTAGAGCGCATGTTAGAGGCTGGCCTTGCTAATAGGAAATTTCTTCCACTATAACAGGAGGGAAGGCAGAAATGCAGAGCAACACAATGGAGAAAATGTAGTCTTTTCAATAAATGGTTCTGGGACAACTGGACATCCATGTGCAAAAAGATGAATCTAGGCAGACTTTATGTCTCTCACAAAAATTAACTCAAAATGTATCACAAACATAAATGTAAAACATAAAACTGTAAAACTCCTAGAAAAAACATAGGAGAATATCTAGATGACCTTGGGTATGGCAACGACTTTTTAGATACAACACCACAGGTATAATCTATTGAAAGAAATAATGAGTAAGCTGGACTTCATTAAAATTTAAAATTTCTGCTTTCTTTTTATTAAAATTTTTTTAAATGTTTATTCATTTTTGAGAGACAGAGTGTGAGTGGGGGAAGGGGCAGAGAGAGAGGGAGACAGAGAATCTGAAGCAGGCTCCAGGCTCTGAGCTGTCAGCACAGAGCCCAACACGGGGCTTGAACCCAGGAACTGTGAGGTCATGACCTGAGCCAAAGTCAGACACTCAATTGACTGAGCTGCCGAGGGGCCACATAAAATTTCTGCTTTCTGAAAGACACTGTCGGGGTGCCTGACCAGCTCAGTTGGTAGACCATGCAACCCGAGATCTTGGGGCATGAGTTCGAGCACCACATTGGGCAGTGAGTTTACTTAAAAAAAGACACTGTCATAAAAAGACAAGCCACGTATTGGGAAAAAATATTTGCAAAAGATATATCTGATAAATATCTGACTATTATCCCAAATATACAAATAACTCTTAAAAAATCAACAATAAGGAAACAACCCAGTTTAAAAATGGGCCAAAGACCTTGACAGTCACCTCACATAAAGAAGATATATTGATGGCAAATAAGCACGTGAAAAGATATCCACATTTCACATCACCAGGGAAAGACAGACTAAAACAGCAGTTTTACATTTTATTTAAATGTGTTACAACTACACATTCTTGGAATGACAAAATCCAGAACACTGCCACACCAAGTATTGGTCAGTATATGGAGTGATAGGAACTCTCATTCATTGCTGGTGGGAATGCAAAATGATACAGCTACTTTGGAAGAGAGGTTGCGAGTTCTTACAAAACTAAACCTACTCTTAACCATACAATCCAGTAGTTGCATTCCTGATATTTACCCAAAGGAATTAAAAACTTATGTCTGCACCAAAACCTGCATACAGATGTTTTTAACAGCTTTATCATAATTGCCAGAACTTGGGGGCAACCAATATGTCCGTCAGTAGGTGGACGGGTAGACAAACTGTGATATATCCAGACAATAGAATATTACTCAGTGTTAAAAAGAAATGAGCTATGAAGCTATAAAAAGACATGGAGGGCATTTTATTAAGTGAAAGAAGCCAATATGAAAAGATTACAAACTGTATGATTTCAGCTATATGACATTTTAGACAAGGGAAAACTTTGGAGACAGTAAAAAAGATCAGTGGTTGCTGGGGGCTTGAGAGGGAAGGATAAATAGGTAGAGCAGAGAGGGCATTCAGAGCAGTGAATCTACTCTGTGTGATACTATAATTGTGGCTGCATATCACTATAAATATGTCCAAACCACAGAATGTACTACATCAAGAGTGAACTCTAATGGAACCTATGTACTCTGGGTGGTAATGGTGTGTTAGTGTCCACTGTGGTGTGAAGGATGTTATCAGGGGTGGGGTGGTGGGGATGGCTAACGCATGTGGAAGGGAGGCAGGAAGTTTATGAGAAATCTCTGTACCTTCTGCTCAGTTTTGCTGTGAACCTAAAACTGATCAAAAAAATAAAATCTGTTTTAAAAGATGCAGATGGGTTAGTGGAAGTTTATATTAGAAAGATGAGGTAGTTTTCACCCTATTGCATCTATTTCTGTCTGAAATTTAAGATTTGGTGATCAGCTGAGAGTGAGAGGGAGATGAGTGTAGGAGGTGAGGGGAAAAGAGAAAGTGTGAAATGGCCCTCTCAGACACTGCTAAGCTGAATTTGCTAGGAAATCAGAGTGGTAAACTTTGCAAAAGAAGAGTGCCAATTTGGGGTGCCTGGCTGACTTAGATGGATGACTGTGTGGCTCTTGATCTTGTGGTCATGAGTTTAAACCCCATATTGGGTGTAGATACTACTTAAATAAATAAACTTTTAAAAAAGTGCCAAATTGAGATTTCTGGCCATAAATAGGAAGTGAATCTTAACATTGTTTTTAATTTTTCTAAAACAATACTTTGATCAACTAGTAGCAGGAGGGATATCTGTTACCTGGATTGTGGTCTTGAAATAGGATTTGCTACTAGAAGAAAACAGGAATTCTTAGAGAAAGGGCTCATTTCAGGCCTGGGGAAGACCTTTTGGAGATAAAAAGGAACATTTTGTCATAACTGAGATCAAGGAAGCTGTCCCAAACTATTGTCAGGTCAAAAGGACTGAGAGGCCAACATGAAGAATTTTCCACTGGCTAAGTATGGGACAATTTTATTATCAATAAAGAAAGTAACTGTGCTGGATTCAAACACATCAAATATGTTTAAATCCATGAGTTCATATTGGTCCAAAACACACACACAGAAACACACACACTTTAGTGGAAACTCTTGAAGGATTCTAGCAAATGAGCTCTTTATTTCAAAAACTGGTAAATAAAGGGGCACCTGGGTGGCTCAGTCAGTTAAGCGACCAACTCATTTATTTTTTATTATTTTTTTAATGTTTATTTTTAGAGAGAGAGAGAGAGACAGAGCATGAACAGAGGAGGGGCAGAAAGAGAGAGAAACGCAGAATCTGAAGCAGGTTCCAGGCTCCAAGCTATCAGCACAGAGCCTGATGCCGGCCTGGCTTGAACTTCAAAAAGAGAGATCTTGACCTGAGCTGAAGTTGGATGCTTAACTGATGCACTCAGGTGCCCCTACGCATCCAACTCTTGATCTTGATCTGGCTCAGGTCATGATTGACAGTTTGTGGGATTGAGCCCCACATCCGGCTCTGCACTGACAGCCCAGAGCCTACTTGGGATTCTCTTTCCCTCTCCCTCTGCCCCTCACCCTCTAGTGCATGCACAAGCTCTCTGTCTCTCTTGCTTTCTCTCTCAAAATAAATAAATAAACATTAAAACAAAACTGATAAGTAAAGAGGAAGAATCCAGCATTTGTATCAGCTTTATCATTGGGTAACCAAACCATAGGTGTAGTGAAATTTGTCTTTAAGGGAGAATTTCAGCAAATGATGGATGATTGACAGAATTGGGATGTTCCATTGTAACCCCTAATGAATTAATGAATTTAGATATTAAGCATTAGCAGCTGTTAAAATCACACAAAGTGCTAAGATACTCTAACTGAACCAATGTGAGTTTGCTCTTTGGTGAATCAGAAAGTGCAGCTGGTTGAGTTGTCAGACAAAATACTTTGCAGCAAATGAGGAGATCACAGGGAGTGGCTTCCAAAGCCATGACTCCTGAGCAAGGGTGGATGGGTTTGTTTTGTTTAAAGTTAGGATGAATATTTAGATAGAGATGCCTCATCATCATTGTATATAAAGTCTAGCATAAGGTCATGCATACGCCTTAAGGAAACATGTCTATACATACATTGTATGTATGTAAATGAGGCTTGTGCTCCTCCCTGGGCAGAGATTTTAGTATTAGAATGAGATAAAGGTAGTTGTTGGTCACTCTAGAGGTCATTCCAGGATCCATCTGTGCAGGCGTTAGGTGAGTCAGGGGTTAAGTTCACACTGGTCTGGGTAGTCTGGGCTGGCTGGTCAGGACAGGCTCTATTGCTTAAGGGGCAGTTTTGCTTTCCATTTGCCTGAGTTAAGAGAGAAGCTAGAAAGAAGAGGTAAGGAAAAATAGAGGATGAATGTTGGTGAGTACAAGCAGGTGGGCAGGAAAGGTTAAGTCTTGAGGTCTAGCTGGTGATAATACTATGCATCTTCTGAAGTGTCTTATAAAAAAAGGACATGAATCTCATTAAGCCTTTAGATTCAATTATCAATTTCTCAAGAAATACAGAAGAAAGATTAATTTGTTAATCTATACCATAGGAATTTAATCAGCAAAATTCAGATTATGGGAAACTTTAGAAGACAAATGGTATCTAGGGGTGGCTTTTCATTTGGATAATAGAACTTTAAGTTAAAGAAAAGAGACTATAAAAGTTGGGACAGTTGTTACTAGTAGGAGGGGAGGGGGGTTTTGATGGGGAGAAATGTGGAGGGTTTCTGGGATGCTGGCAAGACTCCCTCTGCTTAAATGCTATTATGTATGTACAAGGGTGATTGCCTTATAAAAATTCATTAAGCTAAACATTGGTTGTATCTGGCTCTCTGTATTTGAGTTACATTTAACAACACTTAACGTAAAGCTTTTAAATGAGATTATGACATTGAAATTCATTTTTCATTTTAATTTTCAGTTAGTTGTTAAGATTTCATAGGAAATGAGATTCAGGAGAGCAGCAGTGTTAAAGACTTCAGTTGAGTCATAATAACAGAGTTGCAAACAGCAACTAAGACTGCAAATCAAAGAATTGTAACTTGGATATTTGAACTTAAAAAAAAAATCAAGTGAGTTTCACACAATAGGGATGCCTAGCGTTTGTCAGTCACTCAAGCCGTTTCCAATACAGGCTTTCATCTTCACACTGTGACAATGTAATCAAGTGGAGTATATACTGAAAATGCCTGTTTACATATACTTCATCTTTTTCTAAGTGCTTTTACATATATTATTTAATGTAAATAAATCTATGAGTGGAATTGGTAATGCTGTTTAAATTCTCTGGATATAAAAGAGTGAATGCTTCTTTAATTACAAAATATTTAAGAATATGTAATAAGAAAGAACCTTTGTTATTATAATCTACCTTTATTATAGATGTCAGTATGTTATTTAAAGTAATTTCTCCCTTATTTATAAGATTCCTAGCTTTTAAATGTGTAAGGAAATAATTTTCACTACTTCCATAAAAATGGAGGTGTATCAAACAAATCTGAAAAAAAATTTTAAATATCATGATAGTTTCACAAGTCTGAGGTAACTTAAAACTACTTTTTTTCGTCTGTCAGAGGTCTCTTTATTAGTATCCATGATCGAGGTCATATTGCTTCAGTTCTTAATGCATGGCCAGAAGATGTCATCAAGGTAAGTTATCCAATTTTTCCACCATGGCAAATTTGTTCTTTTTCCTATCGTGTACTTAACATGCTGACAATTTTTATGATATTAGGTAGCATTCACTAGCTTTTCTAGTGAATGTCACCTAATTTATATTCCTTTAATTTTTGCATACTGGATTAATTTTATTCTGATACCATTTAGAGACTAAGTTTCCCCATTATTTTTATCTATGTTCTTAGTATTTCTTTATTGTAAATGATGATGTGTTGAATAAATGTTGAAGTTGCCTCTGAATTTCTTTAAGCAAAGTCCATTTTCACATTTATAGGGTTTAATCATCCACTTAGAGGAACACAAATGGAGTTAGACAAAAACTCCATTAAAGCATTTACTTTATCATTGTGACCTTAAGTAGCTCATCTGACTTTCCTCTGTGAGTGAGCTAATGAAAATAAAATAACAGTAGTATCCAACATTTAGTAGCTTTCAGTGTGAGACACTACTTGGATTAACTCTTGTAATTATTATGACAATTCAGTGAGGAAAGGAAGGGTGTGTGTGTGCTATACTGTAGTGCAGGGTGGTAGTGGGAAGGTGCATGCAGGGCTCAGAGCCCTTGCTCTTGGACATGGATTCTATCACCCTCCTTGTCTCAGGAAGGTGAGAGGTACTTGTCCCTGCCTTGGCTCCAATTTTTTCTTTCTTTTTCTTTTTCTTTCTTTACTTTCTTTCTTTTTCTTTCTTTCTTTCTTTCTTTCTTTCTTTCTTTCTTTCTTTCTTTCTTTCTTTTTCTTTCTTTCTTTCTTTTTCTTTCTTTCTTTCTTTCTTTCTTTCTTTCTTTCTTTCTTTCTTTCTTTCTCTCTTTCTCTCTCTCTCTTTCTCTCTCCCTCTCTCCCTCCCTCCCTCCCTCCCTCCCTTCCTGTTACACGTCAAGCACTTTGTACTATGTTTTTGGAGTAAGAGTGAACAAACTGATGCCTTTTAGGGGTGCAGAGGCACTTCAGCTGTGACTTCTGAAGCATCACTCCCTTACTGATCTTTCTTTTGAGCAGTCATGGCTAGAATTGATTCACTCTGCTCCAGGTATAAGCCTGAGGCTTATACCAGGCAAACTTGTAAAGCAGGATGTTTTTCATGATTTCCAATCTTCCCAATTTTTTCACTTTTTTTTTTTTTTTTTTTTTTACCTAAGTAGCTTCCATAGTTTTTCTCCCACAAGGTAGATTGCACTGTCCACAGATTCTGTCCTTAGGAACTACCCCCAAAATGTGTTAATTCCTGTGAAGTATAAAATGTCTAAGGATGCTTACAATTTAACTGGAATCTAGAAAGAATTGTAAGAATGACTCAACAGAGGAAATAGTTCTGGGGTAGAGAGGGCTAATTAATATGGCTATTAATTTTAACATTAATAATTAATATCCATATAATCATAACAGGCAATATGGTCACCTTGCTTTATGTTTTTCCTTCTAGCTCATCTCTGAATATTTATCTTCATTAGTAGCCTACCTTTATTCTTTTCAGCTCTTAATATTATGCCCCTCACTGATATTCTAGATCCTAACTTTACTTACTATTATTTTAAAAGTCTAGCATAATATCTGACACATATTAGGCACTTTAATGGCAACTGTTTATTGTAATAGAATATTGAAGAATAAGATGTAGTCTTTCCTGTGTAGTTGAAGACACACATAAAAAAAGGCAATCAATTATTAGATAATATGTTAGTAAACTGGTATAAATTATAAATTCTGTATTCATTCAGAGGAGAATATCATTCAGAGAAGGCTGAAACGGTGAAGAAATTTTTTTTAGTGAAGTTGGAACTTAGATTTAGCCTTGAATAATTAGAAAGGGAAGAAAATCCTCTCTTAGGAAGGGAAAAGATGCATATAAATATCTAGTTCAGGAAGAGAATGGTATGTTTTTGTGCAGTATGTGAATTGGCTGCCCTGACCAAAGCTAATGTTAATGTTGAAATGTAGCAGAATTAAGATTTCATATTATATGAAAGTTCTTGAAATTCAGAAAGAGGTGTTTAGACTTGAAATAATAGAATGTCATATTTAAAGAAGGGGACTGGCTTTATGTAAGTAGTGCTTGAGGAAGATTCATCAGAGAAGGGAGAAGAGGCAAGAGTTCTGCACCCAGGGTGACCATAGTAGAAGGGCTCCTAGGAAGGAAAAGAAAGAAGGAAGATAAGACACACAGTGAGGGTGTCTGTGTGTGTGCAGGAGAACTCCTTCATGTCTCATACAGATTTACTAGTCAGGTGAAGCCCAGATAGTAAGTGAGAGTGGGATGAAGGTTGAATTTCTGAAATGCAGACATGACTGAGCGAATTATGGTTGTCTTCCTGAGATAATCCTACTGTTGTGACTTCACTGTTGTATAGAAGACATCCAGCTGCTTGATTTTCCTTAAGTGGGAGATAGACTAGGTAAAAACAAAAGCTAAGGGAAGGTCAATTTAACGATAAGCTGTGTAGATGGCAATTTTTTATTTCAGAGGGTTCCTTAACTTTTCAAATCTACCCTTCAGTGTTGAAATGTTTGTGAATTAATGCTACAAATGTACATTTGTAACAAAGCACGTAAACAGCTAAAACAGCAAATGCCTCAAACAGTTTAAAAATTACTAAAATAACTATCACCTTTATAAATGTCCGTGGTATATTTATATAATAAAATTAATAGCTCAGGATGAGAGAAGAGCTTAGGGAATACAATTTATGAAGAAATGAAGAAAAAGATAGATTTAGTTTAATTTAGATGTGGTATCAAAAATAAATGAAAATACTATGTTATTTTCAACCTCTTTTCTTTTTTCTTTTCTTTTCTTTTCTTTTCTTTTTTCTTTTCTTTTCTTTCCTTTTCTTTTCTTTCAAGAGAGGGTGCAAGTGAGAAAGGGACAGAGAGAGAGAGGGAGAGAAGCGGGGCTTGTGCTCACCCAAAGTGGGGCTCAAGCTCATCCAATGCAGGGCTCAAACTCACAAACTGTGAAATCATGACCTAAGCCAAAGTCAGATGCTTAACAGACCGAGCCACCCAGATGCCCCTCAATCACTTTTTCAAAAGTATTGAAATGGATGAAAATCACAAGTAGTAACTCCCTGGGTCTTAATGAAACCTGGAATGCATTATATAAATTATTATTCAGATCATATCTAAGTTATATGACAATGTTGCTGTCCTAAAATATCTTCAAAAAATATTTTAAAAATATATGCAGGCCAACTGGCTTTATGTGTGTAAAGGACACATTCATAAAAGTATACATTATCAGCCATAGAGAAAAGAACCTCTGTTTATGATAGTATGGTAAATAGAACAATGTCAAATATATGTTTGAAGTATTTGGACTTTGGAAATTTGGTTTTAATTTAAAAAGCAAAGGTACGACTTTCTGTAGTATTTATCTTTATCTTAAATCAGAGCCAACTAACCCAGTGGTATCAAGTTGCCTTCTTCAAAACAGCATAACCTATTGACCCTTTGCAATCAGACATGGAAAATATGACAAAGATCAGCTTTATGGGATATGAAAAAGTAGTTGTCACTCACTTCTCAAATGTATTTATTTTTAAGGCAGTTATTTAAGAGCTGCATAATACGGGTGAACAGAAAATTTAAAAGATCTCAAAAGTATATTAAATTTTTTTTAAGTTTAATTAATTTATTTTGAGGGTGCAAGTTGGGGTAGGGCAGAGAAAGGGGAAGAATCTCAAACAGACACTGTGCTGTCAGCGCAGAGCCCTATGTGAGGCTCGAACTCACAAAACTGGGATCATGATCTGAGCAATCAAGAGTCAGATGTACAACTGACTGAGCCACCCAGGTGCCCCTCAAAAGTACATTTTAAAATATATTCTGTACTATGGCATAGTGGAAAAACATTGTACTAGGAGTTAACGTACCCAGCTTCTGGTTCTTTGGTATTAACCAGGTAAATCATCTTAGGCAGATGATTTCAGTTCTCTGATCTTCAGTTTTGTAATCTATAAAATAAGAGGGATGGACTAAATAGATTCTAAATTCCCCTTCTAAAATACTATGACTCTGTATCCTATGACTCTTGATGATAATAGTATTGATAGTTACAATTTGTAGAGAATTTGTAATGTACCAGATACTATGGTTAAGTACTTTGCATATCATTTTATTGAATCATAGATTTATTCAATTAATATTTATTCATTGTTTACTATATGCCAAATGCTGTGCTTGGTGCTAGTGCACAGTAGTGAACAAAACAGAGTGAGTTTCTATTTTTATGCAGCTCTTCTGAAAAGTACCTTTTATTCTTCCTGTTTTATAAATGAGAAACAGAAAATTTAATTTGTACATTTATTTAAGGTCAAATGACTGACATTTCCCCAAGGCTCCATGGAAATAATGAGTGTAGCAGTTTATAGAAAATCTAATAAATTGTCTCATGAGATTGGCTTTGCTTAAATTCATATAATGGCCATGAATCACAGAACAGGATGTTAGATGTATTAATTTCACACAGATACCAAATAAAATAAAAATAAAATGTCCTTATGATTAAAATGTATGGCTCATAGATATTATAAGGTGATTGGAAAGAAACACAAAATTCATTGAGTCTAGTGGAAGATTACCAGGTAAAAGAAGTAGCAGACTGCACTTGGCATATTTCAAAACTGGCAGAACAATATCCAGTGGTTATAGTTGCTAAAGAGAATGGATCAACATTGCTATGAAAATAGGATGTGTGAAAATGGTGCCAAGATGCATAAACTAAACATCAGAGCATTTGGAGGCTACTTAGCAGTCAAGCATTATTTAACTAGGGCACTCCCAAAATCATGCTCAAAGTGGATGGGTCCGGTTTCAGTTTCTCTCAATTTCACTTTGAGCTCCTATTTCCCTGTAATCTTCCCACTTGCCACAAAAGTTATTTGGATCTTTATGTGCGTATCATCTCTTCTTTCTTCACTAACTGATTAATCGTATATATGTAGTCTAAAAAATAGTTTAAAAATACATATCAACTTTATTTCTTCTCTCCACTCTTCCACACTTAAGATCATATAAAATCTCTTATATGTACATTCAATTTATGTTTTTTGATAGCTTAATATTTCAATATATAAGTAGAGACTTCTACTTCCAAAGTAGACACCCGGAACTGTGCCCCTGAATTTTCAAACATCTATTAATAGATTTTTTTTTTTTAATCTTCTAGGCTATTGTGGTGACTGATGGAGAGCGTATTCTTGGTTTGGGAGACCTTGGCTGTAATGGAATGGGCATCCCTGTGGGCAAGCTGGCACTGTATACAGCCTGTGGAGGGATGAATCCTCAAGAATGTCTGCCTGTTATTCTGGACGTGGGAACAGAAAATGAGGTAGACAATTTAAGTCTGTAAGACAGCTGTACACCTTAAAAAATAGCACCGATTCTTGATTTTGAGCTTTTTTCAAGAACTTTATGAAATTCATTATTTTCTGTCTAGTTCTCTCTCCCTCCTCAAACTTATCCCCCAAGTCTTATAAAAACTATTCTTTCTCTTTTCCCTTTTTCTTCTCCTTCTCTGTAACATGATTAGTCTTTTACTAGCTTATTTAGTGTTTTATCCTTTGATGAACATTCACACCATTATTCTATAGAGTATATGTTTTACTTTAGGAGATCATAGTTACTTTTTTAAATTATTGATTTTGTACAATGCAGGAACTAATCCCAAAGGATTTACTAAGTTTAATCAGTGTTGAAATACAGTTTTAGAAGTCTGTTTTAAACCTGTAGTAGATGATTTGGAATTTCATATTTCTCATTCCAGGATCAATATTTTAGAATCTTAAAGCTGTATATCAGTACATATTTTTGTTCATCCTTTATTACTAATAGTTAGATTCAGTTATAGTGATAGATACTAGAAATTAAAGGTAGAATATGTAGTTTTTATAGTTGTTTTCTTCCTTTCTAAAGCATTAGTAATATATTATTAGCTTGAACAGTTTTTATATTCATTAATAGAGAAAGTTAAAGTATTTAATTTCCTATATATGTGAATGTTCATTTAACCTTTATAAAGGAACATTTTTTTCAATTTTATTTATTTATTTTGAGAGAGAGAGAGAGAGAGCAGGGGAAGGGCAGAGAAAGAGAGAGAGATTGAGAGAGAGAGAGAGAGAGAGAGAGAGAGAGAGAGAGAAAATCCCAAGCAGGTCCTGTGCTGTCAGTGCAGGAGATTCCCCAAAGCTGACTTTCAGGCTTGATAGTTCACTAAAAGGACTCAGATCTCACCAAAAGCTAATATGATCACAATTATAGTGTATTGTAGGGAAGGATATAGATAAAAATCAGTGAAAGGAAGTGATGCATAGGGCAGTCTCAGGGTTCGAAACGTGAAGATTCTATTTTCCTTTTTATGGAGTCAGAACAAGTTACCCTGTGGTATTAATGTGTGGGATTGATATGTAACCCCCACTGTTCAGAGTTTTTATTGGGGCTTTATTACTTAGACATGATTGATTGATTGATTGCCCATGTGAACTCAGGTACCAGTTTGACTGATTACATTTGGACCTAAATTGCCCACTCCAAGTCACATGGTAATTTTTTCTGGTGTAGTCAGTCTCCACCTTGTGACAGTTGGGGGTCCTAGGCTAAGTAAAATGGTCAGACTCTATACAAAATAATTGAATGCTTGTGAACCATGTCACCAGATTTATGCAAACAATAGACAAAAATATAAGAGACAAAAGGAAAAATAGGTCTAAATTTTAATGTTAAATTAAGTAGAATTCAGTTTTAAACTCATATAAGATTATGGATTTGATCATTCAAACGTTTAAGGACATGTAGCTCCTATACTATATAAAATATTCCAGAGTATATTAAAATTCATAGTTTCACATTTCATTTTATGAAAAGGACATAACCTTGATATCCAAACCTGGTTAAAAAAAATAGCACATAACAAGAAACTGATAATTTGGCTCATGTTTACCCATGTACCTTTACCACTTTCTAGGTGTGTACTCTTGAAAAAGTTACTGAACTTTTCTGTGCTTCAGTTTCCTTTGTAAAATGAGTACCTGCTTATAGAGTTATCATAAGTTAATATCTTAGAGGGGGTATGATTGTGATTAACATTTTGTATGTAAGTACTTAGTAAATGTTAGTTTTATGAATATAGATGTAGGAGCTAAAATCCTTCATAAAATACTGGCAAACCAAATCCTGCAGAATATGTTTAATGTCAAAAATTATTCACACTATTAGCAACATCATAATCCATGGTGATATATTAGAGGAATTACTTCAAAGAGTTATCAAGACACTTGTTATCACTCTTCTTTTTGATTATTCAGAAAGGACTAGCCTTTGCAATAAGACAAGAAAAACAAGTGTGGTATTTGACTAGAAACAATGGTTTTCATTATTTATAGATAATATGTTTATTGATGAAACCCACGAAAATCAAGTAAAAGTTATCATGACCAAATTAGACCAGTAAGTAAAGTGATTGCTTATAAAATAAATATTTTCTTTTAATGTTTATTATTTTTGAGACAGAGAAAGACAGAGCATGAGTTGGGGAGGGGCAGAGAGCGAGGGAAACACAGAATCCGAAGCAGGTTCCAGGCTCCCAGCTGTCAGCACAGAGCTCGATGTGGGGCTTGAACTCATGGACCGTGAGATCGTGATCTGAGCCGAAGTCAGACGCTTAACTAACTGAGCCACCCAGGCACCCCATGCTTATAAAAAAAATGTTAAACACTCAACATCTTTCCTATGTATTTGTAATAACTAATCAACAAAAATTGTTTCATTTGCAATAGCAACAATAGTTTATTCTGCTAATGTTATGGTGTTCAAAATTTTATCTAAGCAAAGAAAGTGACATTTAATTTGGTTCATCAGAAGAATGATTTTTTTAAGTATACATATGTCTTCTTTTTTTCCAAAAACTAATAGAGGCATGTTTTAGTTATTAAGCAGAATATATTTTGGTTTTTACTTTAACTTTTTCATAATTTTATTCACTTTTGGGACCCATATCAACTGTATTTTATTAACAATAAAGTAATTATATATCAGGAAGAATAGAAGCCATTTAGATTCTAGATTAACTTTTCTGTGGCTTAAAATAGATAGAAATCCTCCAACACTTGACTTTATTTTTCTATTGTGAGCTATTGGAGTTCAAAATCTGTTAGTAACATTCTAACTTATGAGTAATCTAACCTGAATTTTTATGTGTATGGCTCTTAATTAATATATAATGGAGAATAGGAAAATATTTGGATGGAGATGAGTTGCTAACTCTTAATGTTCTCATTTTATTCATTCTGACCCTTTTTCTTTTTTTGTACTGCTGCTTTACTGAGAAAACAAAGAAAATTTAATTCACTAAAATATGACAGTGTAAAATATAATGGAGTTTTTATGTTGCTGCTTTATGTTCTACTTTCACATGTGAAAAACTGTTTTCAGTGAAAATATTCCTGTGGTAAAGACTTTTTGTTTTTCCCTGTGGTAAAAGCTTTTAATCTCTCTTGTGTGAATCTCTGTCCAGTTTTACACCTCATGGTAAAAATGTAAAAACAAATTGATTACATAACTTATTTTCTTACCCAGAATAATCTAGCAAAGTTTAATGAGAACTAGATCCCTTTTTTATAAATTATAAATGTTTTCCTCTTTTATTATAAATGCCAATATTGAGTAGTAATGAAAACAGGAAAAGAAACTAGGAGCTGATTGATAAGACATTCTTCACTTGGTATAAAATCCTACTCACCTGACTTCTTAAATCTCTGCAGCTTTCACCTAAAGGAGGTTTAATGATCAAAGACACTAATGGGGTTCCTGGCTGGTTCAGTTGGTAGAGCATGTGACTCTTGATCTTGGGGTTTTAAGTTCAAGCCCCACACTCGATGTAGATGGAGGTTACTTAAAAATAAAATCTTAAAAAAAGAATAAGGACACTGATACTGAGCCATAAAAGTGCTTGGCTAAAAATTACTCATATTCTTTAGGCTGATAAAGGAAAACATTCATTTAGTCAGAATATTTGTGTTTCTGTCTTATTTTTCATCCATTACAGATCACATTTTCTTTATGTTCCTTGTGAAGCAGTTGCTGTATATAATTTACTTCAAGTAAATTTCCTTCCGTTGTCTTTTAAGAGCATACCATATTCAGTTTCTTTTTAAATCATTGTTGCAAAATCTTTTCATAGTAATCATGTTTATTATTTGTCAATTTTTCTTATATAAGTGACCAATATCAAAGTTTGCTCTTTGAAGACGTGAGTAGATGTTCCTTGTGTCCCATACATGCTGATCTAGGTTTTATTAGATCTTGAAGACTGCTTCATGTGTTATGTATTAAAGTTTTCTAGGGCTGCCATAACAGTCCTACAAACTGGGTGATTAACCAATAGGAATCTATTTTCTCATTGTACTGAAGGCTAGATATCCAAGATCAAGGTGTCGACAGGGTTAATTTCTTCTAAGGTCTCTCTCCTTGGCTTTTCTTCCCCTGATTTTCCTCCAGTGTCTTCACATGGTCTTTCCTCTGTGTGCATCTGTGTCCTAATATTTTCTTATAAGAACACTAGTTATATTGGATTATGATCCACCCTAATGACCTCATTTAATTTAATCACATCTTTAAAAGACTCCATTTCCAAATACAGTCCTATTCTGAGGTATTGGGAGTTAGGACTTCAACATGTGATTTTGGTGAGGACACAGTTTGGCCCATAACATTTTGTCCATCTTCAAGAGGGCACGGGCACTTGTTTTTGCATAGTTATTCTTTCTTTATTAAATCATTGCCGTAGGTCTCAGATTTCTGATTCTGGTTTTATGTTTAGTTTGGCCTTCAGTTCATGTATATGGTGTATCTAGATCTAGAATCCTTAATGGAATTTGAACTCATTAAGTTGAAGCCTCCTCCCATTCAGAAACTTCCCCTTTGTCTTCCAGAAAGTGCTCTTCATGTTTGGCATAAACCAGCTATGATGGAGAGAAACTAAAGAAAAACCTTACAGATTTTATATCACATGTAGCTGCCATATATCTTCTAGCCCTTGTACAGAAACTAGTGTTGGCACTAAAATGTGGCCTTAATGTGTTAGTTTTCTATTACTACTGTAAAAAGTTATTACAAATGCAATGCCTTAAAACAACACAAATATATTACATTATAGTTCTATAGGTCACAAGTCTGACACAAGTCTCAAAAGGCTAAAATTATTAAAGGTGCCCACAGGGCTGTATTTCATATCCTGTCTTTTCCAGCTTCTAAAGATAGCCTCCATTCTTTGGTTCATGGTGCTCTTTTTTCCATTTTCAAGCCAGCAATGTAGTATCTTTCTGGCTCTACTTCATTGTCACATCTCTTTTTCTGACTACATTCAGGAAAGATTTTTCAGGTTTCAAGACTCACCCTTGATCACATCTGCAGTCTCTTTTGCCACATGAGGTAACATGTTTATTGTTCTAAGGATAGGGGAAGTCATTATTCTGCCTACCATTGAATGTCATCATTTGTCCCTCCACTCTCCTTCATTTCTGTCTTCTTCCTTTCATATTATGGGATTGCCTGTCACTTCAGACAAGTGATCCTGCACTGGAATGAACACTAATCATTACATTAAAGCCAGAGGAGAGAAGATCCTTCAGTTTCCAGGCTTGGTTTCCAGTGTCACATGCTTACTTTTTATGGTCTTATTTGATCTCATCCTCTCTAAATTAGATGATAATGGATGGTATCAAGAATTTCTTTATTTTTTGAGATACTACACCAATGCCTTGGGAATGAGATGGGGTCTCTTCATTTTGGTTAATATGCACCAAAACTATCAGGAAGTCCTTGAAGTTTGTGATATATTTTAGGAATACCCATTATATAAACTAAAATAGACAAAATATTTACCTGAGACAGGAACCTTTGGGGAAGTAGAAAACTTTTATTTTAATTTAATAATATAAATTTGATACAAATGGTTCTCAATATAGGTTTCATGAACCAACTGCTTCAGAATTACCAGGGGTACATGTTAAGAATGAAAAATCCTGGGGTGCCTGGGTGGCTCTGTTGGTTAAGCATCCAGCTTCGGCTCAGGTCATGATCTCATGGTCCGTGGCTTTGAGGCTTGCATCAGGCTCTGTGCTGACAGCTCAGAGCCTGGAGCCTACTTGGGATTCCATGTCTCCCTCTCTCTTTGCCCCTCCCCTGCTCATTCTATGTCTCTGTCTCAAAAATAAATAAAACATTAAAAAAAATACAAAATCCTAGGCCCTCCTCCAGACTTACTGAATCACAGTCAGATTTTA
This sequence comes from Cryptoprocta ferox, assembly GCA_028646485.1. Taxonomy (NCBI): domain Eukaryota; kingdom Metazoa; phylum Chordata; class Mammalia; order Carnivora; family Eupleridae; genus Cryptoprocta; species Cryptoprocta ferox. Next base: position 72,983,191 of record CM053577.1, read on the forward strand.
ATCATTTTTACTTTACCACTTTTTAAAATTCATGCCAGCTCATTTGCATGCTGACATTTTAAGTATTGCTATTATGCAGTATTTAAAATTTTATGCCTCAGACTCATGACTGAATTTTGGCAGTTGGTTTGCTTAATTTTAATGATGATATGAGCCAGCAAAATTGCCAAAATTGGATATTCTTTACAGAACCCAATTTTTTCATTTGAAAATGAGTAAATAGCAACAAAGAAAATGATTATCTATATATTATAAATAAAACTTAAAAATAAATGCTAAAGTGGGGAATGTTCATGCCATTATAGGAGATAAATATTAATAATATTCTTAATATTCAGAGAACACTTTGAAGCCAATAAGAAAATGTCAAATGTGAAATATAAAAATTACCTAAGGACATATGGGCATAGATAATTTACAAGTGAAGAAATAAAAGTGGTCAATAAACTTATAAGAAAATGTTTAACAGTGTTAGAAGAGAAATACAAATTAATGCTACTTGACATTTTACATATACAAATATATGTATTTTTATATATTTAATAGTTGTATATTATATTTATTATATATTTATATGTATATTTTACATATGTATATACATATTTATGGAAAAATAATACTTTACTTGAATCTGCAACAAAATAGATATACAGACAGTTCCTGATGTACGATGGTTTGACTTACGATTTTTCGATTTCACAATGGTGCCAAAGCTATATGCATTCATTAGAAACCATACTTGACACTGTGAATTTTGATCTTTTCCCAGGCCAGTGGTCTGTGGTATGACCTCTCCCTTGTGATGCGGGGCAGAGGCAGCCATCTGCAGCTCCCTGAGCCACACCATCACGAGGTGAAACAGCTAATGCACTTACAGCCATTCTTTACCCAGACAGCCATTCTGTTCTTCAGTAGAGTATTCAAGACATTACATGAGAGATCCTGCACTTTATTATAAAATAGGCATTTTGTAGATGATTGTTGCCCAAGTGTAGGCTAATATAAGTGTTCTGAGCATATTTAAGGAAGGCCAGACTAAGCTATGATTTTCATAGGTTAGGTGTATTAAATGCATTTTCAAGATATTTTCAATTTATGATGGGTTTATTAGGATGTAAGTCTATCATTAGTCAAGGAAAATCTGTACTTATGTGTCATTGGGTGGAGATGTTAATCTGTTCATCCTCTCTAGGAGGCCAGAATTTCAATACAGATCACAAGTGTTTAAAATGTTCATCTAATGACATGAAAACTTCTCATGATATATTCCTATATAGACTGTTATGAAACAGTCTATGATATTGTCACACATTTGGAGAGGTAATATTCTACATGCATAGAAAGAAAAGGACCTAGAAGAATATGCATCAAGATGCTAGTAGTGAGTAGAGATTATTGGTATTCTTTGTTTTTAATTTTACTTTTCAATGCTCTCAAATTTTCTGATAGGCAAACATTGCCTTTGTAATGATAAAAAAATCCTTAAAATATTGACATTTTTTTCTTACTACCACATTTTTGTAACTTATTGAAAAAATCTGAATACAGAATATTTAGGATGTTCACAGGATAAAAATCATTAAATTCAGGGTATGTCCACATGTGCAGGATGCCTGACAACCCTAAACACACACTAAGGTCTATTTAGGAATGAAAATAAATTATTTTTTTCCGTTTTTAAGAAAATATTAAAAAAATATTTTTTAATTCTCCAACTCCATATTGGAAAAGCAGGAATGGAGAGACCAGAACAAGGTGAGAGTTGATAATGATTTCTGTTAGCATTAAATAAATGAATACTTCAAATAAAAATTTCCAAGTTTCCTGAATTGAGATATTGCTAATAGGTACTTAGCTTCACCAATGCATTCCCTCCTTATCTCCTTCTTGGAACTCTCTTGTATTTCCATATGTTTGGTCTTTCACTGTCTTTCCCCTGCTCTTTTTCCTTCTTTCATGCTTGTCTTTAGTGACACCACAGGTATTGTATCTGACATCTCTTGATAAAGAAAGTCTAACCTTTTTTAAGTGCTTGCTTAAAGCAAGTCTTTCATTTATTCTCCAACAAAGATCTATAAAGTGTTTACTCATGGGCATAAGAAGTTTTTAAGCCAATGAATTAATATCACTTGTGTGCCAAGCTTAGTTGGTCTATGAAACCGTTATCAAAATTGGGTAATCTTGAAACTGTTTTTTGTAGTTTCAAAATTTTTTTGGTCAGAAAGATCTCAAAGAATGCACTCAAGCCTTAATCCAAGCCTTAATTATCTTGAAATTTTCTAAAAATAGTAACTTTTGATAAGGACATTATGAATGGAAGAATTTTATAACATCCTGATTTAATTCAAAAGCTTTAGCTTGTTCATAAATCTTCATAATTGGCCCTTCATTGTAGTTGGGCTTCTTTATGATATATACTTTAATTATTAGCATGGGAAAGAGTGAGAGAAAAGAGAAGGGGAGACATGTAACATCTTTTCTCAATTGTGTTCTTTTTCTAATTCACATTTTCGAAGTCCAAATATATTCCACACATGGAGAAAGCATTTTAATTCTGGCAGCCATTAATAGCTCCTTGGCACTTCAACTTCATCTGTTCAGAAGCCTGCCAGTAGATTGTTTAAAGTTTTTAGGCCTCACAAAACAGCTGGGCTTTACAATAGCACTGTTTTAGATTTTACATTTCATCTGAAATACATTTATATGATTAAATATGTTAACTTCCAGCTAGTTGGAAAGCCTTAACTCATTGTTGTGCAGTACATTATAAGTAGGATGACCACATAATCTATTGGCCAAACCCACTGAAAGAGGATGCTATTAATAATTATACTGGGACAATAGGTATGAACTGGGCTATAATTTCTGTTGGCTTTAAGCAAATCCCAACTCAGATGATTCAAATGGTTAACGTTTTAATATCACAACACCTGCAAAAACATATCATTTATCCATAATAAACCACATCCAAATTTAGTGACTTATAACAATTATTATTTTATTAATATTAATGATGCACTGGGATGGCTAGGAAGGCTGGGATGCTTGGCACAGCCTTTCTCCATCTAGATTCTCGTTCTTTACAAATTGTTCACATTCTACATGTAAAATATGCACATTTCCATCCTAGGTTCATCCCACAACAACAGCAGACCCAAAGTTCAGGATCCTGTCATCTAAATCAGGTCTAGATGCAAATGAAGATTCTTTTGTTTTTCTCCTTGGTATGGCTACTCTTAGCTGTTCAATGGTGAGGCAGGACCAACACTTCAATTCAAAATGGGAGGAATAGGAATCCTATTACTCTCAGTGGCTTCATAGCAATTTTGAATTGCCACTAGGCACATGTTGCCAGGCTGCCTTACCTGGGGGGTAGGGAATATTTTTTGAAGAGAGCCTAGTTCTGTTTCCTAAGAGTGGTTCTGTATTTCATTGTTCTTTTAGGCTTTGGGATCTGCTCTCTGAGCTCTTGGCTCTGTCCTTTGAGATATCCTTCTTTTTCTATAGGAAATAGCCATGTTGCAGCTGAATAGCTTTTTCTGTCTGCTTTCTGCCTGTGGAAAGTTCGGGCCCAGAGAAGTATTTTCATTTTGAAATGTCTCTGGTCCAAATTGTCCAAATAGTACAGTACCCTAAAAAATTTCTTTAAAGACTTTTTGTGTATCAGACTGTCTACTTCATTAAAGGACTTACTTATAATTCTTTTCAAAACAGACCTTCTTCTGACATTGGCTGGCATATCAGAGTGCTGCAGAACCAGTTCTTTTTATCTAGTCAAGATGGTCTGTTAGTCTCCAATTTAAATCAGAATTTTCCACAAAAGTTGTTCTAACCACACACTTGAATCTTTGACTGCAGGCCTTATTTTACTTTGGAAATCTTTCACAGGCAAGTCATGTGTCCTCTATGTTCTCTTTAAATGTTGCTCACAAGCTAAACATTTCCTTATTTACCTCATCCCTGTTTTAACTTTATCACACAGCTAAGAGAAGCCAATTTACACATTCATCATTCTGCCTGGATATCTCCTTAGCCAGATTCACAAGTTCTTTAGGTATATTGTCTGTGTTTCAGGTTACAGAAGATGACAGTTTTTCCATTGTTTCACTATTGCATAACATAGATTGCGATTTTCTTTCCAGTCCACAAAAGCAGTTTGTCTTTTTAAATTTGTTTCAGCAATATTTTGTAGTTTTTAGTGTATAGGGCTTACACATATTTTGTGAAATATGTCCCTATGAATTTTGTGTTTTGTAATGCTGTTGTAAATGGGGTTGTGCATTTTATTTCCTTTTCAACTGTTCATTGCTGGTATATAGAGATACAGTTAATTTGAGTATGTTGATCTTAGATCTACTCCTGTGTTAAGTTTACTATCTTTTCTAGTTGGTTATTTTGTGTGTATAGTTTTCTAAGTATTTTCCATGTACATGATCATGTATATACAAATAAAAACAGTTTACTTTCTTCTCTCCAGCCTGTATTCCTATATTTTCTTTTTCTTGCCTTATTGTAATAGCTAGGGTCTTCAGTGTAGTGATGAATAGAAGTGATGAGAGTAGATATCCTTGTCTTGTTTCCAATCTTAGGGGAATAGCATTCAATATTTCACTGTTAAATATGTTGTTAGCTGTGGGTTTTTCCACAGATGCCCTCTATTAGGTTAAGGAAGTTCATTCCTGTCCCTAGTTTACTAAGAACTTTTGTTATGTATGCATTTTATAGTATATAAATTATACCTCAGTGAAAAATATTGATCTTATAAAAAACACTATTACTTATACCAGAACGTGAACAAAATAAACTTGAGCTTTGTATAGTTTAAAAAGTTTAAGAAAACTTTACTTAAGGCTAAAAATTTATTTTTAATATCAGCCAGTTAATATATTAAAACTGTAGGGGCACCTAGGTGGCTCAGTCGGTTGAGCGTCCGGCTTCAGCTCAGGTCATGATCTCACGGTTCGTGGGTTCGAGCCCTGCGTCAGGCTCTGTGCTGACAGCTCAGAGCCTGGAGCCTGTCTTCAGATTCTGTGTCTCCCTCTCTCTCTGACCCTCCCCTGTTCACACTGCCCCCTCCCCGAAATAAATAAAACATTTAAAAAAAACCCTATAATTAAAATGTTTGCTGAAGATTTTGCTTTCAGAAACAAAATAAATCTAAGAAAAGAGTTGGTATCTTTCCATTTCCTAAATGAATGTAATACTTCAAAACTCAATATTATTTTTCTATATGATAAACTTTGCTGTAAAATCTGCATTGAAGTCTTCTAATTAGCACTGGTGAGAGATTTTAATTCCTTTTATTTCCCCCAAAATAAGGAAGAATGTTTTAATGTTTAGTAATTACTTTTCTTATTTGACATATAAATACTGTAGATATAGTTTATATAATACTAATAATATATAAATATAATACTCTGTAGGTTAATTCTGCCTCAATATGGAAAGATTTTATTTCTATTTCTATCCTCATTATGTAGCTGAGGAAACTGAAGCTCAGAAAGTATGAACGACATACATATCATTATTTCTATATCGAAGATAACTTTTTTTTTTTAATAGGGTTTACTTAAAGATCCGTTGTACATTGGGCTACGTCAGAGAAGAGTGAGAGGTCCTGAATATGATGACTTTTTGGATGAATTCATGGAGGCAGTTTCTTCCAAGTATGTATAATCTTTATCTATAGTTGAATTGAATTTCAAAAATTTAAAGATAACCTAACATAATAAACTATACAAGTATCCAGGTTTGGTGTAATATGTTTAGTAATTAGAAGGGATTTGTTCGCGCGCGCACGGGCGCGCACACACACACACACACACACACGTCATGGTTATTAGTGACCAAATGATAATGTCACATATCTGTCTCAAAAAAGGTTGTCTCTGGGGCGCCTGGGTGGCTCATTCGGTTAAGCGTCCAGCTTCAGCTCAGGTCGTGATCTCGTGGTTGGTGAGTTCAAGCCCCATGTTGGGCTCTGTGCTGACCTCTCAGAGCTTGTAGCCTGCTTTGGATTCTGTCTCCATTTCTCTCTTCCCCTCCCCCACTCACACTCTGTCTGTCTCTCAAAAACAAACATTTAAAAAACAATAAAAAAAAACCTCTCTTTATATCCCTGAAGATACTTTTACAAAAATCTTTAGATCCTGAGGTCATTGAAATACATGATTATGGTGAACGAGGCAATAGTCAATGACCAGATTACCTGAGCAAACCTTATGATTATTGGCAGTCTGTACTTCATTTCTGGCTGCTGAAAAAATGTGATCTTCAGTCATCTTTGTGGGTGTATCTGACCCTTTTGTGGTAGGAGAAGCAGAGGAAGTGGGGAGTGAGTGTAAGTTAGTATAAGCCACAAGTCCAGAATGGTGTTTAAGAAACAGGACATCCAATCACAATTCATGAGTCTCTGATTAAATCTACAGTATATGATTAAAATGCAGTACTGTATTTCACCTAGTTTCTATAGCATTTAATTGTGGGCCAAGTACTTCTATAAAGTTTTCCATTGTTTTCTTTCAACAAAGAAATTTCCACCATAATTTAGTAATGTATTCTGCGATAATTTCGTCACACTAATGGATAGTCATCCCATTTGTTACTACCACAAAAACCAAGTACTGTTTTAAAACATATACGTTGCCTTGGTTTTTCATAGGAATATACTCATCACTAGAATGAGTTGTAACTAGAAAAGTACTTTTGGGTTTTTTTTTAGTATAAGGTTTAATTTTAAGAAGTTGTATACAACAGCAGAAATTGCTTTCATCAGCTTGTACAATATTTAGAATATATTGAATCTCTCATTGCCCAAGGTTTCAAGGAAGAGTATATTTGCCAGTTAGTATGGCCTACTTTTTGAAAACACATGCCTGATTTATTTATTCTTGTTATTAACTTACTTGGTTAAGCTGTATTTATTCATAGAAATAGTTGAGAAACTGTAGTTTAAGCTCAATATTGTATGAGCTTAATGGTACAGTACTAATGGTACATTAGTACATTAGTACATTACAGTACTAATGGTAATGTACTAATGGTACAGTTAGTTTCTAGTAGTTTCTCATATATAATGTAATGTTTTGAAATTACCTGTAACTTTTTAGGTAGCAACACAAAACAGGAGATTATGTAGGAGTGCCCAGCTAGCTCAGTCGGTGAAGTGTGCAACCCTTGATTTCAGGGGTTGTGAGTTTGAGCACCATGTTGGGTTAGAGATTTCACAAAATAAAATTCTTTAAAAAAAAAAAAACCCTAGAGGGGCACCTGGGTGGCTCAGTTGGTTAAGTGTCCGACTTTAGCTCAGATCATGATCTCACAGTTCATGGGTTCAAGCCCCGTGTTGGGCTCTGTGCTGACAGCTCAGAGCCTGGAGCTTGCTTCATATTCTGTGTCTCCCTTTCTGTCTGCCCCTTCCCAACTCGCACACTGTCTTCACCTCTCTCAAAAAAATGAACAAACATTAAAAATAATAATAATAAAAAAAACCCAGAGAATATGTAGGGAACACTGTGTCACTTTAAAAGAAAAGGAAGGTGCAGTTCTTAGCATAATTGTTTTTATTGTCTATTTGTGTAAGTAGAGTCTATCTTTATATACACAACTTCACTATACTTACAAAGTAACTGTTAAACAAGTTTATGAACATAGTTTGTATGTCCTGTATACTTAAATGCTGATGAAATAAAATAGAAATAATTCCATTTAGAGTCAATGAGAAGCTTTCTGGAGAAAATGAGATAAGAGCTAATTTTGAATGCTCTGTGTCAATATAGAGTCAGAAAAGCTTTTTTTTAAAAAACAGTGATTTGAAGGATTACCTAAAATCTTTGATAAGGATATAGGGATTGACAAAAGTCAATAGTTTTAAATGCAGAGAGCACCTATATATCAGGAATTATACATGGGCTCTTTCGAGAGAAGAATCCCAAAGACTTTTCAAAAATATTTCTATCATGTTGCTGCTTTGGGAAAGGTTTTTTAGAAGAGATACCAATTGGGAAGTGGTTCTGAAGATAAGCCCAAGATTATTTAAAAAGAAAATGTAACTTAAATTCAAGGTGGAAGATGACTGTTGCAAGTTGAGTTTCTCAGGAACCAGATTCTGAGATGGAGTTTATTAAGGGGTGCCCTTGGAATGAACTCCTTTGCAAGGGAGGGGACAGAAGTAGTGGGAGAAGGGAGAAGTTGAGCTGCAATGTGGAACCACCAAGAGCCTTGGATAACTTCATTGGAATCATCCTTGCATGCCAGTTTGATACTTAAGGGAACACTGATTTCTGCCAATCTCCCCTACCCCATCCAATCCAAGTTTTTTTTTTTTTTTTATTATATTCTCAGGTTTGGGTGGGTCAGTTTCAAATTCTTCCTCTTGACTTTCTTCACAATTATAGCTCTTTATCTCATAGGCCAAGGAGTCAATATGGGTGTATGGCACTTACTAAGTTAGTCTGTTCTGATTTTGCATTTGGGGACTGAGGAAATTAGTCTGCAGTCCTAATGGATAGACCCATTATGAGCTAGACCTTAGTCAGGGCTCCATTTATTACTGGCTTCCGTATGCTTCTACTCTAATGGGGTTGACATTATATAGATGCTTTAGGTCTTCTGGTATCACTGTCAACTCTGTGCCCTTGACATGTTTGGGTATTCCCTGTCCCCAGACACATTTACTGAATAAAGGGCTATAGGTCCCATTGGAGAAGGATTGAAGAAATTGTTACCCTGTATTCTTGCCATGGTGTTGGAAGACCTTTCCCTCTGGATTCTTAGGTCTCTTTTTTCTTAAAGTTTATTTATTTATTTTGAGAGAGAGAGAGAGAGAGAGAGAGAGAGAGAGAGAGAGAGAGAATATCCCCAGCAGGCTCCATGCTGTGAGCCTGGAGCCCACCATGGGCCTCCATCTCATGGAACATGAGAACATGACCTGATCCCAAATCAGGAGTCAGATGCTAAACCGACAGAGCCACCCAGGCACCACCCTACCCCGCCAGGCCTCTAGAGAGTTCTGAGTTAAAAAATTAGCTCAGATTTGGAAACTGAGCAAGAGATTGTGACTTCACTGGCACAACTTCCATCAGATTTTTTCATTCATCTTTGGTTTATTTTGATTATACATATTGAGTAGTGGTCTTGTCAGCTATCTGTTTTGCCCCTAGGGATGCTGTATTTTTAAACTATCTCTCTGTGGGTCAGCCCTCCGTTAACCCAGACTTGCCACTTTTATGATAATTATGTCCACCTAGCTTCTCATGGCTTCTGATCCTTAGCTGGTCCTATCATCCCCATTGCTATCATTGAGCCTAATTCTATAAAAGCCTTTACTTCTGTCAGTTCTGGCCTTTAGAAAAGAACCACCACAAAACTTATTAATGTGGATATCTTCTCACTGGCACATTCCTTATTGCTTTGGTAAATGGTGGGTTTTCTGTACCTTCAGGTGGAACACAGTAATCTGATGGGTTTTCTGGCTTTACGTAGCACGTGCATTCTAGAATGTACTCTCAGAGGCTTGTGATTTGCCTTCTGCCATCTGCCACAGCAGCAATATTTAATATGAGCGTTTACCTTCTCTGTTTCTAGGAACCATCCTAGTAGTGAATTTATACCATCTCCTGAGATTCTTGCTGGTTGTAAATCCTGCAACTCAGGATAGTGCCTTCTAGTTGATAAATTCTTTCTTATCTAATACTTAAGTTCCAGCTCCTTTGAGCAGAATTTCATTTCATATGTACTCTTCTGACTAATATAAACTAGCTAGATCATGCACTTTCTTTGTGGAATATCCCCTTTCTTCCTTTGTTAGGCCTAGTATGTCCTAGGTAGGTTATATTGGGACATAACTCTAGTTATAGGCCTAAGGGTCTGGAGAGGAGGTGGAGGTGGATTGAGGTTAGGAAGGCACATGTTGTCTTAAGAGGGGGGAACTTCTGTGTACATGATTCCCAAGAAAGAAAGGGCACTATTTTTTTTTTTGTGGTTTTGGAACGTTTTAGGGAATCTGGGAATTCAAGATTTTGGGAGGCATCAAACCAGACATCTCATCATGTGTGTCAGTATCCAACCAGGAACCTGACTTAGCAGATCTGCCTTGCTGAAGTTTTGGAGTGTTTGACTACTCTCATGGTTAATGCCTTTTCCTGGTGATTAACTTTCTCTGCCCAGGAGGTATAAGATCTGAGAGCATTTTTGTATTTATTAGGGAGGTCCTCTGGCTTTTACATTACATTACTCAGTACCATGTCACAGCATTCAGTACAGTGACATTTAGATAAAGATAAAAATTGAGCAGAAAAAAGGTTTCAAGGTTGTTGTAATTAAGGCATTTCTTAGAATCTGTTCAATAGACTATTTCTGATATCTGTTATCATGTCATATGACAGACAAATGCCAGCTCCCGCAAAATATTTTTGGTTTAGAAAAATTGGTTACCGGGGGCACCTGGGTGGCTCAATCGATTAAACATCTGACTTCGGCTCAGGTCATGGTCTCACGTTTAGTGAGTTTGAGCCCCGCATTAGGCTCTGTGCTAACAGCTCAGAGCCTGGAGCCTGCTTCAGATCCTGTGTCTCCTTCTCTCTTGGCCCCTCCCTATCACGCTCTGCCTCCCTCCCTCCCTCTCTCTCTCTCTCTCTCTCTCAAAAATAAACATAAAAAAATTTTAAAAAAAGAAAAGAAAAATTGGCTATTGGAGCAAGCTATTGAGTTGCCCCAGTTACTGGTGCCCTAACAGGAGCTAGATTTCTATAGTAAAAGTGTCTTGTCAAACTACGTACTTTTTCTTCTTTATTTATTTTGATTCATTTTTCATTTGTTGAAGGTCAGGCACTGTGTTTGGTGCTGGGGATACAGGGATGAATAAAACAAAAATAATCTCTCTTTCATATAGCTTATTCTTTACTAGAGGAGACAGGTAATAAGTAAACCAGCAAATAATAAAATGAAACAATGAAATCATAATAAATGAAACAAAGGAAACAAATTGCTATCTAAGAATAATAGGTGACTTAATTTATGTAAATCAGATGAATGTTATAGATGTAATTATCTCTTTTTGAGCATAGATTTTACTTTTATTATGTTTACTTTATTAATAGATATAGGTAATTTATTTTTTATTTTTGATTTTTTAAATTTTTTTAATGTTTTATTTATTTTTGAGAGAGAGAGACAGCGTGATCAGGGGAGGGTCAGAGAGAGAGGGAGACACAGAATCTGAAGACAGGCTCCACGCTCTGAGCTAGCTGTCAGCACAGAGCCCAACGTGGGGCCTGATCCCACGAACTGCGAGATCATGACCTGAGCCGAAGCCGGATGCTCAACCGACTGAGCCACCCAGGCGCCCCGGTAATTTCTTTTATGAAGTCTGTTGCTAAAGTCATGATACTGTTTCAGTCATGATGCTTTTGTTGGAAATTAACTTGAGCTCTTTGATTTTAGTTAGGTAAATTAATAAACAATAGAAAAACTGAATTCAGGAAGTACTGATTAATTAGTCTGGATTAAGTAGCCTACATGTTAACATCTCCAGGTCTGTTTTCCTGGTACTTGCCTTTTCAACATTTTATCAATTGGGCCTAGTAATTCTATGTTTGGGAGTATAGGTGAAGAAAATAATCCTAAATAAGGAATAAATTTGATGCCCAAATATATTCACTGAGCATTTTCATTACATGATTTTCTTCCCATTGTTTCCAGAATAGTACACTCTCTTTGGCTTCCTTCTACCTCAGTGAGGGCTCTAACACACTTTCCTTGCCTTGTTTATTCTTATTCCCCTAACCTCTGTACTGTAGAGTGCTTCAGGGTTGGAGCTTAAAACCCTTCTCGTTACAATTTATCCTCACTTCCTTGGTGACCTCTTTTTGGCGGGAGGGAGATTTTTCGTGTTTTTAAAAAAATTATTATTGAAAGATAGTGACCTATAATGTTATATTAGTTTCATTTTTTAAGTAAGCTTTTTTTATTTTAGTTCCAGTGTAGTTAACATACTCACAATATAGTGGTTCACCAATTCTATATATTACTTAGTACTCATTGTGATAAGTGTGCTCTTAATCCCCAACACCTATTTCACCCATTCCCCCCACCTCCCCTCTGGTTGCCACCTGTTTGTTCTCTATGGTTGAGAGTCGTTTCTTGGTTTGTCTCTTCTCTCTTTTTTATTCCCTGTGCTCATTTGTTTTGTTTCTTAAATCCCACATGAATGAAATCATATGGTTTTTGTCTTTCTCTGATTTATTTTAGTTAGCATAATAATCTCTAGCTCCATCCATGTGGTTGCAAATGGAAAGAATTCATTCTTTCTTACAACTGAGTAATATTCCGTTTTGTATATGTATATCACATCTTTATCCATTTATCACTTGGTGGACACGAGCTGTTTCCATATTTTGTCTATTGTGAATAATGCTACAATACATATAGGGGTGCATATATACCTTTGAATTAATGTTTTTGTATTTTGGGAGTAAATAGGCAGTAGTGTGATTACTGGATCATAAGGTAGTTCTGTTTTTAACTTTTTTGAGTTTCAGGTGTACAGCATAGTGACTCAACAATTCTATACATTACACAGTTCTTACCATGGTAAGTGTAGTTACCATCTGTCACCATATGTTATTATAATATTGACTGTATTCCCAAATGCTGTACTTTTCTTCCCTGTGACTTATTTATTGTACAACTGGAAGTTTGTAACTCTTAATCTCCTTTACCTATTTCACCCATCCCCTACCCCTCTCTTGTCTGGCAATCACAAGTTTGTTCTCTATATTTATGATCTCTTTTTCTTGTTGTTTTGTTGTTTTGTTTTTTTTCAATGTTTTAAAATTGAAGTATAGTTGATACACAATGTTACATTAGTTTCAATTGTACAACATAGTGATTCAACGACTATGCTATGCTTACTGCAAGTGTAGTTACATCTGTCACCAAACACTATTAAAATACCATCAACCATATTGCTTATATTACATCTTTCATCCCTGTGACTTATTCATTCCATAACTAGAAGCCAGTCACTCTCCTTCCCTCATTTTACCCATCCCTCTAGCCTCCTCCCTTCTGTTAGCAGCCACCTATTTGTTCTTTGTATATATGGGTTTCTTTCTGCCTTTTTTGTGTTTTTTGTTTTGTTTTTTAGATTGCACATGTAAGTGAAATCATATGGTATTTGTCTTTCTCTGTCTGACTTATTTCACTTAGCCTAATACTCTCTAGGTCAATCCATGTTCTCACAAATGGCAAGGTATCATTTTTTATGGTTGAATAATATTTCATTGTGTACATACACCGCATATTATTTATCCATTCATCTGTCCATGGACACATGGGTTGCTTCTGTATCTTGGCTATTATATGTATAATGCTGCATATTTACATATTGCATACAAATATGTAAGTATACAAATATATAAATAATTTCATATTTATTGTAAATAAGGATGCATATATCTTTTAGAATTTGTGTTTTTTGTTTTCTTTGGATAAATAGCCAGTAGTAGAACTACTGGATCATATGGCATTTCAACTTTCTGTTTTTGAGGAACCTCCATAATCTTTTTCACAGTGCTTACACCCATTTACATTCTCACCAACAGTGCATGAGGCTTCCCGTTTCACTACATTCTGGCCAATGCTTACTATTTCTTGTGTATGAGAATACCAGGAATGAACCTGGTATTTCAAAGAATTCCTTATTGTCATGTAATTTAAATTTAGGAAATACTGTATTAAGGTTCTTATAATCCTTGCATATTGTCAAGTATATATTAAAATCACCAAATGTATGCATTCCTTAAATATTTGTGTTTGTTTTTCTGGTTATACTTCTTATAGTAGTTTTTTTTTTTTT
>CM053577.1:72997548-73031256 GCA_028646485.1 Cryptoprocta ferox
ATTGCCAAGATGATCACATTCTGGCTAACACAGTTTTCCATCATTAATGGTTGTTTTTATTTCACTAGCTGTAAACCATGCCAGAATTAACACAGCATGCCATGATTTTGATTTAACCATGATATAGTGATTAATTCATAAGACTTTTTCTTTTTGCCATCCATAGATGGCGACCCATTTTTTTTTCACATCTTCAGTGAAAATAACACCATATCCTGTAGTATTCATGGTAAAGATCACCACATTGGTAAACAGAAAACAAAACAAGCAACTGTTAAATTTATTGTTAACCAGTATGGTTAGACTGGGATGTGGAGAAATTTGAGTGGAAAAAAGGTTGAGTCATACTGAACACATGTTGGAGTGGTGTTGCCTGGGATAGGTTCACAGTCCATTTCTTTGGCCTCATAGAATGGCTTTTTTACTTCAGTGGTTTGAGATCTGACTCAGCTCAGGAAGTTTAGAAAGCTGGTTTTGCCAGCCTACAAAGGCCATGTCTCAGGGACAAGTGGGAAGTAAAACCTGGGCTTTCAGATCAATCCTCAGCTCCATCAAAGGGAAAGTTATTTGCCTTCTCTAAGACTTAGTTCTTTTTCTTGAAAAATGTGAAAAATCATAATAGTACCTATTTTACAGGGTTGTTGTGATGATTGACATAAAATTTTAAGTACTTTTATTTAGTGCCATAAATAGTAATTCTAATTTTTTCCCTAGGAAGCGTGATTAGGGCCAATAATTTAGTTAAAAGTTATAGCCTAGCAAATTTGGTTTAGTGTTAGGTGTAACATTTAATAGTTGGAATTATCCCAAAATAATGTATGTAAAAGTACTTATTACAATGTTTGCACATAAAAATCACTCGCTAGTTCTTATTCTTGGTTGTTTTTATTGTTAGTATTCTTTGTGATGTGTCTGTCACTCTAAGTACGTGGGGAGGTATGCCTAGTATATAAAGATTTGTGCCTTATATGGAGGAGGATGGATTAGAACTAAATATTTTCCGGGACGCCTGGGTGGCTCAATTGGTTAAGTGTCTGACTCTTGATATTGGCTCAGGTCATGAATCTCACTGTCATGAGATCGAGCCCTATGTCAGGCTCCATGCTGGGTGTGGAGCCTGCTTGGGATTCTCTCTCTCCCTCTCCTTCTGCCCTTCCCCCACATGCCTGTGTGTACTCTCTTTCTAAACACACACACACGCACACACACACACACACACACACACACAACAAAACAACTAAGTATTTTCTTAAATGTACCAACTTTAAGATGTTGTAAAGTATTAAAGAAGTTGTATTTCATTTCATCATTCAGGGCTGATCTATATCATAAAATTCAGCAGTTCACTGATATTGTTACCATTATGAGTCAGTTGAAAATGTTTGATCATCACATTATATAATTATACTCAACCCCGAAGAATAGGCTTTTCATTCAGCACTTCAAACTATTTTGTTTTACATAAATGTTAGCTTTCCCTTGCTATCCAAATTTTATTTCATTAGTAGCTCAAGAGACAGATGGCAAAGTGATTAATTCAATAGAAGATATTTCACAAAAAGTTTTTGTTTGCCTTGCCTTATATTCCCTATGCTACATATTAATTGTGTAGTCAGCTTCAAGGTAAGTTCATAATAAAAAATAAAAGTAAATACAATAAAAGTGATAGGATGATACTAAAAACTATTGAATTATCTTTGCAAAGAATAAAATGAGACTTAGGCATACATAAAGCCATTCATGCCAATCAACTAGATCAGTCCTTTCTCTCTCTCTCTCTCTCTCTCTCTGTCCATCTCTTTCAGATATCTATATCTGTATCATCTGATTGTATCCCAGAGCAAATTGAAATAATTGCTTCTTCTTGAGTATCTTCTATGCCCCTCCCAATGTTTCCTGTGCATTTGTCTCAAGAACAGATTCATTACTAAAGCCATCCTGACAGTTTCTCTATTATGTCCTTGATCTATGCCTTGATACCATTTCCATAGTCATACCCACTTCCCTAGACCTTGTCAGACACCTTATAAATGCAGTTTTTGATATAATAGTGAAAATAGAAATGACAGTAATTGTAAGCTTTGGGCTGAATTTTGAATAGGTAGCTATGAAGATAAGCGGTACCCTAACAACTGTGGAAAAACAGTTATGGAAAGCTAGGTAATTTGGTTGAAAACTCTGAATTTTTCTCTTACCCTCAATGTTCTAATTCCCTAAGCAAAACAATGTCATCATATTTTGTGGTATTTGGGTTATAAACAAATAGGAAATACATGTGCATTCAATAGAAGCTTCATTCAGCGAGGATTCCAAGTCTTGCTGTTTCTGGTACCCTGCAGGTGCACTCCCACCTCAGGGTCTTTGCCCTTGATGTTCTCTTGAACCTCTAAGCCTTTGTCTCTCTCTTTCCCTCCCCTCCTTCAGGGCTTTCCTCATTTGTCACCTCAGTGAAGCCTTCCCTGCACCAGTCTGTCTTAAATTGCACTTCTCATGCTAGCTGGCTTTCTCTGTCTCCCTTCTCTGTTTTATTTTTCTCTGTTCTAATTATTACCTCAGAAGAACTTGTATAATTTACTTATTATTTATTGTCTGTCTCCTGCAAATGCAATGTAAATTCTGTGAGGGCAAGAGTTTCCATCTGTTTTGTTCAATGCTATTTACTGTAGTCAGGAAATCTTTGTTGAATGCATTCAGTTTATCTCTGGTTTCAAAATATTCCGCATTAAGATTTTTCTGGTAGTTAAATAGAATTAAAGCATTCATGCTTTTTGTTGTGAATAAAAGAACAAAAATGAGAAAACCAGTCCCACTTGGTTTTGAATAGTCTCTATCACTTGGTAAGTTTTCAGTAACTGTTAAAATATCTATTATGTGGGCCACTTGGTTGTCCCACTTGGTTAAGCGTCTGACTTTGGTTCAGGTCATGATCTCATGGTTCGTGATTTCGAGCCCCATATCGGGCTCTGTCTGATGGTTCAGAGCCTAGAGCCTCTGTGTCTCCCTCTCTCTCTGCCCCTTCCCTGCTCACACTCTGTCTTTCTCTCCTTCAAAAATTAATAAACATTTTAAAAAATTAAATTTAAAATATCTATAATGCTATTGTGGTTAAGGTTGTTGCATTAGTTTTATAATCTGTTCTACTCCCATTCCCATTTTTTTCATTCTGATGTCAAGAAAAGATAAAATATACATCTCATAATTATGCATGTTAAATTGTAAACACAGAATAATTTCTTCTGAAATTGTATTCTGCTTAATAAGCAGACTTCCTCCAACTAAAGCACTGGAAGGCTTCACTTTTTTTTTTTGCCTTTGTTCCTAAATTTAATTTAGGTTGATGTTTATAGGTCGCTTTGGTAAGAGTTCATGTGTTATTTTTGTAAAAACTGAAAAAGAATGGAAGTTGTAGTATTTTTTCTTTAGAATCACCATATACCTCTAATGTGTGTTGGTTGCCATTAAATGTCGCACTATATTATTTTTCAATAAGGAAGAGTCATTATCTGAAAATTTAAATGCTGGCCTACAGAGGTAAAAAAAAAAAAATACCAGACATCTTTTTGAATAGAAAGATAGCCATTTTAATTTGATAGTTTGGGTGATTTTAGCAATATAATGCTGTATGTAGGAAAAGAACATGCTATAGCCAAACAGGACTTAATATGAATGTTTACTTCAGCGTGGATTCATAGTCATACTAGTGATTTTTTTATAGCTGTCTAAAGTATACTTTTCCTCTAGGTGTGCTATGTTGATTTAATGGAAAACAAAATTTCCATTTTAGTGGAAAAAAAATAGGGTAAAGGGAAAAACAAAAACAGTTGACCAGTAAACAGTGGAATTGGCCTAGTCTTCTAGACCTCTTCCCCAGTCATGCCAATGATTTCTGGAAACTTAGTTGAAGAAAGTTTTCAGTGTACTTTGAATTATATATTCATTCAACAAACACATTGGGCATCTTTATGTGCCAAGCATTCATTTTGCTAAATGCTTTTAAGTAACTCAGTGTAATTGGGGAGAGATATAAATAAATAGACATTTTTAAAAATATTTTTAATGTTTATTATTTTTGAGAGACAGTGTGAACAGGGGAAGGGCAGAGAGAGAAGGAGACACAGAATCTGAAGTGGGCTCCAGCCTCTGAGCTGTCAGCACAGAGCCCGACACGTGGCTCGAACTCATGAACCATGGGATCATGACCTGAGCCGAAGTTGGCCACCCAACCAACTGAGCCACCCAGGCGCCCCTAAATAGACATTTTTAATAAGCTTCTAGTGGAAATGAGTTTAGGGTACTATAAGAGAATATGGAAAATAGTGTACCTAATAAATAATGTGGGCGAGATGAATTGTCTGAGAGGACCTATTTTACTTGTCTCTTCTGGCTTTTATAGAAAGAATAGTTTAGTATTAACTGTTCTTTTTTTAAGTGCAAACCATATGAAATTAAAATCAGGGCAGATTTTGCTCACTTTGTACATTTTGATTCACTATCATCCCTAGATATTTTGAAAAGTTATATTAAATTTCCAGGAAATTGGCTTTAATCATGGGGTAAGACTGCCTAAATGTGCAAACATATCTGGAAAGCTTTCAAAATATTTTTTTACAAGTGAGTGTTTTATGTTTAAAGACTTAGACACCTGGTCTCAACATATTTTAATGTGCCAGATGTAAGATCTTTCCCAGATCTTAAATACTGGTATATTTAAGAGTAAGTAGACTTCAGAAATATAAACCAATATAGGAGACTTCATTTTATTTGTAAGATGGATATTAAAGCAAGCTGACAAATAACTTTAAAAGAAATTTTTGTTGCCCCTCAGCAGGTATCACTTCTTCTTCCTTTTAACATTAATTCATTTATTCATTCAATAAATATTGGGTATTTTTGCTATATGCCAGGTGGTGTTCTAGGCACTGGAACTACAGATCTATTTTTACTACTAGTATTATTATGAGATTCATCTGTACAGAGTTATAATCAACTAGTACCCAATCGTATGTCCATGGTGAGGCAGGGGTTGTAGAATTCTGTGAAACTTCCATATGTTTATTCAGTGTGGTTGTTGGATCTGTTCTTTATTATTAGGAGCAGGTTTTTTGTTTGTTTTCTTAACCTATTCACCATTTTGCTGAAACATGAACATCAAAAAGATAGAGCAATTGGAGGATTCAAAACTTGAAATATACAGAGCTCCAAAGACTACGTATAACAGATTCTATGAGGGAAGGAAGGCCAAGGAGTTAATTACTATAAGAAGAAGCAAGTTCTGACCCTGGATTCATTTTCTCTTCTGCATTAGTGTATCACTTATACTTCTTTAAAAAAAAATTTTAGTGGTTGCCCCAGAGTTCGTAATATACATTTACAACTAATACAAGTCCACTTTCAAATAACACTATGTAGCCACATGGACAGTCATAATAGACATACATAATAGTATGTCATAATAGAATATTCCCAATTCCTTCCTGCCATCCCTTATAACATTGCTATTATTCATCTCACTTGTCCGTAAACCGTAATCACCAAATACATATTACCATAATTATTTTGAACAAACTGTTATCTGTTAGATCAGGTAAGATAAAAAAGGTAATGTTCTTCCTTTCTTTGTGTAGACCTGAGTTTCTAACCTACATAATTTTCCTTGACTCCAAGGAACTTCTCTTAATATTTCTTGCAAGGCAGGTCTGCTGGCCCAAATTTCTTCAATTTTAATTTGTCTGAGAGAGTCTTTATTTCTCCTTTGCTTCTGAAGGATAATTTTGCTGTATACAGAATTCTAGATGGTGGTTTTAAATACTTCACTCTACTTTGTTCTTGCTTACATGGCTTCTGAAGTCTGATGTATCTTTAACTTTCTTCTTCTGTAGGTAAGGTGGTTTTTTCCCCTTCAGGTTTATTTCAGAGTTTCTCTTCATCTTTGATTTTCTGCAGTTTGAATATGTTATACCTAATTATAGATTTAGGGATGGGGTGGGGGTGGTAGGGTATTTATTCTGCTTGATATTCTCTGAGTTTCTTGGATCTGTGGTTTGGCATGTGTCATTAATTTTATAAAATTCTTAGCATTATTATTTCAAATTTTCTTGTGTTCCTTTCTTTCTTCTCCAAGTAAACCCATTATGCATATATTATACCTGTTGTCCCACAGTTCTTGACTGACCATTCTATTCTTTTTCTCTGTTTGCTTTTGAGTTTTAGAAGTTTGTAGGGGCGCCTGGGTGGCTCAGTTGGTTGGGCATCTGACTTTGGCTCAGGTCATGATCTCCAGGTTCGTGAGTTCAAGCCCCCCATCGGGCTCTGTGCTGACAGCTCAGAGCCTGGAACCTGCTTCAGATTCTGTCTCCCTCTTCTTGCCCCTCCCTCATTCACACTCTTTCTCTCTCTCAAAAATAAAGATTAAAAAATTTTTAGAAAAGTTTCTATTGACATATCTTTTAACTTACTATTCTTTTCCTCCTGTATCTAGTTTACTAATGAGCCTATCAAATGCAATATTCATTTGATTTTGATTTTATCATTTCTTTTTGATTCTCTTAGAGTTTCTATTTCTCTCCTACATTACCCACATGTTCTTGCATGTTGTCCACTTTTTCTGTTGGATCTTTTAGCGTATTAATCATAGTCATTTTCAATTCCTGGTTTGATTATTCAAAAATCTTTATCATATCTGAATCTAGATCTTTTGTCTGCTTTGTCTTTTCAGATTTTCTGCCATTTAGCATGCTTAGTATTTTTTTTGTTGTTTCTGAAAGCTGGGTATGATGTATGCTGTAAAAGGAACTAAATAGATTAGACTGGTCTTTAGTGTGAGGGTTTTTGTTCTGTAGCTAGGAGTTAGGTTGGGTATACTGTTTTCCACAGCCATGGTGTTAGAGGCAAAATTTTCTGTGTCCTTGTTTTTGTCTCCCTTGTTGTCTTTGGTTTTTCCTACATACTTCTTAGAGTCTGAGGGTTGCATTTTTTTTTTAACCTGTAATCTCCTGTCAAACTGGGTCCCTGTTAGTGTGTTAATAAACTGGGGTGGGAAGAAGAGGCCTGCTACAGTCATATGTTTAGGTCTCAGTCTTTAGTGAGCCTAAGGCAGGTATTTTTCTTCCCCCATTTGGAAGGCTAGTGGGCCTTTTTAAGGAGAACAGAAACTGTGGGAGTATTTCAAAATGATTACTTTTCCTTCCGTCTGCTGGAAGCATAAGGGAGGTTTTCTCTGATCTTCATCATGAGAACCTGGTTTGGTTTCTGGAGGGTAAAACTGTGAGCAGTGCCCCACTAAGAGTGGGCCTCCTGGGAATTTTAACTTGCAAGTTAACCTTCACTGGACCCCCAGCCATTTATCAGTTACAGTTGACACATAGGCACAGATATTGGCTCCAGCGGCAGGGCTGCTCCTGGCTGTGCGCTCCCAGTAAAACTGCGATTATCTGTATTTGCCAGTTTGTCCCTTCAGTTCTGTGGGCAGTGTGATTGGTCTATGAAAAGTTGTTAATTTTAAATTGGTTCAGCATTTTTCTTGCTGGGATGACTGGAGTGTCAGCTTCCAAGCTGTTTGCATGTCAGACCAGAAACTTTAACGCTAGATTTTGAAGTCCGGGATGCCGATGGCAGGAGATCCAAGAAGATAAGCTTTGTGGCACACTGAGTCAAATTACAAATTTGATTTTTTAAAATATTTATTTATTTTTCAGAGGGAGAGAGAGTTAGTGGGAAGGAGAAAGGGGGCGGGGGACAGAGGATCTGATTTGGCTCTGTGCTGTCAGTGCAATGCGGGGCTTGAACTCACGAACTGTGAGATCATCACCTAAGCCGAAGTTGGATGCTTAACCGACTGAGCCACCCAAGCGCCCCACAAATTTTATTTTTGTTCTCAGTTTGGGTTTGGCAAGTACAAACTATGATCTTGTCTTAGCATGCCCTGTATGAATCCTTTCCCTATGTTTTATTACCTTAAACTCCCTAGTGTTTGAACTGTTCTGCCAGAAGCCCACCTGAGCCTCTGATCTTCCTTAACCTGTGATTGTCCATGACGCAGAGTTCACATACTTGTGGTGGGCATGTGAACATTGGTTTTCAGGTGTATTTCATGCAAAGGTAGGATTATTGGCTGATTCTGAGTAAAGTGAGGGTGAGAGCTCAGATTCAAAGCCATTGAATTTCACACACTATAAAAAAGTTATGGAGGGGTTGCGGGAGGGGCATGGGCCAAATGGGTAAGGAGCATTAAGGAATCTACTCCTGAATTCATTGTGGCACTCTATGGTAACTAATTTGGATGTAAATTAAACATTAAAAATTTAAAGAAAAAAGTTATGGTAGCTAAGTGGTTAGCATTACACGTCTTGTCTCTTACAGTGAGTAAATATGAGAATATAAATATTCTGTTTATAAATGACAATGTAATGGATATCTAAGCAGCTCACTTATTTTAATTATGTAGTTCACAAAATATATTAAAAGTCACATTTGAGAGAATGTTTGGTGCTGTATTTTCTAATAAAGGAATGCTATCATTCATCTCTTAAGTATTTCTTTGAGGTGGGATTAAGTTTATTTCAAAACAGATGGCTGTGTTAAGACTTAATGTGCTGGCATTCAGTCTAAAAATCTTTAACACTTTATCATACAACTAGAGAAATATAGCATATAAGTTATTAGTATCTTTCCCTGTTGCAATTTGTTATTAGTGATAGAACTTTTTTCAATCAAGAAATTAATAAAAATGCACTTTCCATCCATTCTTTTTAACGTAACCATGGACACGTATACCTATCAATACTAAAGGAAAGTAGAAATTTAAAAGTCAGGTAGTAAGCATAATAATTTTATATACTCCTTTTCCATATTATCTGTTAGATTATTGGATATTAGTCCAGCAGAGGGAAGGAGCCAGATGATGGAAAGGTAGCAGGCTAAATGACAAGAGTTTCAGGAAATAGGGACTAACAGGGTCCAACACAGTAATGAATGAGGCAAGGGTGAGGATTAAAAATTACAATTGAAAGCTTACCTTTTTTCATTATCAAAATAAGGTTCTTGATATAAGGGGTGAACAGGCACTTAACCAAATACAGTTGCTGAGGCACACTTGCGGGTACAGTTTCTAAGCATTGGCAGAATCACTGTATTATACACCTGAAAGTAATATTACACTATATGCTAACTAACTGGAATTTAAATAAAACTTTTTTAAAAAAAGAAAAAGGCTTAACTGAAGCAGCAGAGAGAGTGTCATATAACTGTCATTTCTTAACACGTAACATGAAATACATTCTTGTTGTCAGCAGACAAAATCTTCTTTCAAAACTGGTAGTGCTTTTACCTGATTTGGCACCCTTAAATCAATCACCTGCATCTTTAGTATAATCTTATTTGAAGAGTTCAGGAGAAAACCAACTCTATCTTTTTTAGATAAAAAATACTTCACCATAGAAGAAAAACTTCTTCCCAGTCATGGAATGTTGTTTTTGGTCACAAAATAAGACTTAACTTTTTAGGAGCTTTTGTTGAAAATATATTTGCAGACATTTGATGGTTTTATAACTTTTTAAATATTTTGGTAAAAATCGATAACAGTGGAAAACTTGGAAAGCAGTCTTTAAACCAAGGCTCTTGTGAATCGGAGCTAGAAAAAATAGCATTTCTCTCTAATATATTTAGTCACTATTTATATTTAACTGTAGTTTTGTAAAAGATTTGCTCATAGGAATATTAAAACCTTATTTTATGTATTTTCTTAAAAGATCATTTGAAACTCATTTTAGGAACTAATACTGCAGCTTTTGCCTTTGTTCCATGGAGCTAATAGTTGAATTCTATAAACAGATATATGAATATGAATATAAATTCTAGATGTATAGAATACTGGATAAATAAAACATATATAGATGTATAAAACTTATTCACATATGGCTAAAGATATGCTAAGTATATGCATACTAAATCAATATTATTTGCATATAGCTATAGAAATGCTCAGTATATGCATGCTGAAACAATAGAGACCAATTTTGTAAATATATGATATGCATGGCCTCAGTGTTAAAGGAAAACTTCATCTTGGCTTTAGTTGTGTGAATCTAATCCTCAGATTTAGGGAGCCAGTCAGAGCCATAGCTGATTGCCTTTCCCATGATCCCTAACAGGAGCAAGCCCGGCTTCCTGGCTATATAGAACCATAGGATTATCTGAAAGCATAATATGGAAGTCTTTCCAACTTTAATCCTGATATCCTTTGTTTCACTTTCTCCTATTTCAGATGGCTTTTAAAAATCTGCCACATACTTCTGTGTTAAGGCCTAGAATATTGTGCTTGGATACAATGAAAGTGTGTTAAGCACAAATTATCTTCTATAACATTTTAAATTGGTACCTTTTAAAATTTAACACACAGTAATGTGACGTGTAAGGTAGCTTATGTTTCAGGAAAAAATTCTTCTCTTTGTTAGGATTTCACGATATTGTTAAGACTTTTCTATGCCATGGTTTCAAAGGAGGTTTTTGTGGATTTGTTTATTTATTTGGTGGTGGAGTATCAGGGATACTTCATATTCATATCTTTAAGGTCTGTCTGATGAGTTGGTTTAATGATGGCTACACTTTTAAATGTTGTCCCTACTGTCTTACATTCTGATTATGAAATTGAAACCTTAAAGTTATAATCTCCTATACACTCCATATTGTCTTTATATTATTTGGTATGTGGAGAATTTGGAATGTCCCTTGGTGGATGTTTGCTTACAAGGAGCATCACTCCGAATCTGTAATCTCCTCTATTGAAAAATTCCTTCTTAACTGGGAATTTGAAAATATAAATCTTCCCCTTTTTTCCAGATACCACAGAATCCACAAAATGTTACTGTTATCAGCTTATGGGAAAACAAAGTGACTAATACAGAGCATACGAGAAGGAAGAGCAGGGACTTCTTTACATATGTTTATGATTTAAGCTTTGCCAGCTTTCACGAAACCCGTTGGCAGCCTTCATGTGACTCCATTGTGGCCACATTCCCCTTCCTTCTCCTCAGCTGCTGTGCACCTCTTCTCTTGTGAGCTGATAGGACTGGCCTGAGAATAGAAGAGTGGGTTAATTCATGACACCATGTCTATAAACTATATTTGACTTACTTAAAATTTTTTTTGAATGTTTATTTATTTTTTTTTTTGATAGAGAGCGAGAAAGAGAGACAGAGAAACAGAGCATTAGTGGGGGAGGGCCAGAGAGAGAGGGAGACAGAGAATATCAAACAGGGTCCAGGCTCCCAGCTGTCATCACAGAGCCTGATCCGGGGCATGAACTCAAGAACTCATGACCTGAGCTGAAGTCAGATGCTTAACTGACTGAGCCACCCAGGCACCCCTATATTTGACTTACTTTTAAAATTTTGATCCATTTCGAGTTTTGTGAAATTTTGTGAAGTTTCTTCCTGTTTAATAAATCTGTCTTTGAAAAGAGAGCTATACCAATAAATAGTCCTAAGATAGAAATATTTGCAATTCATAAGCCCATGTCTTCTTGAGATCTTTTTATTTTGTATTGCCAGAAAGTGGGAGGTCCTTTCCTGAAATTTTGTGTGGGGGTCCCATGTTCGACTTATTTTTTTACTTCTTAGCCCCACCACAAATTTCTCTTCATTTGAAATTAAGTCAGGTTTTGGCTTTAATGATACATACATATACCTTGCTTTGACTAAAAAAATTTCCCCTCCAGGGGCTCAGTCGGTTAAGTGTCTGACTTTTTTTTTTTCAGTTTTTTTTAAATGTTTATTTTTGAGAGCGTGAGCGTTCATGTGTACATGAGCTGGGGAGGGGCAGAGAGAGCGGGAGACACAGAATCTGAAAGCAGGTTCCATGCTCTGAGCTGTCAGCACAAGCCTGAAGCATGCCTCGAACCCACAAGCCTTGAGATCATGACCAGAGCCGAAGTAGTTGCTTAACAACTGAGCCACCAAGGTGTCCTAAGCGTTGGACCCTTGATATCAGCTCAGGTTATGATCTTGCTGTTGTGAGCTGAGCTTGAAACCTCCTTAAGATTTTCTCTCTCCCTCTTTCGCTGCACCCCTCCCCCCAAATAAATAAACATTTAGAAAATAAATAAGTAAAAATAATTTTACCCTCCAAAAAAAATGACATCCTTCTTCTATTTATCAGTATAGAATAATAATTACCTCTTATAGATTTTGATCTTTATCATAAACTGTTAAACATCTTGGGGATTTTCTTAACCCTATCTTAAGAGTTGCTCATGCTTGGTCTTTCAGTACGCTTTTCAACACTTTCTGGGCTGTGAAACTGGTATTTTCTAGTTAAATAAGAATGACAAATTCACATAGTATGCAGCCTCTTCTCAGAGATTATCAGTTCACAATAGTATGTTAGAGTTCTGAGAACTCAAATGCTGCATGAAGACCTGTCTTACTTTGTTTTGTCTAGTGTTTCTCAAAATCACTTGGTCAAGGATTACTACATTTGGAAAATCCCAGTTAACATGCTGTAGCACACACTTCTGAGAAACCCAGTTTCTTAGATGTTTCTAATCACCAAACAAAGTGGGATCTCTTTACTCGAAAGAAAGTTTAGTGATTAAATAGGATGTGTCCTGCATAAAGATCAAGCTTTTTTTTTTTTTAATTTTGAAGGGGTTTTAGAGAGAAGAGAGGTTTTGATCATTGCTTATTTACCCAGAAACCTGGAACCTGATCTGTTCTGGAGTTCAGATAACAATTAAAAAAAGAAATGAAGAGTGGTGATTTAGAAGATAAATTATAGTGTATAAAAGCAGATATAGTCTGATAAGAAACATATTTTAATAGTATATATGTCCTAGAAAACCCAATAGGAATTTATTATATAAGTCAATTGAAGGATGATAATATCACTTATTTTACTAACAAGATTGTACAGATTTTTTTTCTCTTCCCTCTACTTGCTCCTGCACTACTTTCTGATATACTATCCTGGTGTTTTTTCCATTGGGTGGATTAAAGAATGCGATATATGATCTATTTTCGCAAATGCATTACAGAGATCTGTAGGCCCAGACCTCTGGGTATATATTTCACATGGGGTTTGGAATAATATAGAGGTTATTTTTCTCGCTATGAAGAAATAGAAAATTTTGGAATGAGACAGAACATATATTTCACAAAGTTAATGAAGACTTTTATTTTTATAAGCATATACTTATTCTAGAAGTTTATATTTGGCCAAATTCCTAGTTTTAAAACTGAAGATAGGGAACAGAATCTGATTACAAGAAATGTTTGGGTCATTTCTTAAAGACCTAATGCTCTTCCAAATTCTCATTAATCTGGTCTCTGGGGACAAGGGTATAGGAAGGATGCATTAGTTACTGAGCTTCTTTCTTGATCTTTCTTCACAGATAGGTTTAAAAAAGAATACTAGCTCTGACTTCTGCATTATCTTAATGAAATTTTTATGATATTATTTGATTGATTCTTAATATCACCCCTAAAGGAAACTAATTGAACAGTCCCAAGATTTGTAGACTATAAAATCTAAATGTATACTGTATTTTATGATAGAAAAGGCATTTAATCAAAGCTTACTAAGACTATTTAAATTTTAGAGTTAGCATTCCTTAGCATTACCTGTATATGTAATTTATTATGAGCAAAAAAAAAAAAAAATCAAAACACAAAGGCTAGAGGAACAAGTTTTAGAACACATATTTATCATTGACAAAGATAGTATGGCTAGAACTATTGTTATCACTGAGTATTTTATTTGAGATCACCCTCTATTTACCCACATGCTATAATAACACTTACTTAAATACACACACATCTAAGGAAAGGACCAATAAATATTCCCAGGTCATTGTTTACTCAGTTATGGTTTCAAATATCCTCCAGCTTAATCACGACTCGTGATAAATAAGGAAATCACACTGGACAAATAAAAATTGATATTTATTATTTTTTTAATGTTTATTTTTGAGAAAGAGAGAGACAGAGTATGAGCAGGGGAGAGGCAGAGAGAGAGAGAGGGAGACATAGAATCTGAAGCAGGCTCCAGGCTCTGAGCTGTCAGTGCAGAGCCCGATGTGGGGCTTGAACTCACGAACTGTGAGATCATGACCTGAGCTGAAGTCAGACGCTTAACTGACTGAGCCACCCAGCTGCCCCTAAAATGATATTTATTGAGTGCTTATTATGTGCCAGAGGTTGTTCCAAGAGCTTATGTTAATTTAATTCCCTCAAATCTGTAAGGCAGGTACTATTATTATTCCTACTTCAGAGATGAGGAAACTGGAGTGTAGAGTAATTAAATAACCTGCCTAACTTAGAAACAGTTTGATTCTGTACAGGTTTGAGCTCTAATCTACGTATCACATCAGTTTCTATGAAGTAGTTCCTGACTTGGCATTGAAGTGTGAGAAGTATATTGGGGGTAGTGCCTGTGAAGCATTAACAAAGAGGGAGGATTGAACAGCAAAAGTCTTCAGACCATAATGCACATCTGGGAAGCAGAATTGGGCAGAATTGGCCACCTACTATAATATGTGTCTGACAAAGTCTCAGCCAAATAAATGGGGAGCTCCTGAGCCAAGATTGTTTGTTAGAAGAGTTCACCTTGAGTATAAATGACCTGGCCCTAGTATTACTGCTGTGCTCAGTAATTGACTGGGGACTCTCTGGGAAGAGCATGGTTGTGGAAGGAATGCTCCATCCGATCTTAAAGCATTGTGGCTTGTGGCAGCCGTCCAACTGCACCCTTAGGCAAGTTCTTTCTTGAAGGGCAGTCCAAGCAGCATATTTCCATGGCTGCCCAGCACCATTTTGGCGTTTCATAGATGTCAAGTACCATGTCACATCCATCAGATTGGCAAAAATGTTTAAGTCTGACAGTGCTAAATGCTTGTGAGGCTGTGGATGAATATGTACTTTGCTTTCAAGAGTGTAAATTCATAAAACACTTTGGTGGTATAATTAGGATTGCCATAACCTACTGTATGGCATTTGCATCCCAGAGAAATTAATTCATAAGGAGACATGCACAGAAATTTTCAGAGCAGCATTGTTTGCGGTAGTGAAAAACTGAAAGCAATTTAAATGCCCATCAACAGGAGAATTGATAAATTGTGCCATATATGTAGCATACAGTATTATACAGTTCATAAAAGTGCAATGAACTAGTGTTTCATATGTCCACATGAATATATCTAAGAATTACAGAATTGAGGAAAAAATCGCAAAAGGAGACAATTCAGTCCACTCACCCTGAGCTGCTAATAATGGCACTATGGTGGCATTTCATAAGAATCAAATACCATTCAACTCCATCAGATTCATATACAGTTATTCATGTATATAAAGATCAAAAACATTGTCAGGCTGGCTTTGCATGTCATACATTTGTAGTAAAAATATAGCATGCATGGAAATGATAAGCATCAAATTTGAGAGGGTGGTTACCTGAAGGAGATGGGATCACGTAAGGGCAGAACGGGTTTCAGTGATGTGTGGCCCTTTTTTGGTCTGAAATAAATATGCCATAATGTTAACATTTCACAAAATTGTGTAAGGAGCAAATAGATGTTAGCTAATATTTTTCTCTAATGCTCTTCTCTATGATTAAAATATTTTATCAACGTATAAATGTAGATATTTAGAGTGAAACAATAGGTGCATATCTAAAAGTTATTCACACGAATGGGAGACAATATTTGCAAATGATATATTTGAGAAGAGGTTAATACCCAAAATATATAAAGAACTTATACAACTCAACACCAAAACAAACAATTCTATTAAAAAATGGTCAGGGACCTGAAAGCATTTTTCCAAAGAAAATATCCAGATGGCCAACAGACACATGAAAAAGGTGCTCAACATCACTCATCATCAGGGAAATGCCCATCAAAACCACACTGAGATATCACCTCAGACCTGTCAGGAGGGCTAATATCAAAAAGACAAGAAATAAGAAGTGAGAGTAAAATTATCAGAATTTTATCTTCTCACTCTCACGAATCAGATTGGGAACAGAGTCAGATTTTTTCAAAATCTGAGTATTTTACGAACTAGTAGGTAGCCTGGGTTGTTGATTTGACCTCTATTGAGTATATTTTTCCAATCCTTTTTATAGATTTAGAATTGCCAAAGAAGTTTTCAGAAGGGTAGTGGAAAGACTGAGAATTTGACCTAAAAGATTCAGTTTATAAGTGAAAAGGCAGAACTTAAATCTAAGTAGTTAGAGTCTAAGCCCATTGGATTATTACCTTCATTTTAAATGTTCTTTTCAAAACATATTATTTTAGGCACAGAAATTACTTGGCTTTTATTTCTCAGTGATACCAGAATAAAATGATTAGTTTACAGTTCTTAAATTATATTTCCACACACCCCTGTAGTAGTAAATTCAGTAAACTACCTAAAATTACCCTTGTAACACAAAGATAGCTTTGTTAATCAGATTTTGGAAATATGTCAGTCAGTTGGTCAGAGACAGAGTTGCACTCTTGAAAATTTAGACTGAAATAAATGCACTTGTTAACTAAAAAAGGTATCATTATTTAAAAATGGTTTATTGCAAAAGGAAGTAAAAACAATTCTAGCAGTAGATCATATTTTGCTCCTAAGAATTATTCAAAATTAAGTGGGGATTCTAAATTTACTCTGTTGTATTAAATCAATTCAACCAATTATTGAGGTGTTTTAAAGGAAAAAAGGCTTTGGCATACAGGTAAATTTACCCATACAGATGTCAGTAGAAATAATCTTAAATCAGTTTGGGTTTAAAAGACCTTCAGTACCACTGGAACATATGATGGCTTACTTCTTGAGGCCCCCAGGGAAGAAAAGAGCTTATTAATATAGCAGGGAACATGATATTTTGGTATTTTTATTGGTGGTAGGCAATAATACTCCCATAAGAAATACCACTAATATGGAATTATAAATAGACATACCTTTAGGACACATTACTGGTAGGTGGGCTCTAGTTATGGAAGATGGTTAGTATTCAACTTTGACATTTGTCCAGATGATTATGCCAGAGTCCAGATTTGTAATTTATTTTGGATTTGTGCCTTCAGCTATTTCTAAATGTACAGCTCTCAGATTTTTCTTGAATAATATGCATGGATTTCTGTTATTCAGTGGCACAAGAATGTATATCATCTTTCAATGTTTTTATTTTAAGTAGTTACATATGCAAAGTCTTTTTTCATTTTTACTTTGATTTTGAGGTTTCATATAGAATAATGTGATTGATTTTTTTTTCTTTTTAAACAAAGCTAGATCTGAGTGAGTATTATCTCTTTCCAAGTAACACCTTGGAACTCTGGACAATAATTACTGTTAATGTTCACAATGCTTTTGGAATGCCTCTTTGAAGATTAGAACATACAGCATTTTTTTTTAATGTATCACAATGATGACATTTTAAGAAAACCCCTGTTTTTAAAATTTTTATTAATGTTTATTTTTGACAGAGACAAGAGCCTGAGTGGGGTAAGGGCATAAAAAGAGGAAGACACAGAATCTGAAGCAGGCTCCAGGCTCTAATCTGTCAGCACACAGCCCGATGTAGGGCTCGGACTCATTAACCATGAGATCATGACCTGAGCCAAAGTCGGATGCTTAGCTGACTGAGCCACCTATGTTCCCCAAGAAAAACCCTTTGAGGCTGATATTGATTCTTGAGAATATTAAGAACGACAATATTGATCCAAGTCAGTATTTGGATCTAGTTCTTATTCACAAAATATTTGTTTAAATCCATTATTGCTGGTTAAGAAAGAGGGAAGAAGATAATTACAAGATAGACCTTTAAAACAATGGAACAAATTTTAGGAGATGTACTAGATTTCTAGTGGATTTTACTATGTAGCATTTACTATTTTAGCATCGTGAGTACCATGTACTTGGCTTCTCTGTCTTTTCTCTTAGGTGGCAGTACTCACTGGTGTGTCTGTTCCTGTGATCTTGGGTGTCATTCAACATTCCTGGGCATTATCTGTTGCTAAATTGTATCTAAGGATCTTTCTAGTTTGAAAATCTTAAGACTCTAATAACCTTCAGGAAAGTAACATACAATTCTCTTGCTGTTCAAAACTTGATCCCTAGTGTTTTGTGGAAGTTGTTGGTTTTTAGAAATAAACAATTTGATTTAGACTAAATTGAGAAGGAGACAGACGGATTTAGTGATTCAAACTGCAGAAGTAAATGACATGATTGAGGTTGGGGATAAGGTATTTACTGGAACCTGCATTTGAGGAGACCTTTAATTCTCCATGGTAAATTTGCGGATGGAGTTTATAAAAACATTTTCTAAGTTTCTGCATCCTTTATATGAAGGCATTCTGACCAAAAGAAATGTTGCAGACTAGAAGTGGAAGATCACAATGCAGTGGGCTGTAGAAGCGCAGGTCGGTCCTTTAGAGCCCAAACTGCCCTGAGCGTTTCAGCCTGTATCCCTGCTGCCCTCAAATTGGAGAGACAGGGATGCAACCTTCCCCTACTCATATACCCATCTCTCCACACTCCACCTTTTCAGTCCATCAGGTGGCCTCTGGACATAATTCTTAGAAAATCTTGTTTTGCATCATTGTGATAATTGGTCTCCTATTAAAATGTAAATTGTTAAAATATAAAAATAACAGGTCATTTGTCCATTTCCATATATTTTTTCACAAAGTATATACTTTTTCATACTTCATGCTTTGTGTTTCATCCCCACTAAACCAAACTCCCAACACTCCTCTCCCTCTCAAACCTTTCCACTATCTGTGAAACTTATTAAGCCTTTTCCTTAATAAAAGGCTCTCTGATGTCCTCACTTCCTCCCTGGATGTTCCCTTGACCTTCTTGCTTTATGACAACATGGCTCTCATTTAAGACTTCCACTTTTTAAGTTCCACTTTAAGTTCATTTAACTTCCATTTTCCATTTAAGACTCATTAAGACAGCCACCTGGCTGGCTCAGTCCATGGAGCATGTGACTTGTAATCTAGGGGTTGTGAGTTTGAGCCCTACGTCGGGTACAGAGATTGGTTAAAAGTAAAACCTTAAAAAAAAAAAAAAGACATCCAATTTTCAGGCAGTGCTTTCAAACAGTTGAAAATGTTTGACATGTTTCAAACTTGTCACAATGTTGACACAGTGTTTTAGGGTTGGGAGATGAAATCAGTGTCTTCTCTCCTTACACTACCAGCCCTCCATCCTTATGTAAGCTTCCCACCCCCAACTTCTTTGATGTTTATGTCAGTTAGGTTTATCATATCTCTATCTTCTGCCAGTTTCTCAACTACTGTCCCCAAATTCTTGCCTGTTTTCAAAGTCTTATTCTCACCCCCCTTTAACTTTCATGTTGATGATTTTTCTTGTACATTGGACTTTCTTGTTCTTAAGATCTTCATTTCTAATGGCCTTTAGTGCCACATCACTTGAGATTCATGGCTGTGTCATGGACCTTATCTTCCCCTGCAGCTGTTCAAACTCTAAAATACTAAAGTCCTACATCTCAATTTTTAATGACAACTTCTTTTGCTTGCATATCTCTCAAAAGCAGTTATCCAAAGCTGAACTCACAATCTTATTGAACCTGCTGCTTTTCCAGAGGTCTCCTACTTTTTAATATAATCCATCCTTTACCAGTATATAAATTTGGAATTCGTTCTTGATTTCTTCTTTCTCATCAGCTGCTTCTCTTCACCTGATAGTGTTAATTCTGTCATAAATATTTCTCAGATCCTTCTACTTGTCCCTGTCCCCATTCTCATTTCTGGGTGCAGGGCTGGGGTTTTGCAGCAGCCTCTTAAGTAAGCTTCCTGCTCTAGTCCTGCCCTTCTGATAGCCATTCTTCAGCCCGACCACACAGTGGGTCTAAAGTGGAAATTATCATGTCATGCTCCTGTTTAACGTTCCACTCTTAGGTCAATTATAAATCCTAACACCAGTTAGTGGCCCTGTGTAATCTGGCCCTGCTTACATCTCTAGCCTTAATTGTTGTCTCTTTCCCTGTAAACACTGTGATTCAGTGATATTTAATTTATTTCAGTTCCTGGAACATGACATTGATTTGTTTAACCCTGGGCCTTTGAGTATGTTCTTTCTGCCTCACAAATTCTTCCCCTTTTTGTTAATTTGGTAAATTCCTACTCATCCTTCGGGCTTTAGCTTATTCAAGAAAGCCTCTCCTAATCCCCTTAATTCTAAATAGGTGCCCCTGATCTGCATTTTGGCACCCTAAATTTCCTCCATTATAGCCCTTACCACACTGCATTGTAATCTCCTATTTACTGTATCCTGCACAAGATTATAAACTCTGTGAGGACAGGAATGTGTCAACAGCACTTAGAATAATTCCTGACCCCTAGACACTCGTACGTTTTTTGGTAAATGAATAAATAAGGGAGGAAAAGAAGGATAAGATTTCTTTTTGAGAATACCAGAAATTAGGTTAGATGAGATCTTATCACATAGTACCTATTTAAAATACCATGACAAAAAAAAAATTTAGCAAATAAATTACTTCAGTGGGAAAGGAAACAAAAGCAAGGAGATTAATCAGGAGATTGTAGTACTGTTGCTGTTCATGTGGTCCAAAGAGCCTGAACTTGAATTGAGGCACTTAGAATAGAAAGCATAACAATTACATAAAAGAAGAAGGCTTAACAGAACTTGACCACTGGATGGAAGGTGGAGGCAAAATGGAAAATGCTTATAGTTCTTTGACATTGGTGGTGCCAATGATAGAAATAGGGAATTTGGATAATAAGTTTTGTAAAAAAGTTTAGAATTTTCAGAAGTTTTAGATTTATATGCCAAATTAAAATAATAAAAGAGAGCACTGGTTTTGGAGGCAAGAAGTAACTTTTAAAATGCTTTTTAGTAAAATATACCCAGTGGAAGTTTTAGTTATAAATGCAACTTTGGAGTTTGTTGAATTTTAAGAAACTCACAATCTCACAAACTGCTTTTTCTGAGAAGCAGTCGACATCTAAACAAAATGATTCAATTTTGCTTATGCTTTTTGGTTGTCTTAGATATAAAAGAGTTGTAGGTTTTTTGGATACTATAGACAATTTTACAGAAATCCATTACAGAGTGAGAATGTTTGACAGTATATAAAAACATCTTGAATAGTTATTTCTCATTTAAAGAAAAAAAGATCTGTAATATAGCGCTTCTCCAAGTCTTTCTTATAACGTTTCTCTAAGTCTTTACTATCATTTTGGCAACAGAAAGTTGGAACTTCTTTGAAAGATCACCAACAGAGATGGAGATTTAGAAGTCATTTGTCTAAAGTTGATTAATGAGTCCCTAAGAATAGGTGAACTTGATAAGGGGAAGATTATAGAGGGAAAAGAACAGAAAGAATGGATGATTATTGCTGAATCTTTATAACCTCCACTCTCACAGAGAATAATTAAGAAGTGCCAGCAAAATATAATGGAAGGGGTGATTAAAGAAATGAGGGGAATATCTAAATGTTGCACAATGATAAAGAAGTAAAGTAGTAGGAAATGGAGCCACATTACAATGAACTAAAAAGGGAAGGGCACCTGGGTGGCTCAGTGTCCCTGACTCTCTCTGTTGCTCCCCTGCTCTCCTGCTAGCTTGCTCATGTGCACTCTATCTCTCTCTCTCAAAATAAACAAATAAACATTAAACAAAACAAACAAGGGAGTGAACAATTTTCTATTCTTAGTTCCTACAAGGAAACATTAATGTCCAGAGAGAACCTCAGTGAACTTCAAATTACTTATCCTAGAATTCTAGAATGTTCATAATCTGAAATGCGGCGACCAGTACTGATCTTCTGAGGTTCCTCAAACCCATGTTCTCAGTGTCCTCTATCACAAACTGAGGTCTCTGTGATTTTATTCCCCACCTAACACTTCCTCAGTTGAAACTTAGCCAAGGGCCCAACCTAAGCCTCCTCTAAATTCATACTGTCTTCCCTAAATCCTATAGTGATCTCTTTGTGTGCCCCTGATTTTCCCTTTAACCTGAACCTTTAAATTTTTGCTTGTGTCCTTTGTCTTTCCAGAGAGACTGTAAGCATTTTTTAAAATTTTATTTATTTTTTAATGTATATTTTTGAGAGAGAGACAGAGTGTGAGTGGGGGAGGGGTAGAGAGAGAGAGAGGGAGACACAGACTCTGAAGCAGGCTCCAGGCTCCAAGCTGCCTGCACAGAGCCTGATGCGGGCCTCAAACCCACAAACTACGAGATCATGACCTGAGCTCAAGTGGGACGACTAACTGACTGAGCCTCCCAGGCACCCCGTGACTATAAGCATTTTAAGCACAAGATCCATGAGTCCTAGTTATTTGCTGCTTAATTCTTTGAGGACCCTCCAACCTCAGTGACATTGTAAAAGTGAGTGATTTGTCAAAAATTATCTCTAAGGTACCAATCAGAACTAAAGTGTTTTAGATCTTAAATACTGCGTAGTGCCATGTATGTAATAAGTCCTAAAAGAACCACGTTTCTATATCTCTTGGGGAAAATCAAAATGTGCTTGTTAGACATGATTACAGTGAATTTTTAGTAGTTCATAATCAAAGAAAATCTAATTGTTTTCACCAATATCTGTTTATATACTTTCTTTAATAAAAATACCTAGTATATTGAATACGGACAAATGCTGTCTTGCTAGTTATATAAAATTATAATTCTTTTTTTTAATCAATGCAGTCTTTCTACTTGTAAATATACTGTTCACTTCATTGACTTGATCATGACATTGGTGCTCTGTGGGAGCCGGTATATATAGTAGCTAAAACCATGGGCCTTGCAGTTCAGCCCATACCCTACCACTTATTAGCAGTATGCACTCAGCTATGACCCTTAATATCTCTGAGCTTCAGTTTCTTCATCTGTAAAATGGGTAATAACTATCTTCCTCATTGTCGAGAGAACTAAATGACATAATCCATATAAAGAGTGGAGCATGGTGCCTAGTACTTGCTCACTGTTAGATGTAGTGATGAGTCACTGTAATGAGGTCTTCTGTGATTTAACAGTGCCACAAGAGAAAATTCTTTGCAGTTTTTATAGGTTAATTTTATGGGTGGTATTTCTGTTAACTTTTAAAACCATTTACACCCACTATTTTATGTGATATTTTGATCATAAAATAGTAGGTTCTTTTCATAGTTATGTAGAATTGAATTGGCTAGCTTCCTTGTGCTCCACTACTTATAATTTCATAGTGACAAGGTTGGTTCAATGTGGAACAAAATATCTCTTACATGGTTTTCTTTTATTATATGATGCAGGATGCTGTATCACAAAATGAGTCCAGAATGTCTCTCTCTAAATCTTTAAGAGTCAAATCAGAGTTAACTACCAGGTACAGAAGAGTCATGAAAATAAAACAGATAAACAATATTCTCCAGGGGATAATTCTAAAATAAACTTTTGTAAATGACAAAGTATCTTGTGTAGGATTTTACTACCTATAAATGGCTATTCCTAGATTTTACTTAGAAAATATTATAAACATAAAGCCTGACCACATTGTGTCCTAAACACTGAAGGCAAACCATATTGTGGGGATTTCATGTTAACGACAGAGAAATTGCAACAAGTCCAAAACCACTAACCCCAAGTAAGTGGTAGATCCGGGAATAGAACTGAGAAGGCTCTGATTCCTCCTAACATACGGGGACCACAACGTTCTGCTGCTTCTGAACATAATGACAGATCATCTAATGCTGCTCAACCATCCATACATGACACATCAGGGGCAGACTGTATGAGGGCACTGTCCAAAAGCATGCAGCCTTTACCTTCTAAAGGCCTGTAGAGACCAGAGAAGTGGGGAAGGAGCCTTTATAAGCACCAGATGATTATCAACTGATATTTGTGTTTGGGATAATCCGTTGCTACCACAAAGCTGGCTTCTTTGCTAAGGGTGTAAAAGAAAAGCAGTAGTTTATAACCATAGAAATGCTTTCGCCCATTCTGAAAAACATTTTAGTAATTTTTAATAAAGCTAGCTAAAGAGTTTCCTAGAATGGCATCATATATTTAAAGAGCATAAAAATTTTGTGTTCCTTTCAAGATTTGACCCTGCTCCCACATTTTACTTTTAAAGTTTTGCTCCTTTTGCCTCTAGTTGATTTCCAGAGCCCCGAAATGATGATTTTGAAGGATTTGTTCTGCTTTATTTTTGCCACTTGAGGAAATATTTTCCCAGCCTCCTCACTCTGTCATGCTTTATTCCTCTTTACTATTTTTATATGGATAAAAATATCTTGTTAATATACTTTACTGTTTTATTATATCATAGACTTTTTGGTGGGATTATTTTCTTTCTTCCTGAAATATACTCCCTAAAAGTTCCTTTAGTTGAAGTCTTTTGGTGTTTACTTATCTAAAGATGTCTTTGTTTCAATCCTACTTCGAAAAAAAACATTTTTTATTATTTATTGAAGTATAGTTGATGCATAATTCAACCTTTGGAAGAATGGCTTTGATAGATCTACTACTCTAGGATGACAGTTATTTTCTCTTGGGCTTTTGAAGATACCCACTGTCTATGGCTTCTGTTGTTGCTGTTAAGTACAAAATATTTCAGTTTATAGGGTACTCATGTGCCTGTCTGTCTTCACACACTGAGAACTTATATTTACTACTTAATCCTGATAACAAACTTATGATAGTATTTTTTATTCTCATTATTCTCATTTATTATAGTAGAGCTACAGAGGCACAGAACAGCGAAGAATACAGAATGAGTGTGGAGAACAGGATTACACCCCAAGAGCTTTGACTGTAAAGCCTGTGTTTTTAAACCACTGCCACAGCCAAGGAGACACATAAAGAGAATGATGAGAAATAAATAATATTTTTTAAATATTAAAGATATTTAGGGGCTCCTGAGTGGCTCAATCAGTGAAACGCCGACTTCAGCTCAGGTCATGATCTCGCGGTTCATGGGTTCGAGCCCTGCCTTGGGCTCTGTGCT
This sequence comes from Cryptoprocta ferox, assembly GCA_028646485.1. Taxonomy (NCBI): domain Eukaryota; kingdom Metazoa; phylum Chordata; class Mammalia; order Carnivora; family Eupleridae; genus Cryptoprocta; species Cryptoprocta ferox. The sequence continues at coordinate 73,022,500 of CM053577.1, forward strand.
GACAGCTCAGAGCCTGGAGGCTGCTTCGGATTCTGTGTCTCCCTCCCTCTCTCTGCCTCTCCCCTGCTTGTGCTCTGTCTCTCTCTCTCAAAAATAGACATTAAAAATTAAAAAAAATGAATATATTTAAAAACTGTAGTAATTAAAACAGTCACTTTTTTCTTGATAAAGAGATGAGTACACTAATCATTGCTGTTGGACTGTTATTACCAGGCAGTATCAACAAGCTGTGTATAAAATAAGAATAATAATTCCACTTGCCTCATAGAATGGTTGTAAAGAATAAGCAAGTATATACAGACACATGCATATTACTTTAAAGTGAAAAAATATTTGTTGTCATTAGAAATAGTAGAATAAAAGAGGAAAAGCACAGAAACCAACCTTGCTATATATCAGAATATAGTATCTGATTACAGGTGATGAGAGGAAATGATGGACTATTAAATAAATAGTGCTGGCAGAGTTGGATGGATTATATAGAAAACAAATTTTGAATATCTAGTTTTTAAAAAACTACATCCAAACAGTAAAAAAAAAAAAAATACCAGATAAAGATTATTTCCTAAATTGATGACATCACTAGAGGAAATTTTTGATTAATATTTAAATGTGGAGAAGACTGTAGTAAGCATACTGTCAAGGGCAGAAACTAAAGAAAAAGAGAGAGATCTGACTACATAAAAATTTTAAATTCCTTTTGTGAAAACAAACAGGAGCATTGCAAATGATTAATGGCACAGTATACTAGAGAAGGGAACCATGTGCAACATATATAAGTTAATATATAACATATATAAGTTAATATTCTTAACATTATGTAAAGAGCTCTTATAAAATAATAAAGGAACATGAGCCAAAGAACATATAATCTGACAGAAAGAATTACAAATGACCAAATGACATAAAAAAAGATGTTGGGCTTCACTAGGAATAAAAAAATTAAATAAATAAATAAATAAATAGGTTAATAAAAATTCAGAAATCAGTTTCTCCTATGAACTTAGTGGTGATTGAAAAAGATTCTCCACCAAGGACAAATATAATAATATATAAATGACCACAGTGGAAGAAAAATAACTGATTTACAAAGTATTTGGTTGGATTAGAAAAGACCTCTTCTGCAAAGTTTGAGATGGCCTTTGAATTATTGGCGTAATATTGACAAGAAGTGAGAAAGGAGGGAAAGTTTATTACCCTCTCTTCTGAAAAGTTTGGCATTATGGGGAAAGAAAGATAAATAACCATAGCTTTGATTTTTGTCATGACCAAGGAATGTGGTATTAAAATCAGGAATTAAATGAGAAGATACCTATAAGTCACCTTCTTCCAACAAATACTTGTGCATTTATAGGTACTGTGGGAAAACAGTGAGTTTAATTGTGGACTTTCCAGTTTGAGTACATTCAAGTATAATTATCCAGCTGGTTGTGGGATATCCAAATCTGAAGTTGACAGGAATAGACTAGGGATGCACATTTGGGAGTCAGTATATATGGTTGATAATGAAAACCATGAGCAGATTGAGATTTGTTAGGATACACACACGCTCATACACAGTAACGAAGGACAGAGTAGTAGAAAACACCAATGTTTAGGTGCTAAGGATGCCACAAAGTAGAAAGAAGAAATAATCACAAGTTTAGGAGAAGGCACAGAAAAGTATGACATTCCAGAAGTCTAGAGAATAGAATTTCAAGAAAAAAAGACAAACAGAATTAGTGGCAGTGCAGCAAAGAGGTTTGGTAAATTAAAGATTGATAATAGTGTTCATTGGATTTTTTTTAGTCAAGAAATATTTTCACTTTTGAACAGCAATTTTACTAGAATAATGAGGGCAGATAGGAAACTCCAGGGGATTGAGAAATAAGAGATGAACTGTAAACTACTATTTGAAGCACATTAAATAGAAAGGATAGGAAAAACATGGGGTCAAGAGAGAACTTTTTTCCTTTAATGAGAGATTCAGACTCAATCAGGTGAGAGGAAGGAACTTCTCTAGAAGAAGTTGTAAATACAAGGGAGAGAGCTAACTGAGAAAAAGGGAGTGAGAATGCGGCACCTGTGGTGAAGTTCCTTGAAGAGGAGGAGGAACACCTTGTCCACTGATGCCTGAAGAATACAGCTAAAGATAGAGATCAGGGTCAGGGGTGTGTGTGGCGGGGGGCGGGGAGCAGTTGAGGGAGATCGTGCATTATTCCCTCACTGTGCCAGATGTAGGAGGAGAGTGAAGAGGTCAAGATTTTAAAGGATTAAGAAACATTGGGAATAGCCACTGGGTGTAATGGAAGTGGAAGCTGACAAAGAACAAATAAGAGGAATCACACGTAGGTGGCAGTGGGAGTCTAGCCAAGGTTGTAGACCATATAACTATAGTGGAAAGGCATGGCTATATGGCTTTCTCTGGCAACTCTTAGAATCTTGGGTTATCAGTAATGTTAATCCTCTTGCCTTGGATAGGTTAGGTAGATGGATGATCATATGAATAAAGGGTCAGGTAAATAAGCTATTAATATCAGAAATAAAAATCTGTCCCATATACTTCAAAGCTCAAAGCCTTTCAGTGTTTGACCTTTGATATAGAATAAAAACAGAATCTAGGCTAGAATTTTAAGGTTTCTAATATAAAATTCTGACTTTATCTTTAGTACATCCTTACATGTATCACCATATTATAGCCAAATAGGGTTTCTTGCTATTTTTTGAAAAATTTTTTCTTTCTCAATTTGCACCTCATGTTGCTTCTGGTATTTACCTGGCTCGTAAAAACCTACATCTCTGTTCCTTAAAACTCAGTTCATTTGTGGGTGCCTAGGTGGCTCAGTTGGTTAAGCATCTGACTTTGGCCCAGATCATCATAGTTCATGGGTTCAAGCCCCAAGTTGGTGTCTGTGCTGACAGCTCAGAGTCTGGAGCCTGCTTCAGATTCTGTGTCTCCTCTCTCTGCACCTTCCCCACTTGTACTCTGTCTCTGTCTCTGTCTGTCTCTAAAATAAGTAAGCATTAAAAAAAACAACAACTCAGTTCATTTATTAGCTGGTCTGTAATCCCAGCCTGAAGGAATATTTGTCCTCTCAACATTTATAATTCCTTATTTATACTGCTTTTACATTACGTTTTATTTATTTCAAAATATTTTCTAAAAATTACTAAATTTTATATTATTTGATGGGAGGGACCATATTTTTGTCATTTTTGAATTATTTCACAGTGTCAACACAATGCTTTTTCTGTAGTAAGTATGCAGTGAATATTTGCTGAACAGACATTATATTACATACTTATACTAAGTAGCAAAATAGGACCTTTAAAAGAAAAGGTTTTATCTTTTCTGTAGGCTAATTTCAAAGGTTTACTTTTATATGTTATTTCATGAACCTCTTCTAAAGTGAATGTTTTATCCCATAGGTATGGGATGAATTGCCTTATTCAGTTTGAAGATTTTGCCAATATAAATGCATTTCGTCTCCTGAAGAAATATCAAAACCAGTACTGCACGTTCAATGATGATATTCAAGGTAAGCTGGTTAGGGAAGGAAGTGAAGATAACAAGAATGGGAAGGGCAAAAGGGCCCAGATATTTCCATGAGGTTAAAGATTGTGTGTGATAGGGGACACCTGGGTGGCTCAGTTGGTTAAGCCTCTGAATCTGGGCTTTGATTTAGGTCATGAGTTTACAGTTCATGAGTTCCAGCTCCATGTTGAGCCCCTCGTCGGGCTCTGCACTGAGAATAAACTTAAAAAAAATTGAATGTTTAAAATTAAAGAATGGGTGTAATGGGGGAAAATTGAATAAACTGGAAAGGTAGGAGGTTGTAGACCATGAGTGAGGTATTCTAATGTAGTATTTGAAAGAAGCATTAATTAGATCTGAGTGATGGCAAGTGCCAATGGGGAACCTAGGAGGAAGACAGCTAACGTGAAACAAGATGTTGAACACTGTTGGAAATGAGGTGGTCAAAGGAGAGTTTACGTGTAAGATGAGGATGATATTGTTTGTCTTTTCATAGAGTTTATATTGAGGACAAATAATTATCTGTGAAAATACCCTCTGAACTGAAATGTACTTTACAAATACAATTTTTAAAATTCACTGTGCTTAGATTCTGTAGTGAGACATAGCTATACAAATATAATGTGTTTAAAAATAATAAGTCTTTATACCTTTTGAGGCACACTAGAGCAGTTGGTTGAGTCTTTCTTTTCCCCAAATCCTTTGTGATGTTAATTACAAGGTGGTTACTATAGTGTCATTTTCATGATAAAGATGCTATACATTATTTCAACTTTATTTTCTTCCATTTTTATTAAATTTCTTTTTGAGTATTTATTCATGAGAAGTGAATATTTAGAGAAATTCAAAAGGGAAGTAAAGAGTCTAATTTTACAGAGCTCTAGCTCTCTTATAGCCGTAACTTGAAGATACATGTGTAGTGATAGTGTGCTTTTGATGCTGCAAACGGAATTTGTAGACAGTGACTGCATACTTACCAGTTAGTTTTGCAGTGGTCTCTAAAATAGTCACATTAGGGGCACCTGGCTGGCTCAGTTGGTAGAGTATGGACTCTTGATCTTCGGGTTGTGAGTTCTAGCCCCACACTGGGTGTAAAGATTACTTAAAAATAAAATCTTTAAAAAAATAAAATAAAAAGTAAAATAGCTACGTTCACTGCTGAAAAAATTATCTTTTCTTTAATATTCTTATCTTTTGATTTTTGTAGAAATGTCCATTTAGAATTTAAAGAATGATATTACATGCTTTTGAATCAATACACAGAATTAATAGGCATCAGAGTTCAGTTTAAGACAAAGAATGCTAAATCCAAATTATCAAACATAATGAGCAGTTTGGAATTAGGGTCAGAGCTCTATCAATTTAGAACTTACAGGTCAAGGCCTGAGCTGCATCAGAATTAAAGTCAGGAGCACAGGATATTTGAGGCAGATGCTTACTTAAGTCAAGGCCAAGAGCACTGCATCTGGAGTTGCTCTAGTGTTCACAACAGAATATTCCCCACTCTACCCAGCGGGGGCATGAAATAACTTTTAACCCCAGCAAATCTGTCCTAAAATATAATCTGCATGTTTACCTATTTATACATCGGAATTTTAGAGTGTAACTGCCTTAGCCAACAGAAAGACAGATTTGAGAAAAATGGGCCCAATCTCTGACTAGAGAAAACATTTGGCAAGTTATCGGGGTTCTGATTAGAAACGACCAAACCATTTTGTGTATTTCTCCATACCAAAATAGTGTCCTTAGTGACACATTATCTCCATATGTTTCTATTTTATCTTTTTAACCTTATGTTTTTACCATTTTGCCCACAATGTAATACTTTCCCCACTGTGGGCATAGAAATTGCATTCCAGTGCCAAGGAAAATAATTATGTAGCTATTACAGCCTTACCATGTAAATAAATGTTTCATGATGGACCCTTGGGAGAACTTTTTGTTTCCCTAACAGATGTTATTTTATTAAAGATATTTTATGAAAAGTATTTGATTTTAAAAATCTTATAATTGATTTAAATGATCTAAAATAATTTTAAATGATAGAGATTTTGGTTTTGGATAGAGATTTGGACCTTTCTGCATTGTAATTATAAATTATTTTTAACTGAAAAAATGTGCAGGTTAAATCTATTAAGAAATTGGACTTTTAATTATATAATCTGGAGACCATCAGAATTCAGCAAATTCAGATCAAAACAATAAGGTCTCATCCTCTCATTGATTTAAAATCAATGACAAAGAGAGGTTTTTCTTCTCATAATAGCCTCTCTGGAATGGCTGTTCTCTAACATGACATTGTAAATATTTTACATAGAATTTTTAGCCATAATAAACTAGTTTGTTAGTATTTTTTAAAAAATAAGGTAAATATAGCCTAATCTTATACTAAATGCTTTGATGATTCAAAAGATCAAAATCAGACATGATAGAACAGACTTTTCACAAAAGAAGGAAGACATTGACCAGAAAACATGCTTCAAAGTTTAACACCACTAAGTTTTAAAAAGCATATTAAAAAGCAAATGAGAAACTGATTTCTTTATCAAGCTGGCAAAGATTTTTTATAGTAATCCCAACTGTTAACAATGCTGTAAGAAGATAAGCACTCATATATCGATGGTGGAAATGTAAAGTGGTGCAACTCTTCAGAAGGCAGTATGTGTCAAAAACCTTAAAAGCCTCTGGATCATTAAGCCAACAATTCCATTTGTAGAAATTTATCCTGAGCAAGTAAAGGTGTGTAAAGCAAATGTACAAGGATATTTATTTATTTTAAATATGTGTTTATTTTTTAATGAAGATATAATTGACATATAACACTATTAGTTTTAGGTATAACATATGATTTGATATATGTATAATTGTAAAATGACTGCCACAGTAAGTAGACATCCTTCACTATGTATGGTTAGAGTTTCTTTTCTGACAAGAACTTTTAAAATTTACTCTTAGCAACTTCCGAATATACAGTACAGTATGTCACCATGCTGTACATGGCACCTGCAGGAATTTTTGTTTATTTATTTATTTTTAAATGTGTATTTATTCATTTTGAGAAAGAAAGAGACAGCACAAGCAGGGAAGGGGCAGAGAGAGAGCGGGGGACAGAATATCTGAAGCAGGCTCCATGCTGACAGCAGAGAGCCAGATGCAGGGCTCAAATTCACGAACCTAGAGATCATGATGCGAGCCAAAGTCAGATGCTTAACTGACTGAACCACCCAGGCGCCTGAGGACTTATTTATTTTATAAATGGAAATTTATACCATTTGGCAACCTTTATGCCTTTTGCCCATGCCCCACCCCAACCTCTGGGAGCCACCAATCTGTTCTCAATGAATTTGGCTTTTTGTTTTTGGTTTTGTTTTAGATTCCACCTATAAGTGAGCTCATACAGTATTTGTCTTTCTCTATCCGATTTATTTCACTTAGCCTAAGACTCTCAAGGTCCATTTCTGTTGTCGCAAATATTAGAATTTCCTTCTTTTCTTATGGTGAATAATACTCCATGTGTGTGCGTGCGTGCGTGTGTGTGTGTGTGTGTGTGTGTGTGTGTATCACATTGTTTTAATTCATCCATCGTTGGGCATTTAGATTTTTTCCATGTATTGGCAATTGTAAATAATATTGCAGTGAACATAGGGTTGCAGATATCTTTTCAAGATAGTGATTTCATTTCCTTTAGGTGAATATCCAGAAGAGAAATTGCTGGATCATACGGTAGTTTTATTTTTATTTATTCTTTAAAAAAATTTTTTTTAACGTTTTTTATTTATTTTTGAAAGAGAGAGACAGCGCAAGCAGGGGAGGGTCAGAGAGAGAGGGGAACACAGAATCCAAAAACAGGCTCCAGGTTCTGAGCTGTCAGCACAGAGCACGATGCAGGGCTCGAACCCACAAACTGTGAGATCATGACCTGAGCCGAAGTCGGATGCTTAACCAACTGAGCCACCCAGGCGCCCCTATTTTTAATTTTTTGAAGAATCTCCATACTTTTTTCATAGTGGCCACACCAATTTACTTTCCACCAGCAGTGCACCAGAGTTCCCTTCTCTCCAAATCCTTGCCAACAGTTGTTATTTCTTATGTCGGGTAATAGCCCTTCTAACAGGCGCAAAGTGATATGTCTTATGGTTTTGCAATTCTCTGATGATTAATGATGTTGAGCACGTTTTCCTGTACCTGTTGGCCATTTGTGTATCTTGTTTTGTAGAATGTTTAGATAAGGATATTTATTATTATTAACAGTATTGTTAACATGATTTATTTATTGTTAACATTGTTCTTGTAATATTATTTTTTCAATTAATTATACCCTGATCATAAATGATCTTTTTTAAAAGCATGCATATTCTTGTGAATCAAAACAAATATTTTATTTTTTCTTCTTTTATAGTATATTGTCAAGTTGGTTTCCATAGAACACCCAGTGCTCATCCCAACAAGTGCCCTCCTTCATGCCCAATCACCCCCTCTTCCCCTCTCTCCCCACCCCCATCAGCCCTCAGTTTGATCGCAGTATTCAAGAGTCTCTCATGGTTTGCCTCCCTCTCTCTCCCCAACTATTTTCCCCCCTTCCCCTCCCCCATAGTCCTTTGCTAAGTTTCTCCTGTTACACTTATGAGTGAAAACATACAGTATCTGTCCTTCTCTGCCTGATTTATTTCACTTAGCATGACACCCTCGAGGTCCATCCACATTACTACGAATGGCCAGATCTCATTCTTTCTCACTGCCAAAGTAGTACTCCATTGTATAGATAAACCACATCTTCTTGATCCATTCATCAAATGTCCATTGATGGACATTTAGGCTCTTTCCATGATTTGGCTATTGTTGAATGTGCTGCTATGAACATTGGGGTACATGAGCCCCTATGCATCAGCATTTCTGTATTCCTTGGGTAAATCCCCAGCAGTGCTATTGCTGGGTCATAGGGGAGTTCTACTGATAGTTTTTTGAGGAACCTCCACACTGTTTTCCATAGCAGCTGTACCAGTTTACATTCCCACCAACAGTGTAGGAGGTTGCCCGTTTCTCCACATCCTCACCAGCATCTATAGTCTCCTGATTTGTTCATTTTAGCCACTCTGACTGGCATGAGGTGGTATCTCAGTGTGGTTTTGATTTGTATTTCCCTGATGATGAGTGATGCTGAGCATCGTTTCATGTGTTTGTTGGCCATCTTGATGTCCTCTTTGGAGAAGTGTCTATTCATGTCTTCTGCCCATTTCTTCACT
>CM053577.1:73031756-73065345 GCA_028646485.1 Cryptoprocta ferox
AATGTTTATCTTCATTTGGGTTCTCTCTTTTAGAAGAGAACTTCCTCACTGAATAGTGTTATCTATCAACATGACCTAAATACAACTACACATTTTCAAATTCCAGGTATTTATCTCTGAACCTAGATTTCTATACTGAGTTCCAGACCTGTGTATCTAACTACCTTCTTGACATTGCCTCCTGAGCAGCACACAGACACGGACTACCGCCTCAGAAGCTCAAAACTGAACTCCCGTTTTCCTTGCACATTTTCCCCTAGTCCTCCAAACAAGAAAATGTATGATTATTCCTGACTTTTTCCTCACCCATTCTATGTATTTAATCATTAAGACCTGTTGATTTTCATGTCTTAAGTATTTCATCCCTCTCAATTTGTTTCTCTCTTGGATTGTTGCAATATCTCTCTCCTCAATAATTGCAATGACCTTTTAATTTGTCTATATCCCACCAGCCTCCAACTTGCAAATGTATTCCCCCCTCCACTCTCTGAATTTAGAATCTTTTAGCAGCCTTCTATTACCTATAATAAATTATACTTACATTGCTTTATATACTCCTTTTATATAATTATTATTAGTGTGTAGTAGAAGGCCCTGCACGATCTCAGCACTTCTCTAGCCTCACATCACTTTGCATTCTAATAAGTTGTGTTTGCTTCAGGAACACTATAAAGCCTACAGTTTCACATGTGTTCTGTGTTCTCTCTCCTTTTATATTTTAGGGGGCTTGGTATACAAATGGAGCTTGTATTCAGGGTTTTTACTGTAAGGTATTTATTTGGTCGAGCCATTTCCTTGAGGAAATCTCCCTTGTCAATTTCTGTTTTTTTTTCTCTTAAACTGCTCAGATTCTACAGAAATGGCTTTTCAGTCTCTCTCTCGACATTAGCTTTCTGCTAGGATGAGCTTTCTGCCAGTATTCTTTGAGCCAAGTAGGAGTAGATGGGGGGTAGGGGTGTCTCCATATTGAATATTGAGTATATGAACTTGCATCTAATTTTCTTGTTTTCACGTATGATACTCCTTGCCCTCAATTATCTCTGACGTTTTACAGTTATGCCTTACTTACATAAGTAATCTAGGTCTTACAATCTAGATACGCTTTCTATAAAATAAACCTCTAGTTTTTTAAAAATCTCCAGGGTGTGGAGGGTCAGCTGTCTGTTAAAAGGTGAGGAAAATGGATCTAGGTTATAATTACTTCTTAACATATTTTTGAGCAGCCTCCTGTTTTCAGCCTCTTCATCCCCACTTTCAGAGGTGCTTGGTCCCTCTTATAACCAGGACTTTTGAGAGTTCTGCTTTATCAATATAACTGCTTCTTAGCATTCCCCATGGCTGGCCAACAATTCAGCTTTTCCACCTCTACTAAGTGTGTTGTCATTTGCCCATCTGCTTTCTAGCTTCTAAGATTTTGCTGCTATCCTTTTCTGGTTCCTTGACCTTTTTTTTTTTTAATCTTTTCTCTTTTGTTTTAGTAGAGTTCATTGGGGAGAGGGAAAACTAAATTATGTGTTCAGTCCCTCGTTTTGAACAGTCTTCCTTGCTTCCATGTCTTTCGGCATGCTTGTCCTATGGGAAGTCCTGGACCTCTCAACTTAATACTTTTCCATTTATTCCATTTATTCCATTAATGGAAGCCTGTATCTCCCACTCCCTTCACCCATTTTTCCCATCTTCTCTTTCTGGCAGCCATTAGTTTGTTCATTCTCTGTATTTATCAATCTGATCCTGAATTTTGTTATTCATTCGTTTTTAGGTTACACGCATAGGTATTTGTCTTTCTTTGTATAACTTTCTTCACTTAGCATAATATCCTCTAGGTCATCCATGTTGTTAAAAATGGCAAGATCTCATTATAACTGTGTAATATTCCAGTGTGTGTGTGTGTGTGTGCGCGCGTGTGTGTATGTATGTACATAGATGTACGTATCACATCTTTATCCATTCATCTATCAGTGGACACTTGGTTTGAGTCCATATATTGGTTATTGTAAATAATGCAGTAAACACAGGGGTGCATGTATCTTTTTGAATTAGTATTTTCATTTATTTGCAGATGATATATCTGATACAGGGTTAATATCCAAAGTATATAAAGAACTTCTACAAATCAACACCAAAAAACAAATAATATTAAAAAGTGGGCAGAGGTCCTGAACAGACATTTTTTTCCAAAGAAGAGATTAAATTGGCCAACAGACACATGTAGATGCTCAATATCACTCATCATCAGGGAAATGCAAATCAAAACCACAACAAGATATCACCTTATACCTGTCAGAGTGGCCAAAATCAAAAACACAAATATCAAGTGTTGGCAAGTATGTGAAGAAAAAGGAACCCTTGTTCACTGCTGGTGGGAATGCATATTGGTGTAGCCATTGTGGAAAACAGTATGGAGGGTCCCCCAAACTAAAAATATAAATACCATATAATCCAATAATTCCACTACTCAGTATTTTCCCAAAGAAAATATGGGCTTTCATTTTAAATAATGTATAGAAGAGTAACCTTTGCATAATGTATGACTTATCATAGTTCATACTTTATTATAATGGTGGCTCAAAATTGCTAGCATTTTATTTTCGTGATTCACATTGTGTTTCTAAATAAAAAACATGCAGGAGACACACAGGTCTTCAATAATTATGATGCTCTTATTTATGACTACCAAATCCTATAAGAAAGAAACAACCAACCAAAAGATTGAAAAGAACAAACATACTATTAAAGGTAAAAGATTAATTCATCTTTGGCACATGGCATATATAACATATCATCATTGTGTCATTCATCAAACCTATTCAATTTTTTTTAAACTAAATATGGGTGTTTAAAAATTAACTAAGCTTTACTACCCAGGTGAGTGATCTAGGAACCATTATAGTATTATTTAGAGGAGTAAAATATAAATACAGCTGGAAACTACTGCGTGAGGGTACAAAGTTTTACTTCAGACATGAGCCAATAAAGAAGTTGAGCTATGTAATTATGTTTAAAATCACAAAAACTGCTCTGTGATCTGTGAACGCTTATATGTCAAAGTAATAAAATTAAAACTGTGAAGTTTCTGTGACTATGAAGCATGATGAGGAAAACTCAGTCTTCATTCTAAATAAATTTTACATTAATATTGTTCAGCACCTTTGGGATTATTGTAGGTAAGAAGCCAATTAAAGGATGCAGTAACAACAGATTTTAATTGCTATTAACTATCAGTTTTTGAAATTGAAGATTAAAAGATTAAATTCCAAATGTATGTAAAACATCATTACCATCAATACCATAATCAGGAAGCATTTACTGTGCACTCACTTTGTGTAGAGGGGATTAGTAATAGGTTTCGAAACCCCTAGAGTAATTAAGTGGAAGAATCGAATAGCATTTAGCACTCTTATCTCACACAGTACAACTATTTTACAGATGAGGAAACTGATATACAAAATAATATCTCTAAATTGCTTCAGCCTGAGTGGCTCAGTTGGTTAAGCGTCTGACTTTGGCTCATGTCATGATTTTGTGGTTCATGAGTTCGAGCCCCACATCGGGATCTCCGCTGTCGGTGCAGAGCCTGCTTTGCAAAGATCCTCTGTCCCCTCTCTCCCTGCTCCTCCCCAGCTTGCACACGCTGTCTCTCAGAAAGTAAACAAACATTTAAATTCATCCAGCTAGTAAACAGGTTGAGCTGGAATCCACCTAAGAATCCAAACGCCATGCTCTTATTCATGACATCACCACATTAAGTCACAGAATCTTTTTGGAAAGTTTTCAGGAATAGTAGTGAGTTGCTATCTTAAAATATTGATGACAATAGCCTGAGAATTTCGCCTCCTATATAAGCAGGGTGTCAGACAACTGCAGGTTCCCTTTCTGTACCAGTTACCGTGGTGTACGATGATTTTAAGATGTGGTTAAAGATTTGAGGCTCAGAGTTTGGCAGGGTCTGTTGGACGATCACTCAAGGGTACTTACTACTTGTTTCAGGAACAGCATCTGTCGCAGTGGCAGGGATCCTTGCGGCTCTTCAAATAACCAAGAACAAACTGTCTGATCAAACAATACTCTTCCAAGGAGCTGGAGAGGTACCTGCCTTATATGACACTTATGTTCTCTTAAACTGATGAGCAGAATTTATCTTAATTATTCATTAATTTGAAGTTCAGGGTATTCTTTCCAATTTTTAGTAGATTGCATCTATGGGTTTTACTGAAAGATTTCCAGAAGTAAGTATTGAGGCATTTTAATTTTTCATAGGAGACTTTAGTAAAGAGGTATAGTGATATTTTTCAGTCTTAAATTTGTAAGATAATCAAATGGTGCCATGGGTTTCTGTTTTGCATATTTAAGGTGCCATGTGGGAACAGATATGTTTCCAATGTGTGATTATGTATAAAAACCTTTAAGTATTTAAGCTGTTGTATCTGATGAATTTAGTATCCTCCAGTTTCACATATGAGAGTTTTCTTAATTTGACTCACAAGTCAATGCACACATATATAACTATTTACAAGTTTTTAAGAAAAAAAGTTGAATTGGAGACTCATCATGCATTATAACTCTTTACCTGCAAAAGAACCAAAACATTTACAATTGCTGGAAAGAGATGGCAGCAAGACAAAAGCAGGCTGTTTTCTGTCCTCTTTTGCTATGAGTTAATCATTCAAAAAAAAAAAAAAAAAACTAGACTCCAGTGATAATAATTCACCCCCAACAATAGAAATTAAAATGGCAATTGAGTTTGAGCTTCTTGTGAGAAAACTGCCCATATTGTTTAGAATTATAGAAGGTAATGAATGGAGAAATACTCTGTGGCTATATATATTTTAAGAAGCTTTAAATTTTCAAATTGAATAAGATTATGAATAAATCTAATACACTGGTAGAAATTGTGTATATTGTGTTGGTTTTGATTTTACTTGTTCTTAAAACAAAATACACAAAGCTAGAAATTAAATGCCAAGATGTAAGTCTTCCAAAGTATTCTGATGTAAATCACAAATTCATTTTCACATCAAAATAAAATCAAGGCTAAATTACAGCTTTAAAATTTGAGTTTTTATTTCTGTGGATGTTACATGCTGTATTTACTTTTAGTAAACTTCTTTGAGTTCAAATTCTTTGAATTTCCCAAAGGTTTTGATGAATGGCACAGTCCAGTTCTTGATACTCAGCAGGGCAGAGGTATTCATGGTTGGATGACTCAAAACTGGTACTTGTTTGTCCCTGAAAAGGTTTCGGACATTCATCTATTATCACAAAATTTATCAAATACCGAAGAAGTAGATTCCTTTAATTTTGCAAGAGATTTCACAGTACTTTCTTTGTCCAAATTAATTGAGTAAATAAATGCTTGGGGACAGAGATTTTATATGTTTTATTCTATTGCCTAATTGGTCAAGTTCCCATCCAAATGACCAGGCTTCATTCTTCAAATTCAATTAGAGGGTCTGGAGCTCAACAATAAACAATACAGTCCAATGAGCAAGGCTGACCAGTTCATTACTTTAAGGTCAATATTTTCTTGTTGGAGCAAATCTTAATTGCATTAACAGGATTAAAGATGATGACAATCAAAGATATCACTGGTTTATCTGTGGCTAAAAAGCAAGCCACATAATAGTGGTTCTGTCGTGATAAGAAGAATAAACAGTTGTCCTTTAGCTTAACCCAAATGTGACAAAAATACTTTGCTCCCAGTATAAATGAATGAATAAAACTCTTTAGGTCAATAGAGCCATTGTGTTCTTTCTTATTAGTATAGATAAAATGGAGTAAAACATAACTTTTGATAAGTTATTATGTGGAATGACTTTTTAAAGTTTGTTTTCATTACCTCCTTCTCAGGCTGCCTTAGGGATTGCACACCTGATTGTTATGGCCATGGAAAAAGAAGGTTTACCAAAAGAGAAAGCCATGAAAAAGATCTGGTTGGTTGACTCAAAAGGATTAATAGTTAAGGTAAGAATTTGTCATTTTTAACTAGAATAAAAATTAATGTGCCATTCTGACTGCCCATCTCTAAGACTACTACCTCTTCCACTCGCCCTACCCCGGACACCAGGTTAAAAGAGTAGCATTATACATGAATGACCCGTCATACGATAATACTGATTACTCGTCTGAAAAAGAAGCCTGTGGCTCAGCTATAGAATCTGCCTGTGATGTACTCCTTACAACTCTGTGGATTGTCAGTCCACTTGAATTAGTTTCCACATGAGTCTGATGGTGACACAGCTGAAACACCTAGGTTTAGGTCTTTTATTAAGGGCTACCTGTAAAAGTGCACACTAGCTAGAAAAAAAGAACAAGCAATGAAATAGCCCCTCTTTTGCTGCTTTCTCGAAACTAAATTCTTGAGGGCTTCAATGAGAATTCCTGAAAGGGCTTTATTTAATAAATGGGCTGTCGTAATGTTAACTGACAAAGTTGTTTCCCCAGCCTTAGTAGAGATAACAGGACCTATTTCATAGGTTATTGTGAGAACCAAATAAGACTATGTATTTGACCATGTTGCTACCCAGTTATAAGGCATTAATGTTACTTCTACCATCTGTGCACATTAATCATTCTTCCTTAAACTGCCAGGAAAAATACTTGTAAATCCCCTTTCTACATGAAAATGAATTTTTAAAATAACCAGTGATAAGCATAGACTTCAGGAATGTAATATAGAAACAAATGTAAATGTGAACAAACTTTCTGGAAAACTGTCTTATGTGTATCCAAATCCTTTAAAAGTTTATACTTCTGATCCAATAGTTTCCATTGTAAGAATATGTCCTATAGAGATAGAGATGTACACAATGTTTTTTGGTTTTTCTCTTTTTTGAAAGTTTGTATTTAAATTCATTTAACTAACAGACAGTGTAATATTAGTTTCAGGTGTACAATTTAGTGATTCAACACTTACATACAACACCTGATGTTCATCACAAGTGCCCTCCTTAATCCCCAAAATCTATTTAATCCATCCCCCTAGCCACTTCCCCTCTGTTTGTTCTCTATAGTGAAGACTGTTCTGTTTCTTGGTTTGCCTCTCTCTCTCTCTCTCTCTTTCTCCCTATCATCTTTTGTTTCTTAAATTCCATATATGAGTGAAATCATGGTATTTATCTTTCTCTGACTGACTTATTTCACTTAGTAATAGTCTCTAGCCCCA
Organism: Cryptoprocta ferox; assembly: GCA_028646485.1. Taxonomy (NCBI): domain Eukaryota; kingdom Metazoa; phylum Chordata; class Mammalia; order Carnivora; family Eupleridae; genus Cryptoprocta; species Cryptoprocta ferox. Next base: position 73,038,919 of record CM053577.1, read on the forward strand.
TCTACATCATTGCAAATGCCATATATATATATATACATATATATATATATATATACCATAAATGGCATCCACATCATTGCAAATGACCACACACACACACATGGATACCACATCTTCTTTTTTTTCCTTAAATTGTTTAAAAATTTAAATCCACACATCATCTTTATCCATTCATCAGTCGGTGGACATTTGGGCTGTTTCCATAATTTGGCTATTATAGATATGCTGCCATTAAAATCGGGATGCATGTGTCTCTTCAAGTTAATATTTTTATATTCTTTGTGTAAGTACCTAGTAGTGCAATTGCTGGATCATAGGGTAATTCTATTTTTGACTTTTTGAGGAGCCTCCATATTGTTTTCCACAGTGGCTACACAAGTTTGCATTCCCACCAGCAGTGCAAGAGTGTTCCCTTTTAGCCACATCTTCATCAACACCTATTCTTGTGTTGCTGATTTTAGCCATTCTAGCAGGTGTGAGGTGATATGGTAGTTTTTTTTTTATTTAAATCCAAGTCAGTTAACATATAGTATAATAGGATTTCAGGAATAGAATTTAGTGATTCATCACTTACATAGGACACCCAGTGTTCATCTCAACAAGCGTCCTCCTTAATACTCATCACTCATTTAGCCCATACCCTCAACCACCACCCCTCCAGCAACCTTCAGTGTGTTCTCTATGTTTAAGAGTCTCTTATGGTTTGTCTCCCTTTCTGTTTATATCTTATTTTTGCTTCCCTTCCCCTATGTTCATGGTTAGTTTTCTTTCAGAACTTTTTTTCCAAATGTTTATCCATTTATTTTTGAGAGAGACACACAGAGACAGAGAGAGAGAGAGAGAGAGAGAGAGAGAGAGAGAGAGAGCACAAGCAGGGGAGGGGCAGACAGAGAGAGAGGTAGACACAGAATCTGAAACAGGCTCCAGGCTCTGAGCTGACAGTGCAGAGCCAGATGCAGGGCTCACACCCACGAACCGCAAGATCATGACCTGAGTCAAAGTCACATTACCAACCAACTGAGCCACCGAGACACCTCATCTGTTTTATTTCTTAAATTCCACATTGGAGCGAAATCATATCTCATGGTAGTTTTGACTTGTATTTCCCTGATAATGAGTGATGTTGACTATCTTTTCATGTATCTGTTAGCCCATCTGTATGTCTTCTTTGGAAAAATGTTTATGTCTTCTGTCCATTTTTTAATTGGATTATTTGTTTTTTGGGTGTTGAGTTTTGTAAGTTCTTTATATATTTTGGATACTAACCCTTTATCAGATATGTCATTTGTAAATATCTTCTATTTTATAGATTGCCTTGTAGTTTTGTTGATTGTTTCCTTTGCTGTGCAGAAGCTTTTTTATTTTGATGAAGTCTGAATAGTTTATTTTTGCTTTGGTTTCCCTTGTCTTAGGGACATAGCTAGTAAGAGGTTGCTAGGGCCAGTGTCAAAGAGGTTACTACCTACGTTCTTCTCTAGAATTTTAATGGCTTTCATGGCTTTCACATTTAGGTCTTTCATCCATTTTGAATTTATTTTTGTGAGTCATGTAATGAACTGGTCCAGGGTCATTCTTTTGCATGTTGCTGTCCAGTTTTCCCAACACCATTTATTGAAGAGATTGTGTTTTTTCCACTGGATATTCTTTTCTGCTTTGTCTAAGATTAATTGACTTTATAGTTGTGGATTCATTTTTGGGTTTTCTGTTCTGTTCCATTGATCTATGTGTCCATTTTGTGCCAGCCACGATGTTTTATGTTTAAGAATGTTATCACAGCATTAATTTTAATAATGATATGTTTTTATCATATAGTCATTATAATAGTAATATGTGTATTTACCTAAATAGAGGATAACTGTGAAATGTGGAATAGCTACATGAGTAGAATATACAGGCTTAAAGTTTTTTTTGAAAGAACTATAAATAGCATTAAAGCATTAGTAATATGTTAGATGACAAAAGGAAAACACCATGTTGTATGTCACTATTTTGTTTAAAAAACAGAGTTGCATATAAAACTATAGAAGTAAATGTATCAAATACATGTTAGTTTAAAACTTATAGTATTTTTAATGCCATTCTGTATTCAAGTGTATTCAAATTCTCCATAGCAGTTGTTAAAGCTAGAAAATATTTTTGTAATTAATATAGACAATAATTGCCTTAAATAAAGAGTATATGCATAACTTTTTGTTGCAAATAAAAAAGAAATAAAGGAAGACAGCATGTACTTTACAACATCTCCTGAGAATCAAATAATAATTTTATTAACTTGCAATGTGATTTTTTATCGTATATAAGAAAAACATGAAGTTTAAAAGTTCTTGTCTTAAAAACTGCTATTGCTTTGAAGAATTAGCATAAATAGGAAAAGTTGTACATTATGGTTATGCAACATATATTGTGGTCATAAAATGAGATTTACTGAATGAAATTGCCTCTGGGTCAGGCATTGTACTAGACTCTGGGACTCAGTAAGGCCCTTGATCTTAGAAGGCTCACAGCCTAGTGGGAAAAACTCAAGCCAAGAATTATGAATCTACATGAAAATGTTATAGAAATATGTCCTTGGTGCTAGGGGTGCCCAGGAGATGATGCTTCCAACTGCATTAGAGAGAATACTGAGAATGCCGAAGAGAGCTCCTAGAAAAGGTGTTTCTTCAGCTCATTTTGAAAGGAAGAGTTAGGAGTTTATCTTGAGTCTCCATGGACATCTTAAACGTCTTCTATCTGAAACTGAGACAAGGGAAGCAGAATGGAAAGTTCACTTAGGAGATCTTGGCTGAACTTGTGGATCATGTCTTTCATCTCTTTGTATCTTCAAAGCTCTACATAGTGTCTAGCACATAATTGACAATAATTATTTTGTGAATAAGTGAATTGATTAATGAATGGCCTTCCAGGCAGAAGGCCAGCATTTGCAAAAAAAAGGTTTTACCCTGAGAGGCATTTAGAGATTAGGTTTGAAAGGAAGCAGATGACCAGTGATGAAAGTTCTTGAAGCAACTTATTGCTCCAAGCAATTGAAGAAGCTTATGCAGAGGAGGCTTGTGTCTTGTCACTCCTCAGCATTGTTGAGGATGGACTAAAATGAGGTGAAACTGAGAAAAGGAAACTAGTTACGAAGCTGTTGTAATAATACAGATAAAAATTAATTGGTGCCTGAAATAAAGCATTGATTATGGGGGTGAGTGAAAGACATTTGATTTGGCAGATGTTTAGGGAATAGGATTTGCATACTTAGTAATCCACTATATATGGGAGGAGGAGTAGGGTAGAGTACAGACAGGAATCTGGCAGGACTCCTTGGGTGTCAAGATAAGTGATATGGCCATCATGTAGCAAAGGAACAGAGAACAGGCCAAGCTTAAGAGAAAGATAATGTGATCCATTTTGGACAGAGCAAGTTTAAGGTACCTGTGCAGATCTCATGGAAATATCCCCTTGGCAATCAGAGATTACAAGATTGATGCTCAGGATAAGGATTTGGGCTCCTGGAGATAGAGATTTTGGTAATATCCACATGTAAAGAGTTGGAGCCATGGAAAAAGCTATACAAATTGTGCTGTAGTTAGGGACATAGTAGATTTAAGTATCTAAAAATGTGAAACTCTTTGTGGTTTTCTTTTGTAATTTCTTATTTTCTTTATCTTTTTTTGCTTTATTTCTAATTTTTTTCCTTTTATAGTTTATTGTTAAGTTGGTTTCCATATAACACCCAGTGCTCATCCCAACAAGTGCCCTCCTCCATGCCCATCACCCCCTTCCTCTCTCCTCCTCCCCCATCAGCCCTCAGTTGTTCTCAGTATTCAAGAGTCTCTCATGGTTTGCCTCCCTCCCTCTCCCCAACTATTTTTCCCCCTTCTCCTCCCCCATGATCCTCTGTTAAGTTTCTCCTGTTACACTTATGAGTGAAAACATATGGTGTCTGTCCTTCTCTGCCTGACTTATTTCTCTTAGCATGACACCCTTGAGTTCCATCCACATTACTACGAATGGCCAGATTTCATTCTTTCTCATTGTCATGTAGTATTCCATTGTATATATAAACCATATCTTCTTGATCCATTCATCAGTTGATGGACATTTAGGCTCTTTCCATGATTTGGCTATTGTTGAATGTGTTGCTATGAACATTGGGATACATCTGCCCCTCGGCATCAGCACTTCTGTATCCCTTGGATAAATTCCTAGCAGTGCTATTTCTGGGTCTCTTTTGTGATTTCTAATGATATTTTTATGTGAAATCTTTATAAAAATATGCAGATTTTAGCATCTCAAGTATTTTTAATGTAGACTTACTAAACTGAGACTCCAAATTTCATGGATTATAATACTTGGAATAACTGTGAAGTTGTTGCCTAGACCTAATCAGTCACTCTTACCTCATGTCTTTTACTTGCCAAAATAAAGAACTGCATATATTCTGCTTGCCAAGATAAAGTTATATTTTTAAAGGATGTTGTATATTTAACACCTTGTGCACTATTTAATATAAAAGAAACATGAACTTTCAATTAACCACTTTTCGTTTCAAGTTTTTAAAAAGTCAAAATTATTATGTTGATTTTTGTTGCAGAACTAATAAATCTTAGGATTACTAGTAAGTTAATATAATTGCTTTCAAGTTTACATGATTTTTTGTTTGTTGTCCTTTATCCTTAGTACTTTCACATCCTCTCCTGAGAACCAATAAAAATCATTTTATTAATTAACTGGTAATGTAATTGTTTATAATATGCAAAAAAAAACACATAAAAACAACAACCAAACTCATGATTTAAACACATAAAACCAAAAGCTAAAAAGTAAACTGTGAGGTTGCCTCATTTATGGAGTTCTGTCATCATCAGACTAGATGATAAATATTCTGACGGTGGAAATGGTACTGCGGTCCACTAAGAAGGCCCTGTCTACAGATGCAGAGAGGGACCCAGTTCAACGGTGATAAACTAATGACCTGACAGCAGAACCAGGCCAGTGAAGTGGGGCAAACTGTCCAAGCAGCCATGGACTACAAAAGAAAGCACTTGTGGAAGAGTTCTTCTAGTGCCTGTGTGTAAGAAGGAATACATAATTATGAGTAACAATCCATAGTTAGTTATTTAGACCTGTCCTGAGTCCACCTGCACCAGAACATCTGTGCTTTTGTAAAAGGTAGTAATTCAGTATAGTTAACCATATCTTCTATCCTGTCCTAAGAATCAGCACAAAGCAATCTCAAGGGAAAGGGGAGATTGAAGAAATAGTAACATTCAAAAGAAATTCTCAGCTATCCATAATACATTTAGTATAATTAGAGACTCTTGAATAAAAGAAGGAAACGTCATAGGATTTGAGATTTCTAAGAAGTGCCCACATGCACTTTGCCAAAAGAAGGCAAAAAGCATTTCAGCAAGGGATCCTGGAGAGGAGAATGAACAGAAGTCTTCCATTTCCATATCTAACTGATGTGAGTGGCGTAAAGAATCTGGATTCCAAATTAGATTTTGAAAGAAGGAGGACAATGAGCCATTGGTGCAGAAAACACAAGTCCAGACATATAGGCAGTTGTTTTAATATTGCCAGATATAGGGGTCACATTTCAATAGGTCTTTTCATGTAAACCAGATCATCACATCAACTTTGAAAACGAAAACGGTGGAGAAAATACTTGGCGCCTGGGTGGCTCAGTCGGTTAGTGTCTGACCCTTGATTTTGGCTCAGGTCATGATCATGGTTTGTGGGATTGAGCCCTGTGTCAGGCTAAGTGGTTGGGATTCTCTCTCACTCTCTCTGCCCCTTCCATTCTCTCTCTCTCTCTCTCTCTCTCCCAATTCTTCTCCCTCTCCCTCTCTCTCTCTCCCCCTCCCCTTTTCTCTCTCTCTCCTTCCCTCCTGCTCTCCCTCAAAATAAATAAATGAACATTAAAAACAAAGAAAATAATTGAGAGACCTTTATTTTTGTCTTTTGAGTCTTCTTTTTTTGGCAAGTAGAGTCCTTAAGTAGTGCTACTTTACCATTTCATGATTCCTGGCCATGCTAAATCACTGCCAAGAATCAAGCTTTGGGGTAGAGGCTATGGGTAATCTGTGTTTCTTATTGGGCAGATATCTTCTGGTCAAGATCTGGCTTTAGTGGCTAGGAGATGCCAGTGTTGTTGCTGTAATTAAGAAAGTAAAGTTTTTGTGGCACCTGACCATGTGGCTCAGTCAATTGAACGTCCAACTCTTGATTTTAGCTCAGGTCATGATCCCAGGGTCTTGGGATCAAGCCCACCCTGAGCTGAGTGTGGAGCCAGGTTAAGATTCTCTCTCTCCTCTGTCCCTACTCTTCTCTCTCTCTTTCAAATAATAAATAAATAAATAAATAGGTAAATAAATAAAAAGTAAAGTGTTCATGTTCAGAGCATACATCTTTGCCTTTCGTACAATGTCCATCTTCTTCATGATTTGCTTCTCATTCCAGGAAATTTAGGGGATTTAAAGCACATTAAATATTTTTCATTATATTTGAAGTTGTCAGTCAAAAAAGCAGTAATAGAAATCTGTGATTGCTAATTTATGTTATTCTGTAGATTTTCTTCTTTAGTAAAAAAATCATTTTATATGTTTTTGAAAACATACCACATACCTTTTTTAAATGCATCTGATAGAAATGTTACAAATCATTTGGTGCAGTGATACTCAAAACTGGTTAATCATCCTAATCACGTGGGAAATTTAAAAAAATGCACAGATTTCAGGGCTTTATCCCGGACCTGACTTAGAATATCTGAAAGCAGGGCTCAGGAATCTGCCTTTCCTGAAGTGAGTCTGGTGCTCACTTAGATTTGGATCTCGTTCACTTTCATCACATTGTCATCATCACTAACCCAGACTGCTTTTATAGATGGAGAAATCAACATCCATGGAAGGGTCATGGGGCATGCCCTAGGTCATGAGGTCAGGGAAGAGGCTGAGGACTGCTATCCTGAGCCTTAGTCCCATGTTTCATGTCCAGCATTTGTAGATGGCGTTTTCTGTGTCTCACCTGGGAGCTTTGGCGTTTTTTTTTTTTTTTTTTTTTTACCTTTCTGAATACCATTAAAAGCTTTCAGAAGTAACATATATTTATCTGCCTTTGGCTCTTAGAATGCATTCTGCTACTAAATATTTATTTATGTCCCTAGCCAACAAAATTTATCACAAATTAATGGAATATTGACAGGATTTAACAGTTTTGTGGAAAATATTATAAAATACATTTAAAATTTTTAAACATTTAATGATTTGGATAGTCTGAGATATGCACTCAGGAAAATATTTTTAATCATTGGATTAAGAAAATGGGGATTACGTCTTTGTCACTTTCAGATTAGTCAGCGTCTTCTAAATTTATTTTACATCATGAATTTGCAGGTCCTCATTCAATATAAACAGACTAGACCCCCTTTTGTTTTCATTTTGCAACCCCAGCACAATTCAAAATGTACCAGGTTGAATTCAGTTATTTCAGCTGCTAAGAACATCATTACTTTTTTCCTTTTTTCTCTTTGTTTTTTTGGTTTTTGTATTTTTGGGTTTTTTTGTTTGTTTTTTTTGAGAGAGAAAGAGAGAGCACAAGCAGGGGAGAGGGGCAAAGGGAGAGAGAGACAGTCTTAAGGAGAATCTCCAGGCTGAGCATGGAGCCCGATGTGGGGCTCCATCCCATGACTGCGAGATCATGACCTGAGCTGAAACCAAGAGTCTGATGCTCTGCTGACTGAACTACCCAGGCGCCCCTTAAGCAGTTTTTAAAATAGACAAATCAGTGGCATATTTTCCTCTTTCATAGTATTTTCTGTTCTTCTGAAAATTCTGAAAATGTTACAAATGTTTTTTTCTCTCACAATTCTTTCTGTTAGGGTTCTCCTTTCTGCTTCAAGTAATCCTCAGGGTAAAGACTGATTATATTTAACTGTTGTTAAAGAAGAAAACATGATACTAGAATGCAGTAATATAACATTTAAAGCTAGATCTAGGAATTATATCTTGACCATATTTATCATTGGTTATTCCTTTGATGGAGTAGTTTTCAGTTCTGTGGTATATAAAGGGGAACAAGAGCATCTGAGAGTTCACTTGAGCCACCTCACTGATGCTAGGAAAGAGAGAGGGGTTCAATTAGAACAGATTCAAAACATTGGGATTCCTTACCTGGGAAGGGAAGACAGTATGATTTAGTATCTCTTTTCAAATACACAAAAGATTATTTAAGGGCAATGATAACAAAATTGAACAAAAAGAAATTATATTAAATTATAATAAGCAGGAATTTGGGTATTAAAAAACACCATTGTTTAAGTATAAAACAATGGTAGAATTTACATTATTACGAATCTTAAAAATGTACAGGGACGCTGGGGTGACTCAGTCAGTTAAGCATCGGACTTTAGCTCAGGTCGTGATCTCACAGCTTGTGAGTTAGAGCCCCGTGTTGGGCTCTGTGCTGACAGTTGGGAGCCTAGAGCCTGCTCTGGATTACTTTGTCTTCCTCTCCCTCTCTGCCCCTCCCCTACTTGTGTTCTCTCTCTCTCTCTCTCTCTCTCTCTCTCTCTCTCTCTCTCAAAAATAAATAAAACTTTAAAAGAAAATGTATAGATACTTTCTTGGTTTTAATGATTGGCCATTGGCCTTCCCAGAAGATAAGGGGTTGTCAAGGCAAAGTTTCCTCCTGATGGTATGTGTGTGCCAATTTTCAGATACAAAATGAAGAGATTACTAGCCTAAAAGTATGTATGAGTTAGATTTTAGGTTAAATTACTATCCAGGGAGACCCCACAATATGGTAACTCAAACAGGTTAAAGTGTATTTATTTGTCATTTAATAGTATAGAGGTGGGCAGAATAGAGTCATCTCTGTGTCTATCATCTATCTCTGGGTGCCAAGAAATTTTCCAGGGGTTGCTATGCCAGCCAGCTGGGGAGAGAGGGTGGGGGATGGACTGGGAGAGTGTGCCGCATCGGAAGGTGCACATGTCACTTCCACTCCACCCTTTCCAGTAGAGATAAGACCCATGCCACTCTACGCTGCAAGGAGGCTAAGAAATACAGTCTCTACCTTGGAGCAGTATGATTGGCTAAATCTGGAAAATCTTATTATTAAAAAGGAGCAAATGAAAAAAGTTTCTTTTATGAAAAAGAGAGATTGTGCACTTAAACAATTAATATTTCACATTGTGTTTTCACAGTAATATTTTTTTTTTAAAGGAGAGCATAAAGTGCCTGCTGGCTCAGTCAGAAGCGCATGTGACTTTTGATTTCGAGGTCATGAGTTTGAGCCCCAAACTGGGTGTAGAGATTATAAAAATAAATAAACTTAAAAAATAAAATGCAAAAAGAAGAGCATGAATATTGATGGACAATTAGAATTCTCTACCGTAGCATGAAAAGGGTTTCAGGATTTGGATATAAAAGCAATATGACACTTTTAGATATGACAGTAAATTTACTGAATTCTATTTGCATAATACTTACACTTTATCAGGTGGAAAATCAAAAAGACCGGTAGGCAAACCCTGTGATACGCTCTTTTCTCTAAGAGTAATGCGTCTTCTCAGTAGCCCTCATTACATACCATTGCATTGAGATGACTCTAGCCATTTTGGAGTTGGTGAATAATTATCCTGAGATCTTTTTCTCTGTTAGGGAACCTAGCACACGTTAAACAAGTTCCCTTGTCCATAAAAACATTCTGAAATGCAAATCTCTAAACCTTAGAAGAAGTAGAAACAGGGCGGATGTTCAGGACTAGTTGTAATACATACCTGCATTAGCAAGGAAACTGCTGTAGCTGTGGACTCAAGAATCGGCATCTTAGCCACAGACAGGAAAGCTGCCAAATATGGTAGCCGCTACCACCACCATTACTTAGCATTCGCCTAATGGTAGTGGGCTAGACAGTAGAGACCACCGCTTTTGCCTGAAAACAAACAAAGCACTACCACACACTTCTAGCAGAGCCATATGGCTACTATTCATGATGTGCATTTTCTCCTTCAAGGTCCTATGAAGGTACATCAGGTTGGTGACTGCTCTGTCAGAAGTAGAAACTCTAGTTGCAAGATATAGTTTAGTCCTTTAGCCTCATGTGTACAGGAAGCCAGGCTAGAAGCAATTTAGAGTTCCATAGTATTTGCCATAGAGAGCCTCAGGTAGATGTTAGTCTGACATCTTGCCTTTATACTTGATATTGAGTATATGCATTTCTGGGAGAGAGCAACAAGCCAAAACTATGTCATGTTTAGTTTATGCTGGAAGCTAAAAGTTATTATTCCCAGGAAGTATGTCTCACCAAGCTGCAACTTTATTGAGTACTTGTCCTAGAAATTTCACTGTAATGAGAACAAAAGTAGTCATGAACTTTAGCTTATACTATTTCCAGAAATAGTTTAGAAATAATTCATATAGTTAAATGGTATAACTGTCAAATGGTTCCAAGTTCTTATTCCTACCCAAGACCAGAATTTTTCATACCTTTCCAATAATGCAAGATTTTTTTTTTGGCAAATGACTAAGCAGTAATAAGAGCATTGAGGTAGCAGATGGATTGCAAAAGCATTCTTTTCATTAGATCGTTTCAGGAAAGGGAATCTCTTATTCCCAAAGCAGCAGATAGGAATGATGGAATATATAATCCAAATTTAAATTATCCTCTGTATCACTCAGCTATTGCTGAGTTATCAAAAGCTACAAAATCTCAGTGACATACAACAATAATGATTTATTTCTCACACACCTGAGGGTCAGGTGGAGCAGCTCTGATGATGTTGGCTGGGTGGCTCTAAGCTGTAGGTTGGGTCCAGGTCTTTTTCACAGGTTCTCATCCTCATTGGACCAGCAGACTAGCCAGGTTATGTACTTTTAAAGCACAAATGGCAAAGGCACAAGAGAATAAGCAGAAACATCAATTACTTTTAAGGTCTAAGTTTGGCATACTTTCATTTTAGTGTACATTTTATTGACCAAAGAGAATCACATGTTCAAGTTCAAAGAGAAGGGGTTGGAAAGTATTAACTTCTTTTTGTGGAAGGAACTCTCAAGTTACATTGCAAAGAATATTGACACAGGCAATGGATGATGAGGAATTAGGGACTAAATCAAAGTCTGAATTATCAAAATACTGAGGGGAAATTCTGTGGAAATTCCAAATGCCTCTGTTTTTTTTTATTTGTGAGTAATAAATTATTGAGCCTAGCCTTTGTTTATATACTAGGATAATGTTTAATTAATCTCTATAATTGAAATATATAAATAAAATAGACTTCCTGGCTGAGAAGCTAAGAGAGAAGAGGATGATGCTACCCTCCCCCCAATTTGGTGAGAGTTGTAAAGATTTCATTATTGTCGTAGATTCTTTAAATCATTAAAAGGCAATTTAAAAAAATCTTGTCTCATAAGTACAGTGTTTACTCATGAAATCAGTCTAGGTTTGCACAATCTATTTGTTGTTAGACCTATGACTAATTGTAAAAAAGCCTATGATAATAGATAGGTTTTGTTGATAAAAGTGACAACTGAATTTATGTGATTCTTTTGACTTTTTCTTAATAAACATGATGAATAAGAATATGGTCTAATATATTCAATTTGATATTACTGGAGACTAGTAATGAATATAAGCTTCAAATTTAATTCTGAATGAAATAGATTTTTTATTGATATATAATTGATGAAAGACTTTGTGTCAGTTTTAGATATACAACATAATGATTCATTACTTGTATATATTGTGAAATGATCACCACAGTAACTTTATTTAACACTTATCATCAGGCATAGTTACAAATTTTTTTTCTTGTGATAAGAACTTTTAAGGTCTATTCTCTTAGCAACTTTCAAATATACAAGACAGTATTAACTATAATTGCTAAGCCGTACATTATCCCTAGGACTTATTTATTTTGTAACTGGAAGTTTGTACCTTTTGACCACCTTCACCCATTTTGCCCTTTGTCCCCCCACTCCTCACCTCTAGCAACCACCAATATGTTCTTTGAATCTGTAAGTTTAGGCTTTTTTTGGGGGGGGGTTCGTTTTTAGATTCAACATATAAATGAAATCATATGGTATTTATCTTCCTTTATCTGACTTATCTCACTTGGCATAGTGCACGCAAGGTCCATCCATGTTGTTGCAAATGGCGATATTTCATTTTTTTTTTTTATGGCTGAATAATATCCCGTGTGTGTGTGTGTGTGTGTGGTGTTTTTTTAAATCCATTCATCCATCTATTGATGGACACTTAGGTTGCTTCCATGTCTCGGCTATTCTAAGTAACACTGCAGTGAACATAGGATACAGGTATCTTTTCTGTTTAGTGTTAAGATTATTTTTCACAGTGTCTCAGAAGAAAGAGTAAGATAAATAACTTCTTAAAACTCAGAAATGACTAATAGTAAACTCTATTCTTAGGAAGCTATTCACTCTAATATCATGCTCATAACAGAAAACAATAATATAGAAACAGCACTTTACAGCAGACTGTAAGAAAATATACCAAAATTATAACTGTTGGCATTATGACTTTTTTTCTTCTTCACAGTAATTTTAATTACAACAACAGCTGTTGTTGAGCTCTTGTCAAAAACTGGCACAGTCCTGGGGCTCCTGGGTGGCTCAGTTGGTTAAGCCTCTGACTCTTGATTTCAGCTCCGGTCATGATCATGGTTTGAGCCCTGCATTGGGCTCTGCACTGACAGTGTGGAGCCTGCTTGGGATTCTCTCTCTCCTTCTCTCTCTGCTCCTACAAGCTCTCTCGCTCTCTCGCTCTCTCTTTCTCAAAAATAAATAAATAAAAATTTTAAAAAACCTTGCACAATCCTAAGTACTTTAGATGTATTATTTGATTTAATTTGTGAACAACCTGATGAGGGAAAAATTCTTTTTTCCTTTTTCTTTCTTTCCCTTCCTCCCTGATTTTTTCTTTCTATTGAAGTATAGTTGGGACACAGTGTTACATTAGCTTTAGGAGTTCAACATAGTGATTCAACAACTTAGTTTATGCTGTATGCTCACCACAAGTGTAGCTACCATCTGTCACCATACAACACTATTACAGTACCCTTAACTAAAATTCCTATGTGGTATCTTTCAGCCCTGTGATTTATTCATTCCATACTTGCAATCCTGTACCCCCATCAGTCCCCTTCACCCATTTTGTCCCTCTCCCTCCCCTCTGGCAACCATCACTTTGTTCTCTGTATTTGTGGGTCTCTTCCTGCTTTTTTGTTTGTTCATTTGTTTTGTTTTTTAGATTCCACATATAAATGAAATCTTATGGTATTTGTCTGTGTCTGACTTATTTCACTCAGCATAATACCCTCTAGGTACAACCAGGTGGTCATAAAGGTCAAAACCTCATTCTTTTTTATGGCTCAGTATTACTCCCTTATATATTTATTACCACATCATCTTTAAGGTAGAACTTACTGTCTTTATTTTACAGATGAGGAAACATGCAGCAGATAGGTTCATGTGCTTCAAGTGATCTATAATTCACATTACAGTATTTTAAAAATGGAAGTAAAATGATAACCTTTTTAAAAATTTTTTATGTTTATTTTTGAGAGAGAGAGAGAGAGATTGTGAGCAGGGGAGGGGCAAAGAGAGAGAGGGAGACACAGAATCTGAAGCAGGCTCCAGGCTCCAAGCTGTCAGCTCAGAGCCTAACATGGGGCCCGACCCCACAGACTGTGAGATCATGACCTGAGCCGAAGTTGGACGCTTAACTGACTGAGCCACCCAGGTGCCCCAATAATAACCTTTCAAAGCAAGAAAATTGTACCGTCTTCAGAGTAACAATTTGTAAACAATCTAACCTGTACCATTTGTTAAGCTTTTTCTCCAGGACTGTACTGTGCTGTATTTTTAGAAAGACAGAGTTCCAGCACCTTCCTCGGGCAAGTCCTTTAACATCTCAGAGCCTCTGTTTCCTCATGTAAAATGACTCTAATTACTTGCCCTACTTCTTAAAATTTTTGAGGGGATTGTATGAAATATGTGAAAATAACTTGTAAGTCAAAGTACCATATAATAAATTAAAATTTATTATTTTAAGTCGAGATAAAAATTTGGGTGGCTCAGTCAGTTGAGTGTCGATTTCCTCTCAGGTCATGATCTTGAGGTTTGTGAGTTTGAGCCATGCATCAGGCTGTCTGCTCTCAGTGCAGAGCCCACTTGGGATCCTCTCTCTCCCTCTCTCTTTCTGCCCCTCCCCTGCTCATGTATGTGTGCTTTTTTCCTCTCTCAATAAATACATAAAAACATTTGCAGCTAGAAAATTATAATTAGATGGTTCCTAGATAACACATGACACATTCATTGTCCAAACTTTAGGATAAAAATATGCAAAGCTAGTACTTACTCAGAAAATCAAACTGTGATATAAATACGGCATCGAGTTCAATTTTTACTCAGTGGTACATAAATTGGGAGTGTTGTGACTAAATCCAACTCTGCTTTCTAAGACACAGTTATTTAATACAAATAATATTTAGTAAATGATATCTTTATTTAAATGACATTTTGCATTGTCATTTATTAGTGCCAGTTTCGCATAAAGGTCTGTAGAGTTAGGATTTTTAATATTAAATAATAGTTAAGAAAGGGAAAGACTTGTTTGTTCACTGCTACATCCATCCCCATTGCCTAAAACATTGAGACATAAGTATTTCTTGAAAGATTGAATGAAAGAATACTCCAGTATTTGGAGGAGAGAATTTAAGAACAGGTGTAATACATGATACATGAAAATGTTAAGCACAAATACTCATAATATGTGTAATATTCTGAAATTTCTTTGGCTCACATATGTTTGGCAGATTTAACATTTCTTTTTATTTGCTTTACTTAGGGACGTGCTGCCCTAACACAAGAGAAGAAGGAATTTGCCCATGAACATGAAGAAATGAAGAACCTAGAAGCCATTGTTCAAGAAATAAAACCAACTGCCCTCATAGGTAAACTTCTCCCTCTTTCCCATAAACCCCATCCCAACCCCATTTTGGCCTGATTCATTTTCTTATTGATTTTTGAGGCATAATTTAGCTTTTTGAAAATTTACCCATTGGAATTCACAAACAAAATTACACATTCACTGAATCAACAGTACCCCAATGGACGCCTAGATTTGTAAATATAGTACTGTCTTCTCAGTCCTACAGATTCCAGCTGCAGTGTGTGGCCCCCTCTGCTAACTCTGTCAGCCTGTTAATCCTTGGCATATTCGGCACTTTCCCCAGGCTTGATTACTCCAGATAGACAGTGGTTCTCAAATGGAGTGGCTTTGCCCCCAAAGAAACATTTGGCAATGTCTGGAGATGTTTTTGGTTGTTACGACTTTGGAAAGGGTTGGGGGAGGAGTGGTCAGGGCTACTGACATCTAGTGGGTAGAGATGGGATGGTACTCAAAGTCCTATAGTGCACAGGAAAGCACCGCCCCCTTCCTCCCCTCAACACACAAATTATCCACCCACAATGTTACTATTCTGGAGGTTGAGAAATACTGCACTAATTGGTAGACCCTCTCTGAAGACAGGGACCGAATTTATATTCCTCATAGCACTTAACACAGTGCTTACACAGTGCATGTGCACACATGATGTTTAATATGGTCAAATTTAATGTATCTAAAAAAACTCAGGAGGTTATGAAACTTTATACCGTATTTTGTGTGTATAGAATGTCAGTTCTTACTTTATATCATACTCCACTCCTGGAAGCTCTTGTAAACAGGACACTATTGAGAACAATGATGATAATAACAGAAACAAATACTCCATAGCAGAAACTGTAATAGGCCTTGTTTTTTACAAAATACATTGTATCAGGAGTCTGATTTTTTTTTTCATTTCCGTCATGTTAATTGCTTTATTCTTCTATTAGGATTCTTTCAGTGAGTGATACTTCAGTTTTACAATTGAATTTGATGGTTGTCTTAAGTGTTAGCACTGGTTTATGAAACATAATTACTTTATAACCTGAGAGACTGGAATATACTCCTAGAATTGTTTATAGAGAGATAATGTATAGTAGGCATATTTCCTGACATCAATGTCTGTAATCAAAGTACCTAGTGATTTGGTCACTGACTCAGTATATTATGAGCCAGACATTAGATCTGTGATGTTTTGTATAGATACTTGGAGATTTGTAACCCTGAAGACCATTGGCATTAACAAGCGTATCTCTTTTTGTCGCTCTTAATGCAAATATTCTATATTTTGTTTAGGGCCTATCGGAAAATGACCTGACCTGTCTCGTTGTTTTGAGGGCACGGACTTCTTACTTAACTAAACACTGATAGTCGATTCACTGGCTTCTCATTTCTACATTAGGAGTTGCTGCAATTGGTGGTGCATTCTCAGAACAAATTCTCAAAGATATGGCTGCCTTCAATGAACGGCCCATTATTTTTGCTTTGAGTAATCCGACTAGCAAAGCAGAATGTACTGCAGAGCAGTGCTATAAACTAACCAAGGTAAAGCAAGAGTGTAACTTTTCTCCCCCCCCCCCCCATTCCCCAGCTCTGCCAATGCTGGCACAAAGTCTGATATTTTAATACTCTAATTCTGAATCGTTATAGAGGAACCAAGGATATCTATTATTCTTACCACTTAATCTTTAAAAATTAAACAACCAAGATTGAAAGAAATGTGAATAGGTCAAAGAGGTTAAGAACTATTGCCTCTTCTAGAATGTTGTGTAAATCTTCCTCTTCAGTAAAACAAAATAAACTTTGTAAAGTTTACTGATATTTTATTTCAAGTGATTTGGAAGCATCTAAGACTTAAATATAAAAGCTAAAAAGGAAAAATTTTAATTCTAGGTGCTTATTAAAATAACTTTTAACTAGCTATTTCTGAATATTGAAGCATACAGTATAAAACCTCAGTCTTATTTTCATTTTGCTAAATCCCAGGTTTGGATTTTGATGCCATGGGTGGTACATTTGGGCAGCTGTTTTGACATTTAGTCAGTTTGGGATAGAAGTCCTGGAAGCTTCAACTCTTTACTGTTTCCAAAAGAGTGGCTTATTTTATACTGTGTTCATATTAATATATATTTGACTGATAGGTTGACAATAGCCTGTTTTTCCTTCAAAGACTTGAAAATGTCATTATAACAAAATAGAGGTTGAGTCATATGTATCTAACACTTTTATTTTGGAAAGAAATCAAAAATAAACTAGAAAAAGTAAACACGACACAAAGTTAGGTCACTCTGTACAAATCAGAAATTGATGGCTTCACTTCCTTAATATTATTACCTTAAATGCCCATTACTAGAATTAATGAAATGTTGGCAAGGAGCCACTCCATCGCCTGTCTCTCTTAATTTGGGATGGCAGCAGTGTCCTCAGTTTTAATTTTCAGCCCATCTCTAGATTGAGAAATTTGCCTGACATCCCTCAGTAGTCCTTAAATTTTTAAAAGGGGAAGAAAACAAACAAACAAACCTGTGAGCAATAAAATTTTAGCATGGTGCACAAATAATAAAATTTTAGCATAGTAGACAAATGATAAATGTTTTTGTAATTATTTTGTCATATATCTCAGTAGGTGTCAAGAGTTTATAGACTCATCAGTAATAGAAATAAACAAAATTAGCCAAATTTATGTAATTGTTTTTAAATTAAAAAAATTTTTTTAATGTTTAAAAGAATTTTTTTAATGTTTATTTATTTTTGAGAGAGACAGAGTATAAGTGGGAGATGGGCAGAGAGAGAGAGGGAGGCACAGAATCCAAAGCAGGCTCCAGATTCTGAGCTCTCAACACAGAGCCCGATGCAGGGCTCGAACCCATGAGCCATGAGATCATGACCTGAGCTGTAGTCAGACGCTTAACCGACTGAACCACCCAGGTGCTCCGTAATTGTGTTTTTAAATTTGAGTATGTCTGATATAAATGGCCTAAACTTTTTCTTATCATCTTGACTGATGTTCTGTGTTGTTAAAAAAAAAAAAAAAAAGGAAATAAAATCAAAAGTCATTTTGAGGCTGAAAATTTAAACACTGGTTTAGCCAAAGGATTACAGAACAAGCAAAGGTCTGTCTGTGCCTATGAGTCTCTGCTGCTTTAGGCACAGGGGAAAGGTCATCAGGAAAGGTTAAAAATAGAAATACAGGAAGATTGTTGAATCATGAAAAACTATAATCCAGAAATTGTATGGAGAGATTTTCTTCTCCATATTACCACTCTATGTACGCAAGAATGTTTAGCTATCACTTATTGAATGCTGTTCTCATAAAATACGATGATTATAAATTTCACTTCCAGTAGGCAGGAAGTGAAAACAGGGAGGGAGATAAATGAGCATGTATCCATGTTGCAGGTCTTTTTCTTAAATATAGTTTTCAAAGATATATTATATATATGTATGTATATATCAAGTAATAGTTAAGTTACATTAGAAAGTTGCGTGTAGGAACACCTGGGTGGCTCTGTCAGTTAAGTGTCCGACTTTGGCCTCAGGTTATAATCTCGAAGTTTGTGAGTTTGAGCCGTGTCGAGCTCTATGCTGACAGCTCAGAACCTGGAGCCTGCTTTGGATTCTGTGTCTCCCTCTCCCTCTGTTCTTCCCCCACTCATGCTCTATTCTCTCAAAAATAAACATTTTTAAAAAATTAAAGAAAAATGTGTAGATCCCCTAAATTCTAATCTAAAATGTCATACTTTCCAGTACTCTAATGTTAACCTATCATTTTTTTCAGCTTCAGAAGTCTGTAATCTGAGGCCCTTATAGAAATGGTTGATAGGCTTCTGGGTTGGACCCCTGCAGAGAATAGAGTGGTGGTCTTGGAGTATCTTATGCTTTGCACACATCTGTGAGGAGTAGAGAGGGAGGCAGAGAATAGTAGTCATCACCCACTCCAGAACTTACTGCCAACATCATAAAAGCTTGCCCCGACTTTATTAGAGAGTTAATGAAAATTAGTCTTCTTTCTAAATACTCAGTACTTTAACTATGGGGTAGTTCTGTTATGATACATTTGTTTTAAAATACCGTGCTTCTTTTTTAAAGTCAGTTGTGTGTCTGTGTCGTAGGGGCGTGCGATTTTTGCCAGTGGCAGTCCTTTTGATCCAGTCACCCTTCCAGATGGACGGACCCTATATCCTGGCCAAGGAAACAATTCATATGTGTTTCCTGGAGTCGCTCTTGGTGTTGTGGCTTGTGGATTGAGACATATCACAGATGAGATTTTTCTCACAACTGCTGAGGTATTGTAACTATTCTGTATTCACCAAGGCTGTAAAACGCCAGAGGAGCTCAGTGTGGGTTGTTTAATGATTTATTTATATAGCGTCTCAGCTCCCTCCCTATGAGGTACAAAGTCTGAGGAAGAGAAAATCTCTCCTAGTGGAGAATAAGAGGTAGGTAGCAGGTTCATATTGGAGTCACTAGTAAAAGACTCTTCTTCAGTAGCTAGTAAAAAACTGCTCTGATCTCTTTCAAGGAACTCTTCCTTCTTCATACTTGCAATCAAATTCTGTGACCGTAGTGACACAATTGAAAATACGGTTTCCAAATCATAATGAAGCAGTAAATACTTCTCCAAACTTTCCTAAATAACAGCATTTAGAAGGTTTAAAATGAAAGTCTGATTCAGTATAGTGAAGACGTGTTTATCATTGAGGGTGCAGGGCAGAAAACAGAAACTGCTCTAATATTTTAAGCAGAAAGAAAATTATAACAGGGAATTAGTGTTTATAAGCTCATTTAAAGGACAGATGTGGGTTTGAGTGTGGGCCTTCAGGAAAGATTCTCCGAACATCACACGACAGACCCAGTAGGGTCTGGTGAGCTGTTCTTAAGAAGTGAAGGCTCTGAAACTTTACCTTAGTTGCAAGCTAACGAGTTAGCCTGCCACAGTTTCATGGATGCTGGCCAGAGACCCAAAACCCTTAGGTCAGAGACAAAGACTTTATTATTTATGGCACAAGAGGTACCATAAACTTCAGGCTCCTATCAGTTCCCCTTCCTCCCCACACTTCAGGGGGACGATACAGTGATTGGGCATATATCTTTAAAATCATGAGCTTTTGATAATCAGAATGTTCATCTGGTTGATACCATGTTTGAGCAGGATGCAGTTCACGGATGAGAAATTTGAGTGAATTTCTTCTGAAATCAAACCACTGTACAACATGATAACTGAACTGAACCAAATAAAAGGTGATTAAAATTCAAATATCTTCATCCTGCGAACATGCTATTCTTTCTGTTTTGAAGAGGAACTCGGAGAATATAGATAAAGAGTCTTCTGTTATTGTTGTGGTCTCAGGAGTAGAATCCCATCATTTAGTGCCTGGCATCATTCTGTGAGTAGGAATTGAAGGCTGTAATGTTCTGCTCCTTTCTTTCTCTTTATGGCAGTAAAAGCATGGCAGCTGGTGTCCCAGAGTTTAACTCATAAAATCTTGTTGAACATAAGTAGGTAGCTAATCAATAAGAGAGCTTTTCAAAGCTGTTCACACATTAAGGAAAATATAATTATTGTTCTGTATGACAGACACATCAAAGGGGGAAAAAAAGATCTTTTACTCATTGTAGCCCATGTTTGCTTTCCTAAATAACTCCAGCACCATCTAGTGACAAACTTCATGAAAAAAAATCCTTCCATTTACCATCCAGGCAAAGTAATAATGACTATAAAAAAATTTAGGAGAAAAAATGTAGTGTCAGCAGTGTTCTTAGAGCTAGTGATCTCTCTGACTACATCTTCTGGCCTTTCCACTGGTTTTCTCTTAGGCTTCAACACAACAGTCTTGTTTTTCAGACCACCTCCTTGTTTACTTTATCTTCTTTTCATGTCTCTTTTAACTAAGAGGTTTTTTCTAGCATTCATTTTTTTTTTGTCCCAACTCTTTTCTTCCCTTTTCCTTATGCTTTCAGAGATCTCATCCATTCTCTGGTTTCTATAATCTTAATTCTAGAAGTGGCCAAATCTGTGTATCTCTAATCTCATCTTTTAACATGTCTCCAGTTACCTGATGGATATTTCCATGGAAATGCTCTGCGGTTTCCTTAAACACAAAACGCATAAAACCATACTTCTCACCTTCCTTCACCCTCAATATTTACATTGTGTTTAGTGATACTCCCTTCTAAGCAGACACCAAAACTTAGAAGCCTGACATTCTTTCATTCTTCCTGGTCCCAAAGCGTCAAACACACTCTGCATGCACACACCTTAACTGCTCTATTATCCTGCCTGGAAAATTCTGTGAACTATTCTCCGCCTATCTAAGCCTATCCTTCTGGTCACTTCACTCCCCACCTCATGCTGGAATCCTTTGGTGACTACCGTGGCTCATCTTGAGAAAATTAGGCTTAGGAAGGTTAATTAATTTGCCCATATTCAAACAAATAGTAATTATTGCAGTTAGAATTTTAATATAGACCTACCTCACATCACAGCCTGAGCTTTCAACCACCATGCTGTCATAACAAATAGGTTTCGGGCTTTCCTGGTACTCTAGCAACCTTCTGAACCTCCTCTGCTAGGTCAGCCCTCCTGGGAATAGACTCCTCACCTCCTGTCCACGTTTGAGAGGCAAGCCTTGTCTGCCTGTCCTTACACCATTCCTCCTGAATCACCTGCTCTATGTCCTCTCACCTGCCTCACCCCTTTCTGAGGTCTTCCTAGGGGACTCTAGAGATGGTCACCACAGACAACAGTATCTGGAGGAAACTTTGATTCATTTAAGTCACTGGATAACTGAAAATCCAGCTGCTGTTACATTGCCAAAATGAAATGAAAAGAGATAATTTGAAAGTGGACACAGTGTAGTTAGAGAGACACCAGTGGCATATCAAAAGCAGCAAATAGTTCTTGAGTGAATGAGCTAATAGGAGAGAGTGACATTAAGACTCTTGTATACTCTCCCCTTTCCCCCCAGATCAGTCTCTTCCATGTTAGTGATTTAATTCCTAACATTAGGCTCCCCTGGTCACCTGGGTGCTCTTTGACTCTGTTCCACGGTATCTCAGTTCTCTGTGTGTGACAGGCATACCTGGAGAGCGAAGATTCAGACTGATTGTTCTTTACTCAGCAGTCTTCTAACTGTCCCCAGTCTTTTTAAAATGATATTGTGCAACATCTCAGAGAAGAAGCAATGATGTTGGACACCAATGATGGAGGAACAGTATACCTATTATCTCATAGAAATAATGTGCAGTTGATTGGTTATAGAACTTGCCTCCAAATCAAAAAGCTAATAAGCGGATATATTGTAGAGCTAGATCTGGCCCCCAGAGCTGTTTTACTTCCATTCTGCCATGGTGTCTGCCTCTCTGTTTTTTAAAAGTGAAATAGCTAAGAGGGGCACCTGGGCTCAGTCGGTTGAGCGTCCTACTCTTAATATCCTCTCAGGTCATGATCTGAGAGGTAGTGAGATTGAGCCCCGTGTCAGGTTCTGTGCTGAGTGTGTATTGGGATTCTCTCTTTCTCTCTGCCTCTGCCCCGCCCCCACGACTTGTGTGTGTGCACGTGTGTGCATATGTAAGCGTGCATGCTCTCTCAAAATAAATAAACGTTAAACAAAAAGTGAAATAGTTAAGACATACCAGACATTTACTTTCTCAGACAATGTGGTAAATTCCTTACTGTCATTTATTTTGTTTAATCTCATGAATTAGGAATTGTTAGTAGTCTTCTATCACCAAAGAGAAAACAAGGCTTAGGAAGGTTAATTAATTTGCCCATATTCAAACAAATAGTAATTATTGCAGTTAGAATTTGAATATAGACCTACCTCACATCCAGCCTGAGCTTTCAACCACCATATGCTGTCATAGCCTTTCAAGACCGAGCTACTCATTTTTCCTCTGCTCAGTTAAATAACAGTGCTAAATACCATGCAGGTTTTTGCTTTAACTTCTGAGAAATGCCACCTGATTTGAATCTGCTAAAAATCCTTTGCAGGACAAGAAGTAACAGGATTTTGTAAGCCGCCTAAATTCAATGGGGCATCAACATAAAATGGTTTTATTTTGCCTGACAATAACTGTTTCGAATAATTCTCCATCGAGTCTCTCTTTTCTTTCTCTTCATGACATCTCAGTAACTTTCAATTCCATTTCAATTCACCCATTCTTTGAACAGGTATTAATTAAGTATCTGCTATGTGCTAGGCATTATTCTGGGTGCTGGGGAATACATCAGTGAACAATAATTAAACATGTGTTCCATTCAGAATTTGTATCCAATTCAAGGATCATCTCTTGTGCCTTCCGTACAAGAGGCCTGCAGCAGCAGCTGGCAGAGGGCCCCTTCTCTTTTACTCTTCTCCCATCCCGGCACCTTGGGGGCTCAGGGGAAAGGGTGCAGCTAGGCTCTGAAAACCTCCTCCCCCTTCTTATCAAGGCCTGTTTCCTCAAATGGGTTGGAAACAGAAAGGAAGGGTATGGAAAAGGGCAAACATGTCTTGTCTTGTCTTTTCTTTTCTTCCCTTTTCTTTTCTTTTTTCTCTTTTCTTTTTTCTTTTTTTAGAGAGCACATGAGCAGGGGAGAAGGGTAGAGGGGGGGGGGAGAGAGAGAGAGAGAGAGAGAGAGAGAGAGAATCCTAAGCAGGTTCCAGTGCAGAGCCCAACACAGGGCTCCATCCCATGATCCTGGGATCATGGCCACAGCCGAAATCAAGAGCCAGCCATTCAACCGACTGAGCCATCCATCCAGGCACCCCAAACATGCCTTTTATTAACTCTCCACTTTTTCAGGCCATCGAACCATCTGAGGCAGGGGCCCATATCTGGCTTTCTCATGGGGTATGTGTACAGAGTATAGAGGACCTTTGGGGCCCTCTGTAGCATGACATGAGAGACCCGGCTCCAGTTCGGCATCCTCCCCTTGCTCAGCGTTCCCAGCCTGTGAGATCCTCCTCGCTGGTGGAAACTTGGCCTTGGAAGCTCATGCCTTCTGGGGGCACAGGCTCCTCCCCAGCAGCGACCCCCCCCCATCTTTCTGTCTGATCTTCCTTTCCCATTCTCTTCACCTCTACTTACATGAACATGTCTGTAACTGCTCAAGCTAAGTGAGGAAGAGAATGCCAAACCTCAGGCTTTCGAGAGGAGGCAGTGTGCAAGAAGAAGAGGGGGAGGAAAGCCGCTGCATTACCCACTAGGCCAAATTATGGTTTTGGTGACTCTCCCCGATTCTCCCTATCTCAGCCTTCTGCAAAGGGGTGGCTGTGTTTGTGGGGGTGGCAGGGCCGATTCCACCACCTCTTGGGTTCTGAGGGACATGGCGGTCCCCACTTGGTGGCTTCATTATAATGTGGAACATTTAATTCTAGTGTTCTAGTGTTGGGGGCCCTGATCACCAATTCTGGGGCAAAGGAGAAGTTTTGCTCAACATCCTGTTATAAAGGCAAGAAATAAAGGACTTAAACAATGTCTTCATTATAAAATTCTTTGTGATCAGCTTACTGTAATTTTAATTATACATTATATTTTACATAATATGCAATATTATATTAATCAAACAGCAGTTATACTGGTAACTGTATCTTGCTCTCCCTACACCCCACACCTCTGCCTAAATGTCCTCATGCAGAAGTCCTCAGTCACCTATAGGATTTAACCAAAATTCCTTAATTTGGCATTGACAGTGCTCCAATCCTTATTCTCTATTCACACCCCTCTTTGTTCCCCCAGATCAGGACACTGGGATTCACTGAGTCCAGCTCATACATATCTGTCTTTGGTCTGAGTCTGTCTTCTTTCTGGAGTGCCCACCACCCCCTTCCCTTTTGTCTGACTCCTAGCTCTCCTTCAGTCCCATACTCAAACTCCCTCCACTGTACCTCTGGATTTCTTAACACTCACATTTCACCTTTGGCCTAGGCTCTCCTCTCTTCAATATTGCCGTTTTTTTCCTCACTAACTTATAATTCTCTCAAGGGCAGGAACTGCTTTTTTATCCTCTGTCAGTGTTACACTTGCTCAGTGTCTTCCGTATTTGCTGATGGCAATAAAAAAAATTGCAGAACTCATTTGATGATTCAAAAAATCTAAGATATTAAGAGATTCTGAAAAATTAGTGTTTGCTTATGTAAAATGTTTCAAATAAGGAAGAATTTTCTACTTCCTGTCTGCACCCTCAGGGCTATTAAATAATAGAGCCAGCCATACACACTGCTTTAGACTTGCCACACTGAAATACCTAATTAAATCAAAGTCCTAGAGCTGGAGGGAACTTCACTATTGCCAGTCTACCTCTGTTCCCCAGAAGGTTCAGCAAATAACGTAGCATGTAGAACTTTATTGTTGAGCCATTTGAGAACAACTTACATTATCATGTCCCTTTACATGCCCCTTCAGAACATGTTTTTACATGATCTCTGTACCATTTTCAATTCAAGAACTTTAACACTGATATAATATTATTATCTAATGCACAGTCCAAATTTAAATTTTGCCAATTATCCATTAAAAAAAAGGCCTTTATAGCCTCTAGACTAATCCTTTAATCTACAAGAATATTTCAGTCTTTCCTTTATGGCACTGACATTTTGGAGCACACAGGCCAGTTGTTTTTTACAATGTTCCCCACTTTGGGTTTATCTGATTGTTTCCTCATGATTGAATTCAAGTTATGCAGTTTTGTTAGGAGTACTAAATGCCTAATGATTGCATCCTTCTCAGTGCATCACATCAGGAGGCATGTAATGTCAATCTGTCTCATTAAAAAAAAATTACTGAGGTATGATTGACATAACAAAAAGCTGTACATATTTAATCACACAACTTCATCACCAAAATATATGCCATAAATATATCCATCACTGCCAAATGCTCTTTCTTCCTCTGTTTATTATTGTGTGTGTGTGTGTGTGTGTGTGAGAGAGAGAGAGAGAGAGACAGAGAGAGAGAGAGCGCGCGCATGGGAGAGAAGGAGGTAAGAACACTTACTATAATAAGATTTATCCTCTTAGCAGATTTTTTAAGTATTTGCTATTTGATTGAGAAATGGGGAGTTGTCTGGGAACAGCAAATGTTGAGGCCAGTTAGATGATTCAGAGAATCCAGAATCTGGGTAAACTGAAATCCTACTTGCAATGTGACTCCAAAATGGCTTTTTCAGCTCCCTGCTCTACCTCTTGTGCCAGAATATGTGAGCTGGGAGAAGCAGCGTTATCAGCCTTGGATCCCTTCCCTCCTGTACTCTCAGCGTCGTTGTGCATCACTTCTGTCATCCTTCGCTGCCTTCCCACACCCCTCTCTCCCCTGTTCCCTAGCGTATCAGATGGAAAAGCTTTCATGGCACAGTAGAAAAGGAATTGGAGTAAGAGGTGGTGCAGATTCTATTCCCTTCTTTACTAATGGAGTAATCCCACGAATCACCAAGTCTTCTGGGCTCAGTTTCCCCTTCGACAAAGGGAGAGACAAAATTAGGTGATCATATTAATGTGACCTGCTTCCATA
>CM053577.1:73065845-73190510 GCA_028646485.1 Cryptoprocta ferox
CCTGTTCCCTAGCGTATCAGATGGAAAAGCTTTCATGGCACAGTAGAAAAGGAATTGGAGTAAGAGGTGGTGCAGATTCTATTCCCTTCTTTACTAATGGAGTAATCCCACGAATCACCAAGTCTTCTGGGCTCAGTTTCCCCTTCGACAAAGGGAGAGACAAAATTAGGTGATCATATTAATGTGACCTGCTTCCATACATGACCATATGTGACCATTCACCTAGTTATCCTCATAACCATCACATTGTATAGTGTGAAGTCAAAACATATTTGTCTTTCTTTTTTTGAAAGGTTATAGCCCAGCAAGTATCAGATAAACACTTGGAAGAGGGCCGGCTTTATCCTCCTTTGGACACCATTAGAGCTGTTTCTCTGAAAATTGCAGCAAAGGTAAAACCACTCTTTTTCAAGTCTTATTTTTTTCTTCCTTCTATTGCTAAATATGCATTTTAGGTACTAAAAATCACTTCACTTCCTTGAAATGTATATCTGTATCAACTTATTTTGTAGAAGTCAGAGAAATGAGACACAGTGCTTTAGCAGGGCTTAGGAACTACAGTTCATCCCTAGGAATGGAAGAATTGGGCTGAATCAGATTATCTTGGGCGTTATAGAATGCTTAGCATACCTGGCCTCTACCCACCAGATGTCAGCAGCCTCTGCCCAGTTGTGACAACCAAAAATGTCTCCAGACATTGCCAACTATCCCCTCAGGGGAAAAATTGCTTTTTGGTTGAAAATCAAAACTATTAGCAAATTTACCAAAACAGTACCATATTTAGGATTTACATATCATTATTTGTCTTGTTGATTGAGGGCATATGCTTCAAAAACCAAGTAATCCTTCAAAAAACTGTAGATAATCTGCTTGGTTATCTATTCATGAAAGAGTATACTCTTATTTTCTACTATTTATATCTCCTAATTTTTAACTAGTTTGAATGGTTAATACACTGAACAGTACATTATTATGTTAAATTCATTTTGAAGATTTAAACAAAATGATGTTGGGGCGCCTGGGTGGCTCAGTTGGTTAAGCGTCGACTTCAGCTCAGGTTATGATCTCATGGTTCGTGAGTTCAAGCCCCACATTGGGCTTTGTGCTGACAGCTGAGAGCCTGGAGCCTGCTTTGGATTCTGTGTCTCCCCCTCTCTCTGCCCTTCCCCTGCTCTCACTCTGTCTTTCTCTCTCTCAAAAATAAACAAATATGAGTGAAAAGGTGTTAGCTTATGATTAGAGGAGAAAGTATAAAAGCAAAGGATATCAGGGAAGTTCAGAAAGACTCAGATATTCTACCTAGAATCATGGGGAAACACAGAGTGCAGAGACAGAAACTGGGAAATCAGAACAAAGAATCAGGTTGAGGAAGTAAGATGATGTAAAGTGACCTGCAAGTTTGAGGTTTCAGAGCACATTCACATACAATTCATACAATTCCAGCCAGTCAGTGGAAATGGTTGAAACTTAAAGAGACGCTAGATATAAAGATGTGGGAACTATTTTTCATGTGGTAACAGGGGAAGCGCCAGGAGTGTGTGGAGCTACCAGGACAGCAAGTATAGACAGGTCAGAACTGAGGATCGAATATGGTTTGTTACTCTGTCCAGAGCATAGAGGCAAGAAGCCAGTGAAGGGAAGTTGGGATTTTAAGAAGAGACTTAGAACTGAGCAGCATGTCAGAAATTAGACAAGACACAGTGTCAAGATGGGAGTGGAAGTTGTGGTCAACACCGATGTCCTGGTGAGAAGAACAGGTGAACTTTCAGTATCTACAGAGTTAGCAGGACCTTTTACAAAAGTACTTTCAGTAGCACAGAAGTTATTGGGGAGAATTAGGAAAGCACCAGAGTACAAACTGCTCTTGCAGACTCTGGCGTTGAGGGTGGAGACCTCACTGAGAGGAGGGTGTCACTGATACAGTATGTCCTGGGACCAGAACGAGGGGTGAACTTCCACACAGTATGTGTCGGGAATGAAATGATGTTTTTTCTTGTAAAAGTAGTATAACTATTGCTAACAGGCACAAAGGGTCTCTGGGGTGATGGAATTGTTCTAAAAATGGATTTGGTAACAGTTGCACAACTTTGCGAATTGACAAAAATAATTTCACTGTGCACTTAAAATGTTTGGATTTTGCCATCAGTCAATTATACCTCAAGAAAGCTGTTAGCTAGTAATAATACCACATCATAGGCACTTTGGGAAATAGAGAAGAAACTACCTGATACTGTGTTTTTCTAACATAAGCAGTTTTATCATTTTGGTGTGTTTGCCTCCAGTCTTTTTTTTCATTGGCTTGCTATCTTTCCTAACACTGTCATAATCATGGCATATACATCTGTTCTGTGTGTTTTTCATGAATATTTCTCCATAATATGGCACAGTCTTTTTAACCATAATTTTTCACAATGTGCAATTTTGCATTGAGAAGAAATACTTAATCATTCCAATATTCTTCAAAATCAGACTTATCCAAATAACTCTCTTATACACATATCTCCCGACTGATTGCATTTTTACAACTGGCATGAATTAAAGAGTGCATATAGAGTGATTAATTTTGACAAGAGGGAGAATCCATTCTTCTCAAAGTAAGGGAAGAGCGAATGTTTGAAGATAAGAGGAGTTCATTTGAGTTGTTGGAAGGGGAAATTGAAATTGTTTTCTCTGATTAGCTGGAATGTTCTCAGTACCGTATGAGTCAAGTGCAGATATGACAGAGGAAGGTTTGAAATTGCCTTGTGAGAACTGGGAGAGAAAGGGTGTTTGTTTGTTTATTTGTTTGTTAAAGAAAAGGATAAAAGCATAATATGCAACCACATCAACCCAGATAAGGTTAGGAAAAGGATGACATTGCTGGAGGCAGCCATGAAGTGGGGAAAGCCAGCACTGAGGGTTGCCCAGACCAGAAACTAGAATGGAGAGTGTGACGGCAAGACAGGGAGACAGGAGATTCTGTGATTCTGGTAAGGGGCATTGAAACTGACTGTAGAGTCCAGCGGATTAGGTGAGCAGGGATAAATAAGGACATTTTGTAGGAGGCTGTGGTCAGGACAGGAATTGTTGATAGCGTGTGCTATCTGAGTTCAAACTTAGCAGGAATATTAAGGTATTTAGTTCAAGTTAGTTATCAATCAGGTCATGTCAAAACTTTTACCGCTGCATTATCTGAAATCCTGTTATGACCACTCTTGATAAATCTCTACTCTTCACACTTTCCATTGTTGGCGATGTCCTACTCTCCTCCTGCTATGTGATTTATAATTGCATTTTCCTTTTCTATCTTCTTTGTGTATGTGTGCTTTTATTATAATGTAATTTAATTTTGTGCAGACAAGGCATAAATTAATTTTTGAAACAGATAAAAACTGACATGTGCTCACCATCAACTCTATTCATTAAAATAATTAATATTCTTTTTTTATTCCTAGATTGTGAAAGATGCTTACCAAGAAAAGACAGCCACAGTTTATCCTGAACCCCAAAACAAGGAAGCATTTGTCCGCTCTCAGATGTATAGCACTGATTATGACCAGATTCTACCTGATTGTTATTCTTGGCCTGAAGAGGCCCAGAAAATACAGACCAAACTTGACCAGTAGCATAATTACTGACATTTCTAATTCCATTAATGAGATCTTAAAGTCTTTCATAATTTTTAATGATTGGAATCTTTTCTAATTATTCAAAATATGCTAGACTAGGATAATTTTACTTTAACTATAAAAATTCATGGAAGAATAGTAATATACTTTGGGGTAAACAACACACTAGACAATTTTGCTTCATTTACTTTCTCGTTATTTATGGTTTCTCTCTTAATTATTTTGCCCAGGTTCTCTTTAAAAGCTATTGTACCTACTACTGAGAAACACCATTTTTATATAGGGAACTAATGGAAAGACCAAAATTAGTAATAAACTGATATGCTCAACAGTAAAATCCTTAATTGTTGACCATTCTGTTAAAAATCTACTCTTTTTTTTTTTATAAAGATAGAAATGAATTTAGGCAGAGGTGAATTTTTACGAAAAGCAGAAACAACACTTACTTCGTTGCCTAGAGAAAAATAACCTCTCAGGTATTTTTATTCCAGTCCTACCTTATGTTAGTTCTTCTAGTGCAACTGAACTCTAACATTTCTAAGAAAGATCATCGCCGTTTACAACGCCTTGTGCAGCCTTAGATTTTAATGTTCTTTCCCCGTCGTTACATCTTCTTATCACTTTGGTTCTCAGTCAGATATCCCTTCTAGAAGCACTTTTCTTCCTCCCCTGACTGAATGC
This sequence comes from Cryptoprocta ferox, assembly GCA_028646485.1. Taxonomy (NCBI): domain Eukaryota; kingdom Metazoa; phylum Chordata; class Mammalia; order Carnivora; family Eupleridae; genus Cryptoprocta; species Cryptoprocta ferox. The sequence goes on from CM053577.1 coordinate 73,070,135, forward strand.
CCTATCCTTCACACTATTGCTGCTGAACATTTGCAGACTGTGGTGCCTGTCCAGAAGTTGGTACCTTCAGTTCAGCATCGCCTGAACCACGGAAAGAGCTGAAAGAGAGTAGGTAATATCCTTGAGAAAGGGCTGCCTGTGGAGCTGACCTCTTAGGACAAAGATCTCTGGAGTCAGGGGTGAGAGCGTGGTTTCCAGACAAGCTGGATTCCCACGTAAGTGACCTGCCCTCGCGTTTCCTTGATTAGCTCAGGTAATTAGAGCTCACTGTGTTACAATAAACTCACTTTCCTCTAAGTTTGGAGGAAATTTTGTAACCCAGTTCCCCAATATTAGAAACTATCTTTACATCAGGTATTAAGATATTCTAATTACCATTAGTAATTATAGCCCAGAAATTAATGTTAACTTCCAGTTTTACTTTAGAAATTAATAACTGAACCAGTGGAAACCATTTTAAATTCTTAAGCTCAGGTGCAATAACATTTGCTATTTATTTGTAGAATTATTTGGAGAATTTCTGTTCTTGAAATAATGCTTTTCAAAAGTATAAGAAGATATTCAAGATAAACTTACTATACAATGGTTTTATTGAAGGTTGAAGATGACACAGATTGTTTCAGGTGTGAATAGACAGGGTGGGGTTATTTCTGAAAGTAATATTTAGTCCAGAGTTTCCTCAGTATAGTTACTTTGAAAAGATCAGAATGCTTATTTCTTGTCTGTTTCCATGTTGTCTTGCAACTCTAACTAAATGTATTTACCTATGCAAAAGATTTATTAAAGCATAGAAAAAGTGAATGAATAAAATTTTGATTGTCTTTTTCTCTTAAAATATTACTACATTTATAAATGATAATGCTGGGCCTTGGCAGTCATATGACACTATGAATTTTAAAAATATTCTTATAGCTAATTTCAGTATGAACTTTATTTAATACATGTGTAGTCATATTTGCTCTAGACTATGATAAATGAGCTACTTCCTTATCCTCAGAGAAAGATGATGAAACAAGCATTGGTTGATTACTTACTAGGTTTCAAATATTCTGTATAGATTATCTTATTTAATGCAGTCCCCACAAGTTCCTATGAAGTAGGTATTTTAAGTGACTTACCAAGTCCACAGAGCTAATAAATGAAGGAGGTGGGCTCTGAATCATGTTTATCTTGCTTCATAGTCTGCTCTCTTTTAGCTAGAGTGCAGTCTAGAACAACACTGTACAAAAGACAAAGTGAGCCACCTGTGTAATTTCTAATGGCCTCATAAAAAGAAGATATAGGCAGAATCCATGTTAATAATTTTATTTAAACTGACATCTCCAGATTATCATTTCAATATGTAATCCATATAAAAATATTAATGAAATACTTTATCTTATACTAACCTCCAAAATCTAGATATTTTCATATATATCCAAGTCATGGAAGCTCACAGACCCCCAGAATATATGAATTACAAAGATAGCACAAACATCAATGGGTAAAAAGAATAGAGTGTTTAGTAAAAAGATTGGGAAAACTGACCTATCACATGGAGAAAATTAAAACTAGACCCCTACCTTACAACATTTAAAAAAGGGGAGCTTAGAAGCGTTAAATACCTAAATCTAAATTGTAAAAATATAAAGTTAATAAAAATTAATGTAGCAAAGTATCTTTGGGACCTCAAGAACCCAAACATGAGGTAAAAAACGTATGGAATGCATTATCTAAGCATGGGAAGGTTTGGGCTGACAAATGGCCCCTGCCATAATGTAAAGGGTGAAGAAATCCAGGATCTGTGGGATAGGATGTTTGCTTCTACTGAGATGGGTTCATAAAGAAAGAGATCATTGAGGCTCAAAGTTCTCAGCTCAAGGCAATACTTATGTTTTTGCCAAAAGAATCTCTTCTGTCTTACTAGCTTTAAGGCTGAAATAACTGAAAACAAAGTCATACTTAATCCTACTCATTGCCAACTTATACTAGGAGTTGCATTCACAGCTTCACCAGACCTAGTATTTAAGAGTATTGACCAGAAACAGTAGGACCTGTTTGGAATGGGGATCTATGGGTAGGGGAATTTGGAAGACATGTGATACCCTAAGCTACTGTGAACAATAACCCAAGTTTGAATACTATAAGTTCCATGTCCTGGGAAACCCCTCAACCCCTAGGCAAACCAGAAAAATTGACATGTCGTCCCTTGCTAATCAACGTGGGAGCCCTTCCTGTCTTAAAGAGGTTGTTACTGCCTTGCTTGAAGATTCTGTGATCGCCTCACTCAGTTTACCTCCTGCTCTTCCCACATTAAGTCTCATGACCTCCACACACTTAATATCAGATTCCAGAGAGGAGCTGTGTTGGATACAAGAGAAAGGGAAACCCAGGAGAAGACTCCCACCAAAATAATTCTTGACTTTGCTTATTTATATTGGCAAAACCCCAAGGGAAAATTTATGGAATTCTGAAAATGTACTGAGAAAGGGGAAGTGCACTTTTGGATTGGATAGAATTGACTGATAGGGGTGTACTTGCCACAGATTCTGCATTGGTGTGCTGCCTTGAGCAGCTGAAAGTCATTCTACTTGTTGGTTCAGTTAGTTGACTGAAATATGGACTTAATAATGAAATTAAATGAGAATGCAAATGTTCCCTGAAATAATATAAATGAATTCAAAGATTTCAGTGATAGGAATGTTGGAGTAGATTTGTAACCTGACCAACTTAATCCTAGTGATCTCCTAAGTCTCCTGAGAAGACCTTGTTACTGACCCTCCTTTCACTAAAACCTTGAGAAATACATTGGTGAAGGGAATAGCAGCTCCATGGAAAGTATTTTTTTAAGCTGGGGTGTAATTAACATTATATTAGTTTCCCATATACAGCATGATTAGATATTTGTATACATTTGAAAATGATCACAGTAAGTCTAAATAACATCCATCACCAAATTTTGTTCTTGTGATGAGAACTTTTAAGATTTACTCTCAGCAACTTCCACATATGCAATAGAGTATTATTAAGTATAGTCACCATGCTGTCTTTTTCTCAGCAACTTCCAAATATGCAATAGAGTATTATTAAGTATAGACACCATGCTTTTTTAATGCAGATTCCAAATATTTATGTGGATTCCAAATATAAGAGAGATCACACAGTATTTGTTTTTCTCTGACTTATTTCACTTAGCATAATGCCCACAAGGTCCATCCATGTTGTCACAAATGGCAAGATTTTATTTTTTGTGACTGGACTACATTTATACACACATATTATATTATTTTTTTAATCCATTCACCTGCTATTGGACACTTAGTTTGTTTCCATGTCTTGACTATTGAAATTAATGTTGCAGTAAACATGGATGTGCAGATATCTTTTCAAATTAGCATTTTCATTTCCTTTGGATAAATACCCAAGACTGGAATTGCTGGATCATATGGTATTTATATTTTTAATTTTTTGAGGAATCTCCATACAGTTTTCCACAGTAGTTGCACCAATTTAGATTCCCACCAACAGTGCTGAAGTGTTCCCTTTTTTCCACATTCTCACCAACACTTACTTCTTTTTGATAACAGCCATTCTACCAGCTGTGATGTAATATCTCATTGTGGTTTTGATTTGCGTTTCCTTGATGATTAGTGATGAGCATCTTTTCATGTGTCTGTTTGCCATCTGTTTGTCTTCTTTGTAAAAATGTCTATTCAGATCCTCTGCCTGTTTTCTAATTGGATTATTTCTATTGCGTTTGAGTTTTATGAGTTCTTTATATATTTTGGATATTAACCTCCTATCAAACATATGATTTGCAAATATTTCCTCCCATTCAGTAGGTTGCTTTTTCATTGGTTTCTTTCTTTGTATAGAAGCTTTTCAGTTTTGATTTGGTCTCAGTTGCACATTTTTTTTTTGGTTTTGCTTCTGGTGTAAAATACAAAATTTAATCACCAAAACTGACATCAAGGTACTTAGTGCCTATACTTTCTTCTACAGATTTTATGGTTTCAGGTTTTTCATTCACATCTTTAATCCATGTTGAATTGGTTTTATGAATGGTATAAGATAGGTACTGAGTTTCATTCTTTTGTATGTGGTTGTCCAGTTTTTCCAACATTGATATTGAAAGACTGTTCTTTCCCTGTTGTATATTCTTGGTACTTTTATTATAAATTAATTGACTATTTATGCATGGGTTTACTTCTGGGTTATTTTGTTCCATTGATCTATGTGTTTTTTTATGCCAATGCCATGGTATTTTGATCATTATGGCTTTATGATATAGTTTGAAATCATACAGGGAGTATGATACTTCCACCTGTGTTCTTCTTTCTCAAGATTGGTTTTGACTGTTTCGGTTCTTTTGTGGTTCTATGCAAATTTTAGGATTATTTGCTCCATTTCTGTGAAAAATGCCATTGGAATTTTTGATAAGGATTGCATTGAATCTGTAGGTTGCTTTGGGTGGTATGGACATTTTAACAATATTAATTCTTCCAGTCTATGAGCATGGGATATCTTTCCATTTATTTTTGTTGACTTCAGTTTCTTACATTAATGTCTTATAGTTTTCAGTATAGAGTTCTTTCACTTTCTTGGTTAAATTTATTTCTAGTTTTTGTTGTTTTTGTTTTGGGTTTTTTTCTGGTGTAATTGTAAATGGGATTGTTAATTTTTCTTTCTGATGGTTTGTTACTAGTGTGTAGAAATACAACAGATTTTTGTATATTGATCTTTTATCTTTTATTCAGCTTTACTGATTTCACTTATTCTAACAGAATTTTGGTAGTTATGGTTTTCTCTGTATAGTATCATGTCATCTAAAATAGAGACAGTTTTACTTCTTTCTTTCTAACGTGGATGCCTTATTTATTTATTTATTTATTGCCTAGTTGCTCTGGCTAGAACTTCCAATACTATGTTGAATAAAAGTGGGGAGAATGGGCGTTTTTGCCTTGTTCCTGATTTAGAGGAAGAGTTTTCAGCTTTTCACCATTTAGTATAATATTAGCTGTGGGCTTGTTATATGTGGCTTTTATTATGTTGTGGTACATGACCTCTATACACACTTTGTTGAGAGTTTTTTTTATAAATGGATGTCGAATTTTGTCAAATGCTGCATTTACTGAAATGATCATATGCTTTTTGTCCTTCATTTTGTTAATGAGGTATATCACATTGACTGATTTGCTGATTTTGAACCATACTTCCATCCCTTGAATAAATCCCACTTGTTCATGGTGTATGAATCTTGTATTATCGGATTCAGCATTTTACTGAGGAATTTTAATGACTCTTTAGGGGAGACTTGTGGGAAATGCTGTGGTTAAAAATGGACTCCCTATTTTAATGGAGACATCAGAATCTTGGGGTTGATAGAGGCTGGATAACAGCTCTTTGCAGCAAGCAACAACTAGAGATACAATGGAAACAGTTATCATAATAGGAAGCTGGTTTACTGTAATCATCACAGTTTGGCTTACAAAATCTTTGCTGGTGGCTGGTAAATCATTGGGCATCATAGCCTGAAATGATGTTGAAAAATCTAACAATTAGGAAAGCACAGATACTGACCAAGAAAAATGAGTGCCAGTGTATACAACTGATATAACCACACCAGTGTATATCAGCTAAATATCAGCTGGGCTTAGGACCAAATATGTGGGCAACTCAATGTTGGCCCTACTTGATATATATAATAGCAACAGTAGGAAAACCTGACTAGAGCCACCAACATAGAGTGTCAGGGTCTTCAGGAAATTGCCATGCATAGATATGAATGAAAGACCCCTAAGGTGATGAGCTCTGTAATATCCAAAATCTTCCTTTGAGTTTCCATTTACTAGAGTAACAATGCATTGCAAAAAGGAAACCACTAGGCCTTTTGGAAATCACTTGGCAACAGAGCTCTGAACGAATACAAATTTCTAGATCTCAGAAATTATTGCGGTCTATGAGACTAAGTATACCCTGAGGGTTAAGTGTATGTAGGAACAAATCTACCCTGTAGTCATTTTTTTAATGAAGAGTTAGAATTGATTTTGTCATCATCTATCAGTACATTGGATCCCTGATAACACAAAAAGGATTATTCTGGCAGGAACTACCCATTGATTTGCAGAGGTAAATCCCACCATCGAAAGCTTTAAAAGAAGCAGGAGTGTGATTCTTGTCACACCTTGACTTACTATGATCTTTGGATCATACTTACTTAATCTAATGGTGATTCCAATTGCAGCTGACAGACAAGTTCTCTTTCTTGGAGCAAATCAGTAGGTAGCTACTGATGAGGCCAATGCTTTTTTTCCCCCCCCCCTATAGTCTAGTAAGTAGAGGGCCCTTAAAGCAGTTTGTGCTACCAACAATATTACAGAAACATTTTTCAATGTTCCATTAACTCTCTGACTCTGTACCAGAATATAACTCTTGACCTTGATCATCTCACCATTATACAGGACATCACATTGGTCTAACACATTGATGATGGTATGTTCGTTCATAGGACATGGAGCATAGGCATCATTGGATTTCTTGAATACCTGCTAAGACCTCATGAAAGCACAAGAGCCTGCCACCTTAGCCAAGTTTGTGGAGGTCCAATGTCTAATGCATGTTAGGATGTTACTTCCATAATGAGTAATTAATCATGTGCCTTGCTCCACCTGTAACTAAGAGGGTCCCTCAGTGTTTGCTGTGCTTCTTTGAATTTTATGTCCACTGCTCAAACCCATTTATGAGTTGATCCAAATGCTTCTAGCTTTAACTGAGCTTGGAAAAAGGCTGCTTTAGCTGGTCCAGGCTGCAGTGAAAGTAGTTTTACCATGTAGACCTTATGAGGGAGACCCAGTGGGCTCAGAGTTTTGAGGCAAATCAGGATTCTGTATAAAACAAGGATTTTTTAGCAAACCATGCCATCTTCTTTCAACTTACTACTGGGCTACATGAGGTAAAAGCAAATGAAGGAAAATTGTCCTGAACAAGGCTTCTGTCCTGAACAAGGCTTCAGATAGACTCTGTCAGGCCTTCACAAGTTCTGTGAATGGACGGTTGGCATTTAATAGTCATATATGGAAACTCAAATTCACAGGCAACATACTTCTGATTGAATATAGGGATGGTTTAGAGGTCCTTGTATTATGTCCGTCAACTCATCTGGCCCACTCCTCAATCCACTATGCAGGTATCCTCAGCCCTTAGCCCAACATATAATAGACCAATAAGGAATGAGAAGCAGAGAACACACTTGAAGAAAGGCTGATTTAATCCAGTAAGTTTTATAAAGACACTGCAATATTTATAAAGACCATTCTTTTCAGATAACCATTTAAAAAATATGTATACAGTATCAAGATTCTTAAATTCCAAGCGATAGAGACTGATTGTGACTTTCAAGAAAAAAAGGGCAGATGTTGAACTGAGCATTCAATAGGCCAGAAATGAAGGTGGCACTGTGGATTTAAGCTGCTAAGAGCTCAAAACCATCTCTCTGGAAGGCTGCCAGAGGGTCACTTGATTCCAATCACTTCTCCCAAAACATACAGAGAAAGGGCAGTTCTTCAGAGTAAGTGTTGTATGTGCTAGGGGAGGAGGGTGGTCTGTGCTTCTATCATGCTGGGCAAAGAAAACTAGCAGTTTACCATACATACAAAACTGAGATTTGAATTATATGTATATTTTTTCTATAAAACCCATACTTTCCCCATAATTAATGTCTATTAGGAGTGTTTCTGATAGGAAAAAGTATTGCTGCATGCTAATATTGAGCATGTAAAAATAGGTTCTGAAAATGTTATCACCAGAAATAGCTCCAGAGCAGTAAAAAGTTCATAAAAGTTATTCCTTTTTATTGAATTATATGAATATTCTATTTCTTTGTTCATATTGTAGTTCTTTAAGCTTCTTTATCTTTCCATCACTATTTCTGCTGACATAATCATAGAAAAATCCTCAATGAGAGGTTTAGGCATATATTAGGTGGAAGGCACCTAATATGGGAAAAAAAATTTAATGGAGTCACATCTGCTTAGGGCCTAAGAACTTGTAAATGCTAATTATACTTTATTGATGGTCTTGAGGAGATTAGATACTATGTTGTTTTAAGACCTGATAAAGATTGAGAAATGAGTCTTTGGCAATGTAAGTCCTATTTTTTCCTTTTGTATATAGGTAAAGGTAAAGTGTGAGGCTCTTGCTTGGGTCCCACCCACATCAGAGGCCAAATATTTAAACATGAATGGGCAAGCTGGATCATCCGGCAAGGTAGATGAGAACCTTGGTAGATGAGAACCTTAGTGCAGGGTCTGCTGTTCCATTATACCCTTGCGCTAGTTCAAAGACATGTGTCTGCGTCCTAGATATAGAAAGTAAAACCAGAATGAACTTTTCATCAAAAATTTTGTAAGCTCCCTGGCACATGCAGCTGTTTGGCATCTAAGAGAATGTATCACCAAATGGAGAGTGAGGCATTCATTCCCCTCCAAGTTACTAAATCTCAGCACCCCACCTTTGGCATCCTGAGGGGCCAGGACATCAGTGGGGTGCCTGAGACTAGCAGGAGAATGAAACAACTCCCTGAGAAAGGGCAGTAGTAGCTAAAGAGAGACCATGGAAGCCAAAGAAAGTTGCAGACAATCAGCTCAGGACATCTCTTAACACAGGCGAGACTCCCAGAAATTTTGGGGGGAGGGTAGGTAGATCCTTTGCAATGAAAAGGTGTGGCAAGTGCTGAGTAAATAGAGGTTACTGTCGTTAAAATAAACTCACATTTTGACAAAGGCTGGTGAAACTGGGAATTTTTGGATGAGATGGCAGTGTCTTCTCACCAAAATGTAAAGCTTGATTTTTTTCCCCAAGGTGACGGGGTACAGAGCCATCCGTACTAGTCCTTCCCAGCACTCTTGCCCTACAAAGAATGTATACTGGCACACAGGCAAAGGGTGCCAGTACCCATTGGTTGTGGAACATTTTTTTAGGTAAGAAACCATATCTTTTTTTCTTGATAAGAACCGAGCTAAGAATATCAGTATCCTTATCCTTAGTATCATAAATCAGCTGGTGAAAACAGCCAAAGAACACTTGGCATTGTGTCACCTTCATTTCTCTTGAGATGTCATTTCTCTGATTCCTCTGCCATTAATTTAGGACCTAGTTTTAAAAGAAAAAACTACAGATAGGGGCTTTAACTTAAAGTAAGAAATGTACTAAACATGTCCTTTTTGTTCTCGCTTTAAACCTGACTTAGAATTCACTCTCTCAGTAACAAAAAAAATGTGGTATGTCATTGTGTGCTGGTATTGTGAAAGAGAGAAATGTTATTTGTGGGTTCAGAGCTGTAACTTGACTAGCGGTATTATGGGCCTTGGACTCCTCTTTAATCAAATCAGCTTGATGGGTTAAAGTGTTTTTATTAATTTACAATTAAATAGTTTTCAGTTAACATAAGAACAGATAACATCACAATTGCACTGTTAAAAGGTAGAAGGCCTTTGTGTTTCATTACCAGGTAAAAATTCTGGAGCTAGGTGTCTCACAGATGATACTAAACAGCCACTGGCCCCTTTGTTTTGGTCTTATTAACAGAAATACTGACTTATGTGATGAAATTATAAGCACAGGCCTCTTAATGGCTTCCTAGGAGTCTGAACTTTTACTTTCAATACCAAATAATATCTGGAAAACATGCTCACTTTTGTGTTTTTTCAGAAATTCTAAGAATTGGCCCAGATTCATGTGATAGTCATTCCTTAATCCATAGTCACCATGGGCCTCAAGGAGTAATTCTTCAAAAGAATGGAAAAGGCGCAGATCCTCTCCATTTCCTTCAGTTTCCACACTTTCAGCATGCTTACAGGAAATGTGTTTCCAGTTGGGATACCTAATTGTGTGCCAGAATTCCTCACAGTGCTCCTTGAAGCCCTCCACACAGATTATACCTGGCTTTCCTGTCATGCAAAATCCAGTCACATCTAACCTTTTCCCAACATCCAAAATCTTTTTTCTTAGGTCCTGCTGATATATATGGTGACTGTAGATCCACATCCGGAGGAATGTGTTCTTGACTGGCTTTGCTTGTGTAGACGGTTCGTAAACAAGCTTTCTGTTTAGGAAATAGGAGGCACTATTGTCCTGTAGCCACTGGATTGCTGCACATACACAGAGCTCACCTGGATCAAAAGTCCCTATGTAAGAAGTGAGACCTTTGTTGAGAAGTAGTTGCTGTTGTCTGTCAAGCTCGGGCGACCGTCCAAACAGCTGCAGTGCTGCATAGGGGTAGCTGTGAGGCATGGTTACTTGCAAATCAATTTTCACCTTAAAATGAAAATCAAATAGATTTAAGTACCATACAATCACCTAAGCTAGTTTATCAGTAGCAACTGCATGATTTTGGTAAATGTTAATAGTTACTGCTACTGTTAAATGTCGGCTATGTGCCGGAGACTCTACTGAGTACTTTATATACACTATTCCTTCCATTTAAGCATCATTCATTCCGGTATTTATTGAACACTCATCATGTGTCAGGGACCCTATGCTAGGATAAGGAAGCGAAGGAGCTAGACACAATTTCTGCTCTTCGTGAAGACTAGAGCCTAGTGAAGGAGACAGACATTAAACTATTAATTACACATAGCAAGTATTTAATTTCAATGGCGAGAAGTGTGGAAAGGTACAGGATCTGCTGAAATGTGTAACCAGGGAGACAGAATTCAGTCTGAGGAACCAGGAGATCTTCTCTGAGGAAATGAGAGCTGAAAGATGAACATAAAATCACTAGAAGAGGGGTTCTTAAAAGCCTAGGCCATTCGTTATCCATGCTATGCTAAATGTTACTGGAGACAATGGATCAGAAGATGAAGGTAAATTCATTTTTAGTATTTAAATTTCCTATCTGGTATTTACTTTCTGTGCTATGGTGCCACCAAATAAACATTCATTCACTCCTTACAAGCCAGATTTGCTAAAGGCAAGATTTAGATTTATGAAAACCATGATATGTATACAAGACAGTACATACTACAATAGTTGGGTTGGTAAAAAACAAACAAACAAAAAAACTGGTTGAGTGAATAGAATAATAATGGTAGTATATGAGACAGCAGATGATGTTTTTAATAAAAACACTAGACATATTTGTCAAAAAATGCACATATTTATGTAAAATACAGGTATTTATTGAAGACAATTTACAGGGCAATTTATATTTTACATATTTCACTTTCAAACAAGTAAAGGAAATAAGAATCTGGAATATTCTCTATTTGCTTCCTGGACAGAAAGCTCGCCTTCCAAGTGTTTGCAATAAAAGCTGGGCACCCAGCAACAATAAAAACAACTCAGGGTACCTACCTTGGGCTCCTCAATCTGGAGTGTAATCACAAATTCGATTTTTGGTGGCAGTGCCTCCCTTTTTCCTTCCAAATATCTCTTTATATTCGTCAGGACATTTACATCTTCGAGTTTTACTTCTCCTTGGTTAGGAAACATAGAAAACAGCATTTCCATCTCTAGCAGCTGAAGCTGCAGGCATTCTTTCATCGAAGCGGACATGTTGCCTCGAAATCCACCTGCCAGGAAAACTGGAAAGGCCGAGGGGCACTAGGTTTGTTAATTTCAGCGGCGTCCAGAGAAATTTCCCAAAGGTCCCTCTCGGTGGAAGCACTTTTGCAGGAACGCTATGAGCACAAACCGGGACACTTACACTCTTTCTTCGCTTTACCTCCCAACCCCCTAATCTAGTGTGCACAACATCCCTCCAGAGATTTCGTTAAAATTCAGATTCCCAGTCCGTTACCCCCCACCCCCCACCCCCGCTTCCGATCTAGATCCGGGAATCTGGACTTTCAACAAGTGTTCCAAATTATTCCGTTGCAGGTGGTTGGCAAACAACACCTGCAGATGCTCTGCAAGCCTGAATTCTGGTTAGGGCAAGGAGTCCAGTTTCCTAATCCCACCCAGGTCTCAGGTTTAGGCGGAGCTGGGCGCTGTGGCGAGGGAGGCCCACAGTGCTGGCGGGGCTGTAGTCAACTCCCTTGGCTTCGTGGTCTTGAGGGCCCCGCCGCCCCCAAACTCTAGCTGCTGCCCCTGGGCCCCAGCGCCCAGAACCCCTCCCGAGCGGGCCTTTACGGCTCTTCGCGGAGCCACAGCAGCCCGGGGCGGCCCATGATTGCTCTGAACGATTTGGATCCACCCGGCCTCTGCCCCGAGGGGCCCAGGTTTAGGGGGAGTCTTACAGGTACATACATAAGATGGTGTTTTGTGCGAGCTGGTGCGGGGAGATGGGGGGGGGGGCAGCGGCTCGAGAAGGCTCCCAGAGTCAAAGGCTTGGGAGATGAACCCCGAGAATCGAGAAGGGATGCGGGAAAAGGGCTTATGGCCGAGGCCACCTTGTCAGAGCCCCCCAATAGCGGCTGGTACCCCCATCTGGGACCACTTAGGGACTCTGGCTTCCCAGGAACGCAGGAATGCCGCCCCGAAACCCAAATTTGGAGGCGGGGACTGCGTATTTGCCGGTCGTAGTGCTCTGGTGGCCTACGACCCTCGGGCCCAACTCCCGGGCCACCGCGGGGGCCTCACCCTTCCCGGTCATTCAATGGAAACAGCCCCAAGCCCTCTCAGAACCGGGATCCGCAGTTCCGCAGGCGCTAGCTGCGCAAGATCGGCGAGGCGGAGAGGCGGGGCCAGCGGACCCTCCCACGCCGTGATTGGCTGGGGGGCGTGGCGGTGGGACGGAAGTCACGCAGGGCCACGTCTGCGGGTTCCGAGAGCTCAGTCAGGTTGGAGGCTCCGCGCGCGGCAGCGGCTCGGCTAGGTGGAGGTGAGGGGGAGTCTCCAGGCAGAGGTGAGCGGGGGCCCTTAGGCTTGGGGGCGAGAAGGGGACTTTTCGGTCCGTAGGGGTTCGCCCTACCGATGGTCTAGTGGGCCAGCTAGCGGGCTGACCCACGGACCGTGCGCGGGACACACCCGCCCAGGCGCCTCCAGAGCGCCCCGAGGGTCTCGTGCCCCTGGGCATTCTGGTCCGGAGGCCTGGGGGACCGTGCGGCGTGCCTGGGGGAGGGTGAAACTTGGGGTTGCGAGCAGGAAAACGTGCGGCGGTTTGGGGGCTGGGAGGAAAGCGGAACAAACCAGGGGTTGATGCTTGAATGGAGGAAGGGGTATGCTCTCAACTTTTTTTTAGAGTGGTCACCGTTTGGACCTGTAAGTACCTTCAATAAAAGCGTTCGCACACTCATTGAACGTAGTTTTAGGACCGAAAACGCATTGGAGGGTGGAAGCATTTTTATCTTTTTTTTTTCTTTTTAAAAGATTTTCTGGATTTAACAGGGCTGGTTTACGCCCTTACTACTAATCATGATATATTACCGAGTGGTCAGTTTTTAACAAAATATATTCTTGCTTGTGAAAGAGATTTGATCACTTTGAACCAAATTAAATTAGCTTGCTGAATACCAGCTGTTCAAGTTGGACAAAGGGCAAAAATTTTTTTTAACTTTTTCTTTAACTTTTGTTCACTGAAGCATCGGAGGGCAGTAAAGCAAATAAGACAGGACTGCCGTTAATCTCTCGGCTAACTGGGAATGGGACTGACTGGGGAAGTGAATAGTATATACAACGGAGGTTGGAAACCGCAGGTTCCACTTAAAATTGTAGTATCCCAGAGAAGGAAGTACTAGTGGGTTCAGGGCCAGTGTTTAAAACTGAAGGTAAAAAGAAGATGTTGCTACTTTCAGAGCTTAATTTAGAAGGGTGTCCTGGTCCTTTGTTAATAAAAATAGAAAAAATCCGCTGCAAGGTATATTAGGAAGTCCGGGCAGTCTTGGAGAGGAGGCTCTTGCCCTTTGCTTTCCTTTGGGAGTATGTCTTTCTGGCGTGGGAGGAATAACTAAAGAACCACACAGATTTCCCAGATAATTTGGATACGTAGTCCCAAGTCCATTTTGACATTATGACCTTAGGTCCCAGTCTGTCGCCAGCTACCCTCGTTTATTTATGTTATTTAACTGAGGTCCAGATTTAAGTTTCTCCTTTTATGACATGAGGTAATCTTTGATCTTGTAGGAGTCTAGGAATCTACGTAAGGATTCTTCGTTTTAGTTGAGAGTGGACCATTTTAAGTTTGCTCTGGGTCCAGGAATAGTCCTGGCACCAAAATGAGAGAGGATTTGGGGGCACAGTCTGCTGTCTGCCCTCAAGGGGACGATACAAGTTGGGGAGGATCTTCTAGGTAATGCCTACCCCCAGGACTTATCCTACCATTCTTTCTCAAACATTCTTTGGGAGCATTCAGAATGAGGCAAACCTATTAGTCTAGGGTGGCAGCTTTTGAAGCAAATGGTCCTTGAAAAATTTCTTATGCCTGAAAAATATTCTTATGCCTGAAAAATATTCCTTAATTTTGTAGACATGGATTTACATGCGATTACAGAACACTCCGCGTTGCATGCCAAGCCCAGTGGACTCGTTCTTCAATATGGGACTGCTGGCTTTCGAACGAAGGCGGAACATCTTGATCATGTCATGTTTCGCATGGGATTATTAGCTGTCCTGAGGTCAAAACAGACAAAATCTACAATAGGAGTCATGGTAACAGCATCACATAATCCTGAGGTAATGCTTTTAGTGCTCCAATAAAGCAAATCTATATTTAAAAGAACACATCTTAGTGTCTGAGCAATTTGACCAAAAGTACAAATTAATTGTAGGAATGTGTGTGCTCGTTATGTGCCTTTGGATTTGAAATGGCTTTTAATGAGTGGTGATTTAGCTCATGACTGTAGAGGGTGTGGAGAGAATGAAATGAGACTCATTTCTTAGACTGTGTTCATATTAGAGAAATAACAGAATGTCCTTCCAAGTTAGTTGTATTGGACAGTATCAGTAACAAAAAGTGTTACTTCTGTTAATTCAGTAGAGAGTAGAGAGATTGGAGCCAAGATGGGGGAAGGGCAAACATTTGAAAAGATTCAGAACATTTTGAACATTTTTTAGACCAGCTTTCTATAGTTAGGTAATAGCTTCCTGTTCTGAATGAACAGCCAAATGGGTGGCTCCAGGTATACAAAAGTGAGCTTTGGGCGGGTTATTGATGAGGTCTAATAGTTGTAGTGTTAGGACAATTAAATTTTTTTATTATTAAAGTATTCCTTTTGACATAGTCTAACTCTTTTGTACTGCCTGTAGCTCACTAATACATGGTTTGAATAACATGTTTGTTTGCAAGGGCATGAGATTTTTGCCTTTGTAGATAAATTTGCAGCAAGTTTAAGAAGGTCTGTGAAGGATTGTAACCTCCTCTTCCCTCCACACAGGAGGACGTTGCTTGTCCAACTTGTAAATGTGGATCACTACAAATGTGTGTCTGAATGTCTAAATCACCATAATTGATTCACTTGTGGGCTGAAGCGAGCATTTATTGCTAGTTCCAGAAGTACTTCTTAAAACAATACTGAGTTGTTTCCTTCAGTTGACATTCGCTCTGAACTACAGTATATTTCTTCCCAGAAATTTGAGTAGAACAGAATGGGGAATCCGTTTTCAGCTTCTGTCGTCCACTGGTTGACATATTGGCCAGTATGTTCTTAGAGTACAGAGTCATTGTGGGGATCTCTCGGTGCCCTCATTCTGCTCCATTTGTGCCCTGGTTGTGTAATTGATGGTCATATTAATCTGAATCTCAGTTTTCTCGAAGTAAGATTGGAATAATAAGATTGTTAGTAAGATTGATTTGTGTCATGAGGATTTATATAAAATATCTAGTCCAATGCCTGGCATTCCGTACTGGTCACTGGTACAGGCTTTCAGTCATCAGTGTCTTTTTTAGGGGAAAACAGCTTGAGTTTACTTCCTCAACTCACCCTTGTGAATACACACAGATGGCTTATTGTTTGTTTTTCTCTTAAGGAAGACAATGGGGTAAAATTGGTTGATCCTTTGGGTGAAATGTTGGCACCATCCTGGGA
This sequence comes from Cryptoprocta ferox, assembly GCA_028646485.1. Lineage (NCBI taxonomy): Eukaryota > Metazoa > Chordata > Mammalia > Carnivora > Eupleridae > Cryptoprocta > Cryptoprocta ferox. The sequence goes on from CM053577.1 coordinate 73,086,076, forward strand.
GGAATATGCTACCTGTTTGGCAAATGCTGAGGAACAAGATATGCCGAGAGTGTTGATGGACATCAGTGTGAAAGCAGCTGTGAATCTGCAACAAGATGCCTTCGTAGTGATTGGCAGAGATACCAGGTGACCATCAGAGTTACTGGCGAAAGCAGCTTTGAGAACTCCACATAAGTGATTACGTTAGTTTTAGTGCCCATGATAAACTGAAAGAATAAAGTAAAGTGGAACTGCCCTAAGAGGCTCCTCCACCTACCTGGCCTTTTTTTAGTAGGATGTCAGAGCTAAGTCACTCTGTGTATCTTGGGTTTTGGAGTCTGAACCCCAACTCTAACACTATATAATTGAATAGGTTACTTACCCTCTTAGAGTTTCCGTATGCCCGTCTATGAAAAGTTGATGATAAAGCCTAACATAGGATTTTTGTCAGAATTACATGATGTAATGTATGCAAAATACCTGTTTCCTGACATGAGAGAAGTACTTAACAAATACCTCCCACTCCTTTATTTCTGTAGGTTTATTATTTTCTCCTGTAGAGTAAGAACACATTACTATAACAGTATTTTTAGAGGTTTACCTTATAATCTCCATTATTGTTGGTTCATGTATTTATATCATTTTTGCATGCTGGAGTTCACTGGGAAACACTAACAACTGATATTATTTCTACATACAGTAGCCCCCCAGACCCCCATTTGCAAGGGATACATTCCAGGACCCCCAGTGGATGCACCAAATTCTATATATACCATGTTTTCCCCTATACATCTGTGATTATGATAAAGATTAACTTGTAAGTTAAATGCAGTAGGAGATCAACAGTGAATAATAGAGAACAGTTACAGCAACATACTGTAATAAAAGTTATGTGAATGTAGTCTCTCTCTCTCACTCTCAATATCTTCGTGTATTGTACTCACCCTTCTCTTCCTTGTGATGCTATGTGATGATAAAATGCCCACGTGAGAGAAGATGTAATGTGAATCATGCAGGTGTTGTGACATAGTGTTAGGCTAATGTTGACCTGATGATATGTTAGAAGGAGGATCATCTGCTTCTGGACTACAGTTGACCTCAGATAACTGAAACCATGGCAAGTGAAACCATGGACAAGAGGGCACTATTTGTCATATTTGGCAGCTTTTACTTTCCTGTACAAAAAGATACTTTTATAAAATATTAGGTTAAAAGTGTACTTCGAAACCGAAGCATTCTCTTTTATATAAGATCTTGTTTTAGCCAGAGATTTTTTCTAAAGTAAATTTCCGGTCAGTGTCCTAATGGCTTACTTAGACTGGTATTTTATCCTTAATGTGTTACCAGAGAGACTTCCAAATACCATTGATTGTGGATTTATAAGTATCAGAAATAGTCTAGTAATTTATGTTCTGAAACAAATGATTATCCCACAGTAAAGCCATCCCACATGTAATTGCCTCTTACCAGTTAACTAGTTTAGGTGATATATAACATTGTTTTCTACGAGGCAGTTACGTAACTATTTTCAGATTGATAATTTGTTCCGACTTTTCCAAATGACAAATAGGTTGTATATCCTTGATGGTTTACTCCCCAGTACTGCATAATGTGCACTGTTTGCATTCAGTATTTATTGCTATTGTCCCTAGGTAATGTATATATTGTTATAGTCAAACTTGACAGCATATTTGGGGGATGGTGTAATCAGTGTATTTTTATATATGTTTTCTATATTTGTTTAAAAACCAAACTCTTTCCAAGTTATGTATTGTGAAAAGCTGCTGGAAAATCCTTATACATTACCCGTATCCTCTTCTCAGTGTTTTCAGACTTGACAGGTTTCTTATTATATATCTGAAATATGTAGCACATAATTTCTATATTTGCTTTCAAAACTAGCAACTCTTGGTTTCAGGATGGGATGTGTTATTTTCATCCTCTTCTTTTCTAGGCCCTCCAGTGAGAAGCTCTCACAGTCTGTAATAGATGGCGTGACTGTTTTAGAAGGTCAATTCCATGGTATGTAGCTATCCTGAGTTGTAAATTAATCTTTAAAAAAAACTTCTTAAAAAGTTGCAAAAGTAACATTTTAGAAAAGTTCGAAAACGGATAAAGAAAAGTTTTTAAAAAATGAACTCCTAAGTATTAAATACTAGCTTTTTAAATTTAAAAAGTTAACAAACATTTTTTTCTGGGTGTGCCTGTTTTGTTTTACTTACAGGAGATTATATGTAAGAAATACTGATCTTAACTTCCTGTACTTCAGTAAGACCAAATTTCCTAACTTTCCTTTGAAGTTACTTGAAGATGTTCATTCCGGGGAGCTTCTGTCAGTATTCCCTAATAGCTGATCACATGTGGAATCAGCTGTTACTTATCAAATCATGATGCAGCGTCTCTGTGGCCTACTTATCATCATGATTTTAAGTTTTGACAGGTGGTTTTTCCTATTTTATCAAATGAAGAAGAATTACATGCAGTAGAATGGAGGCTAGAATCCTCTTCTCACCTCACTGATCATGCCCCTTGTGAATACAGCAACTCTGTTGTAATTGGAGGTGAATTTCCCTAGTATCTCCCTAGTTTCTCATTTAAAAATATCTTCTCTTGACTTTTCCAACCTCCTTTCCAGGTCCTCTGTGCCCTTTCCTCAGAGTAATTCCAAGAGCTTACCTTGGCTTACTTCTCTGCTTTTCTAGTCATTACTTAACCCCACCCCAGGCAAAGTCTCCATCCTGGTGCCTTCATGGAAATCTGAATTGATCATTGATGCTCATCTGAATTCTAATTGCCAAATCCAGTGGCTGTTAAAAATTGGGGATTCTTGGGGTGCCTGGGTGGCTCAGTTGGTTGGGCGTCTGACTTTGGTTCAGGTCATGATCTTGTAGTACATGGGTTTAAGCCCCTCGTCAGCCTCTGTGCTGACAGCTCAGAGCCTGGAGCCTGCTTTGGATTCTGTGTCTCCCTTTCCCTCTGCCCCTCCCCAACTCACGCACGCGCCCCCACCCCCATCTCTCTCTTAAAAAGAAAAAAAACATTAAAAAACATTATAAAGTGTTATAAATGTTATAAAACATTATAAAGTGGGGATTCTTAGCCTGGGGACCACGGCTTCCCGGGAAGTGTTTGATTAAGCTTCAGGGACCTGGTGACACAGTGTTCTTCCTACTGTGTGCAGAGTGTTACCTGCAGGTGCACTTTTTTAGGTAGAGGATTCTTTGTTTTTGTCAGATAGATACTCAAAGGGATATGTGACCAAAAATTATTTATAGAATTTATATTTTGAAGGTTTTGTTTTAGTTGCTGCTTGGTAACTCTCCACACTGTGACTTCCTCCTTTCTTTCTTTAAGCTTCTACTTCCTTGGCCACTGTTCCTTACTGGGCATTCCTTATTTCTTTCATTCTGCTTGCTGAATGATCGTCTTTACTGCCATAGCTCCAGCTGGGTACAGCTTAATTTTTCACTTATTAGTTCAGACATTGTCTGCTATGTACAATCAGTAGTCTGTTTCATGCCAATCACAGCTTATAGTTGGAAACCCATTTTGCATCATTACGTGTGTATAAGTACTTGTGTGTGTAAGTGACGCAAAAGCATCAATAAATAATACCCATACTGCATGACATGCATTCATCTGTTTTTTTTTTTAAATGCAAAAGTGTTGGTTGTGTCTAACTAAGTGGATTCCATGACCTCTGACAGTCTCAGGTCTGTAGTGGTCTGCTCTTACCTCAGATTCACTCTGCTTCAGACTATTGTTTGTACCATTCTCACAATGGTTCACCTTTTCAGCACTATCATTCTAACTCTAGAACAATCACTTTTCTAATGTTTTAGTCTAGAAAAATTTGAGAGTAATTTTTTTTTTACCTTTCCCTCGTTTCTCTCTTCAGCTTAGTGAAAGGTTAATGTAGCTGCAGCATAGAGAGAACAAGGGAAGCCGGTAGAAGATAAGGTTAGGGAGGGAAGCAGGGGCCCTATCCTTCAAGTCTTGTAGGTTGTGGTAAAGATTTGGGTTTTATTCCAAATGCAAATGCACTGGAACTCCGTTGAAGGGTTTTGTGCATGGGAATATGATCACATTTCCATTTTAAGTCAGTCTGGCTTTTACGTAGAGGTTGTGAGAAAGAAAAGAGACTGTACTGCAGTTCATGAAAGAGTGATAATAGCAGGAGAAGTGGAGGAATTTGAAATTAGGTATTGACTTCAAAGGATTTTATGATCCATAATGAGGCTAGAGCTGTAAAGAATGGCGTCTAGGTTTCTGGGTTGATCAGTGGAATAGAAGAGTAACTACATAAATAGTCATTGTTTAGTGATTAACTGTATATAATAGTCATTTGTTAAAAGTTTATTTGGTCATTTTGATATTGGTCACAAAATCCTTTTGTTGCATCCTTTAGTTAAGTCTTTTGAAATAATCGTTTTCCTCTCCTTATGCACCTCCATTAAGCTAGGTTAAGCGCTGATCCACTTTTTTGAGCTCCTCCACCTCTTTCCACCTGATCCTTACGTTAGAGCCATAGGTACCTTCGTGAAATACCATTTCTATTGTAGAACTGCTGGGTTCAGTAACTTTTAAATGACTTTTGCTTCTAGTCTAAACTTTTGTGCTTGACTTTGAAGATCTGTGATGGATTTAGTTACAGAATATTCACTGGATACTGGTCCATCTCTTATTTTTCCTGTTTCTTGTTCTTGGTGCTTTTCTTGTGTGTTTAACTATTTTTGACTATACGCTATTTGTCTTCCTTGGAAAATTATCTGTGGGACATTTTTGAGGTTTATGGTAAAGGTGTATTTCTCTGGCAGAGCTTACTTACTGCTTTTGCTGGGTTACTGCACCTGGGAGTGCTACTTGGCTGGTAGATGACAAGGTTCTTTGATGACCCAGTTCTCCTGGACCCCTGTGGTTATATGACTTGGGGCTGGAAAGCTGTGGGAGGCCTGTGCTTCTGGTGACAGCTCTTCAGGGATGGGTTATCTCCTGCTCTGCTCAGTGTCAAGACTCTCCTGGGAGTGGGTACTTAGGGCTGATTCACTTCAGACTCACCCTTGCACTGAAGAGTTGTTCTTTGAGGTTTCAGCTTCATAAGGAGCTGTCCTTCTTCTGGGTGTCCTTCTCATCTTCGGTCAGCATGGACTTGTTTGCACTGGAAGTAGTAGGTTAATTTCTGGTTTAGAGGAATGCCCTTAAAGCAAAACTGGCCTCCCATGTTCATATCTTGGAGTTCTCTTCATAGAGATATTGGCCTAATTTCCTCTGTAACTCGTTAGCATAGCGGTGCTTTTTAAAAAGAGATTTTTATTTTATCTGGCGTTTTTGGTGGTTTTTGGGGGGGTTCATCTGAATTACATAGTTTGCAGTGCTATTAGAACTAGAACTCAATTATTTTTCTATATTCTATTTTGTTACCTGTCCATATTAAATGATTATTTTTTATTATTAATAGTAGTCATTCACATATTTCTTTTAGAATTGAGTACGTGTCCAGTGTGTGTGTATGTGTGTGTGTGTGTGTGTGTGTGTTTCTAACACTACCAAACAACTGATTTAATTCTTTGACCATGTTCTACTTAGAAGTAGGGTCAGATTCCACAGGTTATGGGCACAGTGCCACAGGACTCCTTCTCCTCCCGCCCCCCCCCCCCCGCTCCCCCTTCAAATGCCAGTCATCTGGGCTTCTGACAGCTCCCTCCTTGGTTTGATTGATTTGCTAGAGGCTCACAGAACTCAAGAGAAACGTTTTACTTTACCAGATTTCACTGGTTACTGGTTTCTTATAAAGGCTATAACTCAGGAACAGCCAGATGGATGAGATGCATAGGGCAAGGCATGTGGGAAGGGGCATGGAACTTCCATGCTCTGGCCAGCCACTCTCCCCAATCTCCTCATGTTTCACCAACCCAAAACCCTGTCCTTTTGGGTTTTTAATGGAGGCTTCATTACATGGGGACTATCAGTTAAGTGATTGGCTGTTGCTGTTTGAAAGCAATCTAGCCCCTCTTTTCTCCTCTACCTGGATTGGTGAGGGGCCCCCCAGGAATGTGGGAGAGGTCTGAAAGTTCCAGGTCTCTAATCACATGGTTGGTTCCCCTGGTAACCAACTCCATCATAGGGTTCCCTAGGGGCCTTCCATGTCTCATTAGCATAATAAAAGACAATTTCATGCTCTCTTCACTTAGGAAATCCTTGGGTTTAGAAGGCCTGCCTAGAATGGAGACTAGACCAAATCTCCATTTTTTTGTTTATTTATTTTTGAGACAGAGAGCCCATACCCCTGCGTGCATGGCCTGGGAGAGAGAGACAGACAGACAGACAGACAGACACACACGTTTTTGTTTGTGGGGAGGGAGGTATGCAGGGAGGGCCAGAGAGAAAGAAAGAGGGAGAGAGAGAGAGCATCCCAAGCAGACTCTGGCTGTCAATGTGGAGCCCGGCTGGATCCCAGGAACCATGAGGTCATGACCTGAGCCGAAATCAAGAGTTTGGTGTTCAACCATCCGAGCCCCCCAGGCACCCCTGCGTCTTATAAATCACAGCATCATAATGTGACAGGCAGTTGTAATAACTTCAGTGGATATTTATGCATATTTCTGGGTAGTTTGAAAGTTAATGGTTTTGTGTTTTCTGAGATGTCTTTATTGTGAAGATTTGTTACTCTCAAATTCATATGGTATGAATCCATTTAAGAAATGTGGTAAATTGCTTTTTGTATTTCTATACCAGATTATGGCTTGGTAACAACACCCCAGCTGCATTACATGGTGTACTGTCGAAATACCAGTGGCCAATATGGGGAGGCAACCGTAGAAGGTTACTACCAGAAACTCTCTAAGGCCTTTATGGAACTTACCAAACAGGTAAAAATCTCTTGAACATGGTTAGAGTTTAAGCAAATGAAGAAAATAAAATCAATTCAACAATTTATCTTAAGTAGATAGCTCATCACTTCTCCTTTTTCCAAAAATCTGGTGTATTTCCTTTTCCTTTGTAGTGCTCCACAAGGCTTGACCCTTGTGTCCTGTTGTCTGTCGGCATTTACTTAAGCAAGGCACATAGTACACATAGTATTTTCTGAGATCATTGTGGGAGAAAACCTGGTGGGGTTCTTGTGGTTATAGAAGTATTCATTTAGATGAATTTACTCTTAGGGTTAATGTTAGGTGCTATTGGCATCATACTTGAGGTGTCTGCCATTGAGAAAGACTTTTCTCCTGCATAGATTATCTGCTTAAACCTGGATGAGATTTGCTGGACGTAATTTGATCAACAAATATTGAATGTATGTTGTTAAAACAGAGCCCTTGTTCTTAGAGAATTTTTATTCTGAAGTGAGGATGGGCCAGAGAGGAGACTGACAGAAAAACCCAGACATGCGCAGTGGCCTTATGTGTTGTGAAGGGAATGGCAGGCGTCCTTCTGCTCATCCGTCTGTATACACATTCTCACATTTGAACGCCTGTGATGTAACACAGGCCGTAGTCATATTTTGAAGGGACCCTGCTTAATTGAGTCTAAATTCTAATAAAGCTCCATTTCCATAAGATATTCAGTCAGTGAAACTGTTCTAGTGTCAGTGTCCAAAAAATTTTAAAGGTCTTTAAATTTTACTTTGGTTTTCTACAGTTTTCATCTGAATGTGGATACCCTTTTGTTTCCCAGGGTAAAACAGATGAGTTAACTGAAATAATGGAAGATGTTTACATATACCTATATGTGCTTTATGTTTCGCTTTTTCATAACTTGAAATTTTTCTTTTATGTCTTGTCCTTTTAAGGCTTTCTGCAGTGAAGATGAATATAGATCACTTAAGGTCGACTGTGCAAATGGCATAGGGGCCCTGAAGCTGAAAGAAATGGAACACTACATTTCCCAGGGGCTGTCAGTTCAGCTCTTCAATGATGGCACCAAAGGGAAACTCAATCACTTATGTGGGGCTGACTTTGTGAAAAGTCATCAGAAACTTCCACAGGGTATGTAGAAAATGTGTTTTTAGAGTTCTTTGAAACCAATCTTACTTACAGAGGTGGCCAAGTGAGTTGAGTCATGCTGCTAGTCCTGGCGCTGCTGCATTAGACATCTGGACATTTTCTTGGTGTCCGTGCCATTCGAAACATGGTCTACACCCTTTGCCTGTGAGTCACATGACTCCTATAGTATATAGGAAATATCCGGGGGCAGGAGAAGCAAAATCAGAAATTGGTGTTTTAGAGCAGTAGTTCTCAAACTTCAGTATCTGTGAGAATCACGTGGAGGGCTTGTTAGCACACAGATTCCTGGGCTCTACTCTAGAGTTTCTGATTCTGTAAGTCTGGGTAGGATTTGGGTAGGATAAGAATTTGCATTTCTGTCAAGCACCCACCCTTTGCTAATGGTGTGGGTTTGCACTTTGAGAATCCTTGATCTAAAGGATAGCAATAGTAAGTAGCATTTTTCACCTTAACCTGAATTATACACACTATGGAGAGGGAATGCAACTTGGCTTAATTATAACTGCAAAATCTGTTTTCTCCAGTTAGTATATTAGGAGGAAGACTGTTCATAGATTGTAGTTATACTAAGAGGTGATCTATATTTAGCTGCGTTATAAATCCTGAATTGTTAGCAGGTGGGCCAAACTTGGCTTGCAGATGTGTTTTGTTTGGTCTGCTGTGTGTGTGTGTGTGTGTGTGTGTGTGTGTGTTGCATTACTTGTCACCATTTAAACATTCCATGGTTTTACTTAAATATTAGAAACGCTGGCCTCTCTTTACCGATGTTGGAAAAAGTCCATTCTCATGTGGCAATAATTGGCTGCGATGAAGTGGCTCCTGCCACCTTCAGACAGGACATGCATTCTTCAGAACTCCACAGGCCTCATCCCGTTGCTACTCTCATTTATGTTACTCTGCCTCACTGTATTACGCATTTACATTTTTAGTTTCGTCAACCAGTTTGAATTTCTTTTTGTTGAATTGCTTGTTTTTGTTGAATTGACAGTTTGGTTCTAAGTCCCACATCTATCCATTCACTAAATACTGAGCTTTTCTCTTCCTTGGCTTTAGGCACAGGTGATGAGAAGAACAAAGGTAAGAGAAATGTAGCTAAAAGTAAATCTTACAGCTTGCAGTGCACTGATAAAAACCTGGGATGTGCAGAGTGTGACATACCTCAAGGGACTTATGGCTGCCTTAATATTGATGTTTTATTTTTATTAGAGACTAAAAGCAACCTTATCCTGGCAATAGTGAGATCTCCAAGGTCCTGTAAACCTCACTTTTAGCATACAGAAATGTCTTAGAAACTTACGTTATCTCTACCTCCGCCTCCCCCACCTTAAAAGCATATAGTCAGTCACTCCTCACAGTCCAGTGCAGCTCTTTCTGCCTGAGGGTCCTGTCCCCTGGTATAATAAAACCACCTTTTTGCACCATAAAATGCCTCAAGAATTCTTTCTTGACCATTGTGCTTGGTGGCCCCGCATCATAGGGCTACAGAATGAACCAAACCATAGGCCCTCACTTTTCCTGAAGCTTGTGTTATGCCTTGCAGTCAACCTTATATTCATATTCCTCACGAAAGCCTCATGTTGGGTTTGTCCACCTGCTGCTTTCATGGCTAAGGAACAGTAATAAGTTTGACTTGACAGTTGCTGAGGTTTTGATAACCCTGTGCAAATTACAGTGGCCTTGTATCTCTCACAGGTTATAATTCTTTCCTTTAACTTACCAATGTTTCTTGTTACTGATGGTGTGAACAAAGAAAAATCACTTCTGTCAGAGTTAAAGCACGTATCTCATCTGTTGCTGATTATTTTTTATATCTAAAGGACATCATAGTACTAGGTAAATTGCATTCACAAATTATCTGTAGCTTTCACCAAACTGTGGAAACCTATCTTACCAAACCAACTGGTTTATAAAATGGAATTTTATTTTAATATTATATCAAATTTCATCATAGAATTCTCTCCTAGTTAGCTGTGAAAGAATTTACCCTTTAAAAACTACCAGTAAACCAGTATGCTATTTAAAGATTAAGACATTGGTTTTTATTTGGAAGGATAATTTTAAGTACCTCTTGAAAAGTGATAGTGGACATGCCTACATGGAACATATAAAGCCAGTTATGATCATGCTTTAGTGAAATATTTTTCCCTTGTAATTAATGTAAGAGAAAAAACTTTCTATATCGAGTTTTATCACCATTTCTTTGACTGAAATGCATTTTGAAATTCTGTGTGTTAGGAATGGAAATGAAGTCTAATGAAAGATGCTGTTCTTTTGATGGAGATGCAGACAGAATTGTTTATTACTACCTCGATGTAGATGGTCACTTTCATCTCATAGATGGAGACAAGATAGCAACACTGATTAGCAGTTTCCTTAAAGAGCTCCTGTTGGAGGTACGGCGTGGGTTGATTGACTTCTCTTTAAAATAAGACTCACTGGTGACTAACCTTGTCTCGAAGGCACAATTTATATGAAGTTCCTTACATTTGTGGTCAGAAAATACAAGACGACACATGGTATTTTTAGTCATTTCAGTATGGGGCACTGGTTTTGGAACCTGAAGGTAGTGCTCCTTTCTTCCTTAGGCTGGCAGAATTTTATGATTTGAAGCTTTATGAAGTTTTGGTGTCTTCACAACTGACACTTTAGTGAGCATTACATCATCACTCCCTAAGCCTCAAGTTTGTTTAAACAGAAGATCTCATCCTTTGACAGATGTATTTGCTATGTTATAATGTGCTTAGTAATGTGAGAGAGGTTTATTCTCCTTTGCTCTTCTGGAAACCTGAGGCCAGCTTTTAGTATAGAATGTAATGGGAAGTATATATGTGGAAAAAGCTATACTTTAAGAATTCAATAAATACTTTTATTAACTAAAGAGAGAGGTCAGGAAATCACCGGCTTCTTTGGGAAGGAATCCTTTTAGAGTTTAAATAATGCTCAAAAGTATTTTATCATTTTTTCTGGCATACATGTAAATTTTCATTTTAGGCATTTATTGTGTAAACTGGCTGGTAATGTTGGCATCCTTTAGAACTCTCATATGTTTGCTTTCGTAGTTAGTGTTTTTACTTTTGATGGTAAGGCAATTGTCATTGTTTTTATCTAGATTGGAGAAAGTTTGAATATTGGTGTTGTACAAACTGCGTACGCAAATGGAAGTTCAACACGGTATCTTGAAGAAGTTATGAAGGTATTGAACCATTTCCATTTCCTGGTGGCTTCTTAATAATTCTGTTCTAAGATCTTTCTGTGAGGAAAACAGTGCCCGCATGCAAGTGAACAGGTTATGGTGCATGAAGCTGAGCTGTTGTCCATTTAAGGGGAAGATATCAAAGATAGAGGAAAAAATTGTCCCTGATGCAAAAAGGGAAGGAGATTCCCCTCCTCCCCCCACCTCCCTTTTCTTAAATCATTTCTCTTAGAAAACTTGTAATTCTTTTCTCTGTCTCCTTTATAATGAATGTAAATCTTTTTAAAGACTAAGCAAGTTTTATAGTTTAGGAATGTTTTCCATAAGGGTGTAGAGTCCTCTCATTGAAATATAAACTTCAGGGAAAATAGAATCCTGTCTCCCAGGCTTCTGAGAGTTTAAGTTAGTTATAGCTTCGAACCAGCCACATATATTTACTTGTTACCGAGATATGAGAAGTTTTATTATTCTTTGGTAAGGACTAAATACCGATTGCCACCACAATTATCAGGTAAATTTAAAACAAAATGTGTGAGACATGGTCCTGTAAAGTCTTCTTGAGAAGCAGGCATATTCAGTAGGCATAGGGACTGTTGCTTTGGGGTTTCACAGTTGGGGAGAGAGACTGGGCTCAATTCCTAATACAACAAGGATACGTGGAGATTTTGTTGCCAAGGAGCAAGGTGGGCCAGGAGAGGGGGTTAGTGAATGGAAAATTACTGAGGAGTCTTCAGGGGTCAGGGAGAATTCTGACTGAACATACCTTACAGGATTCCTGTTGAAGACAGGCCAGGGTGGTTAGGTATTACCTGGGGGATGGTACAGGGTGGGGACTTCAATCAGTTATTGAGGGTAGGAGATTCTTGCTGAGATTGGACTCTTCCAGACATGTCCAAGGATAGGACCTCTTCAGGAGCACAGGAAAAGTTTGTTCGGGGATGGAATCTGTTACTAGTTACCTTCAGCTGTATTATAAAAGGGTGAGATATCTGTCTGTAGTTCTTAACAGATTGCCTGTGGTGTGCATCACAGTGTAGCTTGATGTGTATTCAGTAATTAAAACTATTTTCTTACTCTTCTGTGGGAAAGTTTTTTGGGTTGGTAGGAGGTTTTGTTTCTGATTTTTTTCCCAACATCCACCAGATGACTGACCATCCTCTGTGACCCATCACCTGCTCTAAGAGTTGGAGGGTCCATGGCCAAAATTAGGTCTGTTTGCCTTTACTCTTTCTCACTAGCTAGTGTTATTTTCCAACTTTTGTGTATCCCTTTTCAAATTCCTGCATTTTACTAGTTTTTGTTGCTTTCCCACTTTTTTTTAAAAGCAAGGGTGGCAAAGTCCAATTCTTGTAGAATCTGGATAAGTGAAGTGAAAAAGTACAGCAGGTAGATAAGGACGTGTGCCCAGACAGGCCAGCTGCTGTCACATTTAGTCAGATTCTTTAAGAAAACTGAAAATCTAAATTTTGAAGTGACTCTCCTACTACTTTCTAAGTCTTGGCAGCTGATTCAATATTTAAAATAAATAGGCAAAATAAAATACATCTGGAGGCTGCTAGTTTGTGACCTGATTTAAATATAAGGTTGTAGTAAACACACTCAGGGGACTCCATTGGGGCTCATTTGCCTACCATTTAACAGGGATTCTCAGTATTTGGGTTATCGTTTTAGTATTTCTTTTCCTTTCAGTCTTAAAATTTTTTATAGGTAAGATACCCTGTTTAAGAAACGAGTACAACAAAAACTGTTACTCATTAACCCATTCTCCTATGGATGAATTAAATATTTTTAGCTCTAACTTTTCCTGAGGTTTTCTAAATCCAATCAACTGCCAATCTTATTTGATCTTGATCTCTTTTGCAATTTGCCACTATCATACTTATTAACCACTCTTCTCTCAGATCCATCCGAGACTTAGACTGCCCATGTTGCTAGTCCAAGCACCATAATTTCTTAGTGGGATTAGTCCTAGAAACCTCCTAACCAATGTCTTTTAACCTTCTAAGCCAGGGGTTAAGAAACTGGACTGTGGACTAAATCCAGCCTGCCACATGTTTATGAATAGTGTTATTGGAATACAATGATGCTCATTTGTTTCTGTATTTTCTGTGATTGCTCACACTAGTGGCAGAAGTGAGCAATTGTGAAAGAAATCATAAGGTCTGTAAACCTTGAAATATTTATTATATGTCCTTTTGTAGTAAAGCTTGCAGACTTCTACTGTAAGCCATTCTCCACATTGTAGCTAATGGAGCTTTCTACACAATTAGATCATGTCACTCCCCCACTTACAGTCTTTCATTATCTTATCAGGGGACTCTGACCCTCATCTCTCTCGCCTTGCTTTTTCACTTGGTTGTGGATTTCTAATAGTGCCTTCTCTCTCCCATACTAACACTTAGCACTTGGTATTTTAATTGCTTGTCTTCCTCACTAGATAATCTAGCTCCAGTGGGTTTCCTGTTGTATCCTTGGAAGAGTAGGTATGTAATATATATTTGCTGATTGAATAACTGCTATTTTGTTTCTTTAAATATGTGTCATAGGTACCTGTCTATTGTACTAAAACTGGTGTAAAACATTTGCACCACAAGGCTCAAGAGTTTGACATTGGAGTTTATTTTGAAGCAAATGGGCATGGCACAGTAAGTTCTCTTTAGTTACAACCAGCTTTAGCTGGACTTTTTTTTAACGACGGGAATTCTCTGAGTAGTAATAGGTTATAATCCCCCCCTTTGTTGAAATGATCAGTATGCTGGTAGAGTAAGATTGGGTTAACTTAATATATTCCTATGTGTGCTGAAACTGGTTTTTAGATTGTTAATGGTCTTTGAGTGTGAACAGATAATACTAATTTGTTCTTAAAGGTTTTTTTGTTTTGTTTTTTTTTGTGTTTATTTTTTGAGAGCATGAGCAGGGGAGGGGCAGAGGGAGAGGAGAGAGAATCCCTAGCAGGCTCCATGCTCAGCACGAAGCACAAAGTGGGGCACTGTGAGATCATGACCTGAGCCAAATTCAGGAGTTGGACGCTCAACTGAGCCACCCAGGCACCTGTTTTTATAGTTTTTTAAAAAAAATAAGCAGTTCTTAATTTTCTTACAAGCAGATTGTCTATCATTTAAAATCTTTTCTTTGAACTGGCCATAGGTGGTAAAAGGAAAGTTCAGTAGCCATGGTAAATTGAAAAGTGTTGGAATGCCTGAGAATTAACTTATGAGCTAGAAATGAGTATAATTAGAAATAAGCATATAAAATTTTTATGGTGCTTTTTGTAGGTAAAATGTTTAAAGAATCTTTTGAGATATAGTTCACATACCTTAAAATTCACCATTTTGAAATGTACTAAGTGGTTTTTAGTATATTCATAAGGTTCAGATTTTTTAAAAACATTTTTATGCCGTACCTCATTTCATAAATTGAAGGTGGCCCACAGAAAATGTTACCTAGGTCAGATTATTTTCGTTAATTCTGAACTGGCTTCTAGAAGCCTTGGTCATAAGAAAAAGAATTTCTTAGGAAATGCAGTTAAAATATAAATTCAGTGATATAATTAAGGCAGAATTGATAAATGATTTTAAAGGGCAGAGAATATTTTAGACTTTTGGCCCACAAGGTCTCTGTTGCACCTATCAGCTCTGCTGGTGTAGTATAAGGGAGTGCATATGGCTGTGTTCCAGCAGAAATAGTGACCAGAGTGTATTCTAGTTTACCAACAAATGTCATTTCATCAAGTGCTGACTATAGTATTGAGCCACTCTGAAGGAACTAAACTCATGGGCAAAACATTTTAAAATGACAGGGATCTTGAGGAACATGATGTATATAATATTCATGGTACTATTTGCCATAGTATAATAAATATAATGAACTCTTCTTTTACCTAGCTTCTATCCTTCAAAATTTTAGGACAAGACAACTATACTAGTCATGTTGAATTATATATTCTTTCAAGCAAAATGGGTACAGATAGGCTTGAAGAATCTGGTTAGGCTTGAAGAATCTGGTTACACAGAACTAATTTAGCTGGCAGAGGGGCAAACATAATATACTCATCATATACATTTGCCTCTGTCAGAGTGGTATTTTCTTTGTAACCAGCTCTTTAATCAGTAAAGGATTTTCCCCCCAACTAGTATTATTTTGTGGTTTGATTGGATCTTGTCAATTTTGTACATTGTAAGACTGCTATTATTGAATCTCCCTTCAGTTTTTCCAGATTCATTGAGTTTCAGAAATGGTTTAACTTGGATGACTGGGGCATGGAGAGAGTGTTTTGTGATTGTGTGTTTATGCTTTCCTTGCAGGTACTGTTTAGTAAAGCTGCTGAAACAAAGATAAGACAACTAGCAAAAGAATTAGAAGATGAGAAAAGGAAAGCTGCTGCTAAGATGCTTGAAAACGTTATTGATTTGTTTAACCAGGTCAGAGCTGGAGGGTGGTGGGCTCTTGGTTACTTTACCATTATTTGTAAGGTAGACAGAATAGTATGTTGTATACAAAATTAAAGTGGACAAGTACTGGCAGCTTCTTGCCACAGTGGTGTATATGGTTGAGATGGACACTGAAATGCAGTGACAGAACACTGATGTGCTTCCTTCCCCCTATATTTTATGATGAAAACTTGTAAGCATAATGAGTAGTTTCCATCTAGATTCAAGAGATTGAGTCAGCTACTGAGTCTCTGTATACATGTTGAATCGTTGAGATTGGAGTCTACAATATGGCAGAGGAAGCAAAGAGTAGGACCAGGAAAAGTGACAGAATATTTGAGTATCTTGCACATACTAGGCGCTTCACATACCTCCGCGTAATCCTTGCAATAACCCAGGGAGAGGGGTTATTATAATTCCCATTTCATAAATGAAGAAACAGAGGGCTTGGAGCTAGTTATCCAGTCTAATTTTATTTTATAGATAAGGAGGAAGAGTAAAGGCAAGTTTCTCAAGAGCTAGTTTCTGTATTCTTTGTATAACTCATTGTGGTCTTCCCTTTTATTTCTCCGCACACTCCAGTTTAATAACCTGGTGTAAGGGTGGAGAAGAAGCACAGGATACTGTGATTTCTTTTCTAAAAGCATTCATATCCAAGAGTACTTTCTTTTCTTTGTGTCTTGCAGACGGCTGGTGATGCTATTTCTGACATGCTGGTGATTGAGGCAATCTTGGCTCTGAAGGACTTGACTGTACAACAGTGGGATGCTCTTTATATGGATCTTCCAAACAGACAGCTCAAAGTTAAGGTCTGAGCAATATTTTAAAATTAGTTTTCTGAAAGTTAACAAAAATGTATCATCTCCAATCTCTATATAAAAATATTCCATGCGTCGTTTCATTGTGTGCATATAGATTTTATAGAAAATGCCTTATATCCTGTTTTCCCACATCTTAATTCAGTTATTTGAGAAGTATTCAGTTTACAGACTTGAAAAGGAAAAGTGATACATATTACCATTTATAATAAAGATTTTATTATGGAAAATTTAAAACAGATATAAATGTGGAGAGAAAAAATGAAACTGTGCTCAGCTTCTCTAGATTTCTGCTATTGTCCTTCACTGCTCTCCATAGCCCCCATGTTATTTTGAAGTAATCCTGCTAGCCTGTTGCTGCAAGTGAAAATATTTCCTTTGCATTATTCTTAGGTCACACAGAACTTCCTGGGGCTAGATGCTGAGAAGTAGGATCTGTGGGCTCAAAAGGAGAGAAATTTTTTAAAGGCAGTTCATATAAATGGTAATTGAATTCTGTACAGATTTATACCAGTGTGCATACTCACCAACAGAATCTGTGAAAGACAATTAGAGGTAGTAAAGCCCAAGGTCACAGAAATGGCTAATGAAATGCTAATGAGTGGTGTATTTAGATTTTTATGATGACCCTCTTACATAATAATAGGTTGCTGCTGTCAACAGTTTACAAGAATACTTGGTTTTGATCAGTGACAGTTATTTGATCTGTGATTTAAGTCCTATAGTACTTCCTGGCCATTATTTTAGTGGTAACTGTAAGACTGTGGAAATGTTGCCTGTTTTTGCTAAAGGTAATTCTTTAGAGTCTAAAGAAGCTATAACAAATTAACCCTGATTTTGGCAGAAGTAAAAATTTTAATGTAGTTCCACTCTGTGCTTATTCTGGTACCTACTGTCTGACAGTGTTGTGCTGTGTGGTACAGTAAGCTGAAATGTGGGTCTGTTACTGTTGAAATGTTCAGTGTTTGGTGGGAATTCTGTGGAACAGGTTAGGCTTATGTAGTAACAGATAAAATGCTTGTGCATAGGTGGCAGACAGGCAAGTTATTAGCACCACTGACGCTGAAAGACAAGTAGTTACACCTCCAGGACTACAGGAGGCAATCAATGATCTGGTGAAGAAGTACAAGCTTTCCCGAGCTTTTGTCCGGCCTTCTGGTACAGAGGATGTAGTCCGAGTATATGCAGAAGCATACTCGCAGGTAAGCTGGGATGGTTCTATTGAAAAAATGGGCAGGAAGAGTCTGATACCATGGGTATCAGTAGTAGGGGGTAGTAGTAGGAGAGAAAAGAAAACCATTTCAATAGTGTTGCAATCTCACTGTGATGATTGTTTATGGAGATTTTTAGGTTCATATTAAGACTGGAAGATTGCTTTCATCAGTAGTTAGTTGAACAAAATTAGACCAACATAGTTTATTTCCCCAAATACTTGTCTTTTTATTCCACACTTCCTGAAAGTGTCCTGTTTCTAACATCAGTAGATACTTTGCCATGTAAGCTTCTGTGGCCTGAAGTGGATGATCCTTTTTTCCTCCTTTAAAAACATAATCCTGTTGCTTTATGAAAACAATAGGCTTTGAGGTACATGTCCAAGTTAACTGGTACCATTCCAGACGACTGAAATTCGTCTTTGTCTGATTTGTTTTTCAGTATAATTTCCTTTAAACAGCTTTGCTCTGCCCCTCTGCTCTTTTCAAGACTTCACGGTCTGGATTTTTAAACTTTGCCCTCTTCACACGCTCTTGTACTCTTAAATGCTTGATAAGTGTTTGCACAGCTGAGGCAATCCTAAGTGGGTTGAATAGGCACTTATAAGGGAGCTGGCAGCTTTTTGGCACAAGCTTAGGCCATCTGGGACCTTACCAGTTACTTACTCTCAGTCCTTAAAAGCTGGGCCACAATTGGCCTAGGTTTTATTGAATTTATTCAGAATTTTGGAATGATAACTAATTGTACAATCTGATTTGATTAACCAAGAACTCACTGGACTTGGAAGAATTTGAGTTTTCCATTTATGTAAGAGTTTTGGAATTTGTTACTAAAAGGTGGAAAAAAAATTTTTCATTTGAGTATGCTAGTGAGACAAAGTCAAGAAGTTCTCTTCCCTTCCCTCAGAGTTGTAAGTTACCTGATGCTGCCTTTCTCTTCTAATCTCCTTTCATGTCATTTGCAGGAAAATGCGGATAGCCTTGCACGTGCAGTGAGCTTGGCAGTGTTTGAGCTGGCTGGAGGAGTTGGAGAAGCACCCTAACCAGGTTTCTGAAGATAATTTTTATATTCATGACAAACTGGATTTTTAAAAAGTTTTTACAAAATAATAGTACTGCCATTATTCGACAGGTTCAGACACATCTGTAATCATGTTTACGATGCACCTTACTAGACTGTTTCTAGATCTGATTATTTTTCTTAAACACTACCACAACTATTATTTAGAAATACGGAAACCTTATATCTGTTAGAGTGAAACTTGAATTTAAATTTCACTAATGTAAAGTGCTGGGGGCCTTAATCATGGACTTTATAGTACATGGAGGGACGAATTCATGAAGGCTGGTGGAAAATTAAACCTTATTACCAACTCCTTGGAATGTGTTTTTTCTCTCGTCGTTACCTAACCGTGATCATCGTTTTGCAGTACAGATGGGGAGGGCAGAGAAGACTTTCCATGACCAATTTTTCCACAGCAAAATTTAGAATGATTTTTAAATGACTTACCTCATCGATTAACATCACCAGGAGTTCGATGTATGACACGGAGGCTGTACATCTCTACTCTGTACTCAGGTTGAGATGCTCGTGCTACATTTATGAGGATGCATGGCCCAGCTTCAGTTACTCTTTATTCCTCTCAGTGAAGGTATGTGGGAGAACACTAACTGTCATACTTTACTTTACCAAGCCTCTGATAGAGAAGCGCCACCATTCTGATACTGGAATGTGGTTAACAATGGAAAGATCCCAACGAATCTAAATTAAACAAAGCCTGAAACCAATAGCAAAAAATGTGCAGTGTGTATTTTGCAGGTTTAAGACAACTCAGGACAATAAAACAATGGGACTGTATATGTATATATAGATCTCTCTTAGGCACCATAATCAATATGAGCCAACAATATTTAAACTTGATTCAGGCCACATTCAGACATTTGCTCTTATTTACAAATATTTAAATTAAATACAACCTGAAATGTGTTTTGTTACATACAAAAAAGAAAAAAAAACTATACAACTCAGAGCAATGTTTGTTTTAAATAATTACATTTACATTTAACTAAATGGAACCACTTGCAGTGCTTCAAGTTTTTATGACCCCTTCCAGAAAATCTTTTTCTACCATTTCTTCTATTTTTTGCCTGGCTTTGCTGGAAAATAGTTTGTGGTTTTCCAGTTTCATGTCCTTATTAGGGAAGGTGTTTGAGTAGAGGATGGGGCTCCCTGAGTGTCCTACACATCGGCTGGTGACTTTGCTGTTGAAGACTTGGCTGAGTACATTGAAGAATGGCAGCAGCTGCTCAATACTGCGCACGGTGCAGATGGTAAGCAGCAAGTGCCCCGGCTCCCAACCCAACGTTCTCCCTGAGTTGTCTTCCTCTGGATTCTTCTGTAAAAACACAAAGGGAATGGTTATTACAGAGGATACAGTACATGAGAAAATTTAAAAGGGTATAAGGATCAGCAACAGTTAACAAAAACAAATGATGACATTAAGGGTCCATTCCAGACTTGATTAAAATCTTGCTTCTAACTGAAGTCTTTTAGTGCCAATTATTAAGTGTAGATAGAGGGGTCCAACACTGTAGTAATATTTTCCAACTGGAGTGCACAGGTAAGCTTAGTTAGAATAGGTTTTGGATAGGGAAAGTCACATAGTAAAAATTTATGTTGTGCTTTGCATATACTCAAAAAGCTCCCAGATTTCTGGACTCCCACTAATGTAACCAAGGCCTAAGTCACAAGGTGACTGCAGAAGAGAGTAAGGAAGAGACAAAAAAGTCTTCTATATTTCACCATTAATAATCAGTTAATTCCCTTTTAGCCAAATGGCTTAAACTTATTGACACAAGATGATAGCAGGGTTTGGAGAGAATTATTGTTGTCCATACAAGAGAAAGGAAAAGAGCACCCAGGAGAGACACTGCTGTTTCTGTGTTGTGTAAACAATATGAGGAGGGAATCTGCACCTGGAGTCAAAATAACTGGGTTAGTGTCTGGGCTCTGCAATTTACTGTGGGGCATCCTCAGGCAAGATACAGAAAAACTCATTTAAAAAAAAAATGGGGAAAAACTACCTTCCAGCAAAGAAGTCAAATGAGAATGCAGGTGAAAACTCTGTCAACTAAATATAAATGCAGTTAAAATCATGTTAAAACTAACCAAGAGGCCAGTTTAGGAAGCCAACTAGATAATATAAACTTGTAGATGTCAGTCTATCTAGAGGAAGTTAGGAGAGAATTGGAGATGTTTTGAGTTTGGGCAGAATCACAGATACTAAAACACTTAGAATGAAAACAAACGTGAATTGGATAGAAAATGGGAAAAAAATCAGATGGGACTTAGAAAGCAGAACTACTGTCTGTCATACTGATTAGCAAATGGAGTTTGCCTTCTCAGATCAGATGTTGCTGAGAGACTTTGTTTACCTAATATTTAATATCACTAATTCCTAGAGGAGATAGCAGATGCAAAATCCATCTTATTTTCTTGTATGCGATCACAAGGTTTGCTTATTTAAAAATGAAATCCCGAGAAAAGAAAATAGATTTAAATTAAAAAGGAGCAAACAAATCATCCAGTTCTCTATGGCCAGAAAAAGGAAAAAAAGCAATTAATTAACCTCCAATCTAAATTATAGGATATAGAAAACATCTTCCTTCCATTTAACTTGAACACTTGTTTAATGACCATCCTGGGACTTTCATATCACTGACTGCTGTTAAGTGGCTAACCATACCACCTGTTAGCCCCCTGAATCAAGCTGCCATTCAATAGTAATTAAAGGATAAGCAGAGATGAAATTACCCTGAAGGAAAATTCATAATATGCTTGAGAAAGAACTAAGGTGTAAACTTTTGTTTATATTCCTGCCAAGTTGTACCCTGAAGAGAGACAGGGGCTTTTTACTAAGCTCTTGACCAATGAAGAGCACACCTGTTTTGGTGTCCTGCTCTTCTTAATCAGAACTATACCACCTCCTCAAAAATAAAATTAAAAGTCAGACATGTTTCCAGTCTACCCTTGAAGACAGACTTCCTTCCTGTTTACCTCTCTTGTACTTGTTGAAATCCACACCTGGGTTTGTGTCTCAATATTTGGTCCAGATGTGGCAACTTTTGCTGCCATATCACAAGCATCAAAAAGCCACCCTCACCTGATGCTTGGCCATCTCCAATCCCTCCAAAATCACTGTCTTAAAGTCCTCCTCCTTGTCCTGTGGAAGGAAAGAGGAGAACTCATAGCCTTTGTTCCAATGAAAAGTGCTTGGCCATGAAGACCTTGTTTAAGGTGTATGAAATGCTTTCTAATCAAAATTATTGTCTTATTCTGTGGAACACATTTTAGGCAAAAGGCTGTCTTGTTTATCCCGTAGATACAGAGAGGAGTCTTATAAAAACTGTCATTACTAATGAGATGCAGGGATGACAGAAAGTGCATGTTCCTGGGGTCATAATCATCACACAGCTTCTGGGTTTGTCGCCATGATAAGTTTTTCGAACCCTATGATATCAAAGTGAAAAGTACCCAAGTCCTATCCTAAACTCTGGATCCAACTTTCATCTTCATCTCTTCCCTTTTACTTAGTTCCTAAAAAAAGATACTTGATTTTAAATCAAGTTCCTCAGATCCTTCAAGCACAACCTCCTCTTTAATCACTTTTCTACATTCCATTTCTATAGTTTGTGCAGTGCAGTTTAGTTTAGGGGCTGCTGCCTGATTAGGGGGACCCCAGAAGACTGGAAAATTTCTGAGCACTCAAAGCACATACTGCAAACTAGGACTCCAAAATACCTGGGTCATCCCCAAACTGTACATTTTGGAACAAAATAAAACTTTAATTTTGTGATGCTTTTTTTTTTTTTTTAAAGTAATCTCTACACTCAATGTGGGGCTCAAACTTACAACCCTGAGATCAAGAGTCAGTTGCCCCTGAAAAAACTTTAATGCAAAAAAAACAAAAGATTTGGAATAGAGGCTCACTGATGAGCATGCCAAATTCATTATTACTTTCTTGGGCAAAGATCTCTGATTAGCCTGAGGCATACTGAAAGATATAAAATACATACAAGACATGATATAAATACATTTTACCAATTCTGTCTTCTTATACTTAAAAAGAAAAAGAAGAATGCAATACCTTTGCCCTTTTCCGAAGAAGTTTTGCTAGTCGAACTACATAAGGTTTAAATTCACGTTGATGTATGCCCTGCCTTCGGACTTCCAAACCCGAATCATCTGAGGCTTCTGGGATAAAGGCCCATCGGTACCTACGTACAGAAGAATGATATGCCCGTCGGTAAGACAAGACATGCCATCTGAGACAAAGCCACCTAAGTGTAGTGGAAAGACCATGACCCACTGCTTCAGCAGACCTCCAGTGCCAGCTGTGCCATGCGCAGCCCTGTCACCGAGGACAGGATTCTCAATCTGACCCTTTTCTTCACCAGCAAATAAAGATACTATTAACCACGTCCTAGAGTTGTAAAGAGTAAATACATATGTAAAGTGCTCATCATTTTTCTTCATGAGTACAAAGCAAGTAACTTAAGTAATTCTGTCCTTGTTTGTTAATTGGCAAAATCCCCACCCGTATACTGGGCCAGATGACCCCTTACGCACAGCACAGTAAGGGGGCAAAGAAATGAAAGAAGACGACATTAAGTCGGACTTTTTTCTTACCACCCCTGTATTTTTGTCTTTAATAAGTTAAATTAATATCTGACTATGGGAAAAGTTCAAACAGTATAAAAGGACATACCAAAGAACGGTAGTGTCTCCCTCCCACCACAGGGTCCATCAACATCACCAGTTTCTTGTGTAGGCATCCAGAGTTCATGCATAATAGAGCACACATGCTCACAGCCAACCTCCTCTTTAGTAAACTTAAAAAAGCATGACTACTGTTTGTGATGATTTAATTAAATATCCTGGAGATAACATATAAAACCCCATTCTCTTTAACAATTACACAGTGCCCAGGTGTTGGAATGTACTGACTTAACCAGTGTCCTAGATCATCCCACTGCTATGAGAAGTAGTGCCACGATGGATATGCTTACAAGAATGTGGACTTTCGTGCATATCTGACTGTATAGTGGTAGGATAAAAACTTGCAAGTAGAATTACTGGCTTGAAGAGAATGTGTATTTTGAATTTTGGTTAATATAACTTCCCTGGAGAACAACTGGACAATATCAATGTATACTTCCAACCGGAATAAAAATGCTTCTGTTGAGGTTAAAAAGAAATACACTTTTAGATCTTTCCCATTTGGTGGCTCTTTATAATTGGAGTTTCTTTTAGGAGTATGGCTTTTTCTTGTTTATAGGCCCTTTTCTATGAACTCTTTATTCTCTCATTGGTCCATCTTCCTGCTGGGTTACTGATTTGTACATGTTAAGCAAGTTAGACTTTTGTCATAAACACCGTAAATATCTTTCCCCAACTTGCTACTTTTTCTGTTTCGTGGTTATTTTGCCACACAGAGACTTTTGACATTTTTTGTGGTTAAATTATCAAATATCTTTAACTTCTGAAATACATATCATGTTTAGAAAAAATACTGTTCTTTCAAGATTAAATTCTCCAGGTCTTCATCTACTTTATATAGATTTTTTAAAAATAGTAGTTTTAAAAAAATTATAGTTTTACAGCCTTTTCCATCCCTTTTTTAGTAACTCTGTCCTGGAAAGTAAACAGAATGAACTCCTGTTGGTTCTGATCAAGGAGGCTAACAAGTCAATACCATGAGCCTACTACTTATGTAATGGTTCTTCCTAGAGCACCAGAGACTAGCTTCTATCACTTTTGTGATGATAAGATCCCAATTAATTCTGGCCACTTTGCTACAGTTGTGCATGGGATCCGTTTCTGAATTTCTTCTTTTGAAATTTATCAAGAAGTAGGTGTATATGGTTTCCAAATGGAGAAAAAAAAGGAAATGGAATTAATCTAAAAAGACTTTCTAGTTCTTACCATTAAATTTAATGAAAAGTAAACTTGTGAAACAGCAGTTTTTGGGGATTTAAGCATGTCCAATATAGAAAACAGATTCTGATGTCTTACTCTTTATCCTATTAATACTCCATTCCAGAAGAATAATATGTAACACATTATATATAAATACATTTTTGATCATATGGATAATTCTTAAGTTATCTTAGCTACATTTGATTATTTTTAGTTTGCCTATTTAAATTTAAATATGAAAAACCATAAATAATTATTTTTAAACTGAGACACTTATGAGAATGTATTTATATTCAGTTTCTCCCTATTTCCCTCTGCTATCAGTTCACTGTCATCTGAAATAAAAAGCTTGATTCTAGTCTTGCCCATCTCTAGTCCTTTGTCCAAACTATGCAGCCAAAGTAGTTTCTAAACTGCAAGCCTGATAACATCACTGCATTCCTTAGTATGATTCAATGTCCCTAGGTGAAAGTCCAAATTATCTAATATAACTTATAAGGCCTTACATAACTCAGCCCCTTTCCAGCGTCTTCTCACAACATTCTGCTCCAGTAATATAAATCCTTAGCATTTACACGAGTCAGGTCCATTCCAACCTCCCAGAGTCTCCACATGTGCCTCCCCACTTACCACCTCAATATAAATCTGCCCTCAAGGCCCAAAGCTAGTGGGGGGTCATTGCTCTGTGACCTCAACAGGCTCCTGCATGTCTGCTAACAGAACACTCATCGTGTTCAACTGTATTCCCCCCTAACACTGGAAGCTAGTGAGCCATGTCTCCCACTGCCTCACATATGGTAGATACTCATTAACTAAACGGTCTGCTAATTTCTCCACAGCAACCTACTTCCAGTAACTGTGTTGAGCCCCCCCACCACATTTTTAGCAAAAATTATGAATATTTCAACTTATACAAAAAAAATTTATATTAGTCTTAGATATCTGTGACCAAAGCAAAAGCATTTTCAAAAATATCCATTTAATATCCTTGCTTTTACTTACATCTGAAACTGAGGAAGATTTTCGGAGGGCAATGCCAGAGCCAAATCCAAAAATTTGCAAGCAGACAGATAGAGGTTTAACCACCGCTGGCTGTTATATGAAGTAGAAAAGCCATTACCTCCTGTGTAGGTTGTCTCCAGACCAGCCACAGAGGGGCCTGAAGTCCTGTAAGCAGGAAGCAGTGTGTCAGCAGCTGTACCCATCTCCTAACAGGGAATTCCCAAGGTGCCAGCTAATATTTTCCTTCTGCCAAGTTTACCACTAACTGCTGAGCAAGGTCATGACTAAATTAATTTCACTGTCTTCACATACAAAGTTCACTTTTATTCTTTAAAGTTTGAGAATGTAAAAATAGCATAGAATAACTTGTGTTACACTTAAGAAATGTAAAAATACCAGCTGTAAAACCCAGAGACCTCCCTACTACTTGATGTCTTTCTGTGAAGATTTGCTGGGTGGGGGGGTGTCTTTCTATAAAAATAAAGTTTTTTTTTAAATAAACCTGGCATTGAAGAATAAAATATATCCAAAGACACATGGTGTTACATGTACAAAAATTCCTACATAAAAAATTATATTTAGTCATATTAGTAAACTGCCTGTATTAAAAAGAATAAAATCATAGTACACTGAGATTCTTCTGGAAGATTTGGACACATGGATACCTTAGTTACAGGTTACCTGCCATAAAAGGTTTTGCTGCATGTTTCAGGAATAAGATCTGACCTACCAAAACCAACATGGCTCATGTAACTGAGACATATTGCTTTAAACTAAATTTGTCTAGAGGACAAAGGCCCTGGGTGCTGACAGTTTAGTCTACAATGGTTAAGGAATAAATGAAACTACATTATTTCCAAATATGATTATGTAGTAACAGACTAATATATAAAGTATTCATATAAAACAGTATCTATACTCTCCTAGTTGTAAAGTAACGTTCTGGATGATTTTAGGATATTGGACAATGACAAGAAAATATGGAAATATATTACATATTACCGTGAAATATCTTCATCAGCAGTGAGTTCCTGCTCCATCAGTAAAAATACCTGTACCTAAAGACCATGAAATTCATGTTAAATATCTATTTAAACTTGATATTTAATTTTTCTTTCAATGTATCTTTAGGCTCTATTTTCATGAATCCAAAAATAAATTTTAGGATACAATCAAATTAAGTTATACAGGGTTTGTGGAAGTTAAACTACAAATTAAGCACAGAGCTTTCCTAATAACTTGCCAGACCTGGGATGAAACTATGCCTTTTATATTTGGCAATGATGGAACAGAGTTATAGTTATTAAAACAAATATTAAAGCTAATTTCTTTGTGAGATTATAAATGTTTGGGTTTTCAGAGTTGCAGATTCACTTCTCTTCCTTTACTCATGTTCTTTTATCCAGAGCTGCCGAAATCATTTAGATGAGGAAGATGGTAAGATCTGGGGAGAACAGATTGGTATAGTGGGACTTAGGAAGGTTTTACTGTTTGGGGGATGACAAAGTATTTGTGAAAGTCTCTCTCAAGGAAGCTTAACTAGGTTAAGTGCTGCACTTCAAGAGTGAGAACATGCCTTATATCAGTCCACTGAAATCCAACTAAACCATCTCTCAAGCACTCCAGAGGTACTGAGACAGGCCAGAACCAGGCCTGGCAGCCATGACAGTTACACATTTGGTGTATAAGAGAATAAATGAAACCAGATCCGATGAAGTAATGATTCACAAGGAGCTAATAATTGGGAATGTTACGTATTTGGAAGCTTAATCTGGAGATGGACTCTGTTTAACCTTTCAACTGTAAAAACTATCAGTAACAAGTTTAACTAGAGTTCAGTTCTCTTCCAAGATTATTTTATATCCAGTAAGCATGTTGATGCTGATCACATTGTTTTATAGGTTATATTTATGACCTGATTAGAATTAACTCACAAGTTCTGTAATCATGGTAGGCCAGAGTGAGGTAAGATGTTGTGGAGACATTCTTAAAAGTAATACTCTGAAAAACAGGAACACTTGAGAGTGAAGAGTTGGCACCTGGGGCAAACGGAGACTCTCAACCAATCTCTCTGAAAAAAATGCAGTGTATTTTCAGTAGGTTAAGAATTAAAATCATCTTCATGTGAACTTTTCCATATAAGCTAGCCTACTACTTCTCAAACTTTCTGGTGGACTAATGAAAAAAAAGTTCCCCATAAAATAAAAATGAATTACTAGACAAAAATCACATTAAAGGAAGATATAAAATACAAATGCCATTTTCTTATTGTTAGATTCAACAGATTCTGTCAAATTGCTTTAAAAGTTTAAAATGCTTACTCTAAATTTCTGTATTTATCATGGATGAGATAACAGACTGCTACTGGTCCATGGACCACACTTTGAGTAGCACTGATCTGGTCAACTTAAAAAGAGAATCAAAAGACAAACAGTGTGCATATTGTGTATCTGACATTAGGTATAAAAGCTAAGGAAAGGAGTCACTTATCTTCCTAGAGAAATGATCTCACTAAAGAGAGGACAACTGCTATTCCCAGCCCAGTCCCTGGGACAGTTGAAGCTGGTGGCTGCATTAGCACAATGACTCAGTATGAACAATTCTGCCCCAGGGCAAGCTCCTCCCCACTGGGGAGCTATCTGGTGGTGCAGGGTGATGATAAGTGCACTGGTACCATTCAGGACACACAGGGCCACTAAACCCATTTGATAAAGGTTATCAAAAACCTTATACAACACCCCCCAAACTACAGACCTCCAAATGTTACTTCTAGCCCCCAATTCCTGGCTTTACCTATATTTTAGTCCTCCTTAAAACTATAGAACCCCTTATCCACAGTAAAAGAAAAAAAAAACAACAACAACAACCCATTAACCTGCCTGACTGCAGCAAAATAGTCTTATGCCTCAACCTTAAACACAAATTCTTAGGAAACTCGAACCAAATGATAAAATAGAGACCATATTTATGCAAGTCCTACAAACTCACTGTTTGATTTCTTTTTACATCCTGATGATGTTAATTTTTGTTTCAGTAGAACAAACTTCTAATTCTATAGTGTTCTCCATCTACTTACACTTGGTATATTTTACCCCAACTTAAGAGCTTAGGGAAGTATTTACTAAAGAACAACAACAACAAAAAAATACACAGTTTGGAAGATAGAGAAAACAGTTTTTCAGACTTACCTTGTATATCTGGAAGATATTTCTGGTACTGGTCAATTTCACTGCTAAAAATAGCAAATGCTAATCTTTTGAGAAGCATGGCTCTTTGCTCTAGCTCCACATCACGGTTTGCAAAGAGATTAAGTGAACTGCTCTGAGCCACAGCTACACGAGCTGAAAAGAGAACGTACATGCAGTTATTTGAAAAAAGATTATTCTGTTATTTGTTTGTAAAAATGGCTAGACACCTTATGGCTTCCAAGAATGGGAAGAGCTTAGGGTGGAGCGCCCATGGCTCCTCTCTGGGGTCAAAGGGCTAGCAAACAGACCCAGCGTATACAAGCCAGAAGACCAAGGGATAGGAATTGTGAATGTGTGAAGAGAAGAAAATTTAGAAAATCCAACGCCAACAATGCCATTTTATAAAACCTTTTAACATTTCATGCCATCTGCCTAACTCCTCTTAAAACTAAATAAAAATTACTTTTAAAAACTAATTTCTGGCCTGTCCCACCTAGCTCTCCTTTCTTATGTCTTGTTACTCACTTCCAGCTCACTCTTCTGTAGCCACACTGTCTTCTTGCTGTTCCTCACCCAAGACCTTTGTAATTTTTGTTTCCTATAGGTGTAATACTTTATCCCTAGACCTTCTCAGGGTTGGCTTCTTTAGTTTCAACTGTGAGCTCTTCAGTTGTTACTTAAACTCTATCATATCACCCTACCTCCTTCACAACTTCTTATTCCCTGATATAATCTTTTTTTTTTTAAAGTTCATTTATTTATTTTGAGAGAGAAAGAGGGAGAGAGAGAATCTCAAGCAGGTCCATGCTGTCAGCACAGTCCAAGGTGGGGCTCAAATTCATGAACTCTGAGATCATGACCAGAGCTGAAATCATCAAAAGTTGGATGCTCAACCCACTGAGCCACCCAGGCACCCCAATCCCTGAAATAATCTTATTTATTTGGTTAAGGTTAGCATAATGGCCTGGCCCATTTTTGTCTTTTAATAAATATTTGTTGAACAGATGAACGTGAACTTAAAAATAACCCTGTGATGATCAGAAAGAAGAGAATATGCTGCCCCTTTTCCAAACTACTGCTTGTGCTTACACAAAATCATACAGACTAATCCAGCCTTACTGCTATTTAAGGTCATTAGTTTAGGAACTTTAAACTTAAAAACAAAAAACCAGGGCATGTGACTTAGTTGCAAGAGCATGTGACTCTTGATCTCAAGGTTATGAGTGTGATCTCCACGTTGGGTGTAGAGATTACTTAAAATAAATAAATAGACTTAAAAAATAATCAAGAAAACCTTTTTTCAGATGAAATACTACAGGAGCCCTAATATATAAAACCAATCAAGACAGAGGAGAAGCGGAGTGGAGAGTGATTCTAATCTTCTTGGTCCTTCCCTTTCTTCCTTCAGAGGAGATAAACAGAGCCTCGGATTTAGAGTGACTTGTCCAATAGGTTGAATCAGTTGACAATTGCTAGCCTTTCATTCATTTAATAATTACTTATTGAGTGATTACTATGTGCCAGGTTCTGTGCTGTGTGCTGGGCAAAGAATTTAGAGACAAATAGACACAGCCAAATAGCTCTACTTGTTATTTATCACCATGCTGTCCTTGTTAAATTTAACATTCCATTCCTATAAGATGTAAGTACAACTTGACAAAGGGCCAATTCTGAAGTTTCTAGAGAAGGATCAGGTAGACATTAAGAATGGGTCCTGATAAGGACATACACTGCTAAGGTTTCATCCCACAATACTCACTCATCAAATCTCTAAATGTTGTTTTATCATGTGTCATCAGATTGTCCATAATTGCTCTCCAACTGAAAGAAATAAGGATTATGATATGTAATTAGAATTTACTGTTCTAACTGATAAAAAACAGTGTTCTACTTTGCAGGACAGTTGTTGATTTCAGCAAGATGCATTACCACACTGAACAAGAGCAAGACGACTTACTGATTAACACAAGAGGCGTCCATCTGAAAGAAACTGGGATCCATAAAGAGGTCAAAGGCTTCTTTCTTCCACGCTCTCCGTGTGTACTGATACCCACTAAGACTGCTAAGCAGCTGGACACAGGCTCGATAACTAGGAGCATTATGTGCACTAGGAGAAAGGAGGACGAGAGCCACTTTAACCTACGTGTTATAACTTGAACCATCAGGTTATTCATAAGTACTCACATTCACCTAAAACAATGATATGAAACAGAAGGCACCATAACAAAAATAATGTTTTTTTTTAAATTACAATAAAGGGGAAAAATAATGTCATTTTGTGGTAATCCCAAAAATGGCATTAAAGGAACACAAATTTTTTCTAACAGGCTCTGAATTACAAAATCTACTTTAATAACAGTACCTGTGATTTCGGAGGTAGGGTACCACATAATGCATAATATTTACAAGTAAAGGAATAACCCGTTCCTTTTCATCACTATAGAAAACCATATCCAAAAGATGAGCCAAAACCTAAAAAACATAAGAAATGAAATGCAGTATAATCTAACAGCTGAAACTGACAGCATTCAGAGGTGGGTTTCAGTCTGCAAGAATACCCAGAATACCTTAAAATTAGAAAAATCTAAACTCAGACCTCATTAAGCCATTAAAAAATATTTTAATGTTTATTTAGTTTTGAGAGAAAGCATGAGTGGGGGAGGTGCAGAGAGAGGGGACAGAGGCTCTTGCTGATATCAGAGAGCCTGATGCGGGGCTCGAACTCGCAAACCATGAGATCATGACCTAAGGCCAAGTTGGACACTGAACCAACTGAGCCAGGCGCCCCTTCACTAATCCATTTTAAATGAATGGTTTCTGCCACTCTTTTTTTTTTTTGTCCATTATAAATATAGGCTATAAATATGAGCAAATTTTACTGTTTTCAACTGAGAGAAGGAAGTATAGAAAAAGAGAGGTCAAGAACCTTCTAATATGACAGTGAGTAAACAGTGAATTAAAGACTAGACATTCCGTATTCTTTCTCTGACTCAGTTAAAAGAGAGCTTGGAAATAAACCAACCAAATGAACTGAACTGTTTAAGTCCCAGCTCTATCAATAGCTATTTGGCCTTCGTCATACTGTTCTAATCTTTGGGAGGCTTGGTATCCACATCTGAGAAGGGAAACAAAAATGACCTACAAGGCTATATAACAGGGTATAAAGAAAGAGCATGTCAGAGAATAAATCTAAAAATCTTTGGTAAACTGTAAAATATTTCACAGTGGCAAACATCATTATACCACCTCCTGATTATACTGTCATACAAAAGCACTTTTCTTTTTAAAAACCATGTTTAAAAAAATAGTGCGTGGGGAAGGAAACAGTATCTAAAGTTATCATTAATATTTAACAAACTCATCCAAATACAAAGCACAACTTTATTTATTATAGTGATCTCTAGAAGTGCAAAATGGTTTTTCAAATTAGAAACTCCTCTTTAAGAATTACTTGCTAATATTGAATTGTGACATTGTTTACTCTAAAGTTCATGTGAAAAAACTTGATATTTACCTCTGAAAGTAATGTCAGTGCGTGGACACTATATACAGAAGGAGTTATGTTTGATGTTTCCATTGCAGGTGATAACATGTCTAAATAAGAGAAATGACAGGTAAAGTAAAGATACAGTTAGGTCTTTTTTTCCCACTGCAAAAAGCTACCTGCTAACATGAAGAAAGGGATGGTTTTCTAGTGCTTATAGTGCTAGTTGCAACGATTTCTTAGTAAACAGGTGCCTACAAACATAAACCTCAATCTTTGAGATCAATACCTTCAACATCAGATTCCAAATTGGTCCCATCCACCATTATTTTGGGAGAAGGCTTAACTTCAAGATTTCGTCGCAGCCATGTTGTCTGTTCCAAAGAAGAACCAGCAATGGCACCAATTGCATCCACTATTTTATGAGTCACATCCTAAAGAAACAATGAGAAACTACTCTACATATATGTGCATATACACACCCAAACACATGCGCGCTCCTGTAACTTCATAGATGATCATATCTGACCTTATCTTTTTAGAGTTAAGGGCACTGAGAGACACAGAGTTTTGGCAACAGCTCTCAGTTCAGAATGCCTTACCTGAAGGTCTCTTTGGTCTTTCTTATTTTCCAAACTAGGGTTTTTCATAATAAACTCATTCAGAACCCTAAAAGGGTTGAAGAGAAAAACAAATAGGAAGCATCAGTGTAAAGGAAATGATGCAATCTGATTTCTTCCAGTGACCAAGAGGCTCTGTAGCCTCAATCTATTTTATGTGTTTAATGAATGTATATATGAATATCCTGTGACTCTGTGAAAAGGAATAAACATATGCATGAAGACAGATGTACAAAGATGTTCATAACAACATTATTCATAAGAGCACCAAAGTGGAAAGAACCCAAAAGTCCATCAAGAGAAGAAATTGTAGCATATTCATACAATGAAATACGGAACAATGGAACTCGATAAATCATAGCTACATGAAATTACATGGATGAATCTTATACACATATGTTGTGTGAAAGAAACAGACACAGAGTAAAATATTTATATATAGTTTTAAAAAAGGGCAAAATGTATCTACAGTACTAGAAGTCCAAATAATGGTAATCTTTGGGGAGAAGGGAAAGGACAGGAATTGGGAGGGGATCTGAAGAGACATATGGTGTTTTATTTCTTAATTTAGACTTGTGATTATATAGCTGATATGTTCACTCTCTAATAACTTGTGGAGTTGTATACTATTTATTTTTGTTTACATTTTATATATTAAACAAACAAAAAAAAAACCCAAACAAAAACTCAAACCCCACCAATCTTAAATTGTAACACAGAAATGGTCTCTTACCTTGTGTGTATATATATATAATAGATTAAAAATACTTCATAAATGAAAAAAAATCAAATTTTATTGTTTGCTAAACTTCCACTCAATATTTACTCTGACTTGATAGAAGATAAACTATATGCATAGTTATTTCCACACTAAATGTGAAATGATACTGAGAAGCAATCTTCATTTCGATTTATATATTATAATTAGGAATTTTGTAATTAGAAATTTTTAGAGGATCAGTGGAATGATTGGTATTAAACACAATTAGAAATGTAAAAAGGGACTTGTCTAGTCTAATTGAAAATGTCCAACTTTTTGCTTAAACAATCAGTATACACCCCTGAGAAGGAGGTAGGACCCTTTATTTTCTGAGAAATGACAAAGGAAGAAAAGGGAGGTGAGGAAACAGTAAAATCCTGTGGGGAAGATTCAAGTCAACAATAAATAGCTTTAATTGTTAATGAAATTAGACAAGAGGAATATTTACTGATAACTCAAAGAACTGTACATATATTTCTTCTTTGAGCCTTAAGACAACTCAGGTAGGTAGGCCAGGCACCACTACCTTTGCTTGACAAATGGGAAAACAGCCTTGGAGAGGTTTATTGAAGAACCTAAGGTCAAAGAGATGAGGGTTGGAACTAGAAATGAGAAGAATCAGAAATCTTCATGAGTATGTAGTAGTATGTAGTTTGATTTCTAGTATTTACATTTCTCTCTTATCATTAAAACACATACACACTGGTTACTTTCATCTTTGATCCAGGAATGGCAGACATTGAGCCCACTGCTCTTTTCATCACATTTCCATTATCTAAAACTCCTTCAGCTTTCTTATCTAGATAATTTTCAAAATAGATAGTATGAGGGTCCGGGGATCATCATGATCCCTGAAATTTTTGAGCAGGGTCTCTGACTCACTGTGGCTGGGCTGGGCCCTCCATGTTAGTCAATGACCTCAGGCTGATGGGCTCTCCACCACTATTCCTCTACGTCTTCTCTGCCTCCTGGCAGAAGACTACATTCCCACATTTACCAGAAAAC
This sequence comes from Cryptoprocta ferox, assembly GCA_028646485.1. Classification (NCBI taxonomy): domain Eukaryota; kingdom Metazoa; phylum Chordata; class Mammalia; order Carnivora; family Eupleridae; genus Cryptoprocta; species Cryptoprocta ferox. The sequence continues at coordinate 73,120,745 of CM053577.1, forward strand.
TTGAGGCCAGCTCATTGAAGAATTCTTATCTTCTCTCTTCTCCACTTGAAAATTTTCTAGACCATTGGTTGCCAAAACAGAATTGCTAGTTCCCGTAAGGACAAGTAGGGCAAAAGCTAAGTCTGTGTATACAGAATCACACATTTACACATAAAAAAATTCCCTTCAGAACTACAGAACTTGACTAAAAGTTCAAAATTCTTTGCACTTGGTTGAATTTACATCCATTCAGTGTGAAAACATGCTAGCTATTCATGACATCATTGGACTGCCTGACGCAATGTAAAGTTGGGGAAAAGCTTACTCTTTGTTTTTTCCTTTATTCCCCTTATATCTTAAGCAGTCATTTTCAAATTTTAGTGTGTACTCACTCATATCACTTGAGGATCTTGCTAAAAAAGCAGATTCCAACTGGGGTGGTCTGGGTGGAACCCTGGATTCTACATTTTTAATAAGCTCCCTGGTGATTCCAATATTGCTGGTTGAAGATCAACCTTTGAGTAGCAAAGTCTTAGAGGAAAATGTATCCTTCTCTCTCACTCTAATACCTGTTCATTCCCTGTTCTCCACCCCTTCCCAGCTGTCTCTGGAATGTGATGCTATCAGTGAGCCCTCTTCTCTCTAGAATCTTCTATCATTCTCCACTTACATAACACCTGTGATTGGCCAGGCGCTGTTCTAAGAATTTAACAAATATTAACTAATTTAATTATCATAACTACTTTGTGAGTTGGCATTATCATCCCCATTTTACAGATGGAGAGGTTAAATAACCTACCCAAGGTCACGTGGCTTAAGAGGTAAAGAAACTGGATCTGAACGCTTGCAGAGTACAAAGTCTTTGCTGTTAAGTATTCAACATCCTCAGATCTTCTTTACTATCTTTTAGATTTTATTTTTTAAGTAATTGCTACATCCAATGTGGGGCTCCAACTCACAACCCCGAGATCAGGAGTCGCATGCTTTACCGACTAAGCCAGCCAGGCACCCCAGGTCTTCTTTACTATTAATGATGACTTCCAAATCACATTTCCTCCTGCTACTATATAGTATCTCTTTCTTTTCATGATCAAACACCTTCAGAGAATACTTCACACTTTCTCACTCTAACCCTCTAACCCTTGGCTGTTAACATCCTCTCTCCTAATCACCAGTCCTCTCCAAATCATCAATAAATACAGTCTCTTATTATTCTCTATCCTCCTTCATCTCTCTGAAAGTGTTCCTTGTGCCCTCCTAACTTATGTTTGCTTCTAGAACACAGAATATAGTCGGTTTTCTTCTAATTTTCTGATATTTCCCTTTCTATCTCCTTTGCTAGTCCCTTTTTCTTTATTCTTTGTCTTTTTCCTGCAATCCCATCCTTAGTAGTTCATAGTCCCTACCTCCTACTTGAAACAGCATTCCTGGCCTAGCCTCCTTCCCCTCTGATCCATTCTACTAACTTGCCACTCACGTCCCTCTTCAAGACTTGCCATCACTCCCACTCCTGCCCAAGACCAAATTTCTTTCTTGTTTTTAATGTGTATTCATTTTTGAGAGAGAGAGACAAAGTGTGAGAGTGCAGGGGAGGGGCAGAGAGAGAAGGAGATACAGAATCCGAAGTAGGCTCCAGGCTCTGAGCTGTCAACACAGAGCCCGACACGGAGTTTGATCCCACGAACCATGAGATCATGACCTGAACTGAGGTCAGATGCTTAACTGACTTGAGCCACCCAGGCAGCCTCCCACCCAAGATCAAATTTCTTAAGCTAAAATCCTTCCCTATCCAGCTCCCATCTCCCCACCATTCCATTACTCGTGCTCTACTCTAAGAACCAAACGAGACAATGCACCTTGCCCCAACGTGCCCTTCCCATTCCTGTCTCCACAAAGGCTTTCTGCTCCTGCCACCTCCATTCACTGACCAGTATTTACTGGAGACATATTATAGACAATGGTGAGCAAAAAGTCGACATTGTCCATGACATCATGCTTCTTGCAGTTAAGTAAGGGTGACTGGAATTTATCAAATAATCCTACAAATCAGCAACACAGATATCCCTCCCCTTTTTTTTTTGTTTTTATAGGCCTCAAACCACACATCTAGTTCTATATCTGAAAAATTCCAAGAGAAGACTGAGAGAACATGTGTTCACCCAAAACATCTGCTATTCAGCAATTAGGACGATGAACATTATTCTTTTTCTTCAAAATAATATTTTTAAGTGAAATTGCTTACCCAAGTATAAGAAATTGCCCTGGGGCTGGAAGACTCAGTTGTATGGAATCTTTCAGAAGTATCAACAGTGATGCCCAGCTATCCACTAAATTGGGCACGGGAATTCTGCAAGATAAATATAGTTCTGTATATATAGAGAGAGCCACAGTAAACGTTAATTTTCTTTATATTTTCCCACAGCCTTTATCACATTTTCCTACTAGTTTCTCTGAAACATTCCCTAAATTTTTATAGATTATGACAGGATAAAACTCCTAAAAGCTCTATGTTTTCTACTATTGTTATATAAAAAGAAAACCAACATATTAAAAATATCCAGTGTGACTTATTAGTATAGAAATTTTAATTTTGCAATAGAAATCCCAGTTTTAATCACACGGACTCTCAAAAGTAAAATACTATTGGATTAAGTCTCAGGTGGATTACTGACATCATAGTTACCTGCTCTTGGTCTTGTTCTTTCTGCTTTTTATTTTTTAACATTTATTCATTTTTGAGAGAGCGATAGAGTGTGAGTGGGGGAGGGGCAGAGAGAGAGGGAGACACAGAATCCGAAGCAGGCTCCAGGCTCTGAGCTGTCAGCACAGAGCCTGATGCGGGGCTTGAACACATAAGCGGTGAGAACATAACCTGAACTGAAGTCGGACGCTTAACCAACTGAGCTACCCAGGCGCCCCTCCACTTATCTCTTATACTAGCTCTTTTTCCTTCACCTAGGAGTCTTTATTTCATCTAAGGGATAGTTATCAATCTATCCTAAACATCAGTCTCTCACCTCTAGAGAAATTCAGATTATCTTTGTTTCAGTCTGGCCTTAACCCTAACACCTCTATGTATCTAAGTTCAGACTATAGGTAGTCTTTGTTCTAAATCACAATGAGTTTAAATATACTACATAACCTGACTTTATAAATGTTAGTCATAGATCACAAACTGATGCCAGTTTGGTGATTAAAATGCATCTGACCTATACAGGAGGACATTAAGATTCAGATTGTCCCATAAGGCTATCAAAATTCCAATCAACTGACTTCTGTTCATGGGTCAGCTAAACACAAAACTGGAATACTAGAACAAGAAGATATTTTCTTATCATTCCTAACATTAAAAAAAATCAGATTAGATTACCACATATTCACCTATATCAAAATAATAATGGATTCAGTGGTGACAGGCATGGTTTCAAGAGTTGGATTGAGTTTTTCATTTATATTTAAATGATTTTCTTATAACTCATTGTTTCAATGTCCACTGTATCTTCAATACCCTTAGGCCTTAGGTTTGCAGGACCTGCATGGCTGTGGGTCATTAACATATCCACTGACTTGTATAAATATATCCCACAATGTTTCTAGCATTTATTCCTTTAGATTTAAAAGGAAAAATTAGCAATTTCTTGAAATAACTCAGCTGCTTTTCTCCTATATTCCCTAACTTTGATACATTGCTAATGCAGTAAGGAGAGATCTACATCAGTTATCTTACCTTTGAATATAAGCATAGAAAAACTGAAGCATGCAGACTTCCAAAGAAAGGTGTTTCTATAAACAAAAGAAATCAATTTTTCAGTGAAGAAAAATGCTGCCTTTGCTTTTTCATTGTTGCAACTTCTCTGTACTTTACTGTCAATTTTTAATATAAAACATTAAAACAAAAACACTAGTTCATCATAAAAAGCCACACAAGTCTTTCATTAGTAGAAAAAAACTTAACCCAAGAGCTATATAAAAAGTTGAAAATGGATAGAAGAAATCAAGAGTCTCAATCACCACCCCGAACACATCAAAAGTCCAGCCATTACTTTCAAATGATCCATTTACTCTATAAGGCATCAATATCAGTTTTATTTTAATCACCTTATACTTGGTTGGTGCTATCAGAATTGGGTTGAGGATTTTCATGAAATTTGAATTTAAATCTATTTTACTACAAGTTTCTGCTAAATGAGTATAGTTAGTTCAAATCTGAGACCAACTCCTAACATGCAGTTAAAGAGAGTGCCGAGAGTAACAGAGACTAGTAAGAGGCAAGAAAATGATACTGATGTCCACTGACATTTATCAGTTTGTTCCTTTGTAGTACCAAGTATTCCCTTGAAGGTTTCCCTTTATCACACAAAAATCAAGTGCCTAACAGATTCAGAACCCAGACTGAGAGCAAGAGGCAGCCACTGGAGGGCATGATCGTGGAATCTGTTCTTATTTGCTTCCACATCCTTCATGCTTAGTCCAATGTCTGGCACAAGCGGATGCTCAAAATACGATGCTGAACTGAGCTTTCATGTGCAAATTTAAAATCCTATGGTGAATGCTCCAGAGGTGATGTTACAACAGTAAGCAGATTATTAGAAGTTAATATGCATACTGGCTATTCTACACACAGAAGTATATGCTTCCTACTGGCAATTCAAGAAAAAAGATAAAACAAAAAAAAGTAAAAATTTTCAGATTTGTGTGATAAGTTTGTGAAGTATATGATTAGGTTTATTTTGGCTTGGATTAAAGTCCAACATTTGCAGTTGGTAAATACTTTCTCAGCAAATATGACCCCTCAGTATTGTTGGCACAAGGAGCAGAAGTAGAGAAGTCCATAATTTTACTAATTTGCAGACTTTTATATCTGCCTAATTAGAGACAGTGCACTGTGAGCACAGACTATGTTACTCATTTTCTGTAGCCCCTGCGAAGCGTGGTTTTGTACATGGTCAAGAAATGACATGGAGTAGAGCTAATGATAGGCGAAATGCTAGACAGACATTTGTCCAAAGCGAAAGCAGTAAAGAAACTGTAAAAAGACAAAACAAAACAAACAAAAACCCCAAAAACAAAAGAACAATTGAGGTTAGCAGACCTTGGGCTCTGGGTTCTTCCTTTAAATGACCAGAGAAACCTCCCCTAATATTTTGGTCATATAACCTGTAACTGCCTTAGATGGTTCATATAAGAGATCTAAGTAGTTAAACGCTCTTCACCGCTACAGGAATGATCATAATAGCAGTCACTGCAGACACTGATAAGTGTTTTTATTATAGGAGTGTGAGGGCAACATGCATTCCTCTCTGCAATCTGTAAGCGTTAAAAGGACATCACTGAACAAAAAAATATCTTCACCATCATTTCTGAAATAGAATTGTAAACAACAGCATAGAAAAGCTCTCCTTACCTTGTCCTTGGCTATGGCTGGGGGCTGCTTTAAAACTTCTTTCACGGTCTGCATAACGGTTTCTGCTCTCATGACACTGATGGAGCGAACCAGTTCTACCAGTAAGAGCTGCTCTTCACTGGCTGTAGGGATGACCTGGAAAAACATATCACCGTAGTTATGCATGTACATGGCCACATAGGACTTCTAAGAGAAATCACAGATAGAATATTTCATGGCCTCTTTTTAATATAAAGACTTTAAAGGTCTCTTCATTAGATAAAAAATACATACTTTTTTATCAATACAAAATATACATCATTTAAAAAAATCAAATAGGACAATAAGCTGTGTCCTATTCCATATCTCATACCCTAGGTCAACCATGCTCAACTCTTGGCTCTTTTCTATTATTTTTGAGTAAGACACACATTTATTTATTTATTTTCTTTTTAATTTATTTTTTTAATTTACATCCAAGTTAGTTAGCGTATAGTGCAACAATGATTTCAGGAGTAGATTCCTTAATGCCCCTTACCCATTTAGCCCATCCCTCCCCAAAACCCCTCCTGTAACCCTCTGTCCCGCTCCATTTTTATATTATTTTTGCTTCCCTTCCCTTATGTTCATCTGTTTTGTATCTTAAAGTCCTTGTATGAATGAAGTCATATGATATTTGTCTTTCTTTGACTGATTTCGCTTGGCATAATACCCTCCAGGTTCCATCCTGCAAATGGCAAGATTTCATTCTTTTTGATTACCTAGTAATACTCCATTGCATATATATACCACATCTTTTTATTTATTTTTTAATATATATTTTTTAATATTTATTTTTGAGACAGAGAGAGACAGAGTGTGAGCAGAGGAAGGTCAGAGAGAGAGAGGGAGAAACAGAACCCAAAGTAGGCTCCAGGCTCTGAGCTGTCTGCACAGAGTCTGACGTGGGGCTCGAACTCATCAACCTCAAGATCATGACCTGAACCATCTGAGCCACCCAGATGCCCCAATACCATCTTCTTTATCCATTTATCCATCAAAGGACATTTGGGCTCTTTCCATACCTTGGCTATTGCTGATAGCACTGCTATAAACCTTGGGGTGCATGTGCCCCTTTGAACACCACACCTGTATCCCTTGGATAAATACCTAGTAGTGCAACTGCTGGATCGTAGTTCTATTTTTAATTTTTTGAGGAACCTCCAGACTGTTTTCCAGAGTAGCTGCACCAGTTTGCATTCCCACCAGCAGTGCAGAAGACATTTTCTTTCTCTGCATCCTTGCCAATTGTTGCCTGAGTTGTTAATGTTAGCCATTCTGACAGGTGTGAAGTGATATCTCATTGGAGTTTTGATTTACACACAGCTATTTTTTACTATTTCATGTTTTTTTTCCAATTTCCTACTGACTTCCTATTTCAGAAGACAAATATTTAGCTCCCTTACATTTTTCTCCCTATCCTCTCAGCATAGTTATGTTGTAATCTTATTCAAATATTCAGTATTCATATGACTATTTATGGTTGTACTATGTATTAATACTGTCATTACATTTCTTTTACTTTTTATTTGTCCTAGAGTTAATAAACTGCTTTGTTTTTGTTTGGTTTTCTCTGTCTTGATCACAAATTCATCCTCAAATGCTCCAACAACTGTAAACTTCTCATTACATATTAAAATACATTAGGTAATTATTAATCTTCTACTTCTTCCTTTTTTTTTTAAAGTTTATTTCAAGAGGGAGAGAGTGTACGCACCCATGCAAGCTGGGGAGAGGCAGAGAGAAAGGGAGAGAGAGAATCCCAAGCAAGGTCCATGCTGTCAGTGCAAAGCCTGATGTGGGGCTTGACCTCAGTAACTGAGATCATGAGCTGAGCTGAAATCAAGAGTTGGACGCTTAACCGACTGAGCCACCTAGATGGTTCTCTCTCTCTCTCTCTCTCTCTCTTTTTTTTCCCTCTTGAAATATCTATTTGAGGTCTTTCTGTTCTACCCCGGGTTGGTACTATCTAGGCTTACACTAACATTTTGATATCTTTTCTGGGACCATCAGCCTAAAGATTCTCTTTCCAAGTCTTCTATGTCAGAACCCCTATTGCTTGGATCCCATGTCTTCTTCCTTTTTGGTTTATTCTTCCTCTAAAAGAGAGGATCTTCCAGTCACTGAGAGAGAGTGAACAGATGGTAATGACATATTTTTAAAAAAATAGATATTGCATGGTTCAAAATGCCTTGAGTGACAGTTTGAGTACAGCATTATAAGTTGAAACTGGTTTTCCCATAATATCCAGTGCTGCTCTTGACAAGTTTTATTGTGTTCCCACTGAATAGGAACATTATTTTCTCTGAAGAAGATTTTCAGATCGTTTATCTCCAGTGTTCTGAAATTACATGCTGATCTTTGAGTAAATCTCTTTTCACAGTGTCTGTGGAAACTCATTTCCTTCATTTCTGGAGAATTTTCTTGTACTATTTCATTACATTTTCCCCCCTCAGGTTTTCTGTTCTTTTTTTTTTTCTGCAAAAAGATATTGAGGCTCCAGTATCATTCTTCTAATTTTCTGATCTCCTTTACCCTACTTCCTATATCTCTAAATTTATGTTTCATTTCTAATATCTATCTGCTCTCTCTTCCAACCCTTATACTGATTTTGTTTGGCTTCTGCTATAAAACGTTTTTTATTCAAGAAAAATTGTAATTTTTTTTTTTTTTTTAAGAATATCATATCTAACTTTTATTTATTTATTTATTTTTTTTAAACTTTATAGTTTATTGTCAGGTTGGTTTCCATATAACACCCAGTGCTCTTCCCCACAAGTGACCTCCACCAAGACCATCACCCCGCTTTACCTTTTCCCCTTCCCCTTCCCCCCTCAGTTTGTTTTCAGGAATCAAGAGTCTCTCGTGTTTTTTTCTAAGAAAAATTGTAATTTTTGCAAACGTCTTTCTTATAATCTTATTTCATGGATGCAACATAGCTTCTGCTCTTGGAAAGGCATTGCTATTATTACTTACATGTTATTCTGTTACTTGCACTGTTTGACTTTATCTAGTTGTTTTTGTCATTGTCTATCATACTAGAAGCTTTCTTCATGTGACTGGTAATCCTTGACTATTCATATTTGAATGTGAGGAACAGTAATAAAGCTAATTTTTACAGAGTGCTTATTAAGTGCCAGGCATTGCTCTAAGTGCCACATACATATGTTCTTCCAATGCTCACAACCTCATGAAGTGGTACTTCTTCTCCGGGGTCATATAGTTAGTGGTTAAAGTAAGGATTTGAACCCCATGTATCTGGTTTCAAAGTCTGTGCTCTTAACAACTATGTTATTCCTGCCTTTGGAAAAGAAATTAAAAAGTGACAGGAAGTCAAGCATTTATGTGAGAGACTGATGGATAGGGAGGCCTCCCTGTGTGGTGACTGCAGCCTAGTGTTTTGTTAGTAGACTCAAGAACTTCAGCAACTACAGGTCTTTTTTTCTTGGTCAGGTCATTTTCCTAGAGGGGAATCCTCAAAATTCCTACCTAACAGCCATATTGCTTCCTGCCACCTCACTGGGGTAAGGCCAATATCCGTTTTTCAGTATATAAACTTGCTGTGAATGCTCCTGTTTTCATCATGAAGTCTAATGTCTACCCATGTGAATCTTGTGTTCTCGGGTTCAGAGCCTTTCTTGACCAAACTCTTGAGCAAACTTGGCTCTAGTCTCTTGCTTAAGTAGGGTAAGAGAGTGGGTGGTTGCTTGAGTTGGGGAAAAGAGATCTAGAAGTGGTCTAGTTGCTCCTTATATACATTTTCAATTAATCCTCCAGATTTCAACCCATCCCAAGTTTTTGTCTTTAGAGTACCTGACATTTCTGAGACTCCTGGGTGGCTCAGTTGGTTGAGTGTCCGACTTCAGCTCAGGTCATGATCTCACAGTTTCAATAGTTCGAGCCCCGTGTCAGGCTCTGTGCTGTCGGAGCCTGCTTCTGATTCTGTGTCTCCCTCTCTCCCTGCCCCTTCTCCCCAACCCCCATTCATGATCTGTCTCTGTCAAAATAAATAAAAACATTAAAAAAAAGAAGTAAAGAAGTACCTGACATTTCTACTTCTAGAGACCATCTGTAGTTTTGGAACCAGTGGCAAGTGGTTCCTTTTTTATAGCCACTTAGATATCAATTTTCTCTACTAAATCAGTTACTACTCCAACCTGTGTTTTCATCTTGCAAAATTTTGCTGATGCTTCTTTTTCTGTGGTCAACTCTCCCAATTTTTGTCATTGTGGGTTTAAATCTTTTTAAATTCTTTAAGTCTCATTTTTGAAAGAAGAACAAAGAAAAGTGCATGTGTTCAATATGCCTTGTTAAACAACAGGTCCTTGACTGATTTTAAATATACTCCAGGATTTCAGTTCTGTCTAATGTAGTATCTGCTACTGGATCCTCACGTGCAAAAAAAGTGTCATAAGTAGGAATGTTCATTTATTTTTATTCCTTTTGAAACTTCAACATATATGTAATGTGAAATCAGCACAAAAATAACAGATCAGAAACCTTTAACTAGACAAATCGTATATCTTATGTGAATGTTAATAGCCTAATATTCTAATAAGTCACTATGTATTTCCAATATAGAACATTTTTGAGTTTTCAAACTCATGAAGCAACAATTTCACATATACAATCCAGTTAAACCAATATATGAGTTACATTTAGAAATGAACTACTTAAGCTATCATGTCTTAATGAAAAACAAGATGAAAACTCTCCATATCCTTCCTTTGACCCTGAATGACAAACATTTAAAAATACACTGCACCATGTTAACTTTTCCCTCTAAAATATAGTTAATATCATACTAATTTCCTTTTTTACACAAAATGATGATTTTTATACTCAAGACATTTAGGCAACACATCATTATCTAAACCTATAGAAAAACTATTGTGTTTCCACTCCTCATCCCACCCCAGCCCCACTGGCATTAATGAATGGAGCCTTGAAAATTGGCATGTACTCACCAAATGTTTATCAAACAAAACAGCAAAAATACCAAATGGTTAATCACATACCTTGGTCCTAGTGGTCGTTTTGTTTTGTCTTCTTTCATTCCATACAAATGCAATAGCAGCCATAAAATGAACACCATGATTCATTGAAATGGGGCCCAATAATTCAAGGATCTGTTGTCTCAAGTTCTAAAACAATTTAAACAAATGACAAGTGTATTTTAATTTTGTTTTTTTTCCCAATAATATATAGTACTTTCATGTTTTGCTACCTCAGTAACAGTGGAGGAAATTTTAACAGTGTTAAGAGTTGCAATCATGGTCATTTTAACTGGAAAGAAATCAACACTATATAATGACAACTGCCAATCAGCCAGATTCAAGAGTCTATGAAATAATAGGAAAACACTATATATGAAGTTCAAATACATTTGATATAGATTCCTTTAAAACAGGAAAGGTATTTTTTTAAGTGAAGTTATACAACAGAAAAACAAAGTTTAATCTAAACATAATTCCTTAAATAAAATTTTCTAATGGAAATTAGATCTAGGAAGTCAGGTCAAAGAGTAAGATTAGGTAACTTGACAAAAGTTGTCAAATTCAACAACTTGACATTGACTAATATGCCTTGAAATAGGATTTTCCTCTAAACATAAAGTAGAAAATTTGGAAAATGCCTGAGTATGAGAAAAAAAAATTTTAAGCTCAAACATTAATCACATCATCCTGAGATAATCACTATTAATGCACTAATTTCTTTTTCTGCATATTTTTTTCTGTAATTGTAAATACAAGATTTATTCAATTATGTAACATGCTAGTTTCACTAAAGTTTTATACATTTTCCACCCACTGAGATTTCTTCAAAACTGCAATTTGTAGCTATATAATGGAGCACTAAAAGGAGAATTTATTTAACTTTTTCCTTATTTACTGTGTAGGATCTTTCTTTGTGCCACTAAATAAGGCCATAATGATATATATATTTTTGATATATATGATATACATACATATCTTTGCATAATTTTGATTGCTTTAGAACTGATTACTAAAGTAGCTTACTAGGTCATAGATTAACAAACTTTTAAAGCTCTCTGTACATATTGCTAAATTGTTTTCCAGGAGGACTTTGCATATTAAAATGTCAACTTTAAAAATCAAGAAAGGGCACAAAATTACAATAAGTATGAATGAACCTCAAAAACATTGTGTCACATAAAAGAAGCCAGATACAAGACTAAATAACATATGATTTCATTTATAAAAAATGTACAGAAAAAGCAAATCTATATGTAGAGGAAACAGATTAATGGTTGATTAGAATTGGCAATGAGAACAGGGAGTGACTGCATATGGGCCCTGGAATCTTTTTGTGGTGATGAACGTGTTCGAAAATTGTGGTGACAAAGTACTAGGAAAAAAAAAATCGCTGTATTGTATATACTTAAAATGGGTGAAATTTGTGTGATATGTCATTTCTCAATGAAATATTTAAAATTATTTGAGAATTAATTCATGAAGCATGACATAAATACTAGTCAAATTATTCACAGATTCTGAATACAATCTTTAGGAAAGTCCTTGAACACACTCTTGAGCTCCACAGATGAAGTGTGAAATGTCTAACCTTTGTGGCTCCAAGATTAATAGTGGTGACAGATGCAGAGGCAGCAACAGCTATCTTTTCTGAAGAATCAGCCTGATGCAGGATGCTCCAGAGCAAGGTCACAGAGGACATGATCATGTGAAGGATGGAGAGGATTCCACTGCGGGCTTCAAACAAGTGTTTTTGGTCTACATTGACCAAAAGCTATTAAAGTCAAGGGAAAAATACATATCACTTACTGAAGTTTACAAACGGGTACTTATTAGACCTCAGTCTTCAAAAAGGAGTCAAATATGTGTGCAGTCTTACTTGGTGATACTGAGTAGTAGGATCCAACAAACAGTAATGGATAATGGCTGTGATCCCTTCTAAAAGAGTAAGAATCATATCTGGTGGAATGATTGATGCCATCCACAGAGGTCTGAAATAAAATGCATTCAGTTGAACACAAGTTCTGTGAAAGAAAACTTCATGTTTTATCAATGGTAAATGTCCAGCATGTGCTAGGCATAGAGTAGGTGCTCAATAAAGATTACATAAATAAATGACAAAGAGCATAAATTAAAGTTTTACATCCCAATCTATGAATTGAGTTGTACTAGAGTTCTTTTTGGCTTAACAAATTCAATACAAAATAAACAAGTATAGCTAGTGAATCTCTAGCAACTATGTAATAGCAGGCACATCAATATTAAATAACACAGGCAGTTTTCTTATATTTTACATGTATTATATAGGAGATGAAATAAATACTAGTTGATTAAACATTTGACTAATTTCTGACAGACTAATCGAACACAGGGATACAGATGGAATTCACCACTAGCATCATGAAAATCAGAAACAAGAAATGAAATCAGACAGGAAAGCAATTATTTTTAATTTAAAATTAATTTTAGTGTGCAATTAATTTATACTTAGATAACTTATCAGATAAAACTAGGGAAACTCTTTGCTGGGCTTTGTATTATTTTCGCCAGCTTGGTCAAGAACATCTATATTAATGTCTCTTCCTTTAGGAGAAAAAAAGCCTGTCCGAATCTTCCTTCTCTTTTCCATTCTTAATTCTGTTACTAATTGAAACTTAGGGTGAGATTCCTTCTTCGTGAAAATAACATACTATTTGTAACCTACTGATACCATTAATTTATGTACTCAAATTGTAACGGACTTTCTGGATGATTAAGTAGTCCTAAGGTGAAAAATGTCAATGATAAAGTTAAAAATCAACCCTTACCTACTATCAGATAATCCTGTTTCGTATTTGTACTGCTGAATTAGATTATCTAAATTCCTGCAAAGCTGTAGTGTCACAGAAACAACCACTCTCTGTAGAACTTTTCCCATGTAAGGCAGAGTAGATGTGATTAAACCAATCCACTGTGGGTGCATCTTGCAAGCACAGTGTTGATGCAAAGCTCGTATCACTGCACAGAGGAACATGCCTTGACATGTAATTGGCTGAGCATGCAAATACTGAAGAGAAGTCATGGGCTGATGGGGATTGATGTGTTCCAGGTCAGACACAACGAAATCGAAACCTGTTTCATTCTCTTCGGGGATAGTCATTACCCGGTGTTCTAGAACAATGAGCCTCTGAAGCACTTTAAGAAGCTGTGACTGGAGTGTGCTGCCATTGTCAAATTCATCCTCTGAGAAATTGATAAGGCTATCTTCTGAGAAACCTTCTTCCACGGCAACCATGTTCTTACCTGCCATTTTCTCACTATGCCATTTCTGTGCACTAAAGATAGATGACAGCAAACAGTGAAGAATCACTTTCTGAACTTTGCACTTAGATAACATGTCAGAGATAAAACTAGGGAAACCCTTTGCTGAGCTTTCTATTACTTTTGCCAGCTCAGTAAACAGAAGTGTCAAAATTTCTATGCTCATCATCTGCATGTTTCGATTGCCTATTAAATCTTGTGCAGTGACCTTGACGTGAGTTGGGTAATGGCTTCGCATGTAATATAAGCAGAGGGAAATAAGAATTTCTATGTACATAGAACTCCGGAAGTTATGATTTGAGTCTACTGGAATGTGACTATAAAAGTCTTTGCCCATAACAGAAATCCGGTGTCTGGCCAAGAGATTCTGAAGCAGAGACAACTGAGGGGTATATGCATTGTTTACACTAGTGGTTGAAATGGCATTTACAAAAGTAACAGGGTTAGTTTTCAAGATGGCTTTGATGGCAGAAAAAGCGTACAGAGTCCTCGATGAATCATACAACTGGAGATACAGAAGCACATGCTGATAGAGTGGGTGGATGTTGAAATGGGGAGATTTCCGTGATCCTGGAGAACCCATATCACTCTCAATTTCAGAAATTTCTCCTTCTCCACAGCTGTACCAGTTCTCTAAATCCAGACCATCGCTGAAGAATACACTGGTTTGTTTGAGTTTTTCATTTGAAGTTTTTTTCTTGTCGTCATCCTTTTTTCTGGCAAGTTTTACTTTAGGTTTTGCTCCCGGTTGTTTACCTGACTCCTTAACAATGGTCTCTTTCTCAGAGACTTTTTCTGATAATTTTTCTTTGAAGCTGAACTGAATACTGCTATGACTCCTCTGCCTGGATTTGGTTTCTACAGAAGCAACGTTAGAGTCCTGGAGAATCTGTGTGGTTCCTGAAATACAAGGTGAGGAACTATTTCTGGAGATTCCATTTGCCATGCACTCACAGCCACCCTCTGCAGACACAGGTAGCAACTGAGAACTATCGTTATTTAGCAAAGCACTATGACCCTGTGCAGTGGACTGCTCGTCAGTTTTAAGGGCCTCCTCGCCTGGACCTACATCACTGTGCTCTGGGGGTATAGCTTCCAGTTCTAACTGAGAGGTCACTGATGCAGATTCGGCTTCGAGACCACTTACGACTTTACATATCAGGTCAAACACTACCTGTTGAACATCATCATCTGGGGAGCTTTCACCTGGCACTTGAGAATCTTCTTGGGCGTTCACATTTTCAGGATCTACTTCGTAACTCAAGTTGTCCCCAGCAGAGGACTGTGAACATCCAGAGTCGGAACTCTGAAGTACTTCTATCTGTTGGTCTGGAAGATCGAAATCAGATATAACCATTGGAATCGTCTCACTGCTCGTACTTAGAAGGGAAAGTCTGTCACTCAATGGATTAACAGTGAGACTAAAGTTCTCTATTTCGTCCACGGTGAGCGGCTTTTCACCACTTCCTTTAGATGCAATGAGTTGTACTTGGCTTACTGGCATATGAGAAAAATAGTAAAGGAGGAAAAAGATAAAATACATTAAAATAATTGAACTGTAGACTGAACTCAAGATTTTTCATGATTAGCTCCATCACCTACTTATACTTTCCTACTAAAATAGTATTTTAATTTGTTACTTTAAGTTAGAAAATTATGTAGATGACTCTTAACTAGAATTTAGTAAAGACAATGCAACGATAGAAGGACTATTATTTAATTGAAATAAAACAACACATTTAAAATAGCTATAATATCAAAATATGCTCTTATTCCTAAATAAGGTATCTTTTTTACTGCAGTTCAAAATTTTTGTTTTTTTCCTCCCTGTGTAATGTTTCCCTTTATTTCTAAGAATTCAAATACTTTAGTTGATATATGTGTATATATATATACACATACACACACACATATATATATACACATACACATATATACATATATATACACACACACATATATAACCTTGATTTCAATAAAATTCAATACTTATGAATTATCTAGTATAAGGCCCTAAACCAAGAGACAATGGGGGTGAGAGAAGGAAAAGACATCATTGTTCTTCTCTAGAGTTTCCACTCAGTAGGGGATCACAAATACATTCATCCATTTCTGTACTTTTTGGAGGGCATATGGTGCTGACGGCATTCTTTTAAGAAAGAGCAGAAGGCATAGTTCCATATGAATATTACAAAGCAAATGTTACAGAATTCAAGGAAAGCATTGTGACCCTACAAGTAAGAAGATCGATCTCGGAGGAAAGGAAAGAATTCAGCAGACAGGCAGGAATGGCTGTGGGTAAAGGGCTAACAGAAAGAAGTCAGGCAATAGGCAGGGTAGGGCTAGCTCTACCCTTCAGGGAAGCAGTGGAAAGGCAGGTTCTATAGAGGGCTCTGTCCTAAGTCTGTAGAAACACACCAAAGACGAAATGGGGGCACGACGGTGTAGTTGCAGCTTCATCATGCAGCAGGCATGGGACTTTGAGAAAGCCCCGACCTGCTAAGCATTTGCTCCCTGCTTGGTAAAATGACGTTTTTATTACTGCACTCACAGGATTATTTGTCAAGATATGAATGAGATACGTGAGAGTCTTTTGTCCTTGAAGTATAATAAGTTAATCTAAGGGCCCCTTATCATCGTATTGTAGATGGCTTCACTGGACAGTTTGTAAAATGTGGACCTCAAGTAATAATAGTGAACATCTAACTAATACTTATGATATGCCAGTCTGCACCAAACATGTCACAAACAGGACTACATCTAATGTTCACAGTGAAGCCTGGAAAAGTGGGTACTACTATTCCCATTTCACAGATGAGGAAAATGACTCTTGAATTACAAATGTGCATTACAAGCTTATTATATATTCCCAGTGAAGTATCTCTAGAGTCTTGCAAAACCAAAACTGCTAATTAAACTCTAAAGGTATTTCCATCAAAATTGAAGACTGTCTCTGAAAGCTGTGCTGACTCTTCCCCTGAGAGAGTCAACTGATAAGAGAAATCCAAGTCCTCTAAGATGATCATTGATGAAGTACACTCTGGCATGGCCCACATGAGCACTGCCAGTATATGTGGACGGGAGAAAATAAGTCCATGGAGAAAACCTCACTGTTGTCAATCACTGTTATGTTCACTTCTCATTTTAATAACTTAATTCTAAATAAAACTGTTCTACTTCCATGTGATATTCACCATTGCTGCAGGCAAAATTTTGCATGAAATGCTTGTCAGTCTCTTCTCCAGGATAATAGGGAGCCTTATTCCAATAACGTTCTGCTTGTACACGCTGCACTGAAACCCTCTGAGTTTTGGGATGAAGCAGGAGCAATAGCAATGGTTCCAAAACTCTTGCAATGTCATGTCTTTGCAGCACTTGGTTCAGCCAGGCTTGTCCCACAGAGCTGGTAGAACCATCGAGACTGTTAAGGCTATCTAACATGATGAACAGTGACCTACAATAAACACCAATAATTAAAACAAAGAACAAAACATCTACTTTAATTGTAACACTAGTTTTTCATATACCAACATTACTATAAGTTTTATTATTTTGAATTAACTTTTTAAAAGTAATCGTACTTCAGGATAACTTTTGACCACATCATTTTAATAATCTTAATCCCTACAGTCTCAGTAGATATGAAACAAGAGAAAATTATCTTTTCCCTTTTCTTATATACTTGTGTTTTAACGTCACAGGCATACATTACTTTTATAAGATAAATAAGAAAGAACAAGAGAAAAAAAACCCTTAGTCTTGTTTCACCAACATATTCCTGCTCATATCATCAAATACTGAACTCTCTGCAAGTTAACACTACTTCCATGCTCTTCTGTGCCCAATCTCTTTATGAGGCAAACCTATGTGCTTAACTCAAGGAAAGAACTTCTGTGAAAGGTATGGAGGTGTGGTTTGGAATCTGAAAACTCAAGATTCAAATCTGGGCTATCAACTCTACCTCATGTGTGGTCTTGGGCAAGCCACTTACTTCTCTGGTCCTTCAGTGCCTCACTTGTATGATGAGAAAAGGCAGTTGTCAAATGAGAAATGGTATTTGTAAAGTACTGAGGCCAAGGGCATAGTTCATTGTACTGCTTCAATAGCAGATCATTTGAAAATGGTAATGTTGTTGAAAAAGTAATGTCTGAAGTAATGTTCAGAAAAGCACACAATTGGTCCTGAGCTGGGCTTTAAGCACAGGCAGATCTATAGCCTCCTCTATGGTGGTGAGACCGCTATCCTGAGCCAGTATCTAAAGCTACCTCTACATAGCATCTCCTTGGAAGTTAAGGCAAACCTCCTATCTGGGGGATGAGTCATCTTGAGTGGTGTAGACAAAACTACCCTCAGGCAGCTCCAGGTTCTCTGAATCCATGGAAGGAGTGTGTATTTTAGCTATAGATTTATGATGTCCAGTTCAGGCAGAAGATCGAAAATAACTGTTAGAGAAACAGTTACATAATCTGTTTATACTGAAACTTCTCTGTGAATAGAGACCCACTGCTGTATCCCTGACACCTAGAATGCTGGTTGGCACACAGCAGAGGTCTTGCTGAATAGTCATCCAGTAATCCAGGTGTATGGTGTAAGGGGATCTGGGTGCTTCGATCCCATGCATTTTAATATACCTTAGATTTTTAAAAAATAGTTTATAAGCTCTCTTTAAAATATCTGTAAATTGCTATCTTCTACCCCTGGCAAGTTAGCTAGAGGATTCAAGAAAAGAGACATTGAGATACTGGACTATAAAATCCGAATATCAAATGTAACCAACCTGTCAAAAGAACGTGCAAAAGATGATGACTTGTTTATATGGAGATCCCTTGTTAGATGCCAAAGAACTGCAAACTTTGCATGTGCTTCCATCCTTATTTTCTGAGGAGGAATATGGGAGATTAAATTATTGTTTTTTTCCCTTGAAGATATTAAGCGATTTTATAAAAATTTAAGAGACAGTATTAGGTTCAATGTTCATAGTACTCAATATATCACACAATAAAACTTTTTATAAAAGTAGAAATGTAAAAAAAAAACTTAAATATAACAAATATTAAACCTCAAAAGTCATCTCACACTACCTCAGAAATCGTTAGTATTTAGTTTATACTAGGTAACCAGTTTTCTAGATTACTGTGTAACAGGGCATGAAAAGAGTGAATAATGCGCATGTTACAGTATCTTCAGTATCAGAAGCATTTTTCCTTTATTTTAATAAAAATACTTAGTAGTCAAAATTTATTTTATTATACCATACAATTTACTTTTGCTCCCAGAAATTATATATTATCTCAAAGGAATTTATCATTACTTATAAAGCTGGTTTATTAGATTTGAAAGTTTAGACACCAAAAAATTATTTCTATAAGAAAAACATTGTATCATTTTGAGATTATCTGGAAAACATTAAGTGTTATGGTAACAATGGACAGAATAATGGAAAAATAAATGATTTAGAAAGACCAGCATTTGATGTTAGATAATGAACAGAAATGAATATAAATCAGATAGAAACTGTGAAGTTATCAGATTTTCATAGTCTTCCTGTAGTATCTGAGGAATTCAAGTAAAAGCCCTCCAAAATCAGGGACTGAAATGGTCTCAACTGCTTGTGATCAGTTCGAGGGGAGCTTCCTTTTTTTCTGTGGGCCGAATAAATGCTTTTCCTATGAACCCAAGTTTGTACATCAACCAATACAAACATATTAAAAAGTAATAACAGTATCTTAATTTTTTTCATGGATGTTTAATACCTTTATTCAGAGCTTAGTATTTCGTTAGGAATAAAATGTTATGCAACTAAACAGGTATATAATTTGTCCCAGATTTACACTTAATGTAAACAAATTAAATGCAAGGCTTTATTAAACACTTTATTCCTAAAAAAAATTTGAAAAAGTGTGTTGAAGCAGAAATAGAATTTTAACATTTTCCTTGGAATAAACTTTTCATGCCTCTCATTTTCTCCTTCATTTGCCACTTCCCTCCTGGCCAAAAGCTTCATTTACTCAACACCATGCCTTTCTGAATGACTCATTCAAGCTCACTTGCATTTAGAGTTCTTAAGAATCAGGGTGATACACCTCTAAAAGCTGTTCAATAAAATCTTTGATTTCTGTTACAGAAAAGAGAGCATGGAAGGATCCCACACTTCACTAAACTGCCCTGAAGAGGTCAACCAGATTGACAGCTCTAGCTTCCTCTCAGGTGTACCAATGACTCTATCATCTTCACTCTTAGTGACTTACAGACCACTTCATGCACATTGGGACACAAAATCCTTATTTTGGTTATTATAACACAAATAATATAATCTCATATATTAGCATTCTACGGCTTATAAATGTAACTTCATATACACATCATTTCACGTACATCAATTGTTAACGTATCCTTAGTTCCATAACCAAAGCCACTGTTTCCTCTTTAAATGATCCAAGAACTTGGACCAGCGACAACTTTAATTATCGCTACCCACAAATGGTGTCCTGAACCAAGAAATAAACCCAGTATTTGATTTTGGGTTACCTGATTTTTCATATTACTGATGCTTTTATAAAGAACTTTCTTCTAAAGGACAGAATGGAGTGCCTGTGTGGCTCAGTAGGTTGAGCATGTAATTCGCGATTTCTGTTCAGGTAATGATTTCAGGATTGTGGGATCGAGCCCTGTGTTGGACTCCACACTGGACATGGAGCCTAAGATTCTCTCTCTTCCTCTCCCCCACCCTGCTTATGTGTGTGCACTCTTTCAAATAAATAAATGAGGAAAAAACCAGTTTGTTTTAAGGATATGAAGATCACTCTGAATAAATTTATGTAATCTTTAATCAGATACTAGCTACAATAATTTGCCTAGAGTTTCTTTAATTTACCTTTTCGTACAATGGGTGTGGGGTAGGTGGGGGCGGATCAAGATGAAAAAACATTTTACCTTATCTTTATGGGTTAACTGCTGACTTATAACATCCTCACAGATGCTAGAAGAAGGAACCAAGTTATGTAGTTGATAAAAGAGTTCCACACTTTTCTGGTGGTGCTGAGGTGTCCTATCTCCCAGCTGATCCCACAATGTTAAAGCTACATGCTATAGAAAAAGATTGTAAAAGTGACAGTGTTACAAAACCATACATTTAAACTTATTTAACAAGCATTTCCTGTTAGGTACAAACAAGCCTCTGAATGCTAAAGGTCGTCAATGTTCATTATGTTACTAGGATGAGATTTAAAAGTATAGCTTTCCATGTGCTCACTTTTTGATCATCCAGGCCATTAGAACCTCTTATGATAGACCTTTAATGATTATTTTTATTCTTTTAAGATCCCTCCCTAATGATATTTATTTTAAATATAAAACATGGAAGAACTTTCTGCAGGGCCCAGAGAAGACGCCACTTCACTATTCTAGTGGCATTTAGTAAAGTGTTGCTGGAATACATTATCCTTAAGAGCATACAAACCTCACATTGAATATATGCCTTTGTAACATGTAATTATATGTTACAAAGTAAAATATAATTTGACGTTAAAATATCTAAATTCGTTTAGGCATATAAAATAGGTTGTATATATTTCAGAGTTACGTGTGTTAACACAACACTGGATGATCTATGACAGCATTAATAAAAAATGTAACCATCTTCAGGGTTTACTGCCACACTGCTGTTACAGAAAACAACTTGAGCAGAAAGAACTATCCGGTGGGGAACAATGACTTGAAATGAGATAAAATTAAAACAAACTTTTTTATATATAAAGAATCTACCTGCTTAAAATGTAATATAATCCAATGTACTTAATGTTCTTTCTATGTAGAGGATATTCATCTATAGTGCTATGATAGGAAACAAACACTGTTACTTTTTATTTTTTCCTGAACGGCATTGTACACCACAGATGATAATCAAATACAGAGTCAGAAAAACTTTTCCTGGGAATTTGGAGAGCTGGGATTATACTCTATGAAAAGCAAAAGTGTCATAACCGTGTCATGTTGAAATAAGTTTTATTGTATAAATGGACTTAACCTCTTTTTTAGCTGAAATTACTCTTTCTGTGGCTTTGAAGCCCTAATACTCACCTTCCCTAACCTCATCTTCATCTCTTCTCATCCTTTTTCCCTCTCGCAAAACTGGGGACAAGATGGGCAAAGCGGTACAGACGAAGTGTGGTATCTTTTCCTAGACATTATAATATTAAGAGGTATTCAATGACACCTGATTATCGTCTTTCAGATCTCTGCTAAGCAATCTAGGTCAAGTACCACCTTAGTCATGCATGTATTTCTCAGAATTTACCTTGAAAAATTCAGTCTTTTCAGCAATGTATCTCAGATTGCCCGGAGTGAGGGGAGGTCTAATAACCACCGCCACTCTTCCCTGGTTTGGACTTAAGGGCTGTGCAGGCTCCACGCTGTTGATGTTCTCCCCAGTGACCATGGCCACAGACTGAGTCAGTCCCACCAGGTCCATGACTAAGGAAATAGCCACACTCTGCACACTGAAATCGTTTGCTTGGCTACACGCGCTCATCAGGGTCTGGAGCCAGAGCGGAGGTTGCACGTGCTCCCAGTCTGAAACAAAAGATGGAAGATGGAGCTCATCACACTAAACCTTTCACACATACACCAGCATCCAGGTGCATTTCAAAACAAGGCACCTCTTCTCAATACCTTTAGGCCTTGATCTGCTAGTAAAATCATGGTTTCTCACCTAGACTGGAGCTTTAAGAAAATAAAGCAGCAACAAGAATCTCATAAACTTTTTTAGTATGTAATTCTCTTATGCCACATCATACAATGTATTCCCCTGTCCTGAAAAACAGTACATTAATCAACAAGCATTATGTAGCACTCACTGCACCATGTGTGCATACATAAAAATTTAAATAATGGTAAACACATATGATCCTGGTCTTAATAAAGGAAATCAATGGATATAAATGTTACGTTACTTTTCTCCAGAGAAAGGAGTTATTTCCCTTCTTACCTTCAACTCACTTGAAAGCAAACTGTGAAGGCATCAGAATCACCGACTTTTCCAATATACCAATATATATATCTTCCCATAAAGACAATATTTCATTAAAAAAATTAGGGGCACCTGGGTGGCGCAATCAGTCAAGCATCTGAATTCAGCTCCAGTCATGATCTCAGGGTTCGTGAGTTCGAGCCCTGTATCGGGCACTGCACTGACAGTGCAGAGCCGGCTTGGGATTCTTTATTTCCCACTCTCTCTCAAAATAAAAAATAAATAAACTTAAAAACATCTACAAATTAAAATAACACTCTAAAAAATTACCTGGCTAAAAAAAAAAAATCCCAGTATTAATTTCTGAGTGCTTCTAAAACAAGTAAATAAAAAGCATGCTATAAGAAAGATTCAAATATAAATAAAACTAAGATGACTTTACCAGTCTCTGACTTCTCAGAATGTAAGTCTGAGGTATGGTTCCCCTCAGCAATGTAAACTGGGAAACTGGAGCACTCCAGGAAGAGCTGGCAAGCTGACAGGAAGGCAGAAAGGTATTCTTTTGAAGTCTTCTGTTTACTTATGTTTCTCTCCTTTACATCTCCATGCGAATCCCTATCCCATTTTGAAGTCTCTTCTTGCTCTCTACTGAGATCCCCTGGATGCTCTGTAGCCAAAGCCTGAGAAAAAGAGTTGCCCTGAATGATGTAGAGGTTGATAAGTCTGGTGAGAAACTGCTGGACATACTCCAAGCAACATTGCATTGCAGTCTTTTGGGCTGTCTTCCCACTTCGGGGTGCTGTCCCCTGGGTGACTATGGAAGGGGGCTGGATGATGGTTTCTTCAGATCCCACAGTGGAGGCCGTTTCGGTCTCAGAGGATGTGCTACCGATGGGGTTAGCAGCTGTCCCCTGCCCCTCACTCAGGTCTCTGTCGATGTCATCACTTCGGTCTGCTTGATACTGTATAAACTCAGTGAATCCACTCTCTGATGATCGACTACTTGGTGGATTTTCTCCATCTTCAAACACTTCAGTAGGATTTTCAAGAGAAACTGATGATACCTGCTAGTGATTAAAAAGAGCAAAGGTTAAGTGATTAAATGCATATGTTAGAAATTAAAAATTAGAAATGGCCACATTGAGAGAAGTCAGTTTAGATTATATGATTCAAAACTTAAACCTACACGTTTGGCTGAATCTTGGAGCAGTTTCTACAACTGATTCATATTTCTATGATAATCAATAGGAAATACTGGTACGGTTCTAATGAATATATTAAAATAAACTCGGGGCACCTAGGTGGCTCAGTCTGTTGAGCGTCTGACTTCAGCTCAGGTCATGATCTCATGGTTCGCGAGTTTGGGCCTCACATCTGCACTGACAGTGCAGAGCCTGCTTCAGATCCTCTGTCTTCCTTTCTCTCTGACCCTCCCCAGCTTGCGCTCTCTCTCTCAAAAATAAAATAAAAACATAAAAAACAAACTCATTCACTAAGAATTTATTATGTGCTATATGCAGAACTTAAGGTGGGGTTTTTGGAGGCAAAACTTGCATATGCACAAATCTCTAGCATCTATATCCTTAATTTCAAACAACTGACAATTTATCCAATCTACTTCATGAAATCACTTTCTAATGTCTAAATGATGCAAGGAATGAGACATTTTAAAAACTAGAAATAAATTATAATAGGTCAGCTGTTTAGAACCTATGAATGTGAAATTTCTATATGAAATGTGTAAAGTGCTATTTAAATGGGTGCCATTAACCTTACATTCTTTCAACAGTTACTGAGCCCATATTGTGTGCCACACACTATATTATGTACCAGGAACAAAAAGAATAGTTTGTAATCTGAAGGAGAAGATAATCAATCAGTTACAATATAAACAAAAGATGGACCAGGTACTGGAGTAGAGTTGGAATGCGTTAATTGTTCCCTTCCTACAGACTGGATGAGTATAATCATCAAGCATATTTTTGGGCTTAGTTTAAGGAAAAAAAAAGTTGTACATATCATGAATTGCTTGGGGACTGTGCCAGAGCATAATGTGAACTTGAATAAGGTTACTTTTTAGTGACTAAAATGGGATATTACTGAGAATTATGGAAGATGCAAACTAACTCTTCTGCTGCTACAAAGCTGGGCCTTACCCAGTATTCCTTGCTTTAGTGAATGACATCACCACTCATCAAATCAGAAGATGGAAACTTAGGGATAATCCTTAGGATCTTCTCAACCTTCCCTTCGTACTTCCCCTACATCCACTTCAGAATAGTGATTAAGAGTACTGGCCATGAGTCAGCTAAGGTTCTGCCACTTACTAGCTTGGCAAATTATTTGACCTAAAACCTCAGTTTCCTGGTAAGTATAATGTAGATAACAACAGTTCCTACATTTTACAGTTGCTATGAGAATTAAGTAAGACAGTATATCTAAAGCATGTGGGTTAATAACTGCTGGTTAGTAAATAAATATTCAATAAATGTGATCACTTATTACCTTTACCAAACTATTACTAGGTCTTATTGATTTTTTTTTAAATTTATTTATTTTGAGAGCGAGAGAAAGAGAGCACGCATGCGTGCAAGTGAGCAGGGAGGGGCAGGGAAAGAATCTTAAGCAGGCTCCAAGCCTAGCGAGGAGCCTTATGTGGGGCTTGATCTCACGAACCGTGAGATAATGACCTGAGTCAAAATCAAGAGTAGGACGCTTAACTCCTTAACCGACTGAGCCACCCAGGCGCCCTGCATTTTTCTCTTAAATGTCTGACAAATCCATCCATCTCTGTGTTCATTCCTGCATCTTATCAGCACATTACCACCACCTCTCACCTGCACTACTGCAGGTCTCCCCACATCCATTTTGTTTCTCAGGTCCACGCTCCACACTGCAAAGTAATTTATCTCTTACAGAAATCTTATTATGTTGTTTGCTTTTTTACCCTTTAGTGTCTTCCCACTGCTACCAAGATAAAGGATAAAAGTGCTGCTATAGTGAAAAGGCTTTGCATTACCTGGCCCCTGCCTACCTCAAGGCTTTATCTCTCCCTCACTGCATGCAGTGTTCCTTTCTGCCTAAGAGCCTTGGGTAATGTTTCTTCCTCTCCCAAGCACTCTCTCCTTTCTACCTCATCCCACCCCAGTTGCTCTAGGGCTTCACTTCAACAACCTTCCTCAAGAAAGCAAGCCTTTCTTAGGCCCACGTCTAGGTCACATCACTGCATTTCCACATTCCTACCACTCTATATTTTCCTTCATTTATTTATCACAACTGTAATTAAGTGTGCAATTATTTGTTTAATGTGTGTATCCCAACTAGGAAAAACAGGTCAGGAAGGCAGGGACTGTGCCTACTTCACCACTGGATCACTGGATACATAGAGTGGGTGCTGGATGAAGAGAGGTTGTTTTCTCTATTTCGAAGGTAAGAACATTGAGGGCTCAGGGAAGTTAAAAACAAAACTCGCCCAAGGTTATACAGCAAATAAGGTTAATAGTTATTGGAAGAGCCTAGCTAAGGTGATTCTAAACTTCATGATATTTTTACCATAGCCTATCACTATAACAGTATGAGAGTTTTTCATATTATAATGACAAAGTTTGCAGGCAGCTTATCAGAACTGAACTGTCAACTTTTTTACTTGCAAGGTTAACAACCATCTAAAACCTTGTAGAATTCAAGCTATAAATTCAGTTAAACTTATATACATTTATAATATTTAGTTGTATGGTCTATATCACATAACTGTGTTTCAGATTATTTTATAATAAAATGTCTTTCTGAAAAAAGAAAGAAATGACATACTTTGGACATCTGGGTGTAGAGATCCAATACACTGATTTTACAAAAATGTACTAAGTGCATGGAGACAGAAATAGATTCACATTTTTTAAAGAATTACTGTTTCACTTACACTTTAAATAAAAAAATCAATAAAGAAAATACCTTCAGCTTTATGATAAATTTTAGACACTTCAGTGAAGATAATCATTGTACTTCTGTAAAAAATAGGAAAGAACATATATGGCCCCAGAGTATAGAAGAGAACCAAAGAGAGGGAAAAGCATACTCCCAGGTTAATGTACCATTACCTTAAAAAAAAGGAAATATTATTTGTTCTTCATTTAATATGAATGGATGTTTCTATTTACCTTTACCTGTAACCATCAATAAGTGCCTCCACATGTTTTCGACATAGTTAATATTCACATATTTGAATATACTATTGAGAGAATGCTAAGGTGTCCCTTATTCGAACTAATCTCACTCAACAACACAACAAAGCAATTAATCCTATTTTAGTTTAGTTTCTAAGAAGATCTTAAAGGTATATATTAAGGAAAACTAGCAGAACACAATGAATTTTCCTACAACAGAATCAATATGTATCACATATAAATAATAAGCAGATAGGAACAGAAGAGACTGGCTTTAGTTTATATAGGATAATCCTGGGGCATATTAAAATTGATCTCGGGTCAGTAACATTCATTTCATACATGAAGAGCAAAATATTTAAAAAGTCCAACAAAAAAGTTTTAGTCTATACTGATAAAATATTTTGCCTGGCTGGGGAAAAAAAAAAGCAACTGGAAAAAAAAAAAGGGCAACTATACAAACCCAAGATTTTGGTAATGAACTCAAAATACTAGAGAATTTTAAATCCTTATTTTAACATAGTACCATAAAGGCTAAATTCAATGGAATAATATATAGGTGTTTTTTCCCATAGGTGTATCACAGGTGTTTTAAGTATGTTGCTTTGCCAGATATTAAAATTACTGTAATTCTATTCAACATCATAAAGCAAACAATAAAAATCTGGAAGACTGAGGAGAGCAAAAGAGATTCTGGATTTCAAGAAGAGCCTATCAAATTAGTGTTATATATGAAAAGGACCACTAAACTTTAGATTATAAACCTGCTATCCAATATGGTAACTACTAGCCACATGTGGTTACTGAACTCTTGTAATATGGCTGACTTAACAGAGGAACTAAATTTTTTTTCAATTAATTTAAACTGAAATTCAAAAAGTAATACCTAATTTAGTTATGATAAAACTTTTAAACATGTTTAGAATAACTTGGATATTTAAATCTAATTTTTCAAATATAAACTTTATAAAAAAATACAGATCAAGTATTTCTGATAAAAATTTTAATTTTCAATGCTGTAAGTATAAAATATACACTGGAATTTTGAAGACAATGTAAAAAAGAATGTAAAATATCTCATCTTTTAAATATTACATCAATTTTATATTGGTTATATGGTTAAAATGATTATTAGCTATATCAGGCTAAATAAAATATAATTAAAATATTTTCACCTGTTTTTTAATATGGCTGCTGGAAAATTAACAATTACACATGCTGCTTGCATTGTATTTCCAGTGGAGAGCTGCTAGTAAATTGTTAAAATTGCCAAAAGCCTACAAGATTGTCTACTGCCACAACATTTGAGTCTAGAAAACATTCACTAATATTAAAAAAAAATTTTTTTTAAAGTTTTACTTATTTTGAGAGACAGAGAATGCGGAGGAGGGGCAGAGAGAGGGGGAGAGGCAGAACCCCAGGCAGGCTCCGTGCTATCAGCACAGAGCCTGATGCGGGCCTCAAACTCACAAACCATGAGATCATGACCTAAGCTGAAACCAAGAGTTGGACACTTAACTGACTGAGCCATCCAGGCACCCCATCATTCACTAATATTTAATGAATATGTATAAACTATTCTACTCTGAAGAAATGTAACTGGTCTAATACCAAAAATAATAGCAAACATTACCTTTTTGTCTTCCCATTCTTTGACTGAGTTGTTCTGCCCACTTGAAAACTGCAACACACCTCCAGTGCTGGCAGATAAGAGGGGAGGTTGAACCTTGCTAAGGATCTTTGAGCAGAGCCTGAGTGAATCTGTGAGTTCAGACAAGTGTAATGTCTGGAGATGGCTTGTCAGGGCAGAAAGCATCCTTAGGAGCAACTGGGGCAAGTGTTCAGTCTGGATTTCAATATAAGTCTCCTGAAGATGAAAGCAAAATGACAGAAATTTATATAATGTATTACCCTATTTATTTTTAATCTACATAATACAAGAAATAATTTTACTCATCTGTCATTTTTTATATGTATCATGCTCTTAATTAATATAGTATGGTCATTTTATTACTGATTTACAAAATTTCTAGTCCCAAATTCTCAATTTATGTACTTCAAGGTACATATTATAAAATAATCCCAGTTTTATCTAATTTACCGAAATAGTAATATAAAAAAAGTGAATGCAATCAGTTAAAGACAAAACAGGCTGAATGTCATACCTGACACAGCACCCTCATACTTCTAGTAGGCTTCAAAATGAGAAAGCAAAGATTTGAGGAGAGAAAAGGAGAAAAAATTTCCAACAGTCTTCATTTAATAGAAAGAATCATTAGTGAGCACAAATGCAGCATTAGACCACTATACACTCAACATTTAAGATTACAATAACAAGCAATTATGAAGTATATTCCACATATTACCTAAGACTTATGTATTTTATATATGTATTATATAGATGTCCGAGGAAAAACATTCAGAAAAATTTATGGAAAAAAAAAAAACTATGCCAAAAGGGAAAAAAAAATCAATTTAACTTTAAAGATGAAATTTATTTAAAGATGAGGTCTGTCTCCAACATGAAATATTTGAACTATGTTATTACATTCCTCAATACTTTTTTTTTGTTTTACCAAGGTGGTCTTACCAAAGAAACTATATCCAACAAAAAATCCACCAGTAAGCAGAAATTGGTCAGCTGTAACTCAGATGACTCACTACTATCTCCAGGCCCAATCTGAAGTCTGGCATGCAGTGTCCTCCTAAAAGGACAAAATTCACTTTACCAAGTATACTATTAAGTGATATGAATATTCATATCATACACATCTCACTTTCTTTTTTAATGAGAGTCAACCCTGAGACATACACACAGTGATGTTCCTGTGAACACTGCTTTCCCACAGGACACTACTGTACCTCTACGTGAAAAATTTCCAAAGCAAGATTCCTAGGCTTACACTCTCCCTGGGATTCCCATCCTGCACTTCTATGTGTTCTAGATGGATCTCACTTTTTTGGACTTACTTCCCACGTCTCTGTCTACACATAATGTCTCCTAGTTAAAGTGAATTATTTGTGATTTTATTTATAATCTCAGGGCCTCTTTTTATACCAATTTGTACTCCTGATTTGCCATCCTCCCTCAACTTCAGTCTCTCAAATCCAGAATGCATCTATCCTTCAAGGTTTGAGATCAAATGTTACCTCCTCCAGGAAGCCTCTTCTGATCCAAGTTGTAAAGATCATTCCTCCAATACACATTCACTTTAAATCATATTAGTCCTATATGATCATACATTGCCCTACACTCTAAAGACACAAAAAATATGATAGAGTTCCTAACCAGGAAGAAATATAAGCATATAGACAAATAAGTGTAACAATATAACAGTGTAGGATAAATTGATTCTGATGGGAGATTAGAAGGAGTCATGGAAGCCTACGGAAAGGTGTGTCACCTCTCTATAGGACCTCCCAGATGGGCTAGGGGGAAGAATATTTTAGAAGAACTAGCACAAGTGAAGGGTCAGCAGCATGAATGAAGGCTCAGTCGATGTGTGTTCAGGGAATAGTATGGACTGGTAAAGAAGGGTGGATGAGTGTGAGTGTAGAAATAAAGGTGGAAACTCAGGTCAGGGCTAGATGGCAAAAAGACAATCGTAATTCCTCAACATTCCTACCACATTTTAATCTATGAAGGTAACTTTAATACATGTTTTGCTTGTTCCCACTATAAGGTCTTTGAAGACAGGGACTGTCTATATACCTAGGTGCTCATTATCTATTGGATAAGTAAGCAAATGATTTCCTACATCATTCAAGGGATTAATGTTTGATATTTTTAAAAGACTTCTAATTCTGAGATCATACATGCTTATTTTTTGCCTATATGCTCCTAAGGCTTGAGGGGTTAATATCGTTCTTAGAGGATTTGGTCTAGAATACAGAGATTCTACTCAGGTTCACCAGTATTTTGGAGTTTTCAATCTTTCTGTCGTAAGAGATACAGGGTTTTTATCACCCACCAGTGACAATATGGGCTGGTTCTATGATTTTAAAAACACAAGAATGACCAAGGAAGTTTTTGTTATTAAAAGGGGGAACCATTTTGGTGAAGTGTGCTGAAGCAGAAGCGACAAATTTGGTATTTTCTCTACAACAAAGAAAAACTGGATTACTATAGATTGGAGAGGGAAAATCTTTCATCTATGCTGGTGACTAAATAACTTGTTTTCTAAACTCCTTTTCAATTCTACACTTATATGATCAGGGATTCTATATTCTAGAGTGACATGACACAGCCAGATTAAGGCTACTAAACAATTAAGAGTTGTCAGGAGTAGTAGAATATATAAAAGAACATTTTTTTCATCAGACTCAGGAACTTAAAAAAAAAGTTTGGCTTTGGATGCTATTAAAATAGAATGAATGAAACCAGTTAACGTACCTACAACATTCTTCAAACCAACGTGCAACGTAATCCCACATATAATAAGGCTCAAAGGAATTGAAGAGAAGGTTGGCAGTTTTAATCAGCTCTGCTGTTTTCTTATTCTCCCTTAATTTACTAAAACAGGAAAAAGAAACAAACCAAAACTAAGAAATATTAACATTTATTTTTTCAAAATTATATTTAAGTGCAATGTTACTTACATATTCCTAGGTAGTTGCTAGAAAACTTGCTAGTGAGAAAACTGTAACAAATAATTTTTATCTACTGCCATTCTATTACTTTATGTGTAGTTATTTTCCAAATTCAGGTTATCATAACTTAAACATATGATCAAGATCAGAAATCAGCCTATGAGAAAAAACAGCTCTGCTTCCAGCAAAAAAACCACCAAGTTATTTTTGAATTTTGAATGCCTGTTAATCTGGCATTACACTCTTTTGTTTCCCCAGCACATGTAAACCAAGTAGTGATTTGATTTTGATGGCCTTAACTTTGAAAGAATTTTGTCTGCTTTCCTGTGCTGTTCAGAATTTGCTTAAGAAAGGTTAAGTTTATTTTGGTGAGTTTCAATCAAATTATTATTGTTAGCTGAAAAATAATACTGTAAATTGCCATTATTACTGAAACTCCATCAGGAATAACTTATTCCTAGTGGGAGCCCTCTGGCCTATTAACTACCCACCTACCTACTATCTCATGCCACCCCTCCTAACAATTAAAACAGTTGTTTTTATATATAGTGTGGTACTATCAATACAGCTAGCAAGTTATAGCACAAATGACTAACTGAATACTTGATGAGGCAATATAAATTATCAGAGTACAGAATGAAATCGAGTACCAGGATAGTCAATATTAATTTCTCAAAGATTTCACAGATACTTATCAGAAATCAAAAACTGTCTTAAAATGTTTAAATATACAGAACTGTGTTTTAGGAAAGCCCAGGTTATCTCCAAAGCTTCACCAAGGAGACACAAATGGAACACAAATTACATAAAAGAAACTGTAGTCTTGACTTTGTCATAATATTAGATGAGACTGGAAAACAGGTAGGCTGCTAAAAGTAGAGAATGAAAAAGTAAGACCTTGTCGACATGAATGAATCTACCACTGACTTAGAAAAAAGAATATGCTAATATTACAGGACTTGTCCCAGGCAAAAAAACCAAAAAAGACATATTTATATATAAACCTGAAAGAAGAAATAACTTGAAAAAAATTGTTTAAGGAGCACTTGGTGCCCTTTGATTTATTTAAGTCTAGTTCAAGTCTTTTCCTGAACTATGATTTGGTTTCCTAAGTGTGTCAAGTAACCTAGAGGCACAACCCCATGCAAACAACCAGGCCTAGTTTGCAAGAAGGTACGACTTCCATTATTAACTGACATGAGGCAATTAATCTCTTGTGAATTTGAACAGTGTGAATAAATTCCCTGAAACCTGTATCTTCACATTAATTGCTTAGAACCAACCCTGGTGCTGGTTCTACTATATAGTCAGGCTGTAAATGCCTATTTATAAAAATCAGTGGTTAGTAATGAGAGTTCATATTACCAAAATACGGTAATATTTTAAATCAGATTTACTCATTCATAACACAAATTTCATATGATGAATGAGGACATCTTTATATCATACTTAATTTTTTGGTAATCCACCTGCTTAACTGAGCATGATCCTTGCTGAAGGGTGGTTCCATTTGAAGATCCAATTCTGCTTTGCACTGGGAATATAATGTTCTGAATACTTCAATTAGGACATCTTCCAGAATTACAGGTCCTAAAATTAATATACATATTAAAGACAATAATTAATTAGAACCGACAAATCATGATTATTTATAAATTGGCCTGATCAAATGATGCTTTAAAACAAGTATTTAAAAAAATATTTTTTTCTGGATGCTAAACTAAACTTTACATTTTGATCTGAATAAATGGTTATTTAACTATAGGTTGACATAATAAAAATTACAGAACAAAGAAGTGTGCGTTGGCAGTTAATAGCAATAACCTTGGAAAAGTTACTTAACGTCTTTGAGTTTTACTTTCCTCATCTAGAATGAGGATAATAATACCAGATTTACAGGGCTGTTACAAGGGTTAGGAAAAAATATTTATAAGGTGGGTAGCAGAATATAATGAGTATTCAATAAATACTATTTATATTACTACTATTGTTTTTTTTAAATGATACAAAATTGCACAAGGCCAAACATTGCTACAAGAGATACCAATGCCCTTAAGAAAATTTCAAGGAGCTTCATCTATTATCACACAACAGCTAAAATACATTCTCAAAACTATTGATACAGCTCATTTTTATATTTAAAATTTTTCATTTTTAAGAGTTGGTGACAAGACATGTATATTTGCTAAAACATCTGCATATAATAAAATTACACATTTTATTATTTCATTTTATTTTTTCTAATACTTTTGGTTTTTCTTTTTCTTAATTTTTTAAAAAATGTTTTATTTTTTTTATATCCGAGAAAGAGACAGAGACAGAGAGCGAGCAAAGGGGCAGAAAGATGAAGACAGAATCTGAAGCAGGCTCCAGGCTCTGAGCTGTCAGCACAAAGCCTGACAAGGGGCTCTAATTCATGGGTCATGAGATCATGACCTGAGCCGAAGTTGGATGCTTAACCGACTGAGCCATCCAGGCACCCCTACTTTTGGTTTTTCTTAATTTCTGTCTCAGGTGCCATAACTAACTTCCCAATAAATCTACTATATAAGAAACATACAATGAAGAAAGGGAAAACACACAAAACAAAGGGGATGTGGGGAATCAAGCTGAGGGATAGAACCCAAATATTTTTGCTCAAGTCCTTGAGTTTTGTGAACTATAAGACAGTCATGACAGATCACAAATGTTTCAGTAACTTAATCAGGATTAAGAAGAGCTTAGATGGTATCTTTAAAATGACTTCTCTATTACATATATAGTACAGGGTAAAATATGAGAATATATGGGTTGGATGTATACATCTATATCTTCTTAATGTTCTAGAGTAAATTTTAGGTAAGAAATTGTTGAGAACCTGTATTTGAAGCTCACCTCAAAATATAGCAATTTTTCTACGCAATGACTTTGTCTTATTTTTATTATGAAACACTACAAAACAACCACATTGATCTTATGTCCTCAGACAGTATACATTACCTAGCTCAGGTTTGTCAAGTAAACTGATTAAAATACGAAAAGGTTTTAGATCCTGCATTAAAGTGCTTTCTTCTCCAAATCCATTCACTTGTAAGATGCCCACCATTGCCTTTAAAAAAAGAAAAAGTACATTAGTCATTTAAATAAACAGATTCAAAGACTTTTTTCTTAAGAAAAAAATTTAAATACGACCATATGGAATGGAGATTTACATCTACTGCTTTTCTGAAGCTTTTACTGGCATTAGCATTTTTCCTCTGCTATGGGGAAAAAAAGGTTATATTCATCCATCTTGAGAGAAGAAACGAGTGCTTACATTTGCTCTAGAAAAAAAGTGGAAACGTTAAAGAAAATCTAGAAAAATAAATTCATGGTTATTTGAATTTTTGCCTAAAAGATAAGACTGTTTCTATTTAACATCATCATCAATGCTCCAAACTATGGCAGAGTATCATGGCAGCATCTGCTATTATACAATTGTGTTCCCACTGGTAACTCAAAACTATAGTCTTATAATTTCACTCAAAAATGCTTCAGATACCAACAAATCTGTTTTGAGTTATCCTGAATATAAAGTAAAAATAATATAAAAGTATGGCTCATTTTAAGTTTTCCATTACTATAGCAGTTTTACCACATTTAGATTTCTTTTGCAACGCAAATTTTCCCGAGGCTTCAGAGGTCCTAGCTCATTTTTGGAAGAGCTCCAATTCACAGGGCAGACAGGTGAGAACCTGTAACTATGTATTAATAAAGTCATGAGAACAAATTAAGAAATCTCTGGACTTATACAGAAGTGAGTCTACCTTAAAATTACTTACTCATTGTATTATAATCATTCATAAGAATGCTTATAGTTCATTCTTAGGAAGTTTGTGAGTCTTGTCTCCACCCTTCAGTGATGAATTAATTCAATTAATCCAGGACCTTGTGTTACACTTGTTAACTCTACTGATCAGGGAGTAACCAAAAAATAAAACGAAAGTATTCATTACCTGGACCAACAATTCCTTTGAAAAGGTAGTGAAATAGTAAGTGGCATGTTCTTCAGGATTACTGTGTCTTGTGCTTCTGGGTCCTATGATAGCACCGTTGTTATCAAAACCTCCATGGAAACAAATGGCAAAAGAAATTATAATGGGATTCTCAAAACTGTTGTTCACTAAATACCAAAACACTAAATATCTCAAAAACAGCACCAAACACTTACCAATTAGTAGCCCAATCAATGTCAGCAAGAGAGATCATTTTAGATAGTTTAATAAAGGGAAATCAATTCAATACATAAGTGAGTATCATAGTATTCTTCCAGCATTATTCAGTTTTTCCCAATATTACAGTGAAATAACTGAAGAATCAGAAAATCCAAGATAAGTAATATTTTACCTTTCCCCTCTGAGCAGTAAGGAGTTGTGGATGGGTCAAACACTCACACAAAGTATGGAAAAACAAAGAACTTACTGCGTGAGTGCGAGACTGGTAAAGTACCACGTGAGGGGCAGCAGTAAGAGTTCTGATTCCTTTGATGACTTCAGAGTTTTGGAAATTATGTTATTATTTTGATTATTTATTTATCCTTCTTTCTTTACATACTCACAGTATAACAACAGCCTCCATTTATAAGAGGAAAAAATCTTGTCAAAGGAAACAGGACTTATGGGTTAAAATAGCCTCTAATGTTAAGAAGATTTTGAAATTTCCTCATATAATACACAATAGTATTTACACTTTTATTGTCCATTTAAGCAAACTATTAGTTTCTTCACTTAGGACATACGCATAACTTGATAATACTTATGTATGGCAAATTTCCCTCTATCTTTCCCAAGCTAAGACCATACACATCAAACACCTACCAAGAAGCCATGCATAAAGTCTTCGGTTCAGGGACATATCCCTCCTCAGTACCACATGAAGGGCTGCTGACAATATCCTGATCATATCTGGTCGAGTGGCCTGAAAAAAAGATGTGGTTGTACTTCATCACATACAAAAAACACATTATTGGGGCGCCTGGGTGGCTCAGTCGGTTAAGCAGCTGACTTCGGCTCAGGTCATGATTTCATGGTTCGTGGGTTTGAGCCCCGCATTGGGCTCTGTGCTGACAGCTAGCTCAGAGCGTGGAGTCTGTCTTCAGATTCTGTGTCTCCCTCTCTCTCTGACCCTCCCCTGCTCACTCTCTCTCTCTCTCTCTCTCTCTCAAAAATAAATAAAACATTAAAAAAACATTCTTTTTTTCCTCTTTAAAAAAAAATACCACCTTGCAATAAGCTCAGAACTTTAAGGCTTATGAGGTAGTTTCATAGAAGACTCATCTGATTCTTCAAACACAGAAATGATAACTCCCATTTTACAGATTAGGACACAATAAGCAAAGGTAACACAGGGGTTTAACTGCATACCTGAAACCACACCTCAATTATTTTAATCTCCAGTTTAAAGTTCTTTATACTATCCAGTATTAGCAAGATCTGACACAAAACAAAGAATGGAGCAAGATGGAACAGATTCAAGAAAATCATGTCTTTAGCCTTTCACATTCATAAGTAGTGTCAACTGATGGTAATTACTTTGGATGTTCCTGATCTTCATCAATTCTAAGTCTTTCACTTTCTGATCTTTTAAAAATTTTTATCTTGTAGTATTTCAAATATAGAGAAAAATATAAAAAAACAATATAATGAATGCTTTTTGTACCCATATCCAGCTTTAACAAATCTTAATTTTTTTTCCATTTTACTCCAGATCTTCTAAAAACATTTATCCTTGCAACCTTCCTAATAGCCTTAGACATTTAAAAAAATGATAAAGAAGATCTGGTTTTTGCTAAAAGAGGTAAAATTATAAGATAAAAGGAAGGCAGGTAATTAAATTGCTATAAAGACTTTTTATAGATAATCACTTTAGAGTAGAATCTTGGAACGTGAGCATTAGAAGGTAATGTGGAAATCAATTAGTCTAACAATCACTCTAGAATAAAAAGGGCCTAAGTACTAAGCCAAATTCAAATGTTTGGTTATTGTCTCACCTAGATAGAGAATTGACTTCTTTATCATAGGCTTGTCAACTTTTTACTATACCATGCTTCTTGACAGTATTAAGCAGCTTATCTGTTTTAAAGGAATCTTAGAGAAATAACTGAGATGTTACAGAACACACAAATTATGGTCACTCATCTGAACACAGAGGTCTTTATTAATCTAAGCAATTCTCAGAGTGTGGTTCCTGAACTCCTAAGATTCTTTCAGGGGGTCCACAAGGTAAAAACTATAATCATGACAATTCCAAAATGTTATCTGCGTTTTTTTATGTGTTGGCATTTGCTCTGATTATGCAATACTGGGTAAAACTGCCAGGATTTTAGCACAAAAATAAGCAGTACGGAAATGGCATCTACTATACTTGTGGACATGGTATTCTTTACTGCCATAGTAAAATTAAAAACAAAGAAAAAAAAAGCCAGTTTCATTTAGGTATGTTGTTGATGAAGCAGAAAAAGTTTGTCTTATTAAGTATGAGTCCCTGAGCACATCTTTTAATTCATTAATTTAATGACTTAAATTAATTCATTCTGTGTAATGAAATGGGGATTATACACAAAACACTTCTGATACATACTGAAGTATGTATGATGGGTGTCTTGAGGAAAAGCACTTGTGTGAATGCTTGAATTGTGAGCTGTACTACCAGTTGTTTTTTTTTCTTCACGAAATACCACTTTTGCTTGAAAGAGGAACTGTTACAAACTATGATTACTCAGGCTTGAACACCTGAAACATATTTTCTCAAAAATAAAGTGAGAGTGTTACTGCAAGAAAAACAATTCATATTCATCATTACAAATAATAAATTTAGACTTTCCAAGAGAAAATTAAGAATTTTTGTTTTTAAGATATTTTATTTTATTTTTTTTAGAGAGAGAGAGGACAGGAGCAGGGGAGAAGCAGAAGGAGGGACAGAGAATCTTAAGCAGGCTCCACTCCCAGTGCAGAACCCAACACAGGGCCTGATATCACGACCATGACATCATGACCTGAGCTGAAATCAAGAGTTGGATGCTTAATCCACTGAACCACCCAGGCGCCCGCAAGGTTTTATTTTTCAGTAATCTCTACACCCAACTTGGTGCTCAAACTTCACTCCCCCCACCCCACCGGCCAGCCTAGATCAAGCCACATGCTCTACCAACTGATTCCACCAAGCATCCCAAGGAAATTAGAATTTTTGAAAATCTGTTATTTGGCTTGAAACTGTAGGTACTGAATTGAATTAAACTGGCTTGAAAGCTTCCCAATACCTAAAAAAATTTACTGATGAGATCAATGGTGATAGTAAGAAATGTGATAGTTGTTATTGTGTTAACCTTTGAAAGATCTTCATAATTCGGTAACTAACATTTTCCAAATAACCAACCACGATGTTACAAAAGCACGTTTGGGTAAAAGATCCATTCAAAGTATTAGACCAGCAGGTTTTCATGAAACAGAATATGAAAAGCTCATTGATATGGTTTCAGATTCCATACTGCAACTAATTTTTTAAAAACTGCAGTTTACTGAAAGGTACCTGGGTGGCTCAATTGATGAAGCATCTGAAACTTGATTTCAGCTCAGGTCATGATCTCTCATGGTTTCGTGGGTTCAAGCCCCACGTCAGGCTCCACACTAATCACACAGAGCCTGCTTGGGATTTTCTCTCCTTCTCCCGCTCGCATGCACGTGCTATCACTCTCTCTCTCTCTCTCTCAAAATACATAAACATTTTAAAAAACCACTACTGCTTATTGAGTTTTGGTGTAGTACTGAAGAAGAATATGCTGTTTTAACAACAACAAAAAGACTGCTGAAACACTCCTCCCTTTTCCAATTATGTATCAATGTGATTTCAGATTTTTTTCATATACTTCGAATGAAAGAAAAAAATAACAACAGATTGGATGCAAAAGCAGATAGGAGTATTCTGTTCCATACTAGAGCTGACATTAAAGAAGTTTGTGGAAAATTTCTACTCTATTCACTAGTTTTTTCAATGTGTTAGAAGAAGTTATTTTCACAAAATGTTATCTATACTAACATGATAATTTTGTTACTGTTATCTATAAACTTAAACACTTTATAAGTGTTTATAAAAACTTTATAAAAACTTTATGAAACACTATAAATTAGTGTTTTAATTTCTAAAAAAAATTTTTTTTTTTTTACATTTATTTATTTTTGAGAGACAGAGTATGAATAGGGGAGGGGCAGAGAGAGAAAGAGACACAGAATCTAAAGCAGGCTCCAGGCTCTGAGCTAGTTGTCAGCACAGAACCCGACACAGGGCCCGAACCCACAAATCGTGAGATCATGACCTGAGCCGAAGTCGGACATTCAACCAACTGAGCAACCCAGGCGCCCCTAGTGTTTTAATTTCTAATACGATATAGATCTAATCTACATAAGCAAAAGATTTTTTTTAGAATACTCAATATTTTTAGAGAGTGAACAAGGCCCTAAAACCAAAACATTGGAGAACTGCTGATCTATCAGATATGAAGATTACAGATACTGTTACAAAATCTTGCAAAGTACTAATGTCTCCCAATCTTATTTTGAGAAAAAAAAATTACTCTTAAGAAAGTAGTCACTTTTTTTTTTTTTTTATTTGAAAGAAATAGAGCGTGCACACATGTGGGGTGGGGGACAGAGAGAGACAGAGACAGACAGAATCCTAAGCAGGCTCTGCACTGAGAGCACAGAGCCTGATGTGGGGCTCGATCTCATGAACTGTGAGATCATGACCTGAGCTGAAACCTAGAGTTGGACACTCAACCAAATGAGCCACCAAGGTGCCTCGGAAGTCACTTTTTGTTTATTGTTGACATCACTACATATTTCTAATATGGAGAACAATTCTCACTTTAAGTTGTAAGTGTTAGAGATTAGGGTCAACTTGCCATGAAATAAGTAAAAAGAGTCTAATAACCTGTCAACTGCTGAAGCTCTTAATAGTAATCACTTATGGGACAATATAATAAAGGCTCTCTTAAGTTACAATTACAATCAATATTTGCTTAAAATTTATTATATGCAAGATACAGAAAGCGAAAAAGTGGAGAACAAAGATGACAACTTGTCTTCATCCATATTCTTTAGGTAATCTAAAAATGTGGTACAGTAATAGGTGGAAAACAATAGGTACAGGTACGTACTTAAAACCTTTAAACACAGCTATTATTTTTAAAATACAAATTATAGAAGGCTAGGCTTGAGGAAATCTTCTCGGCTGGTAAGGGTACACAGAGGTGGTGGGGTAAGAAAGTGCTGAAGAAAACTCAGCTAAAAAAAAGGTTGAGAAACACTGGTCTAATGAGATTACAAATTAAGTTCTTCCCAATTTAAGTCTACCATGATTTAATACCTCATATCTTATTGTGTCAGCTATCAGTACACTGAAGGACTAAAAATGTTGAATGCTTCGAAGAGAAGAAAGCAATGGGAAGGTTTAAGAGTAAAGGTCAATACATATATTTTTTTTAAATAAAAACCCAGACAGTAGACATTTTAAGCTTTTGAGTCATATACATTATTTTAGCATATTCAAATCAAACGCATTATTACCTTG
This sequence comes from Cryptoprocta ferox, assembly GCA_028646485.1. Lineage (NCBI taxonomy): Eukaryota > Metazoa > Chordata > Mammalia > Carnivora > Eupleridae > Cryptoprocta > Cryptoprocta ferox. The sequence continues at coordinate 73,161,743 of CM053577.1, forward strand.
TGAGTTGTATGCCCACCCCTATACTGCTAAGCTTAGACTATACTGATGTCCGAACAGGTGTTTCTGTTAAAAGCCAGAGGCAGAATAAAGGCCTCTGGTTTAAGGATGGAAAATATAAAAAATAGAAACCTAGGGTAGTTTGTGTCCCAATTAGGGGCAATATAGGCAGTGAAGTATAAAATTCTATAACTATTAATAACTCAATTTCAAACTGAATAAAGTAATAAAGAAAAAGCTGAGCATGACAGATCATAATGAAAATTCACCAGTTTATCTACTAACCACAGCTCTGACAAAACCCCCAAATAATGGTCTTTTCTGCTAATGACTTTTTAGAAATAAAGTTTTCCAAGGTAGAAATTCTTCACATCTTAGTACTTTTGATCTGCCATATTGAATGTTCACATACTGGTGTTCTACATAATGTCTCATCAAAGTTTAGAACTCAAAAGAATTTAGACTATTTCTTTAAAAATGAGAACATTGATTAAATTAAGTTCCACCAGTGAAATACGTCATTCATGATTTGTTAACAGTTCTCATCTGTAATAAAAGTACAAGAGAATATCAGTGACTGAATTTTTGGCTTTCAAATAGCCAACACTGCTAAAGTTCTGACATACATCACCAAGTCACCAAACCAAGAAAAGGTAGCATGAGGACAGAGATAACAGCTAGGGAGTCTAGGTCTCAGAGACCTGCCTCACTCAGAGCTAGCAATGATTATCATTTGTTTTTCATAGGTTATAACTTTTTAAAAAGGTACGAAATAATCTATTTCAATTTCCATGTTCTTATCCAATAAACCTTTTTCCCCCAAATTACCATAAATTCCACTCCTTAAAAAAGGAATTTGTTTTTTATGTATTGTACTTACAAATTTACAAAAGAATTCAACTTAAATTCTATTAAAAAAATAAGTACACTTCAGTAATCTAGGATTTTCCAAAGAATTCCTTTACGTTAATATTATTATTAATGTCATTACCTGACTCATGTGGAAGGGAAAACAGAAGAGTATGAGGTCCAGTGTGCTTCTCTGTACAAGTACACTTGAGTCCTGCACGGAAGTACTTACTGCTTCAACCTGAAATAAAAGAGCCTTTAACATCTCTTGTCTGTTACATTGGGAAATATTTACTGTGCAAATGGAATGCTTCATTTTTTCCAATAATAAAAGTTTGCTTCTCAGTTTCTTATCACTAATTAAATGTATTTACATTATTTTGAATAGGTAAATATATTACAATGGTTTAAAAAAAAAATAAGGCACGCGAAAGAATATACAGGAAAAGTTCTCTCTCATATCTTCATCCCAACCAATTTCCTTTCTTCATGCAACTAGTATTACTGGTGAATAGTTTCTGCAAATGTAAGTAAATAAAAATACACATGCATATATCCCAAACTTGGCCTTTTTCTTTTAACAATATAGTTTGGAGATCTTTCCTTAACACTACATAAAGAGCTTCATTATTTTTTCATGGTCAAGAGATATTCTATTTCATAGATGAACTCTAATTTTTTAATAGGCTCCTAATTATAGACATTTATACTGCTGGTAAACATTTACTATTGTAAATAATGCTACAATATAAACAGATGTACAGGTACACCTGTAGGGGAAGTCCCTTAAAGTAGAACCTCTGGGTCTTGGGGATATCCATTTGCAATATACATAGTGGAATGCTTTCCACTAAGGTTACATATATTTATATTCTCACTAGTTATGTGTGACAATTTCTATTATTCCATGTTTACTTTTTTTTTTTTATTTTTGCCAATCTGGTGTATAAGAATTGGTATCCTGTTATAAATTTTTATTTCTATTATAAGTAACGTGGAGCATCTTTTCATTATTTTCATTTCCGTTAGGTTATCTGTTCAAATCCATTTTTCCACTTGACTGTTAATATTTGCTTATTTATTTATAGTAGCTTCTTGAATAACAAAGAGGTTAGCCCTTTGTGATGTGTTACAAATAGTTTTCTAATTATGACATTTGTTTATTAAAGAAATAAAAAAGTGACTTGTTTAAAATTTCCATTAACTCATTAAAAGTAAATGTTAACAATACATTAAAAAATATGCATAAAAATGGTATAGTCATTTTGGAAAATAATTTGGCAGTTTTTTATAAACTTAAACATACACTAGAAGAAAACACAGGAGGAAATGTTGTGATCTTGGATTAGACACAATTTCTTGTATCTAACACTAAAAGCACAAAGGATAGAAAACAAAACAGATATACTGGACTTGATCAAAGTAGCAATTTTTGTGTTTCCAAGGACAGTATCAAGATAATGAGAAGACAGGTCCACAAAATGCGAAAATATACTTATAAATCGCATATACAAAGGTTTGGTATCCAGAATATATAAAGAACTCCTACAATTCAACAACAAAAAGGGAAATAATGCACTTAAATAATGGGCAAAGAATCTGAAGAGACATTTCTCCAAAGAAGATATAAAAATTGCCAATAATCACAGGAAAATGTGTTCAACGTCATTAGACATTAGGGAAATGCAAATCAAAACCACAATGAAATAACACTTCATACCTGCTAAGGTGCCCTATATAAAAAGATAGACAATAAAAAGGGTTGAAAAGGATGTGAGAAATGGGAACCCTCATATATAGCTGGTGGAAACATAAATTGGTGCAGTCACTTTGGAAAACGGTTTGCCAATTCCTCAAAATGTTAAACACAGAGGTACCATATAATCCAGTAATTCCACTACTAAATGAAATGAAGACCTATGCTGACACCAAAACATAGGCGTTCAGCATGTTCTGAACATAAATGTTCAGAGCATTATTTATAATAGCCAAAAAAGAAGTAACTCAAATGACCACCAGCTGATGGACAGTTAAATAAAATGTGGTATTCTCCATACAAAGCAATATTATTCAACCTATAAAAAGGAATGAAGTACTGATACATGCTACAACATAGACAAATATAAAAAAAATTATGGTATGTGAAAGAGGTCATTCATAAAAGGCTATATATTATTTAAGTGCATTTGTATGAAATGTCTAGAATAGGCAAATCTATAGAAACATGAAGATTAGTGGTTGCTGAAGGCAGGAACAAGGGGAAAATGTAGCAAGATTAATGACTATGGGGTTTCTTTTTGAGGTGATAAAAATGTTTTAAGAATTAGATAAGTGATAATTGCACAACTTTATGAATACACTAAAAACCACTGAATTGTACAATTCAAAAGGACAAATTTTATGGTATGTGAATTATATCTCAATAAATCTGTTATTTAAAAAAAGTTAATGTACCTTTACCATATGAATCAAGAATCCTATTCCTAAATATTTTCCCAAGAAATAAAAACATATGTCTATACAAACAACTGTATACAACTGTTTATAGCAGCTTTATTCATTACTACCCAAACCAGAAACAAACGTTAACTGGTGAATGAATAAACAAACTGTGGTACGTTCATGCAATACAATACTACACAGCAAAGTAAAGGAACAAACTACTGATATATACAAACACATGGATGAATCTCAAATGTTATACAAAGTGAGAAAAAACAGACTTAATGGCTGATACTGTATGGTTCCATCTATATAACATTCTGGACAAAGCACAGCTATAGTAACAGAAACCAGACCAGGGTTTGCAAGGACCTGGAAACACAAGGGAAGAGAAGTAACCACAAAGGGGCACAGAAGAACTTTTTGGAGTGATACAAATGTTCTTTATCTTGATTATCATACTGATTACTTGACTGTAGGCATTTGTCAAAATTCATACAACTATACAAACAAGATGTTATTTTCAGTGTATGTTTATTATAGTTTAATAAATGTAACTAAAAATCTGCAGAAAAATCTCAGCCATTTCATAATCATATGGGAGAAAAGTATGGAATGGTTAATCACAATTTTTTAAAAACTTTTCAAAGTGCCTTTGAGGGTTTGTTTTTTACTCCTTGCTAGTTTTCAGAGAGCACTACAGAGATAAAAGGTTTCCTGTTGTTCTTAATCTAGAAATTAAAAAGTTTAAGTAATCAACGTGATTATTTTGTACTATCTTTCACCATCTCCTTTGGTACTATATCTTCTTGCACAAATCCCAAACAGAATCTAAAATCCATCTTATAATGAAAGTTATGATTGAAGAGAAGGTCCACTTGGGAATAATTAATGTGGCTATATTAACAGTGGTCTTATCAGTTAGCAAGATGGTAATAAAGACCATTTATTTACTTGAATAACAGATGAAGATAACATGTAACCTATAATTCCTTTTCCATGAAGATAAATTTTTGAAGCTTTTAAGAACAATAATTAGCAACTAATCTGGTCTTTAAGTTTCCTTGATGAAAAGTGTAAGCTCCATGAAAATAGGAACTTTGTTCGTGGCATGATTCTCAGTATCTGTTTGTAATAGTGCGTCTGGCTCTAGAGAAGTATGTTAAATGAGCAACCACATATAGACCTACCATTAGCTCAATATCACTGCCAATTATATAAAGTTGATCTTCCATGGAAAGCTTCCTGTTCAAATGGGCAAGAACATAGGTGATTCCTGGTAAACGCACAGCAGGACTGGTGAGAAGACTCCCCCAGAGGGCACTGTAGAATGCAGACTGGTCCACTGCAGCAGCAACCTTCTCCAGCAAGGTGTTTGTTCTGAGGTACAAAACAAAGCGGCTTAAGAAGAGAAGCATTTAGGGGGCACCTGGGTGGCTCAGCTGGTTAAGCATGGAACTCTTGACTTTGGCTCAGGTCATGATCTCATGGTTTGTGAGATTGAGCCCCATGTCTGGCTCTGCGCTGACAGTGCACAGCTGCTTGGGATTCTCTCTCTCCCTCGCTCTCTGCCCCTCCCCCTGTTGTGTTCTCTCCCTCTCCCCCACAAATAAACATTAAAAGAAAGAGAAGCATTTAGTTTCACATTGTTAAAAGTAAATTCTTTTCCAGAATGTATGAAAGCATTCACAGTATAGTTTACAAGCTGTGTCCTGGAGACAAGTGTGATAGACTAGGAGAAGCACATACTGTAGAGGACTGGATTTAAGTCCTGGCTCTTCCATTTACTAGTTGTAATTTGGAGAAATCACTTAATCTTCCTTCAGTTTCCTGATCTGTAAAATGAAGATAACGACAACAATAACAACACTCCAAGTCCTATCTATCTCAGTGGGTTGTTAAACATCATACATATTTAATTAATATTTATTTTTAATTTTATTTTATCTTATTTGAGAGAGAGAGAGAGAGAGAGAGAGAGAGAGAGAGAGAGAGAGAGGGAGAATCTTAAGCAGGCTCCATGCTTAGCACAGAGCCGGATGTGGGGCTCAATCCCACGACCCTGGGTGGGATCATGACCTGAGCTGAAAACAAGAGTCAGATGCTCAGATCCAACCACCCAGGCACCCCAGAACACCATATACATTTTAGTTAACAGTAGTCCTGTAGCAGAAAATATTTTCTCTTAAATTTCTATGAAATTCTTAAAAGACATTTTCCAAATGTTTCCTTTTCTCTGAAATCATACTACATAAATCACAATAACCTTGAGAGTGTCTTGGAGGTTCTAACAGGGAAGTGCGGCTACTCATATATCCTTGGCCAAAGAACAGTCCTCCTATATGGGAGAAGGTCATCCCTTTCAACTAAGCACACAGCTTTGGGAGGGACACACATGGAGTGGTGAGGGAAGAGGGAGACACTTGCTTAGGGAGCCAGGTCAGCTAAATCAACCCTGGCAATCAAATCAATGGGGGACAGATGTCACAGCCAGATTGCTCTCACATCTTGTAATTCCCAAAACTTCAATGAATTAGACTTATGACGAAATTGAAGATGTATTATTGCTTTATTAAAGACTGCGTTCAAAAACTAATTACTTTTGATTAGTTTCAAACATAGAATAATGTAATACATAAACATTTATTACACTGTAGTAGAGTCAGAATCAAAAGAATCTGATGATGTGTTCTACTGTTTACTTGATGTGTGACTTAACACTGTACACCCTTCTGGCCTTAATATGTCTGTGGATTAAAAGAACGCATTTATCAATCCCTTTATTAGAATTTGTGTGGGAAAAGCTAATAAAGCATAATGCTATGGTCTGAATGTCTCCTCAAAAGTCTATTAAAACCCTCTCCTCCCAAAATGATGGCATCCTGAGAGGTAGAGCCTTTGGGAGGTGCTTAAGTCATAAGGGTTCTTATGAAAGAAATCCCACAGAACTCCATAGCCCCTTCCAGTATGTGAGGACACCAGCTACGAACCAGGAAGAGGGCTCTCACCAGAACATGACCATGCAGGTGCTCAGATAATGACTTCTAGCCTTTAGAACTATGACAAATAAATGTGTTGTTTATAAGCTACCCAATCTGTGGTATTTTGTTACAGCAGCTCAAACTAAGACACATAACAAGATAAATCATAGAGATACCATAGTCCAAAAATCATTATTTACTATGTTAAATGTTTAATGGTAACTAGCAGACTTAAGTGTTTCCCTTAGAATACAATTTAAAATAAAACTGACTTATACACAAAATAAATGAAATAATATGTATGCTTCTAAAATTGTAAGCAAGTAAAAAAGTTAACAAAAGAGAATGATAAGTTTTGAGGACCAAAATTATATTTTCTCAAAGTAGCTCAGGAGGGTAATCCAGTATTTTCAGGATGAGATTCTTACTATATTACAGAAACATATGAACCACAATAAAACAGAGTAATTGGTTAATGTGCCAGAATAAATTAAATTTAAATCATTAAGTGTACACATAAAATTAAGTTTGGTATTTTCTATTTTTGCCACCTCAACTCATAACTTCCTTTTTAGTAAGAATATCAGTAACAAGCTATAAAGATAGTTAATGCCATCATGCGCTGTCTACAACTATAAACTTTCTAAGAAATAACAAGCTCCAGGATACATTAATTCATTTTCTTTGAAAAGTTAAAATATCAAGAGCATCATGTCAACAGCCAGTGAAACAGCAACTATACCTGGTGTAAGGCTCTTTTCCACCACTAATAATTTAAAAACTGTTGGCACTTGGTTCAATTTCCCATTATTTTATTAATTTAAATTTATATAATGTATTATTTTCAATTATGGGTCGCAATTTTTTTAGCGACTTACATGTGCTAGGCACTGGATTAAATGAGTACAATAACAATTAAATAAGGATTATGCTTGTTTTATAGATGAGGAAACTGAATAAAGTTCAGAAATGTTAAAAAAAAAAAAAAAGCTTTCCTTTTTAGCTAGGATTTGAATCCAGTTATCCAGTCCATCTTTCTCCCAGGTCTGTGCTCTTAGCTACATTTTCAGTGTAATACATAAACTAGATATATTTTTTGCTACAGAAATCTTCAGGTGACATATTGAAGTGTCTACAATAATTTTTGTGATGGTAAAACATTATTGATCCAAGGATGCTTGGTGATAAATCCATGATTTTGATCATTTAGCGGCACCAATAGTAGCACCATTTTACCTCTCATAGTACTCCGATCCTTCTTCTAAGCCAGGCAGAATACCAGTTAGCAATCCTTGTAGACCAGGTTTCAGTGTTTTACCCAAAGGCAGGTAATATATCTCATACAAACTTAGCAATGTTGGTTTCACAGACATGGCAGCATTTGCAAGTAGAGGAAATAATCCAGAACTGTTTAAAAACATAGAAAGAAACAGGGGTAAGGAGAAGCACATTACCTGCAAAATATTAATTCATATGTACATATGATAAGGGAGCATGGGGCAAGCTGACGGCAAAATATAGGCTAACAACACCCCCCACCCCAGGTGGAATATGTGTGATATTCCTCGGACACTCCTGGCTACCCAAGAACAAAGGGGTTTAAGTGCTTGCCATGATGATGTGGGAAACTAAGGCAAATAAAAAATTAAATTCCTTTACTGCCTACACCCCACTGACAAGTCCTTGAAATGGGCAAAGTGACCTCTGTTGCTTGGAGTATGATTGCCAGCATATATCTTGGGGCAGTTGAGATAAACGAATTTTATCTCAGGAGCTCAGTTGCCTCAATGATGACACTTTGCTAGGGGCAAAAGAAATCTTAGCTTAACATGATCCCAACCTTGAGGATCCTGAAAGTCTACTTTAACATATAAAAGTTCCTTTGGGGCACCTGGGTGGCTTAGTTGCTTTTAAATGTCCCACTTTGGCTCAGATCATGATCTCACGGTTCTTGAGTTCGGGCCTCGCGTTGGGCTCTGTGCTGACAGCTCAGAGCCTGAAGCCTGCTTCGGATTTTCTGTCTCTCTCTCTGTTCCTCCCCAACTCACTCTGTCTCTGTCTCTCAAAAAGAAATAAACATTAAAAAAAAAAAAAAACTTAAAAAAAAATTCCTTTGGAAACTTCCTTTATCTCAACTGTCCCAAGATATATGCTGGCAATCATACTTCAAGCTTATGGCCCCGATATACATCTGAAGGGTCTCATGACTGAGGTTTTCTTAAATGATAATAAATGGCATTACCCTAGCAACACCTAGCCCCTCAAGGTCCTGGAAACCTTGCTTCCAAGATACCTTAGAGACTTACTCTATCCCTGACCCTCTCCCAACCTGAGGGTATATAATCAGTTACCCATCACAACCCAGGAACAGCTTTTCCTGCCTACGGGTCCTGTCCTCATGCTTTAATAAAATCACTTTTTGCACCAAAGACATAGTCAAGAATTCTTTCTTGGCCATCATCTCCAGACCACTCCACCATCACCCCAAAACTTCATCACATACATATGTATATAAACCTTGATTTATATTTTGATGAAATAAGTTATACCGATTGGCTTAAAATTATATCCTGCATATTGATGACTTCTACTTCCATTAAACCAACCTAGGTCTCTCAGCTAAGTTTCAGACTCACAAAGCCAGTGGCTACCTAGCTATTTCACAGTTTTCAAATTTCACAATTTCAAAATATGGCATCACCATGTCTGGTTGACCAAAAAGCTATAAATTTAGGAGTGATCCTTTATCCTTTAAAAAAAACAATCTTCTGTAACTTGTAATCAATCACCAAGTTTTCTCTCCAAGTCACTCTTCTAGATATTTTTTAAATATTATAAATTATCTACATCTCTACCAGACTTTTCCTTCGAAGACACCACTATTACATACAGCTCAGTCATCATGACTTACCAGGTACTGCTTCAGTATTGCCCTGAAGCAGCTGTCCTCAGTAAAACCTTTCATTGGTTTCCTATTGCCTTTAGGATACAGTCTAGTTTAATGTAGTTTTAACATTTTGCTACTCCATATCTCTGTACAGCTCACCCATTTTATTCCTGCACCCTCTGCTCCAGCTATATTGAAGAATTCCTTTCAGGTTTGTTTTAGATCCTTCCATGCTCTTTTTAGCGTCCAGGCCTTTCCACAAGCTGTTCTGACAGGTTCAATTACTACGCCCTTACTTCTATCCTTTTTGTAGTCTGGGTGACTCCTAGACTTTCAGGAATTAGCCTAAGCCATTTCCTGGAGAAGAATGTCTCTTAATTAGATTAAGTTAGGCTCCCTATTTTATGTTCCTATAGTACCCAATACTTATTTATTCTAGTAAGTAATTCTATATTTATTAAGTAATTCTAATAGGTAATTCTGTAAATATCAGAAAGCAAGGGACCATGACTATTTTTTTTTCTGTATCATAAATCCCTAGCACCAAGTCCTTTTGCACTTAGTGACTGCTTAACAAATGAATTAAGATCTCTTGCCTCTAGTTTGTACAGTAAATAGAGGTCATCAAAAGAGAACTCCCTAAGTTTACCACATTTCTGCCTCCAATTTTAGGCAGTCTGATTTAAATTTATAGTTGAAGCCTCCTCAAAGCTACCTTCCCTCCATGAGCTGCAGGGCCCAATGCCGGCCTTTGCCAGGATCCTACTTCACCTATTTTCCTTTTCACACCTGTAACTTCTCTCTTTCTCTTTTTAAAAATATTCTATTTTTTAAGTAATCTCCACACACAACATGGCGCTGGAACTTACAACCCAGAGATCAAGAGTTGCATACTATGAGGTAACCAGGTGCCCCCTTTCCGATAACTTCTATCTATCTTCTTCCACTTACTGCCTTTCAACACAATTGTGGTCATCTTTGAGTCTAAAAAGAGAATAAATTACAATGACAACAAAATCCCAAAACCTTTATCTCCACTGCCTTCTGGCTTGAACCTTCCTTCCCATTTCAATTTTTGGAAAAGAAAAAGTTGCATTTCCCCAATTTATCACCTTTCATCTGATCTTCAATCAGGATACTTCTACCCCCTTTAATGAAACTATTTTCATTATCATTGGCAGTGTCTGATGTATGATCTATTTTCAGTCCATTTTACTATTTGCTTTGCCTGTAATATTTGATACTGTCACCCACAATTTTCTGTTGAAACTCTCTTCCCTTTTGGCTTCCACATTGGCTGTTTCCTGCTACATTTTCTATCTCTGACTCTCATTCCTCTTCACTGACTACTTTCTCTTAACCTGCCTTTTAAATAATGTGACTCCTAAATATTCACAGAATGAGGTCTTCCTTTTCCTTCCTTCTTACTCACAATGTACTGGGTGAGCTCAATATTCTCATGGCTTCAACTGTCACCTAAATGTTGACTGCTCTAAAATCTCTCTCCAGCCTGAGGTCCAAATTTGTTTTACCAAAATCGTAATATTTTACATTCCCATTTAAGACTTTATGGTATCAAACTGCACATCTAGCCTTCTTAGTAACACTACTGTATACTGTATCATGTTTACAAAAACCTTAAAGAGGCAATATGGTTTTTTATCATATAATAGTTTATACAGCTTTAAAAAGTCTTTGTAATTATGCTAAACCATAAACCTTGAGATTAAAGAAATTGCTTAATGAAAAATAAAAAGTCCAACATTAATATAAACTTTAGTTTTTAAATTAGCTATGCTTCTAAAAATTATAGAACAGCAACATAACTTTACTTCATAATGCATTAGTAAGAATGTCTGCCATATTTAGAAATGGTCTTCTAGAAGTGGTATTCTAGAGATAATTTATTAGTCTTACATAACATACTGGTGACAAAATCAGATATACTGCAATTAAAAAAATTTTTAAATATTTATTTATTTTTGAGAGAGACCAGAGCATGAGCAGGGAAGAGGTAGAGAGCGAGCGAGACACAGATCCGAAGCAGGCTCCAGGCTCTGAGCTGTCAGCACAGAACCTGATGCAGGGCTCGAACCCATTCTGTCAGATCATGACTTGAGCTGAAGTCGGACACTCAACCAACTGAGCCACCCAGACGCCCCAGATATACTGCAATTTTGTAAAATAACTATTTTTCTTTAGGTAAAATTTGTGTCATTTAAAAGCTGAAAAAGTAGCAGGCATGAATTATAAAAGAAGAGTGTTGCATTAAGAAAGGAAAATCTATCAGTTAATAGAGAATCACACACAACATTGATTCAGCAATTCTCAGCTTTTCTAAGCACTTTTTCTTTGGAATGTGGTATTTATTACTGTTAAAAACAACCTGTTACTCACTTTAGATAGTATTTTTAAGACATCCGTGCAGAATTTAAAGATAAAACATATATGCACAGTAAAGCAAATCAGCAAAGCTAAAAGTTTGCATTTAAATAAAACCTAAAAATGATAAACCCATGACAAGAATGATCAAAGTAAAAAAAAAAAAATGAGGTCTGAGTTACCAGTGTAAAGAGTGAAGAAGGAAAACTGGATATGTACATGCAAAAAATGAAACTAGACCCCTATCTTATGCCACACACAAAAGTTAACTTGAATTAGAGACTTAAATATAAGGTCAGAAAATATAAAATTCTTAGAGGGAAACATAGGGGGAAAGCTTCTTGATATTGGTCTTGGAAATGATATTTTGGATATGAAACCTAAAGCGCACGAAACAAAAGCAAAAATAAACTGGGACTACATCAAACTCAAACGCTACTGCACAGTAAAAGATGATCAATAGAATGAAGAGTCAATCTATCGAATGAGAAAATATTTGTAAACCACATATCTAATAAGGAGTTAATATCAAAATTAATATAAGGGACTCACATAACTGGATAGCAAAAAACCTCAAATAATCCAATTAAAAATGGGCAAAGGACCTGAACAAACATTTTTCTAAAGAAGATATTGGAACGACCAAAAGGTACATGAAAAGGTGCTCAAGATCATTAATCATCAGGGAAATACATATCAAAACCACAATGGGGTACCATCTTACAACTGTTAGACTATTATCAAAAGACAAGAGACAAAAAATGCTGGTGGGAAAGTGGAGAAAAGAGAAACACTGTACACTGTTGGAAGGAATGTAAACTGGAAAACAGATGGAGGTCCTTCAAAAAATTGAAAATAGAACTGCAATATGATCTGGAAATCCCACTTCTGGATATGTATCTGAAGGAAATGAAATCAGGAAAGAAAATTAAATTGAAGAGATATCTGCACTTCCACATTCACTGCAGGATTATTTCCAACAGCCAAGACATGGAAACAACCTGTGTCCACTGACAGATGAATGGATAAACTGTCACACATGCTTGTGCACGTGCACACACACAGACATTCTCTCTCTCTCTCTCTCTCTCTCTCTCTCTCTCTGAACTGAGTATTATTTGGTCATGGAAAAAAAGGAAACCTTGCCATTTATGACAATATGACTGATCTTGAGGGCATTATGCTAAGTGAAATAAGTAAGTCATACAGAGAAAGACAAATACTGTATGATCTCACTTAAAGGTGAAATCTAAGAAAATCAACCTCAAAAACAGAGAAGAGAATGGTGGTTGCCTAGTGGATGGGGGAGAAGAAATGAGTGAAGGTGGTCAAAGGTACAAGCTTCTAGTTAGAAAATAAATAAGTTCTGGGGATGTAATGTACTGGATAGTAACTAGGATTAATAATACTGTATTTGAAAGTTGCTAGAAGAGAGTAGACCTTAAAATTTCTCATCATAAGAAAAAAAATCACAACTGAAGTTATGATGGATGTGTTTAAAACTCAAGGTAATCATTTCACAGTATATACATATATCAAATAATATGTTGTACACCTTAAACTTAGACAGTATTGCATGTCAATTATATCTGAATAAGGTAAAGAAAAATTTTTAAATATATATGAAAAGAGAGAGAGAGAGAGAGAGAGAGAGAGAGAATGAGAATGAATTAGTGACCTGGAAGCTAGGTAAGAAGAAAGTACCCTAAATGCAGCACAGCCAAGAGATTTGAAAACAAGGAAGAAAGGATAAGAGATGGGAAAGTCAGAGTGAGAAGATCCAACACATGTTTACTCATAGTTCCAAAAAGGGAGACAATAGATGGAAGGAATAAAGGCAATTTTAAGAGTTTTGGAATTGATAAAAGTCATTGATTCATGGATTTAAAAATCCCAATTAATCCCAACTAGGATAAATAAAGATACCTCCCTCTAAATACATCACAGTAAAACCACTGAGTACTAATGACAAAGATGATGGAAGTCTATTATAGATAGGATAACTAGGCAAGTCTTCTCTGAGGATTTGATATTATAATCAGAGACCTGGATTAGAGCATTATAGGGTGAAGGAAAAAGAAAAGAATGAGGAAGAATAATAAAAGAGACCTGTGTCACAGAATGGGAGTAAATTGGGTAGAAAGTGGTAGAAATTGGAGGTAATTGACAGAGGCAGGACCAAAATATATAAAACTTTAGAAATCATTGTAAGGGATTTTGACTTTTTAAGTAACAGGAAGAAGTCAATGGAGGTTTTTCGCAGGGGAATGACATCTGCTTAATGTATTAAAACGTTTACTCTCGTACTATATGGAGAAGAGGGTATAAAAGGATAAGAACAAGAAATTATGTGAATGTTAGAAGGCCAGTGACAAATACCAAGCTAGAGATAATGATTACTTAGAATAGATGCTGCCAGGAAGGGTGGAAAGAAGTAGATGTCTATTAGAACATCTATCTATCAGAACAATAGGTAACAATTACTGAGTACTTCTTATATGCTGCACATTGTTCTGAACACTTTATATAGATTTACATGTTTAATTCTATTAACAAGCCTGTGAAACTGGTAATCTTATTCTCATTTTGCAAATGAGAATACACAAAGAGAGGTGAAGAAAATGATCTAAGATCACAGAGCTGGTTAGTGGTAAAGCCAAACCATTTGGATTCCTCTGCTTCTGGGCTTCACCAATGAGACAGAACTCTTAATGACAGAATGTACATGGAAGGAAGAAGAATATGGGCAAAGAAAACAGGATATTAAGTGTAGCCCCTGGATTTCAGGCTCATGCAAATGGATGGACAATGGTGTCACTTACTGAACTTCAGTGCACTGCAAAAGGCTGGGTTTATAGAAAATGAGTTTAGTTTGGAAGAGGGTGAGCTTCAGCTGCTTTTAAAGAACCACAAAGAGATGGCAAGTAATCCAGAAGTTTAAAGCAGAAGCCAACACTGGTGATACCAAGTTGGGAGTCAGCACTTAAAAGATAAGCCATGGATATGAATATACCCACCCAACAAAAGATATAAAATGAAAACATAAGACTAAGCAAACTTTAAGAAATTCCATATGTTCAGGGATGCCTGAGTGGCTCAGTCAGGTAAGTGTCCTACTCTTGATTTCGGGTCAGGTCATGATCTCATGGTTTGTGAGTTTGAGCCCTGTATGGGGCTCTGTGCTGACAGCACAGAGCCTGGTTGGTATTCTCTCCCTCCCTCTCTCTCTACCCCTCCCCACCTGCTCGTTCTCCTCTCAAAATAAATAAAACTTAAAAAAAAAAAAAAGAAATTACAGATGTCTATATGAAGATTGAGAAAGTAAACTGGAGCATGTAAACCAACAGAAAAAGGCTATTCCAGGTAAAGAATGGTCAACTACATTGAAAGCTGCTAAGAGAAAAAGGTATCTTATTTTTTCTCAGGGTAGTTCCTCTAGTTTAAAAAGGCAGAAAGGTACTGTAGTCTCAACAGTTTTAAATAAAAACTCATAAATGACATAGAAGAAAAAAATTTAACATTAAGGTATATCCTAAATTTTTTTGAAGCACTTAACTATCAAAATATTTGACACTGACACCTAAAAACTTCATTAAGGAGTTTTCAATATTTTAGCTTTTACTGCATAGCACAGTTAAAAATATATTTTATTTATACATACATAAAAAACTTATTCTTACCTGTATAAAAAAAGATCTTTGGCAAGTCTCTTGGGTCCAATGATTTTAAAGATAATTTCATATGTTTCAAGTGCCTTTCGATGAACTCCACCTGGTAATGCTGGATGTAGGCATTGAGCTAGGCGTTTGCCTATAGTCAGCTTTTTGGGTACTACCTGGTACTTTGCATTATTTTGTAGAACCTTGAAGAAAACATTTTAATTCAGCTGAGAAAAACAAAAACATTACATCTTTTATTTCCATTTTCTAGCACAGAATTATCAAAAATCCATATAGGACTTCTTTACACTCTAAAAAGTTATAAAAGATGCCAAAGAACTCTTGTTTTAGTCAGTTACAGCTGTCAACATACACCATATTTAAAACTAAAACTGAGGATGTAAAAAAATTATTTTGTTAAAAAAAACCAAACCTCTCCATGTTAACAGAAATACCATTTTTATTTTAAAAATCACAATATTTTGCCAACAAATTTATTCAGAAGAGAGGAAGTGATTTTGATTTTTATAAATCTTTAATGTCAATCTATTTTTGATACACTGTTTGAAAGTTATGAAGGAAATGACCTCAACATAAACATGTTGCTGGAAAAGGGAAAACCACTGCTTCAGGATATCATATGATAGCAAGGAGTTTTAATGCTTACAAGAACCTACATAAGATTATAATTGCCCATTTGTTTTTACTAACCTAATTTCCCAGGTGGACCAATCACAACCGTCTTTATTCAAACATAATATTTCTTTAGAGATAATGGTCAGGGTAGAATTTATAGAAGACCCTACTTTACAAACCACCCAAAGGAGATTCGTTATTTAAATAACAAAAAAAGAACTTACAAATAAGTTCTTCAAAGTATTATAGTAAAGTGCTGATAGAACATTACAGAATAAACAGAGAATGAAAACAGTGTAATATCCTAGAATTGGATTTAGAAGAAATATAAGAAAAGTCCTTTATCTTACAAAATAAACAACTAAAATTAAAATACATAAAATGGTCTGCCAGAGGCAGTACAGAAGAAAAGTCAGGACTAGATCTCCAAATTTTTAACAAAAGTGGAGGCTCTGAGGTCCACTTAGATATAACACTTTCTTCTCTTTTTTTTTTCTTATTTATTTTGAGAAAGAGAGAGTGCGAGCAGGGGAGAGCACAGGAAGAGGGAGAATCTCAAGCAGGCTCCACGCAGCCAGCACAGAGCCCATGTAGGGCTCAAACTCATGAGACCATGAGATCATGACCTGAGCCGAAATCAAGAGCTGGACGCTTAACCGACTGGGCCACCCAAGTGACCCTACATATAACATTTTCAAAGTTCTTCCCACTCCAAGTTTTTAATTCAGTCTTAAACTAGATGCAATGAATGCAAATTAAGTTAAATCTATAAATGAAAAGCAAATTAAGGGCAAAACACCGGCAAGAACACAATTATGAAACACATTTTTCAACTAGCTGCCTCCGTGTCCAAAGTCTTAATCTCAATTTTAAAAACAGCCAAGAGCCAGTATTTACATATTTTAAATTTATTTATTTATTTAGTTTTAGTAATCTCTTCACACGCAACACAGGGCTCAAACTCAAGACCCTGAGATGAAGAGTCACATGTTTCTCCAGCTGAGTCAGCCAGACACCCCAATATTCACATATATTTTAAGGAAAAGTATAATTACCTCTGCAGAAAGAAATTTAATGATCTATAACATAAAGTACTTTAATAAAAAAAGTATTAATACCAAATAAAAATTTAAAGGAAAAGTAAAACATAGCATGATTTTATTTCTTAGAGCACCATTTTCTAAAAGCATTTCTGAATTTAAAAAAATTTTTAAAAGCAATTTTGAATTGAAAAAATTGTATAAATAAGGTGAAAATGTATTATATTAATAAATAACATTTTATATTAAAACATGTCTTTAGACTATTTTGAACAAATTTATACTAAATATAATCCTTGGCTGTTCACAACTTAAGCTTTCCCAGTGACTTGCATATCTTCCTCTGTGTTATCTGGATACAATAAAATATAAAAACTACTTATGTACTTAATTAGGTCTTTTAATTTCCACATTTAATAAATTGCTTCTAGGAGTACCTGGCTGGCTCAGTTGGTGGAACATGTGACTTTTGATCTCAAAATGAGTTTGGGCCTCATGTTGGGTGTAGAGATTACCTAAAATCTTTAGGGGCACCTAGGTGGCTCAGTCGGTTGAGCGTCAGACTTCGATTTAGGTCATGATCTCGTGTTTTGTGAGTTCAAGCCCCATGTCAGGCTCTATACTGATAGCTCGGAGCCTGGAGCCTGCTTCAGATTCTGTGTCTTCCTTTCTCTCTGCCACTCCTTTACTCTATCTTTTTAAAAAATAAACATTAAAAAGTAATAATAAAATAAAATCCTTAAAAAATAAAAAAATAAGCTGCTTTTAAACATAACCCCTAGTAAGTCTTCAGAAAGAAACTCTTTAGAAAGAGACTGGGTGGCTCAGTTGGTTAAGTGTCCGACTTTGGCTAAGGTCATGATCTCACACTTCATGAGTTCGAGCCCCCATAGGGCTCTGCACTGACAGCTCAGAGCCTGGAACCTGTGTTGGATTCTGTGTCTCCCTCCCTCTCTTCCCCTTCCCTACTCACGCTCTCTTTCTTTCTCTCTCTCTCAAAAATAAACATTAAAAAAAAAGAAAGAAAGAAAGAAAGAAAGAAAGAAAGAAAAAAAAGAGACTCTTCAGAACAAGAAAGAACCTAACCACCTTTAAGCATATTCATACTTCTGGATGCTTTTTCTTGAGGATATTATAAAAAATCTGAGAATTTATCAAACCCCAAATGATAAATGTTAGATGTAAACATGTCAAACAGAAGTCTGTGCATCTAATCCTAAGATAAAACCTTGGCACATTAGAAATGAAAGCTTTTTTGGAAGATATTAAAGTAATTATCTATAGTATGTATGAGGTTAAGCAATAGTGTACTTGGAATGTATTTTAGGATAATTTCTTTCCTAATAATTGTATGTTAAGCTTTAAAAGTTACTTGGAGAGCTCTCATTTCCTATCTTTTCCCCCCACTCCATTTAATATTTAAAAAACATTCCAATTCAGTAACGACTGCTAAAAAAAAAAAAACCCTCCAAAATTCCCAAAATCAAAATTATAAGTATGACGTGAGAAAAGTTAGATCTAAGAAAATAAACAAAAAACAGTGTAAAAATGTAATGCTATGAGTTGATCTGTAATGCCACCATAATAGTGGATTAAAACCAGACATGTTAAGAGGAAATATTCAAGGCCAACATCCAATGCCTAAGTGACTACTTGTCACTTTTGCAAAAAAGTACTGAATGTATCTAAGAATTGCTTGGATACAAAATTTTCCTTCCTGCTACATAACATTTGTAAAGCACATAGCAAGTTACCACTTTCTGCATCAGTTTTTAATTTTGTTGTCAGTAACTCCAGAACCGTATCTGTGCTCAATTACAGCAATTTGTTAGCCCTCAGGGTTAGCATATTTGCTTCCTAGTCTTGTGTTTTTAATGGCAAAGATGAACTATATTTTTCAAGTACTGTTGTTGTTTTGGCCTCAAAAATACGCCTGGCTATTCAGATATGCAATTCATGAAGTAAAAAAGCAGTACCAAAAGTAATTCTTAGTTTTGGTTACGTTTTTACAATTCTTTACTTCAAGCTTTACAGAAATCCAGTAAGTAGAAACTCAGATCTCTGAGTTTCTGGACATACCTTATTAAGTTTTCCAAGTGCCGATATCAAATCTGCCCATTCACTGGAATATTCAAAATTCTTTAGTGCTTTGTCAATTGCGGCTACATAGTTTCTGTATTTGGAGTCACTCAGTAACTCCAGCTCTTCTGTGTTCATCCTCCCACAGCGTCCCACTAGAGACCAGTTCCAATGTCATGTAAAATCATTACCTATAAAAAAGTTTGCAGAAGGAACCAAAGTTACAAAGTAAAGTATTAAAATGGGTTCATTTGCTCTAGCTACAAAACTATTGGCTAACTTTAAATATGTTTCTTGAGTGAGAAGTGGTCAAAACTGGTCAACTAGTATGCAAAGTCAAAGTGTTCACTTGTTCTTTCCCATGAACTGGAAAATGGCTGTGAGAACGAAGGGATATAAAAGAATAGGAAATATTTTGGTACTTATTTCAGTCTAAAAATCATGTTATTTCTCTCATATTTTCTGATACAATATTTGTGATAGAAATACTCCCCTACTTGTTTTGATACTTAAATACACTAGATCTGAAACATCAAGGACCTGCAGAGATAGACAGATAGATAGATAGATAGATAGATAATGAATCACTTGGAGGGGTGCCTGGCTGGCTCAGTTGAAAAAGCGTGTGATTCTCGGAGTTGTGAGTTTGAACTTCACATTGGGTGTAGAGATTCTTAAATAAAACAAACAAAAAAAAAGATCTGAAGGTCATCTCATTTTATTAGGCAATAAATGAGCATACAGTATAAAGGAACATCAACTATTCAGAATCTGACCTTACTTTTGATAAAACTGGAAAATATACATAGTAGTTTAAAACATGTTCAGACATTCTTTGATATTGATTTCAAAAAAGGAGTTCCAAATCTTCTAGCCCCTTGGGCTGGATTTTGTGACTCAATTCTAACAAAAATAGAAAGGCAAAAGTGACAATGTGTCATGGCTAAGACTATGTCATAAAGGAACTTGAGCTTCCTCCCTCACCCTCTCTAAACCAAGATCATTAGCTCTGGAGAAAGCCAGTTGCCACAATGTGAGAACACTTACAGGAGCCCTATGGGAGGTTCCTGTAGTAAAAAACTGCAGCTTTCTGCCAACAGCCATGTGAGTGAGCCATTTTAGAAGCAGATCTCCCATTTCCTAGCAAGCCTTGATTGGACTGCAGTACCAACCAACATATTGACTGTAACTTCATGAGAGATCCTGACACAGAGCTACATAACCAAAGTCTATCATATTTAGTGACCTATAATAATCTTGCTGATTTAGGCCTCTCACTTGGGGGGTAATTTATTATACAGCACTAGATAACTAATAGAGTAGTAATAAGGATATAAATGAGGCTCAATTAAATTTGGCCCAATGTGGCCTTTCCTCCAGTATTTTTGATATCCTGTCAGACTTTCAACTAATTTTGTACTTTTCTTTAGAGCTGGATTCATGGATGTGGAGGAGGGTCTAAGAATGGGACTCAGAGTATGCCAACATGATTAAATGAAAGGTAAAAATAATCTTTTCAACAAATGGTTTTGGAATAACTGGATACCCATATGTAAAATAATGAAGTTGATTCCTTCCTCCATATCTACACAAAAATCAACTCAAAATGGATCATAGCTCTAAATGTAACAGTTATAAAAGTCTTAGAATAAAATACAGGAGTATGTTTTTGTGGCCTAGGACTAGGCAGTCTTCTTAGAAATAACACTAAAAACATCACAAGCAACAACAACAAAATAAATTGGACTTCATCAGAATGAAAAACCTTTCTGTGGTAAAGAATATCGTCACAAAGGGAAAAGTGGAGAGGACTTCCAGGGAAGATGGCGGAGTAGGATGACCCTAAGCTCACCTTGTCCCATGGATACAGCCAGATAATAAACACATTAGTGTAAGTAACTCAAAAAATGACCCAGAGACTGGCAGAACAAACTCTCTGCAGCTAAATATAAAGAAGAGGCCATATCAAAGAGGGTAGGAAGGGTGGTGACAGATCAGGAGGTAAACAGACTCATGGGACTTTCCAAGGGAGGAGGGAGGGAGCGACACCCCAGGTACACGAGAGGAGAGAAACAAACTTTCACACCAGGGAGACTGAATGGGGAAGATGAATCCCCAAATATTTGGCTTTCAAAACCAGAAGAAATAAGAGCTGAAAAGTTCCTGAATCTAGGGAAGGAAACAGAAATTGAGATCCAGAGGCACAGAGAACCTCTGAAAAAAATCAACTCAAGGAGGTCCACACCAAGACACACAATAATTAAGATGCCAAAAAATAGTGATAAAGAGGGAACTTTAAAAGCAGCAAGAGAAAACGGTTACATACAAGGAAAACCCCATAAGGCTGTCACCTGATTTTTCAGCAGAAATTTTGCAGGCCAGAAGGTGACGAGCATGACATACTCAAAGTGCTGAAATAAAACTGCAGCCAGGAATACTCTAGCTAGGCCATAATTTAGAATAGAAAGAGAGATTAAGAGTTTCCCAGACAAACAAAAGTTAAAGGACTTCATAACCACTAAACCAGCCCTATAAGAAATATTACACGGGACATTTTGAGTGGAAAGGAAAGACCATAAGACCAGAAGTAGGAGTAAGTAGGAAACACAAAAGCAGTAAAAATGGGGTATATCACCAAAAATCAGTCAAGAGATTCACAAAATAAAAACATGTAAGGTAAGACACTATATACCTTAAACATGAGGGGGAGAGGAGTAAAGAATGGGTTTAAACTTAAGCCATCATCAATATAGACTGTTATATGCATAAGATGTTATATACAAACCTAACGGTATCCACAAATCAAAAACTGGTAATAGATATGCAAAAAATAAAGACAAAGGAATCCAAGTATATCACACAGCAAGCCAACAAACCGTCAGAAAGCAATAGTAGAAACAGAGAAGAACTACAAAAAGAACTATAAAACAAGAAACAAAAGAGCAGTAAGTACATACCTATCATTAATTACTTTGAATGTAAATAGACTACATGCTCCAATAAAATAAAAGGGTGACAGAATGGACAAAAAAGCAAGACCCATTTAAAGCCTGTCTACAAGAGACTCATTTCAGACCTAAAGACACATGCAGATTGACAGGGACAGGATGGAAAAACATTTATCATGCAAATGGAAATGAAAAGCAAGTAAAAATACTCAATCAAACAAAATACCCTTTAAAGTTTTAATTTTTATTTATTTTGAAAGAGAGTGCATGTATGAGCAAGGGAGGAGCTGAGAGAGAGGGAGAATCTGAAGCAGACTCTGCATTGTCAGTGTGGAGCCCGACACAGGGACTTGAACTCACCAACCCGTGAGATCATGGCCTGAGCTGAAACCAAGAGTTGGACACTTAAAACAACTAAGCCACCCAAGCACCCCTGGACAATATAGCCTTTAAACAAAGGCTGTAATAAGAGACAAAGAAGGACACTATATAGTAATAAAAAGAAAAATCCAACAAGAAAATATAACAATTACAAGTATTTATGCACCCAACATGGAAGCACACAAATACATAAGGCAGTTAATAGCAAATATAAAGGCAGTAATCAGTAGTAAAACAATAATATTAGGGAACATTAACACCCCATTTACATCAATGGATAAATCATTCAAAACCAAAATCAACAGGAAACAGTGGTTTCAAAGGACACACTGGAGAAGATGGATCTAATGGATATATTCAGAACATTCCATCCTAAAACACCAGAATATGTATTCTTCTCAAGTATACATGGAACATTCTCCAGAAGAGATCACATATTAGGGCACAAAACAAGTCTTAATAAATTAAAAAAGACTGAAGTCATACCAGGCATCCTTTCTGACCAGAATGCTATGAAACTAGAAATCAATTCACAAGAAAAAAATCTGGAAAGAGCACAAACACATGGAGGTTAAATAACATGCTACTAAAAAATGAATGGAACAACCAAGAAATCAAAGAGAAAATAAAAAAAAAAATACATGGAGACAAATGAAAACACAACAGTCCAAAATCTTTGGGAAATAATAAAAGTAGTTCTAAGAGAGAAGTGTATAGCAATACAGGTTTACCTGAAGAAATAAGAAAAATCCCAAACAACCTAAACTTACACCTAAAGGAGCTAGAAAAAGAAGAAAAACAAAGCCCAAAACCAGTAGAAGAAAGAAATGATAAACATTAGAACAGAAATGAACTAAAAACTAAAAACAAACAAACAAACAATAGAACAGATCAATGAAACAGGAGCTGGTTTTGAAAAGATCAATGAAACTGACAAACCTTTAGCTAGACTGATAAAATTAAAAAAAAATTTACAAAAGGAGGATTCAAACAAAATTAGAAAAGAAGAGAAATAACAACCGACGCTACAGAATTACAAGGGATTATTGGAGAATATTATGAAAAAAATTACATGTCAATAAATTAGACAACCTAAAAACAGATAGCTTCCCAAAACTGAATCAGGAACAAAGAGAAAATGTGAATAGACTAATTACAAGTAATGAAACTGAATCACTAATCAAAAAATTTCTAACAAACACACATCAAGAACCAGGCAGCTTCACAAGTAAATTCTACCAAACTTCTGAAAAAAAGAGTTAAATACCTATTCTTCTCAAAATTTTCCAAAAGTAAAGAGGAAGAAAAGCTTCCAAATCATTAGGCCAGCATTATCCTGCTGCCAAAACCAATAAAAACACTACAAAAAAGAGAACTACAGGTCAGTATCTCTGATGTACATAGATGGCAAAAATTATCAAAAAAAATATTCACAAGTTGAATCCAACAATATTTAAAAAGTTATTCACCATGATCAAATGAAATTCATTTCAGGGATGCATGGGTGGTTCAATATTTGTGTGGGTGGTGTATATATCACATTAACGAGAGGAAGGACAAACATCGTATCATCACAGTAGATGCAGAAAAGCTTCTGACAAAAATTCTCACAAAAGTATATTTAGAGAACATACCTGAACAAAATAAAGGCCATATATGAAAAACCCATAGCTAACATACTCAGTGGTGAAAAGGTGAAAGCTTTTTCTCTAAGATTGAGAACAAGACAAGGATATCCACTATCACCACTTTTATTCAACACAGTACTGGAAGTCCTAGCTACAGCAATCAGACAAGAGATAAAAGGCATCCAAACTGACAGGGAAGAAGTAACACTTTCACTACTGACATGATGACATGATTCCATATATAGAAAACCCTAAGGACTCCACCAAAAAACTATCAGAACTGATAAATGAAATCAGTAAAGTCACAGAATACATAATATACAGAAATCTGTTGTATTTCTCTATACTAATAATGAGAAAGCAGAAAGAAATTAAGGCAACAATCTTACTTCTATTTGCACCAAAAAAAGTAAAATATACTGGAATAAATTTAACCAAGGAGGTAAAAGACTGGTACTCTGAAAACTATAAAACACTAATGAAAGAAACTGATGATGACACAAATGCAAAGATATGCCATGTTCATGGATGGAAGATCCAATATTATTAAGATATCCATACTCCTCAAGCAATCTAGACGTAAAGATTTAATGCAAATTCCTGTCAAAATACCAACAACATTTTTCACTCATCTAAAAAAATAGTCTTAAAATTTATATATGGAACCACAAAGGACCCCGAATAGCCAAAGCAATCCTGAAAGAACAAAGTTGGAAGTTATCACAATCTTAGATTTCAAGATATATCACAAAGCTGTAGTAAACAAAACAGTATGGTACTGGCATAAAAACAGCCACATAAATCAGGAGAACGGAATACAGAGCTCAAATAAACCCATGCTTATATGGTCACTTAATCTATAATAAAGGAAGCAATAATATACAACAGAGAAAAGACAGTCTCTCCAATGAATGGTGGAAAAACCACACAACAACATGCAAAAGAATCAAACTGGACCACTTTCGTACACCATACACAAAAAGAAATTCAAAAGGGAATAGAGATCTAAATGTGAGAACTGAAACCATAAAACTCCTGGAAGAAAAGAAAAGTGGTAATTTGACATCAGCCATAGTAACAATTTTCTAGATAGGTCTCCTGTGGCAAGGGAAACAAAACCTTTAAATTAAACGATTGGGACTATACCAAAACAAAAAACTTTTGCTCAGTGAACAAAACCACAAATGAAACAAACAGGTAACATACTGAATAGAAGAAAATATTTGTAAATGATATATGTAATAAGGGTTTCACTTTAAAAGGAGAAAGATTTATACAATCTGAAGAGAAACCAGAGTATTGGGGTTTCACTTTAAAAACACATAAAGAACTTATAAAACTCAATACAAAAAAAACAAAAAACAAAAAACAAAAAATGGGCAGAGGACCTTAATAGGCATTTTCCAAAGAAGACATACAAATGGCCAAGAGACCCATGCAAACTATGGTCAACACTAATAATCTTCAGGGAAATGCAAAGATAAATCACGATTAGATATCACCTTATACCTATTGGAATGGTTAGAATCAGAAAGATAAAAAATAGCAAGTTGTTAGCAAGGACGTGGAGAATAAGGGACCCCAATGCGCTGTTGGTGGGAATGTAAATTGGTATAGCCACTGCGGAAGACAGTATGGAGGTTCCTCAAAAAATTAAAAATAGAATTACCATATGATCCACTAGTGGGAATTTACTCAAAGAAAAAACACGAATTTGAAAAGACATATGCACTCCTAATTTATCTAGCATTATTTATAATAGCCAAGGCATGGAAGCAACCCAAGTGTCCACTGATAGATGAATGGATAAAAAAAATGTGGTATATGTAGACACAATGGAATATTACTGAGCCATAAAAAAGAGATAGGGTCATTTGCAACAACATGGATGGAACTAGAGGGTATAATGCAGAGTTAAAAAAAAAAAGACAGAAAGATAAATACCATGATTTCACTCATATGTGGAATTTAAAAAACAAAACAAATAAAAAGAGAAAAGTAGATTTAAAAAAAACCCAAACTCTTAAATACAGAGAATAAGTGGTAGTTGCAATAAGGGAGGTAGGTTGGGGTATGTATGAAATAGATAAAGAGGATTAAGACTACACTTATCTTGATGAGCACGGAGTAATGTACAGAACTGTTGAATTATTATACACTGTACACCTGAAACTAATATAACACTGTTATCTTAATTATACTTCAATAAACAAACAAAATTGACTTTAAGGATGGTCACACAACTCTGTACTGAAACTGCTAAATTACACACTTTAAATAGGTGAATTGTATGATAGGTGAACTTTATCTCAATGAAAATAAGTATGTATATATATGTGCATATCAATACATCTACATCTTTATATAACGGGCCTTAGGGATCTGTGAATTGCCTCATGTTACATGCAAAATTTACCCTTGTATTTTATTGGGGAGAGTCTACAGCTTTTATAACATTCTCAAAAATGTTTAACAAAATTCTCAAAAAGGATAAGAATCAATACTCTAGAGAATATAACCCATATTAGTAATACCTATTTGCACTGAAAAAACGTAAAAAATCTATGAATTTATTAAATCGAAACATTTTTTGGTTAAAGTTGTGACAAAAAGAATGTTTATATAAACTACCCAGTTCTCTACCTTAATTCTTTTATCCATAAAAATAAACACAGATAAATCCTCAAATCCTATTTTTAGAGACATTAATTATCTTAAACATACAGTCGCTTGACTTATTCACTTCAGTACACAATGTGCCAAGCACTATGTCTAGATGCTGAATAAAGAGAATAACCCTGACCTCATGATACTTTCATTCCCAATTGGGAGGGGCAGGCCCTTTACATTTAAAATAATGTAAAATTTATGCAGGAAAAAAACTTACTGTTATTATACCTTGATACTCTGGACTCTCACAGCAAAAAAACAAAGTGGTATTTTCAAGTACTGTGAGAAATCCAAGATGGACTTAAATAATAAGTGAATCAAAACTAATCTTAACTGCCTTCCCTTTCAATATTGATTTTGTTTCACAGAAGAACTGGTTATGCAATTCCCCTAAGGAGAGAAGAAGTCTTTAAAAGCAGGAATTCTATTTCATACATATTTGTATGCGGCACAGCATATAATTTGCAATAGTTACATTCAAGCTGGATTCATACACAGTGATATAAGTATGACAGTTGAGACTGGGAATGAATTAACAATTCTGCAAGCTGTTTTATCATTAATCTATGGTTAATAAAAATCTTTTAAACTACCTTTAACCATAGACACAAAAACACACACAGCAACGTATGCTTCAGGTACAAAAGACTGACAACCTTCATTTTAAAGTCTATTTTGTCTGATGTAAGTACTGCTACCTGGCTTTTCGTTTCACTTCCACTTGCACAGTGTGTGTTTTCTCCAATTCTTTACTTTTAGTCTGTATGTGCCTGTAGGTCTGAGGGGAGTCTTTTGTAGGCAGCATAGAGATGGGAGTTGTTGTTTTTTCCTAAAACCATTCAGTCACCCTGTGTCTACTGTAGCACTTAGTACATTTACATTTAAATTAATTATTGATAAGTATGTACTTATTGCCATTTTGTTAACTGCTTTTTTGGCTGTTTTTATAGTTTTCCCCTGTTCTTTTCTTCTCTTGCTCTCTTCCCTGTTGTTTGATGGCTTTCTTTAGTGTTATACTTGGATTCCTTTCTCTTTTTTGTGTCTCTGTTGTAGGTTTTTGATTTGTGGTTATCAGATTCATATAGATCTTATATATAAGCAGTCTCCATTAAATTGATGGCTGCTTAAGTTTGAACACATTATAAAAACACTAAATTTTTACTCCCTTCTCCACATTTATATGATGTCATATTTTGTCATACCTTTTCATTTTACGTATCCCTTGGCTGATTTTTCTAGATGTAACTGATTTTACTACTTTGGTGTTTTCACTTCCATACTGGCTCTATAAAAGATGAATTTAGAGAGACCAGGCAACATGGCGGAGAAGGAGGGAGCTCTGTAATCCACACACGCCCGTATGGATTGAACTGAGAAGGACTGAAGGGATAAAACTTGGATTTGCAAGTGGGGGAAAGAAGAAACAGACGCCAGAAAGAAGACAACCTCAAAGATGCCTGAGTGAGTGACTGTGATCTGGGAAATTAGGGGAAGGGCGAGTCCCGGTGGTGCAGGGGGAAGGAGCCCGAGCCCAACAAAGGGAGAGCACGCTGTGCCCCAGAGAGACGAGGGGAAGAGAAAGAGAGACGGAAAACGCACCTAGAAACATCTCTAAGGGAGGAAAAACTCGCCCGTCTCCCCATATATAACTGCCGAACGCCGGGAGAGAAATCCATCCCATCTGCCCGGCGAATGCTTCCTTGGGCACAGCGGCAGCGGCATCCACTCCAAGCCGCACCTGGAGCGGTGGCGGCGGCGCCAAAAAAGGCGCCTTGAAAAGCGGCAGCTGCTGCAGCGGCTGCGGCGGCTCCGCGAAAAGGGCGGCGCAAGCCGGGCCGGGAGGCCAGCCGCGAGTGGGAACGCATCTCATCCCCGGTGACGGTGTTGAACTGCACGGACTGGGATTTGGAAGGGAGGCGGAGCTTGGAGAATACAGTTTGGCTCGCCCGCGGCACAGGGAGATCGGACTCAGAAGGGCGGTTGCAAAGCTTGGTTCCGGCAAAACTTTGAGGCGGCGCCATACTTCTCCCCGCAACCACCAAGGCGGGGCCTCGGAGAGAGCAGCCCCCGAGACCTGACAGGACGCCAGACCACGCCCATCCGCACAGGGGAGTTGTCTTTTTTCTTTCTTTTTTTTTCTTTGCTTCTCCTTCTTTTCTCCTGCCATCCATATATATATCCCGTAGCAT
>CM053577.1:73191010-73264757 GCA_028646485.1 Cryptoprocta ferox
GGGGAAGGGGAAGGGGGAAAGGTAATGGGGGGTGATGGTCTTGGTGGAGGTCACTTGTGGGGAAGAGCACTGGGTATTATATGGAAACCAACCTGACAATAAACTATAAAGTTTAAAAAAAGAAATAAATAAATAAAATAAAATTCTTCCTAGTTTAAAAAGAAAAAAAAATAAACTGAAAAAAGAAAAAACAAAAGAATCAGTGTCCATATGACTAGAGCTGATACATGAGTACCCCAGCTTATTTTAGCTCTTGACCTGGATAACTCACAGCAGCCATGTGCTCGCTCACAAACTTTATATTGATTGCCTTCTCTCCCCTATTTTACTTTCCCTCACCCAAGAATAATTTATTACCCTTCTCAATAAACTACTTGAGCAGAAAAAAAAAAAAAAGGATTAATTTACTACATGTTTGCTTTTACCTGTGAATTTTTTTCCTTTCATAATTTTCTAATAGTTATGGTGTTTTCTTTCAATTAAAGAATTCCCTTTAACATCTTCTGGTAAGAGTGGCTTAGTGGTGATGAATTCCTTTAACTTTTGTTTCTCTGGGAAATTCTTTATCTTTCCTTCTATTCTGAATGATAACCTTACCCAGTATTCTTGGTTGTACATTTTTTCCTTTCAGCACTTTAAAGATATCATGCCACTCCCTTCTGGCCTTCAAAGTTTCTTCTAAAAAAAAAAAAATCAGCTGATAGCCTTATGGGGTTTCCCTTGTTTGTTACTGTTTTCTCCTGTTCCTTTTAAAAATTTCTATTTATTAGTTTTTGTCATTTTAATTATGTGTTTTGGTGTGGACCTCCTTGGATTAATCTTGTTAGGGGCTCTCTGCTTTTCCTGGATCTGCATGTCTGTTTCCCTCCTCAGATTAGGGAAGTTTTTAGCTATTTGTTCTTCTGATAGTCTTCTGCTCCCTTCTCTCTTAAATAAAGCAAACGTTAGCAGACAAAAAGGAAGAAATTGACAGTAATATAATAATAGTAGGGAACTTTAACACCCTACTTACATCAGTGGACCAATCATCCACAGAATATCAATAAAGAAAACAGTGCCTTTGAATGACACATTAGACCAGATAGACCCAATGTATACAGAACATTTTATCCAAAAAGACCAGTATACAAACTCTTTTCAAGTGCACATGAAACATTCTCCAGGATATATCACATGTTAGGCCACAAACAAGGCTCAATAATTTAAAAAGACTGAAATCATACCAACCATCTTTTCTGACCACAATGGTATGAAACTAGAAGTCAATTACAAGAAAAAATCTGGAAACAACACGAATATATTAATGCTAAACAACATGATACTAAACAATGATTGGGTCAACCAAGAAATCAAAGAGAATATAAAAAAAATACATGGGGACAAATGAAAACACAACGTACAAAATCTTTGGGATGCAGCAAAAGAAGGCAGTTCTAAGAGGGAAGCTTATGTGACCATAATAATTATTACTATACAGAAAAAATAAAATGAGCATATGAATCAGTTACTACTGTGTCTGGCACATATTAACCCTTCTCACTTGTTTCTGGTAATTAACTTCTCTCCTGGAATTCAAAAATCACTGTGTGTAGGCAGCATTTGATTTTTTCTTTTATATTTAGCTAAAAGTTGTCTGAATATTTAAATATAACTAAAGAGTTCATACATATAGACACATATAACAATAGGTAGAACATGAAAAGCAAAATCTTATGCAAACAGCTGAGAAATGAGACAGGACATTTTGTGGATGTTTCATCAGCAGAGAGCTATGGTATTTTTTGTGTGAAAAGATGGCCAGATCCTGGGACTAGAAATTAAGTTATGCTTCCTCAATGATTTTTAATGAAAATAAAATTCCTTATGACATATCAGAAGAGAAATCTAGGGATGTATAGCTTTTGAATTTTTCATCCAATATATAACAAATGCAAATTCCAGCTCTCAAGTATTTTTTTCCCCTATTTTATTTGAAAGTGGCTTAGATCAGTACTTTTCAAAGTGTGGTGAAGAACCAGTTTTCCCCCAATCCATTGCTGACTGATCTAATAAATCATGTACACAGTTGTAGTAGTATCAAAATGCTATAAAAATGGCTAAATGCTTACTTTCATCTGTGCTTATCTTATGTTTCCTTAACAAAGAATTTGTGAATGGCTCACAAATCACACTTTGAACATCAATGGCTTAGATCATAAATGCAAATACATCATTTCTCATAGTGGATCAAGGAAACTTTATACACTGCCTCTTCTTCAGAAATGAAGTTGCACTTGGCAAAAAAATGTACATATTCAATAACAAAACAGTGTTTTGTAGACCCCCCCCCCCCCAGCCCACTAAAAGGCAATAGGGGAAAGGGTCTCCAAGCACAGGAATTAAAGTCAAGACAGCTGGGAATCCAAATCCTAATTAACACTTACCTGTATGACCTTGGGCAAGATGCCAAACTTCAATTTCCTCATTTATAAACCAAGATGATAATATCTAACTCAATGGTTGCCAAGATCATATAAAAAACATATTAAATCTATCAGAGTGCCTGGCACATAGAAAATGCTCTAAAAACTTATTGCCACCATTATCCCAATAAAAATAAACAAGTACTAGGAAGTAAGTATGCCAATTATAAGGACAAGTAAATTGTAATTAAGGGTCAGATATGGCTCTGAACTTGTTGGTAGTAAAATGAAAACTGAAGACTCTCACTAAATTATATTGAGTTGTCTCATGACTACAAATTAAAATGTGTCATTGACAGCGTGCCTGGGTGGCTCAGTTGGTTAAGCGTCAGACTCTTGATTTCGGCTCATGTCATGATTCAGGGTTTTGGGTTCGAACTCTATCAGCAGGGAGCCTGCTTTGGATCCTCTGTCCCCCTTTCCCTGCATCTCCCCTGCTCATACTCTCTCAAAAATAAACACTTTTAAAACATGTGTCATTGCCAAACATGTGGAATTTTTTTTGCTATTTTTATTGAACTGCACATATTTAACATATCTACTGAGTTCTGACTAACGTATACACCCATAAAACCATCATCACAATGAAGAGTCCTCACCAGAGTTAACATACAGAACATTTACATCACTCTAAACAAGAAACCTACCAATTCTACCACCTTTATCAAATGAGGTTTTCTGTTTGAAATTAAAACAAAAAAACAAAAGCCCAAAACCTATTCCTGGTAGTACAATAACTATTTAATATAACTAGGAAACTTGAAAAAGTAAAAATCACTAAATAAAAATAAAAATTGTGGTTTATTTGTTCTTAAAGTGATACAGGTAAAGTCAGAATGGCACCTAGAATTTTTCTTTCAACACGGAATTGCTGAATCACTATATTGTATACCTATAACTAATATAATACTGAAAAAAATAAAGTTACACTTAATAAAAAATTTTTTTTTCTTTCAGGAGCTATTAATAAGTAGGTTTTTGACTTTATAATCATATCACCTGACAATTCAGCTGTTCTTTCAAACCTATAACTCATAAACTGGACCTGAATTGTCATAAAACATGACTTAGTGCAGTGTTTTTGTCTCAAACATAAAAATGAAACAAAATAGCTGTTTATAAAAAAAAAAGGCATAGATTTCTCTAGGCATATTAAGGCCTATGAAAATTATCAGGGAAGTATATATATTTATGTTTTCACACTTTAAAGGGTGATAAGGCAAAATTCAAGAAACAAAACATTCCAACAAACCATCTGAATCTTAAAAAGTTTTGTTTAAATGGTTATAAAAAATGGGTGGACCTATTTTCACAAAATAACCACACAAGGATACTTTGGCTGATTTGCTTATTACTAGCTAAGCTCCTGGCTTCCCTCTCTCCTTTGCCATGAAAAGTCGGGGGAGAGCTGAAGACACAAAGAACCATTCAGTATTAGCCAATTCTACAGCTATATCTGGGGACTGTCCAAGAGTTTTATCACATTCCAAGTATGTAAATGAATACATTACTGAAAGTGCCATGTAATTCAGGGAGGGAAACTCTACTTGTTCATTATTAATGGAAAAGTACTTTTAAAATTGCTATATAAAACTATATATAGTAAACGCTCTTTCCAAACTATTTTGACTAAATGAAAAATTATCATTTGGTAACTATTACCATCTAATGAATGAGACAATTATTAACAAATCTATTTCATTTTGGTCAAAAGTTATGGGTTTCAATATTGATACACTAATATTCTTTAGCGAATAATTTATTCAACTCATAAAGCTAGTTATTCCAGAAAATTGGAAACTTCCTGGGAGGTCTAACAATATGGAAGGAAGAAAACTCCTACCAGGTATTTCATCAGTTTAGGTTCCCACAAGAACCCTAATGTTCTGTTTGTCCTCTCATCTGACCCAATCTCAAAGCTTCAAATGGTATACACTCTAAGAAACTCCAAATATGTGATCAACAGATCTTTAGCTTTTCTCTGCACATCCGGCTGCCTCCTAACTAACTTCTCAGGATAAGACCTCTGATGCAGCAGTAAATTTACTTGCCTGATGCAATTACTCACACCTTCTATTCTTTTCAAAACTCTAACACCACGTCCTTCCATTGTTGCTAAAGACCAAACTTCCAATTTAACTAAGAAAACAGAAGCAAAAGGAATGCTTATATTCCCTTCAACAAATTTGCAAACCTATCTCCACTTATATCCATATTCTCTACTTTCCCTCCTGTTCTGAGGAAGGAAAGGACCCTCCTCCATTAAAGACCTACTCTTGCTCTAGATCCCATCTCCTGTTACCTCTCAAGAATTTCCCTCAAGTGCCTTATTGGTTTATACTTCTTTAGCACCAATTTCTCTCCCTGTGCAAATCATTCTCCATCAGCCTATAGACAAAGTCCTGGAATCTCCATAGTGAGAAACTAAAATCCATAGCTTCCTCTTGACTCTTACAGACTTTTTGGCTATCAACCCATTTCTCTGTCCTCTCTCATTACAAAACTTTCTGAAAGATTTTTTATACTTATTATCATTTCCTTATCTCTTCACTCTTTGGCCTACTCAAAAATGCCTTTTTACACTGATCTCCAAGGAAACCACCCATATAAGAGTCATCAGTAAACTGCTATAGGCAAAACCAATGGTCATTTCTCCTGCCCCTCATCTAAATTTCTCCACAGTATTCAATACTTGGTTTTTGGTGACCAGGAGTCTTCATCTTCAAGGTATGTTCTGAATTCTCTAACCAGTCTTTTTCAGTCTATGTCACCTCCTTTTCTCTATTCAAATTTTATTTTTTTTTAAATTTTTTTTAATGTTTATTTTTGAGAAAGATAGAGACAGAGCATGAATGGGGAAGAGGCAGAGAGACACGGGACACAGAATCGGAAGCAGGCTCCAGGCTCTGAGCTGTCAGCACAGAGCTGGAAGCGGAGCTTGAACCCACGAACCTTGAGATCGTGACATGAGCCTAAGTTGGACACTTAACCAACTGAGCCACCCAGGTGCCCCTATTCAAATTTTATTTTATTATTTTGTAAATGTTGAAGTACCTCAAGGCTCAATCAGGAACTCTCATCTCTTCTCTCAAGTTATCTCCTCTAGTCCTATAGTTTCAAATAGCATTTGTTAAAAACATATCCTAAATGTATAAACCACCACTTTTCCTTTTCTATTATTCTGGTTAAGGTCTACTCCACTACACTACTGAATCCTACTTCTATTCTTAAGCCCTTATAATCTATCCTCCACAGAGA
The DNA here is from genome assembly GCA_028646485.1 of Cryptoprocta ferox. Lineage (NCBI taxonomy): Eukaryota > Metazoa > Chordata > Mammalia > Carnivora > Eupleridae > Cryptoprocta > Cryptoprocta ferox. The sequence continues at coordinate 73,196,731 of CM053577.1, forward strand.
AGATATAGATCTTTTAAAATCATATCAAGTCATTACGGGAGTATCTACACTAAATACACCAGCATTTTTTGCACTATACGGCATTTTGAATTTGCTATTCTCTGTATCCAAAAACTCAAAGGTCAACTCTTTGTGTGGCAAATTCCTTCCTACCCTCCAAGTAATATCAAACCCTCAGAAACCCTCAGAAAAGGCTTTTCTGAACAGTTGATCTCAAGTGGCCTATGCCAAGCCCACAATAGGAGAATATTCTAGAATATCATATTATTTCCTTCCTAGCACTATTTCAGTCTGAAATTTCCTATTATCTGCTTGTTTCTTATCTACATTCCCTTAATGGAATGCAAATGTCATGAAGTCAGAAGCCTTATTGGACTTGTTCATTCTTGTATCAGCAGCCCCATAAAAATGTCTGACACGCAGTAGGCCTTCAAATATGTTTTGAATAAATGAATCTATAAATGTGAATACTGCTCACAAATCATTTTGCTTTTTTTCTGAGAAATTTGGAGAAAAGAGCAAAACTACAGTTCTATTTTTTAACCAGTATAATCACACTTGACTTCACTCCCTTCAGACAGACTATATTTATATGGTCATATTAAAGTACTTCATAGTACTTTAAAAAATTGATTCTCCTAAAAACACCTATAAAAAAAATGTGCTCATTATAGTTACATTTAAAAAAATTAGCTCTGGGGCTCCTGGGTGGCTCAGTCGTTAAGCGTCCAACTTCGGCTCAGGTCATGATCTTGCAGTCCGTGGGTTCGAGCCCCGCATCGGGCTCTGTGCTGACAGCTCAGAGCCTGGAGCCTGCTTCCAATTCTGTGTGTGTATCTCTCTCTCTCTCTCTGCTCCTCCCCCATTCATGCTCTGTCTCTCTCTGTCTCTCAAAAATAAATAAAAGTTAAAAACAAATTAAAAAAAGTTAGCTCAGTTTTGGCATCCTTATTTAGCATAACTACTTAAATGTGGAGGATGTCACTCTAGCCATTGTGAAAGGAAATCTATTAAATATGATATTCCCAGAGGTCAAATCTTTTCAAATTAATTAGATGCAAATCTCTAGTTGGAGAAAATTCTGACACTTTTACTGTACTTTAGGTATATATTTATATTTTCACTTTTGATCTCAATGAAAATCATAGAAATAAAACCTAAGATACAAAAAATAAAAAATCTCGTAATTCTAGCAAGATGACAAACAGAAAATTCTATTTAGTTGGTAGAAAGAGTAAAATTAATCAACGTATAAAAAATTATCCACCTGTTATAAATAGTCTGAATTCTATAAAAATTATAAGATTCCTTCTAGCTTTAAACTCTGATTTTTTTTGTGACACATATACACCATGGAGAGAAGTAATTTGAAAATAGAACAGTGTGAGCACATATTACAACATAAAATAATCAGTTAATAGGTAGCTAAGATTCTTTCGTAAGCATCCATTAGTTAATAGTTATAATAATGAAACTAAACATATGCCCTTGAGTTAAAGATAACATCCTGCTCCCATAGTATAGCAGCCTAATAAACACTGTCCATACATTATTCAAGATGATGATGATTACTAATAGCAGCTCACGCTGACTTCGTAATCACTCTGTGGCAGGCACCATGGTAAGCTCTTTTACATAAATTATCTCATGTAATCTTCACAACAAATCCATGAGGCAGGTTTGCTCACACAGCCATGTACATATGAACGTTCTGGTGTTTGATATTTCACACGGAGTTAAGAGGAGGAAGTGGGAAGAACTCTGGCAGGCTGACCACTAGTCCTGGTTCATAATCATTATCTTTTTGAACTTTTCCCACAACTCTTAATTCTTCTGCCTGACCTATCCTACCTCTCCTCTCTTACCCAATTTTTCAAGAACCTGTTCAGATTATATAGCTTCTCTTGACTCTTCAACTATCCAGTTTTTAGACCCTGTTCTTTCTTTTCATATTCCACTTATTTTCTTACAACATCATAATAGCGATGCTTGGGTGGCTCAGTTGGTTAAGTATCTGACTCTTGATTTCAGCTCAGGTCATGATCTCATGATTCCTAGAATCAAGCCCTACATTGGGCTCTGTGCTGATGGCGTGGAGCCTGTTTGGAATTCTCTTTCTTCCCTCTCTCTGCTCCTTGCCCCACTTTGCATGTTCTCTCTCAAAATATATAAACATTTAAAAACACCATAATAATGTAAGTACATATATTTCTGTTGTTTCTTCTAGACGCTGGCTTAAGGACAAGAACCAAAGTTGAACACTGAATACTCTAAGCCTACATCACTGCTCAATACTGAAAGTGTGTATGTATTAAAGGGTTTTTTTTGGTTATCTGTAAAACAGTGATTCTATTTCAATAAATTACCACAGTGGAAGGGGCACTATACACAGTATGTATAGGAACACAATCTACTCCCCTGAGAAAACAATTTCAAAAAAGGAAAAATATGCTCTCATGTGGGATTAATCCTGAAGAGGTATTGCAGGATGGGTTGTACATCTCCAAACAGATTTATAGGTGTGGTTGTCCTTAGATTAAGGACGCCCAAGACTGATGTGCTGTTGGATTAGGGGCATATTCTAGATTACAAATTTTTTTATAAAGCACCGAAGGGATGCTTTACAAGACCAGTAATGACAAGTTTTGTTTTTTTCCTTGGGAAAGGGAGATGTAATTCATGAAGGCTGTTATGAGGAGACAAAGTAATAATTCAGAAAACAAATATTTCAAAGAAGTTACCCACATTTTTATGAAACCTGTGGGTATCACTGATGGTTCAATTACATATTCTGATTTAGTTGTATCATATTTGTATTAATCACATCTATAGAAAGAAGTAATTGTGTGAATAATCTAAAACTGAGAATGTCAAACAACTAAATTTTAGCTTTGGGACTTACCATGCTCTTTTTCCAACATATCTTTTTAATGTTTAGCATTTGCTAATATTAAAGTCTATTTGATTTCCCTGTATATATGCTGATTGAGTTCAGCACTGGGAAATGAAACAAACTTTTTAGGTGGCGACAGTAAGTTGCCCTGAGAGTAAATATCAGCATAATACACTTAAAGAAAACTATCTAGATTGACCATATTCTGGTTTTGTTTTCAATTAGAAGGAGAAAATACTGCCTTTTTTTAATACACAGAAGATAAACTGTGAGATAATGATACATAACAATAATGAGGGGGGTGGCTACTCAGAAGGATTAAAAAGAACGATGAGAAACACAAGATAGAGGACAACTCTAACATCAGCTACCCCACCAAGTACCTTTTCAAGTTCACTTACAACATCACTGTTCAGAAAGTATCCTTCTCAAAATAAATACTCATTTGTAGCTAAGTATTATTTTTCATTTAACAATGACAAATAATGAGTTTGCTTAACCTTTGAAAGAAACATACATACCATTAACCAAAGCAAACTACTCAAAATAATGTTAAAAAAAAGCAAAAATAATTTACAGTACACTTAAACCCACCATATTAAGTTAAACAATTATTTCCGAGAAAATTAAATTAAATGATTTTTAAAATCAGTAAAAAAATGTTCTCAGAGTTTTTAAAATTAATAAGCAAAATATTAATTATAGTATTCAATTTAAAAATAAAGACTGGTTGTTAAGTGAACATAAATATGCTACATTATATATACTGAAGAGTACAAGTTTTTCTGCACTTCCCAGTGTGCCAGTGTATTTAAGTTTAACTGAATATCTGTAAACAAATGTTATGGCCTGTGAAAAAAGATATAATTTTTTCCCAACAAAATAAAAGTCCTATGCAGTGTTTTTTTCCCATAAATTTTATTAAAAGTGTTCTAAAAGTAAAATCATGAGGAAAACACACATACACAAAGATGCAAATTCAACCATGCATATGCATCTAAAGAATGAGATTAAAATATTACATGAGCAGGAAGAAAACATTTTAGCTGAGTAATTTTACATAAAGGGATATCAAAAAAGGATTCATATTGGACACGAGCCACGCATGCATCTGTGCACATCGGTTTAGTCAAAGCTATAAAAGAATGGTAGACAGTAAGTAGCACAGCAAGGGTTAAATCCCTTGATGGGCAAAGGAAAGTGACTACAATTAATTTTGAAGAGATCACGATACTTCACAGAGAAAAACGGGGGAACTACCTGTAGCAGACCTGCCTCTGCTTTCACACCTCTTCCAATGTTCATCTCATGTCATGTTTTAAGGTTAAGATGAAAATAGAACAACAGTATTAATATAAGGAAAGAACAAAAGAACCTTGCAGAGGTGTTACTTGGCAAGAGAGAGATTAACTCTAGATATTTTAGTAGATTCTGAAGTACCTAACAGAATCAGTACCAAACTACAGCATTGTTTATTTTAAGTAGAATAAAACCTTTTATTCAGAGTCTATTTACAAAAACTGGGTATCCTCCAAACACTGATACACTCTCAATTGTTATCATTATTATCATACCTCTCCTAACTTTGTTTCACACTTTGCTCTTAAATTTTTTTAGGATATCACTCCAATACAAGAAATATAACCTGTCAAGCACTGTTATCATTATTCTCTGAGTTCTTTGTTTTCACTTAATTACTGAAGTAAACAGCACTGTCATCTTCCCAAACACACAAGCTTGCACTTTGGCCTTATTTCCTATTCTTATATCAAATCTATAAATTCATCCTCCCACCCCTAAAGTTGACTGTGGTAGACACTATCTTTCAAAATGGTCTTTTAACCTTAGCTCCTGAATAGTTTCTGCCTGGAGTATTACAAGAGCCTTTTATTTTCACTATCTTCAGCTTTCTAAGAGCCAATTAGTTTTACACAGCAAAAAAACTGTGCATATTACTCCCTGCTGGAAGCTCTGAAAGTAAACTTCAGGTCAACAAAAAGCACTTTAGCCCAGTATTTACTTGTAACTCATAAGAAGTACTCTTATCATTGCTATAATTGTAAAATTATTTAAATGAAACACAAACTCTTATTAATCTCGTGACTCAGTATTTTCATAAACCGCACCCATTCATTCAATCTTATAATTCATATTTCTATCCTAGCTAAGCAAAATTTGACAAAATTTCTTTGCTTGACCAAACTTTAGTAAAACTTTTGAACTTTCTTCCAGGCCCACCTGTGCACTTGTAAAATGTAGTTTTAGCAAGAAACTTGCGACTTCAGCTTAACCAGAATCTCCCACCTTCAGTATCTGACCACCCTCAAGATCTTATCAGGCTCCTTATCCTCCATTATCTGGACACCCCAGCCTATCTTCCGCAAGAATCCTGTTAGGTCCATTTAGCCAGAATCTCCCTTTACCCCTGATGTTTCCTCTTAGAGTAATTTTCCATACTCTGACTCCTATCCTGTTCCTTGGCTATAAAGGCCCACTGGCTGTTGGGAGGAGGCCATCAAGGTGTGACTGCCGGTTGACCCATGAGCTGGACCCAGGCAATTGGAGGCTCCCCACTTCCTCTCCTGTCCTTAGAATGTGTGTTCTGTGTGCCTTTCCTGCTTCCAGAAGCTGATCTAAGCATACAGTTTTGAGACAGAAATATGGTGTGGGGGCTACCTGAACAGGGTACGTGACTGAACACAGTTAAGGCCTCTATAAGAGGAGTCTGGAAGATGAGTGAGTATGGAGATCTACTTGTTTTAAGGCCACACAAGACAAGCCCTATATGTAAATTCCCTCACTTATTAAACTTGCCACTTACAAATCTGTAATGATTGCCCTCTTTGTTCTGTCTCTCCCTTCCCTCCATAGACAGGGTTGGGTTTCAGATTTTAGATATTAGTTCTGAGGAGGTTACAAACCAACACTTGCCTATGCTGTATTCAGAGTAGAGGCCAATCTCTCTCTTCCACTGTAAAATCCCATTGCAGTGGTCCCTACATCTATCATGACGATCCTTAATAAAGTTGGCCCTCTCATCTTTAACAAGCATCAATACATATTTTTTTAACAATAGCCAACTGTACAAGACTTGCTGCCTCCCACCTTTATATATGCTCTTTCTGGGTTTGCCCCATTCTCCCTTTCATCACTTAAAATTTTCCTATCAAACTATATTCAAAATGCTATGACTGTACGATACCTTCTTTTTTTTTTTTAAGTAAGCTCTATGTCCAAGGTGGGGCTTGAACTCACAACCCCAAAATCAACAGTTGCATACTCTACCAACTGAGTGAGTACATCTTCTGATTCAACCCTTTAGGTTCATTCTTTAATCAGCCCCTTTTTCACTATTTAGAAACATGGCTTTCATTACAGGATACCATTTTTTTTTAATGTCTACTTTAACTATTTTGAGAGAGAGAGTGCATGAGCAGGGGAGGGGTAGAGAGAGAAATTCTAACTAATTTGACTACTTCAGATACTTCATGTAAGTGGAACCATAAAGCATTTTGTCTTTTTTGTGACTGGTTTATTCCACCTAACATACTGTCCTTAAGGTTTACCTATGTTATAGCATGTGAAAGGATTTCCTTCCTTTTTAAAATTAAATAATATTCTATTGTAGGTGTATATTTATCTATTCACCTTTTCAGAGACATTTACATTGTTTCTACCTCTAGGCTATTGTAAGTAGTGCTGCTATGAACCTGAGTGTGCAAATATCTCTTTAGGATTCTGTTTTCAATTCTTTTGAATACATACTCAGGACTGGGAATGCTGGACCATATGGTAGTTGTTTTTAAGAGGAACCACCATACTGTTTTCCATAGCAGCTGCACCACTTTACACTTTTTTCCTTTAAAGTCACTGTATTTTATTTTTAAATTTAAATCCAAGTTAGTTAATATATAGCGTAATAATAATTTCATGAATAGAATTTAGTGATTCATCACTTACATATACCACCTAGTGCTCATCCCAACAAGTGTCCTCCTTAATGCCCCTTGCCCATCTAGCCCATGCCCCGACCCAACACCCTGCCAGCAATCCTCAGTACGTTCTGTTTTTGAGTCTCTTATGGTTTGTCTCCCTGTTTTTATACTACTTTTGCTTCCCTTTCCTTATGTTCATCTGTAAATTCCATGAGTGAAATTATGTGATATTTGTCTTACTTCGCTTAGCATAATTAGTTCCATCCACGTTCTGCAATGGCAAGATTTCATTCTTTTTAATTGCCAAGTAATATTCCAACACACACAGACACAGACACACACACACAGACACAGACACACATATATATGCACTACATCTTTATCCATTCATCAGTCAACAGACACTTGAGCTCTTTCCATACTTTGGCTATTGTCAATAGTGCTGCCATAAATGCTGGTATGCATGTGCCCCTTTGAATCAGCACTCCTGTATCCCTTGGATAAAATACCTAGTAGTGCAATTGCTGGGTAGAAGGGTAGTTCTATTCTTAATTTTTTGAGGAAACTCCATACTGTTCTCCAGAGTGGCTGCACCAGTTTGTATTCCCATCAGCAGTGTGAAAGGGTTCCTCTTTCTCAGCATCCTCATCAAACATCTGTTGTTGCTGGCGTTGTTAATTTTAGCCATTCTGATTGGTATGAGGTGGTATCTCATTGTGGTTTTGATTTGTATTTCCCTGATGATAAGTGATGTTGAGCATTTTTCCATATGTCAGTGAGCCATCTAGATGTCTTCTTTGGAAAAGTGTCTATTCATGTCTTTTGCCAACTTCTTCACTAGATTACTTATTTTTTGGGTGTTGAGTTGGGGAAGTTCTTCATAGATTTTGGACACTAACCCTTTATCTGAAATGTCATTTGCAAATATCTTCTCCCATTCTGTCAGTTGCCTTTTAGTTTTGGTGACTGTTTCCTTTGCTGTACAGAAGCTTTTTGTCTTGATAAGGTCAAATAGTTCATTTTTTGCTTTTATTTCTCTTGCCTTCAGAAACATGTCAAGTAAGAAGTTGCTACAAGCAAGGTCAGAGAGGTTGCTGCCTGTTTCCTCCTCTAGGATCCTCTAGGATCTTGATGGCTATTTTATGTTTAGGTCTTTGATCCATTTTGAGTTTATTTTTGTGTATGGTGTAAGACAATGCCCCAGGTTCATTCTTCTGCATATGGCTATCCAGTTCTCCCAGCACCATTTACCAAAGAGACTGTCTTTTTTTCCATTGGATCCTCACACATTGTGGGTCTGTTTCTGGATTTTCTATTCCATTGGTCTATGTGTCTGTTTTTGTGTAGTACCATACTGTCTTGATGATTAGAGCTTTGTAATAAAGCTTGAAGTCCAGAATTGTTATGAGCAGGGGCAATTGTTATAAGCAAAGCCTTCAGCTTTGGATCTCTTTTGGATTAACTATTTAGGGTCATTTCTAGTTCCATACAAATGTTAGGATTGTTTGTTCTCACTCTGTGAAGAATGCTGGTGTTATTTTGATAGGGAATGCCCATTTTACATTTCCACCAACATTGCAGAAGGCTTCTAATTTCTCCACATCCTCGCCAACATGTTTCAGTTTTTTGATAGTAGCCATTCAAATGGGTGTGAGTTGGTATCTCATGGTAGCTTTGACTTGCATTTTTCTACTTAATGATGCTGAAAATCTTTTCATATGCTTTGGCCATTTATATATAATATTTGGAAAAATGTCTATTTAAGTCTTTGCCCATTTTTTAATTGGGTTGTCTTTTTGATGCTGGGTTGTAATTCTTTATACATTCATGTGGTAGCTGGCTTCCAGGATGACCTCCGATGATCCTCAACTCCTGATATTCATACTGTTGTATGAATATGATAAGGATACTTCAAGCAGCCCTCTGGTGAGAAACTCAGGCCTCCCTTCAACAGCCTGAAACAACTTGCTAGTGTGCAAGTGAACCTCTTTGGAAAGGGTTTCTCCAACCCCAATCAAACCTAAAGACGACAGCTGTTCAGGCAAACATCTGACTGCAACCTCACAAAACTAACGTCAGAATCTCACAGCCAAACTGCTCCCTCATATCCCTTCTGAAAGAAACTCTGAGAGGTTTTGTTTTAAGTCACTGTGTTTTGGGATAATTTGTCTTGCAGCCATAGATGACTAAAAAGCTTATTCTCAAAAAATATTTTCCTTTTTTTTAAACAATTAAAAATTTTTCTAACGTTTATCTATTTTTGAGAGAGACAGAGTGCAAGTGGGAAACTGGCAGAGAGACAGGGAGATACAGAATCTGAAGCAGGCTCCAGGCTCTGAACTGTCAGCACAGAACCCAGCGCCGGGCTTGAACTCACGGATGGCAAGATACAACCTGAGCTGAAGTTGGTCGCCTAACCTACTGAGCCACCCAGGCCCCAAAACAATTTTTTAATTTGAGTACAGCTGACACACACACAATGTTACATTAGTTTCAGGTGATTTGACAAGTTTACACATTACAGTGTGCTCACCACAAATGTAGCCACCACCTGTCATCATACAACACTGCTACAATATCATTGACTATATTTCTCATGGTGGGCCTTTTATTCCAGTGACTTGTTCATTCCATAACTGGAAGCCTATATCTCCACTCCCCTTCACCTATTTTGCCCATTCTCCCACCCCTACCCCTCTTGCAACCATCAGTTCTCTGTAGGTCTGACTCTGTTTTTTGTTTGTTCATTCATTTGTTTCGATTCCACATGAGTGAAATCATATGATGCTAAGTGACTTATTTCACTTAGCATAATACCCGTTAGGTCTATACATGTTGTTGCAAAAAGCCAAAGTCTACATAATTTTCCATCATGTGTGTATTATACACCACATCTTCCTTATCCAACTATCTATCAGTGGACACTTAGGTTGATTCCATATCTTGGCTATTATAAAAAATGCTGCAATAAACATAGGGTGCATATATCTTTCCAAGTTAGTGTTTTCATTTTTTTGGTAAATACCTAGTAGTGTAATTACTAGATCATATGGCATTTACGGTTTTAATTTTTTGAGAGACCTCCATACTGTCTTTCACAGTGGTTATATCAATTTGCATTCCCACCAATATTACACAGGGGTTCCTTTTTCTCCACATCCTCACCAACAGTGATTATTTCTTGTCTTTTTAATTTTAGCCATTCTGGCAGATGTAACATGATCTCATTGTGGTTTTGATTCGTCTTTCCCTACTGATTACTGATGCTGAGCATCTTTTCATGTGTCTATTGGCCATCGGTATATCTTCTTTGAACAAGAAACTATTCAGATCCTGTACCCATTTTTTCCTTGGCGTGTTTGGCATATTTTTGGTGTTGAGTTGTATAATTCTTCATATACTTTGGATATTAACCCCTTACTGGATATAAAGCTGTAGGTATGACAATTCTAGATTTCAAGATATACTACAAAGCTCCAGTAATCAAAACAGTTTAGTACTGGCACAAAAACAGACAAATAGATCAATGAAACAGAACAGAGAGCCCAGAAATAAACCCATGTTTATATGGTCAATTAATCTGTAACAAAAGAGGCAAGAATAGACCATGAGGAAAGGTGCTGGGAAAACGGGATAGCTCTATGTAAAAGAATGAAACTGGACCACTTTCTAATACAATACACAAAAATAAAATGGACTAAAGACCTAAATACGGGACCTGAAACCATAAAAATCCTAGAAAAGAGCACAGATAGTAATTTCTCTGACACTGGACACAGCAACATTTTCTAGATGTATTTCTACTGTCAATGGAAAGAAAAGCAATAAATACTGGGACTACATCAAAATAAAAACCTTTTGCAAAGTGAAGGAATCCATCAACAAGAAGGCAACCTACTGAATATTTTCTTTTTAAAACACAACCTCTACAACTTAAAAGACATAGTAAAAACAGTAGTTATCACATCACATCAAACTAATAGGCAACCTCAAATTACTAAAATCAAGTATGCTTGGGACACCTTCCAATAAAATGACAAGTGCCATAAAAATAATCATGTTGGGGGCACCTGGGTGGCTCAGTTGGTTAAGTGTTTGACTTCAGCTCAGGTCATGATCTCATGGTTCGTGAGTTCGAGCCCCACACTGGGCTCTCTACTGTCAGCACAGAGCCTGCTTCAGATCCTCTATCCCCCTCGCTTTCTGCCCCTCCTGGCTTGCACGTGTGCACTTTCTCTCAAAAATAAATTAAAAAAAAAATCATGTTGTTAGAACCCTTCACTCAGGCTTAAGGGTGGACTCCTGATTAACTGGTGGTAACATTTATGGAATTGCTGGTATGCAAAATGGAAGTCACTTCATATTTATTTTTCTTTCCAAATGACAGACACTAACTTTAAAATAAGTACTACATTCTATTTTTTTCCGCAGGATAAAAACTGTCCAGGAAATTTTAAAATCAAGACATTGGAAGACATGTGTTAGGTGTATATGAAAGCCACTGTGCAAAGTGCATCATGCTGAAGACAAGCAGAAAGTATCACAGCAGACTGGGATGGCATTTGTGGTATATAATAAACAAGAGTTCCAGCGATTTGTAAAATTTGATCGTAATGCATATCCTCTGAGTAGCTGATACAGCACAAACAAAAGCAAATGGAAATGTAAGGTTATTTACCTGTAGAATTTAAAGGACTGACTGCTGTGCTTTTATAATTTTTCTGATTACAGTCAGTGTTACTTTCAAATGCTGAATTTATCTGCATTGCTTCTATACTGAGGATTTTATAGTAGAGACATAGGAAAGAAGCTACTTGTCTGGGTGAAATCTCTTATGAAATAAAGACTATTCATCCAAAGGGCTCTTTTCTTACTTCCAACAGTTGTATCCCAGAACCTTAGATTAACAGCAATGTGACCTCTGATTGAGTAGCAAATTATTGCGTATACTGATAAACTGAGTGTTACCATTTAGATAAATTAGTTTTTGGAAATCAGTAACACCAAACTAAATGATCTATTTATCTGAACTCTTGGTTCAAGAACACAAAATAATGGCAATTTAAACATGAAGCTCATAATACAGATATAAGCCTGAAATAACCACAGCAAGTTGAAATACAGAATGTGTTTTACAGAAGAGTAGGGAAATTATTTTCCTACCTGTTCACATTAAACTCTTTTCATAAGAGAGGAGAACTTTTCATTACCTCAGAAGGAAAAAAAAAAAAAAAGGCTAAAAATGTCTCCTGTAGGATGGAAATACTAAAATCCAGCTCAAACTTAAAAAGTGATGTGAGGAAGAAGTGAAGGAGATATTAAGGTTATTACCTCATCCATGCTTATAGGAGCTATTGCCAAATAAACATATTATCAACATTTCATCACTCCTGAATCAACAGTCATCACTTTGTCATATAAAAGGCTCTAATTGATTTTTAGATTTCTTTAGATGCAAAGGTTTTTCTTACAGCTAAGGTACCATATAGTAAAAAGGTGAATGTTAGTAACATTAGTAACATTAAAGACAATTTTTGAAAAAAAAAATAGAAACTTACCTAATTCAGTAATGATCATGATCATAAAACTTTTCTTTTTTTGAAGTTAACTCTAACTCTAGTACACCTTTTAATTTGCAACTGAGGCTTTATTTCCCAGTTCTTCCACAGATGAAATTCTAAAGAATTCAGGCCCTAATTAATCCAGTATCTCTCCAAATTTTGGCCACCAATCAAATGTGAGATGCTTATATGGGGTCCAAGGAATGGGCTAAGTGACACTGAATCAGTGAGGTATTTATTCCCTCTCCATTCTCTTGCAGTTCCTCTGACTGCATCAGGAAGTTCTCAGATTGATGGCAGAAGGTATCAAAACCTCTGTAATTCTTGCTAATCTCTCTTTTAAACAAAGAACAGGCTTAGAGTGTTCGATAGCCAATAGCTTCTAGAATTTAACAACACTTTTGTTTTCATTATTTTCACCTTTATGTCTACTTCTGTTTATGGCAAGTGATACCTACTTTTTATTTATTTTTTATGTTTATTTACTTTTGAAAGAGACAGAGGGTGAGCAGAGGTGGGGGAGGGGCAGAGAGAGAGCAAGACACAGAACTGGAAGCAGGCTCCAGGCTCCGTGCTGTCAGCACAGAACCTGATGTGGGGCTTGAACTCACAAACTGTGAGATCATGACCTGAGCCTAAGTCAGATGCTTAACCAACTGTGCCACTTAGGCACCTCCCTACTTTTTATTTATGGTGGTTATTTCAAGTTTTCTTTAAAAATTATGTTAATAACTACATGTATACAAAGAAATACAAAGAAAATAAGTATACAGGAAGTATGTAGATATGGCCAAAGTTCTGAGGGTGTAAGAATGACTAATGTTCGAGAAATACTACACTTACCCATTTGGTCAACAAATAAATACAGGTGCCTGCTATGAGCATGCCATTGGTTTAGCCATTAAGGACAGACAAGAATGATAAATGCTAACAGGAAAGTCAGAAGAGAATTACTTCAAAATGAGGTAATCAAAAAAAAGATCCACAGACAAGGTGGCATTAGAGCTAGGATAGTATGATGTAGACACGCCAAGACAAGGAGAGCACGGATCTGAAGAAAGCCAAAGCGTAACAGTACAGACCTAAGTGGTGGCATGTTCCAAATCTTGATTGTGGTGGTGGTTACCAGAGTGTGTATATAATGTATACATAAAATGAATGCACATTATATGTAAAATTTTCCTTAAATTTGGTAAAATGTCTTTGACCTGTGTGATAAAAAATCATTGACATTTTAGGCTTGGAACGGCTTGGGGAGAGAGAGGTAAATAGGTAAACACAATAAGGAGAAAAAGGAAATCACCATTTAAAGACAAGGGAATCAAAAGTACTTATTTTCATATCATGAATTTTCAATAAAAACTGTAACCTATGGGGCGGCTGGCTGGCTCAGTAGTTAGAGCTTGTGACTCTTCCATCTCAGGGCTGTGAGTTTGAGCCTCACACTGGGTGTGGAGACTGCTTAAAAAACTGGAAAAACAAATGAACAAACCGCCCCAAAACACACACAAAAAAACACAAAACCACAAAATAACAAAAAAAAAAAAAACAAAAACCTGTAGGCCATTAAACAAAAATCACAGCTATCTACTTCTCAACGGTTTCATTTCAGGGAGAAAATTTACCCAAATTAAGGCTTACCTCCTGACCCCCTCAAACAAAGGAGCACATTAATAGCACTTACTCCCAACAAAGTATCAAACAGATTAAAGCATCCACAGGGTGTGCTAGTGACACCTGACAGAATTTAGTGAAATAATTTAAGACTGCATTCAACACTTAGATTCTGTTCGTAAGCAACTCAGAAAAGACTACTTTAGAATTTATGTTTTAACCTTGAACCCTTTCTAATGATCTAAGCTCTTAAAATTATTTAGTTATCGGGGCGCCTGGATGGCTCAGTCAGTTGGGCATCCGACTTCGGCTCAGGTCATGATCTCATCGTTCGTGGGTTCGAGCCCCGCATCGGGTTCTGTGCTGACAGTTCAGAGCCTGGAGCCTGTTTTGGATTCTGTGTTTCCCTTTCTCTGCCCCTCCCCTACTCGTGCTCTGTCTCTCTCTGTCTCAAAAATAAAAAAATAATAAATAAATATTTAGTTGTGAGTATGTACATTTCAAGTGGCTCTTATTACATTTCATAGTGTAAGAACTCACAACTAGAGAGGGAATTCATTCACAGTAAAAATAATGCCATTATCAACAAGTCTTGTTGGACCTTTATAAAGCCATTCTTAATAAAATCAATGATTTAACCATAAAATCAAACTCAAAACATTATGATTCAAGAAAAGTATCAAGAGACCAGAAAAAATAATAGTCCTCTGCCAAAAATTATAACATTAAAGTACATAGAAACCTATGTGTATCTTTAATAATTTACTAAGAATATAAGCCTTTTGTTATACCAATGAGTCGCCACTAGATCTTCACGCCCCAGAAAGCTTAAACTGAAAGCTAAATAAAAAGCATAATGTAGGGAATTTTAGAGCTGAAAGAAGACAGCTCAGGTATAGGCAGTCCCATCTTATGAGAGTTCGACTGATATTTCACAGTGGCAGCAAGCCGCAGCTCCCAGTCAGTCACACAATCATGAGGGTAAACAACTGACATACTTACAACCATTCTTTATCCACACAATCATTCTCTTTTTCATTTAGCAGAATATTCAATAAATTACATGAGATATTCAAAACTTTTATAATAAAATGTGCTTTGTGTTAGATGATTTTGCCCACCTGTAGGCCAATGTAAGTATACTGAGCATTTAAAATTTTTTTTAAAATATTTTTGAGAGAGAGAGAGAGAGAGAGAGAGAGAGAGTAAGCGGAGGAGGGGCAGAAAGAGAGAGAGAGGGAGACACAGAATCAGAAGCAGGCTCCAGGCTCTGAGCTGTCAGCACAGAACCTGGTGGGGGCTCGAACTCATGAACTGTGAGATCACGACCTGAGCCAAAGCCGGATGCTTAACCAACTGAACCACCAAGGAGCCCCTAGTATACTGAGCATTTTTAACATAGGTTAGATGTATTAATTGCATTTCCAAATTATTATATTTTCCATTTATGATGGGTTTATAGGGACATAACCCCATAAGTTGAGAAAGATCTGTACAGTAATTTTCACACTGGTATTCTATGTAATTATATTCCTGATGTTAACAGGTTGGCCATGAGAAAATAAACTTTCTGGCCAGAAATGCTTTGATAACCTTCCCCTCAAGATTTATATGCATATAAGCATAGTAGTAAAGGTGAAGTTAAAACTGATTTAACCAATGTGCCTCTAAATCACTTGTCATAGAACACTATTTTGGCCAATAAGGCTATCAATGGATTGAGAACAGTGTTCAAGGGGAGAAATCAGTTTGGAAAATTCTGATCTTATGAAATTCCCTTAAACAGATAACAAAACTGATCAGAGAGATCACATTTCCTTAGGAGAAACAAAGGACTTGAACAAAATCTTTCATTCCTAGGCCATCGCTCTTTCCACTACTGTAACTACAAAACAAGACTCTTTAAACTGTATATAGTCAAACATTTAATTTACATTTTAACATTCTGGTTATGGTTTCACATTTTCTGACGTGTATTAACTTCAGTGTTTTTAATTCTTCCTTCAAGACCTGGTTTCCTAATAACTAGGCCCACCTAGAGATTTACTATCATTTGGTACTAATGGGGAATGATTTCATTTGGAGTAGCAGATTAAAGTGATCAGTAAAATAAAGCATTTGTACTACAACTGGTTTTAAGTTACTCTTGTTATAACTTCTGTTAGCTCAACTAAATCACTGTTATTAGATGGTGAATTTCTTGGCATAAAGTGTCAACATATGCCATCCATGATAACATACTAGATCTGTCTGTGTAGAAGAAAGTCAACATCAAAATTGAGAGATTTCTGACTTTCAACAATTCTGAGCTTGTCAGGCAAACAGTTTCCTGTTTTTTTGTAATTTTCAAAAAAAATGTTTTCATTGCTTTAACTACAGCCTTCAAATCAGATTATCAGGCTATATTTCTCAAACTCCATATGACTATTTATATATAAATATATATTTATATTTATAGTGCAAGAAACACAATTCCTTCAGCTTTAAAGAAGCTGTGTGCCACTCCCCCCTCCCCCCTCAAGTAGAAGAGAAGAATGGAAGAGACTGAACAAGTAACTATTGTTATGCTGCAACTTTAAAAGGCTTGAGAATCAAAGGTGGTAATAGTTAACAACTTCCTTATGACTAACCTGACTTCCTCGAATAAACTTCTGCACTCCTTTCCACCCCCCACACGGAACCTTAACTATAGCTGGCATTCGTGTCTCCTCAATCTTAGAAGAACCCACCAGATGAATGAGACGGCACGAAGCCTGGATTCCACCAACAAAGACGTTACTCCACGCGCCTTTACAGCACAGGTGCGACCTCCACCCCCAACCCTGCGCACCGCCTGGCCCTCGCGCAGGAGGCCCCAGTGCTTTGGGGCCGCCCTCCAGCCTCCGCCCAGCCCCGGCCTGCCGATCCCCGCGCAGCTCCTGCCTCTCCGGAAACCCGAGGGCGACCGGCCGGCTTCCAACCTCCAGGCGGGGCCGGGGCGGCAACACCCCCGACGCCACAGCAGCCTTCCCCGCGGGGCGTCCCCGCAGCTCCGGAACAAGCCAGGCCGAGGAGGCCGCTCAGGGCCAGCAGCCGGCCTCGCGACCGCGCTGGGGGCGGGGACACGGTTACCTGCCGTGGGCTCGGCCGCTCCCCGCCGGCGCCGCTCTCCTGGCAACCGCGGCAGCGACGCGGAAACCGGGGGCCGCAGGGCCTAGTGACAGCTCCCAGCGTGCACCGCGACCGCGTCCACGCCGGCGTCGACGTCGACGGCCCTCCATCCCCGCCCCCTGTCCGTGCCCTGCCTCTAGGCGCTAGTTGTCCCCACAGCGCCCTCAAGCGGACTTCTGGGGAAGCGGCCCATGGTCACCGACTGGGGATGAATGGGTCTGAAAAGTAACTAGCAGGTGTTTTCAACTTTCCAGCACCGGGGGCATCTTAATGGAGGGTTGGCAGGAATGATAGGAATTGAGAACAGCTTTTAAATATCATTTAAACAATCACTTAAGTGCTATTTAAACGATTCCTCAATATTTCATATGAGGAACTTGAGGCCCAGAGAAGTTAGAGACTGCTGAAGTTAGGAGCTAAATAGTTGTTATAAGATTTGGAACCATTTTGAGTTTATGTCTCCCTAAATCATGTAGTTACTACAAGGAGGTTGCAGTTTTGCCTAAACCGTAGGATCAAAGAAAAAATTGATTTTTTTTACAAATTTGTGAATATATATGAAATATAGTAATCTTTAAAAATAATCAAACTCCGGGGCGCCTGGGGGGCTCAGTCGGTTAAGCGGCCGACTTCGGCTCAGGTCACGATCTCACGGTTCGTGGGTTCGAGCCCCGCATCAGGCTCTGTTTCTCTCTGTCTCAATAATAAATAAAACATTAAAAAAATATCAAACTCCAAGTATGAAGAGCATGCTGTGCCATGACTGTTAAATATTTAAATATAATGTGTCACTATTTAAGACTCAATAGACTTGAGAACTAAAGGTGGAAGATATAAGGAGTTAAAATCATCACCCATGATCGCCATTATTTGAGGTAGAATAGTAGTAAATACAATTCTTTTAACTGCATTGTTACCTCCATCCATGTTTTTGAATTATTGTGATGAAAACAGGAATTTGTGAAGCAACACAATAAACTTTAAAAACAGCAAATACTTAACTTTCGAAAACTGTCTTAAAATAGTATCTCTAAAGTGGATTTGTTATTTATTTGGAAAATCTTCAAATTAAGAAGCAATCAATAGGCACGATTTTCTGAATTTGTATTCAGAAACACATCACTGTATTCAGAAATACATCATTGTTTATGTTTTTGTAAACTAAAAGCCTCTGGGTTTTTTTTGGTAAGATTTTATTTTTAAGTTATCTCTGCATCCAATGTGATGCTCCAATTTACAACGCTGAGATCAAAAGTGGAATGCTCCACTGACCAAGCCGGCCAGGAGCCCCCAGCCTCTTGCTTTTAAAATTCTTATTGGGGTGCCTGGGTGGCCCAGTAGGTTGAGCTTCAGATTTCCGCCCAGGTCAAGATCTCAGGGTCATGATATCACTGTTGGTGAGTTTGGGCCGGCTTCGGGCTCTGTGTTGACAGCTCTGACAATTCTGTCTCCCTCTCTCTCTCTCTCTGTCTCTCTCTCTCTCTCTCTCTCTGCCCCTTCTCCACTTGCACAGCATGCTGCTCCCTTTTTCTCTCTCTCAAAAATAAACATTAAAATTCTTATTATAAGTCCACCACTGTAGCCTTACATTTTCGTATTTCCCCATTTTAAGTATTTACATTATAGTAGATCCTTTTCTTTACTATCTCAAACTTTCCATATTATCTTCTAGTTGTAATAAGATTTTGACTTCTGTGAATAAGTTTTTACTTATACAAAATATGGAGAGTGAAAATGTACCTGTAGATCATTCTCATCTTCCTGTTTACAAAGGTTATAGGAATGGTTAATCCTGTGATCCATGACACTGGATTTAACCACACTCTCTTCTGCACAAAAAACTTCTTACATTTTTGCAACTGTTTGCATCTCGGAGCAATTTTGTATAAATCAGGAAGCAATGCCAAATCAATCCTGGACATTTGTTGCCTCAGAAAGAGGAGAGCTAGCAAAGGACTGACCACAGTTCATAAAAAAGATACTGTAGTTTATTTAAAAACGAAACCAGATTGTATGTTTCGGGTGGAGAAATCTGCTCTTAGGCCTCCAGCGGTCAGCGCCAGTTCTATATCGCCTCCCTTGGTCATCGCCCTTTTTAAATTCCAGCCTGATTTCTACCCAAGCTAGCCAAGTGAGTGTATTCGGCTCCGATTTTTAAGGTCCTGTCCTGGGAAACAAACTCACCAGGCCACGCCCACAAGAAGAAGAGTGGGAGAACCATCCCTGCCCACCTTTGTGCCTACTCAGACCCGAAACCCGTATTTGAAAAAGCTCACATCGCCGGGTCGAGTCCTCGCGGCAGCGCGCTCTCCACCCGGCAGGTGGCGCTGTGGGCTGGCGGGCTGTGTCCGCCCAGCGATCCGGGCCGGTGCAGCCGCAGCCACCGCCGCACGTGTAGCCATTCCTGGCCGTGGTGGCTCTGCTTCGCCGGAACGTGCGGCCGGGCAC
This sequence comes from Cryptoprocta ferox, assembly GCA_028646485.1. Classification (NCBI taxonomy): domain Eukaryota; kingdom Metazoa; phylum Chordata; class Mammalia; order Carnivora; family Eupleridae; genus Cryptoprocta; species Cryptoprocta ferox. Next base: position 73,216,332 of record CM053577.1, read on the forward strand.
CGGCCATGGCGGCGGCTGTGGCGGGGACGCGTGTGTTCCTGGAGGTACGGAGACGGCTGCAGAGCGCGCTGCTGATCCTGGGGTAAGGCCCGTGCTGGGCGCTTGGGGCTCCTAGGCGCAATACGTCGCCTGCGTTTCAGCTGGCCCGGGAGCATCCGCCTCCCTCAAAAGCACGGAGTTTTGAGTTCCTTCCCAGTCGCTTAGAGCCTGTCCATTACTCGAAGTGGAGCTTCCCCTCCCACCCCTCGTGCTTTTAGTCCACCCTTGACTGGTAATCTTGGCATCACCGGGGAGCTTTTCAGAAATGCAGTCTCAGCCCCACACCAGACCTGCTGAATCAGAACTTATATTTTAACACGCTTTCCAGGACTCAGAATACACACTGAAGTTTGAGGAGTGCTGATGTGATATAACAGTGTCCTGCTTTTCCACAAACAGTGCAACAAATGCCTTGCTTGCTTCTTTTTGGGATCCTCATTAGAGGATAAGTTCCAATGTGAGAGCTTCCTGTTTTGTAAATAAACTCCGGGTTTTTGGCTTTGGGTTTTTTTCCCCCCTCTCCACACCGTTCTCTGCAGAAAAACGGAGACGTTCATTGAACGACTAACAAAGGTTGCAGGCTTCTTATTGGAGCTCATTCATATTCCGGGCTCCAATGAGAAGTCAGCAAACGTTTGACTCCTTATCCACTACCCAAACTTTTAGGAGAAATGTTATCCTTTTTTGCATGTTTGGTAGTATGTGGCCCCCTCGATTATTCCCTTGTGACCGCTGTTTCACATAAAGTAAACTAGATGTTAAAATCCTGAAACTTTTACTACACAGAGCCACTCTGAAGTAGATTGATGCCTATCTTTCTTTTCCTTATATCCACTGAGTATAGGTGTGGCAGTTGGGATTTGGCATGAGAACTGAATTCAAATTCTAGCTTCTTCACAAGGACAGAATTGCTTAATCTGAATTTTTTCCATTGTAAATTGGGGATGATATTTATCACCCTTCTTTCTCTTTTTCTTCTGTTTCTTTCTCGCTCTCCCTCTTGCCTCCTAAGTTCAGACAAGTATCTCCGATTCCAGTCCGCTTTATAGGGTTATTATGGCAGCCCCAAACTTACATTAAAACAAGAACAAGACAACCTCTCTATTTCCTTTCATCAAAGAGGTCCTTCAATGTTCCTTTGGGTTACTACTCTCCTTTGTTGAAGTAAGTGAAGAAACCTGACTTTGCTAGACTTCTAGTTTGTCCCTAATGGTCTTTGGCTGTTGAACTTTATCACCACCTTGCCCCTTATAAAAGCAAAAGCAAACACTCCTAATTTTATTCAACAAAGGTTAGTTTGTGTGTGTGTTTGCCCTTTACATATATATTCTTTGTTGAATATAAATGGATTCATACAGTATGTACTTTTTTTGTTTCTGACTGCTTTCCTTTAACAGTGGTTTTGAGATTTATGTTTCATCTATGTCATTGCATATATAGTCCATTCTTTTTTCTTGCTGAGTAGTTTTCTGCTGTGTCAATATACAATTAATTTATCCATTCTATTTCTGGATATTGTGTGTGTCTCTAGAACTTGATTATTGTGAATAAAGTTGCTATAACATTGTTGTATAAGTCTTTTAGTGGGTATACATTTTCATTTCTCTTAGGAAATGGCCTTATTCTATAATGGTACAAAGTGGTATCTCATTGTCATTTTAATTTGCATGTCCCTGATTAATAATATTGAGAACCTTCTCATTTGCCTTTTGGTCATTCATACATGTTCCTTTGGAAAGTGTCTTCTAATTTTTTGTCATTAAAAAAAATCGGATTGTCTTACTGTTGAATTTAAAGAATTCTTTATATAGTCTGGAAATAAGTAAGACCTTGCACATTCATGCCGTTGTGAATATGTGAACACTTGCTCCCAATCAGTAAATTACCTTTTCATTTTCTTAATAGTGTCTTTTCAGGAAAAGAAAATTTTAATTATAATGAAGTTTGGTTTATTGCATTTTTTCCTTTAATGATTAGTTTTGTTTGTGTCCTAAGAAATCTTTGCCTACATCAAGGTTGTAAAGTTTTCCTTTTATGTTTATTTTCTAGGAGTTATATAGTTTTAGCTTTTACAGTTAGGTGAAATTCATTTTTGTGTGTTTGGGGTAAGACAGGGATCAAATTTCTTTCTTTTTTTTTTTTTTCTATAAGGATATCCAGTGTTTCTATCACCATTAGTTTAAGAGACTGCCATTTCTCCCACTGAAATAACTCAGTGTCCTTGTTGGAAAACATTTGACTGTACTGTTGGCATCCTGTATCTCTATCCTTTCACTATTAACCTATGTCTTTACATATAAATTTTTAAAATGTTTATTTTGAGAGAGAGAGAGAGAGAGAGAGAGCACATGCAGGGGAGGGGCAGAGAGAGAGAGAGAGAGAGAGAGAATCCCAAGCAGGCTCCACCCTGTCAGCACAGAGCCTGACACGGGGTTTGATCTCATGAACTGTGAGATCATGACCTGAGCCAAAATCAAGAGTCAGACGCTCAACCTACTGAGTCACCCAGGTGCCCCTATATATAAGTTTTTTAAGACATATGCTGGGTGGAGTTTTTCTAAATCCATTCTGATAATCTCTGCATTTTAATGAAAATTTTTAGTCTATTTATAGTTATTGTAAATGATATGACTGAGGTTTATTCTTGTTCCTAATTTTTTTCTTTTTTTGTAGAAAGAGAGTGCAAGTGAGTGAGAGGCTGAGGGAGAGAGAGTGAGAGAGAATCCCACCAGGGGCAGAGAGAGGGACAAGAGGGGCTCACCTGAGGCTGGGCTCAAGCTCACCTGAAAGTGGGGTTCTAGCTCACCCTATGCGAAACTCAAACTCACGAACCATGATATCATGGCCTAAGCTGAAGTCAGATGCTTAACCAACTGACCCACCCAAGCGCCCCTAATCTTTTTTTTTTTTTAAGTTTTATTTATTTACGTATTCTCTGTACTTGGCATGTGGCTCAAACTCGTGACCCTGAGATCAAGAGCTGCATGCCCCTCCAACTGAGCCATCCAGGTACCTGTCTTGTTCCTAATCTAAATGTTTCTAGGGGTGCCTGAGGGACTCAGTCAGTTAAGCTCCCAACTCTTAATCTCAGCTCAGGTCTTGATCTCAGGGTTGTGAGTTCATACCCATGCTGAGCTCCATGCTAGGTGGGAAGCCTACTTAAAAATTATATATATATGTATATATAAGAAGTGTTTTCTAGCATTTTATCATTAGATATGATGAAATTGAATTTTTGGCAAATCCATGTGGTAGATTGCATAGTTCCTTTGTATTCCTAGTGTACTATGCGTTTTAATCATGAATAGATACTATATTTTCTGTAATGATTTCTGCATGTATTGTGATGGTCATATTTTTTTCTTTTCATCTTTACATCTATGAATTGCATTAGAAAAATCTATTTATATTAAGCTATCTCAGCATTCCTGGGATAAACCTTGGCCATTCATTTATTCAGTCCACAGATGTTTACTGAGTTCCTATTCTAGTATTGAAAACTCGGGTTCTAAGTGCTGGGTATCCAGGTGTGAACAGTGACAATAGCAAAAACAAAAATACTTGGCTATCATTGAGCTTACAGTCTAATGGTGGCAGTGGGTGAGAGGTGGGCAGAAATTACACATAATAAATAAAACATATATATATATTTGATGTTTATTTACTTTTGAGAAAGAGAGAGAGACATACAGTACAAGCGGGAGAAAGTCAGAGAGAGAGGGAGACACAGAATCTGAAGCCGGCTTCAGGCTCTGAGCTGTCAGCACAGAGCCTGATGCAGGGCTCGAACCCACAAACATAAGATCATGACCTGAGCCGAAGTTGGACGCTCAACCAACTGAGCCACTCAGGTGCCCTTAAAACATATGTTATATTAAATGGACATAAGTACGTAGGGAAAAAAAAACACAAAAGGTTAGGGAGAAAAGATTACAACCCATCATTCCAAGTGAGAAAGCAGCACTTGAGTAATAAACTGAAAGGACAGAGGTTTGAAACTATGTAATACCTGGTAGAAGACCCTTTCCCTCTGAGAGAACAGAAAATATGAAGGGGCGCCTAGTTCAGAGAGATGTGGGCACGTTGGAGGAGCAGATGGCAAATGGTCTAACAGAGGTATGCTAGTAAATGTTTAAAACCCTGCTTTCCAGGAAAACCAATCAAACAAAAAAATCTTCCTGATTTGCAGCATTTACTGATTGCTATGATATAGTTACTTTCACTATGGATGATGTCAGGCTACCAAAGTGATGTTAGCTAGTTTGCAAAATGTCTGGAATTTTAGCAACCTTCTCTAGTATATTACTGGGTCTTATAGGCCATTGAAAAGATTTTAGCTTGTACTCAGAATGAGATGGGCAGTCATTGGATAGTGTCAAGCAGGGTGTGACACCTGAAAGAATGTAAGTGCACAGTGAAGACAGCCTCAAGTACATAAAAGGTGTGGAAAATTAGGTCTCAAACACTTTGTCTTTGCAGTTTCAAACTTGAGAGTAAGTTACTTTCACTCCTAACTACATTACTGTGTATTTCCTACAAACAGGAACATCCCCCTACGTAACCACCATGCAACCTTCAAAACTGGGAAATACATTACTGCCATCTTATATTCAGACCTCACTCAAATTTTCCACATGTCTACATATTATCTATAATAGCAAAAGAAACCAGTTCAGAACCATGCATTGCATTTCATTGTCCTGTTTCCTTACCATAGTCTCTTATTATTTTTTTAATGTCTATTTATATTTGAGAGGGAGAGAGAGTATGGGACAGGCGGGGGGGGGGGGGGAGGGGAGCAGAGAATTTGAACCAGGCTCCTCTCTACCTGTGCAAAGCGCAAGGTCAGGCTCAGACCCACAAGCCCTGAGATCATGACCTGGGCTGAAATCAGATGCTCAACTGACTGAGCCACCCACCCAGGTGCCCTTCCTTAGTCTCTTAAAATTTTTCTCAATTTTCACGATCTTGACACTTAAAGATTATAGCCTACTTATTTTGTGGAATATACTTCTATTTGGGTTTGTTTCATGTTTCCTCAAGATTAGAGTCAGGTGGTACACCTTTGGCAGGAATATCACAGAAGCGATGCTGTGTTTTCATTGCATGCTGTCAGGTGGCACATGATTTTGACTTATTCCATTAAAATTCATGTTAACTTTGAGCACGTAGATATCATCTACTTTCTCCATGATAAAGTTACTCCCCCCCTTTTTTTTGAGGCTTTAACATTTTTATTTAGGAAAACATTGAGTCCGAAGCTATAATGGTTCAACCCAAAGCATCTATTTTTCAATAGTGAAGTCAGGTTATGCAAAATATTTTTCCTTTTCTATAAAAAACAAATTGAACAGTATTTTAATTATAAGGAAATACATACACTTTAAGCTAGCCTATCTGCACTATCATAAAAGAAAGAGAGGATGTTCTTTCTCTTCCCCTTCCTCAACCATGCAAAGAAGTAAATACTGCAAACTTTAACAACCTCCCTAGCTCTCATCAGAGTAACTACAGAACAAGGATATCACAGGGATGAAACTATTTCTATATCTTCCAGAAGGCAGAAACTTGGGTGCGTTACCTTAATGAGTACAAGCAGCACAGGCAGGCTAAAGCTCAGAGTAAATGCAAACCAGAACAGGGGCCTAGGTGAAGTTGTCTGACTGGCTTCCTGCTTTTACAGCAAGGAAAAAAGACACATCTGAAATGGGGTAAAAAACAAAAAACCAAAGCCTTTTGTCACATGTACAGGAATCTCAAACCTTTTGCATTCCCATGCTCATGGGTAGTTTTGATAGGAACTGTAAAGAGCGTCAATGTTCAGGAAGAATAATGTATGATTGACAAAGGACAGGAGAATTCTGAATTCATGCTTTTGGTCTCTCAGATTTGCTGAATGTAATAGCCAGTTCTCACTCTTCCTGCTCTTGCTGATTCAGTCCAGCAAGACTTTTTCTCTTTGTAATCAATATGTATTATTTGGAGAGGTCCTTTGAGACTATCTATGTAAACACCCTTGTTCCTCATCAGACTTTCATTTCATTCATTCATTCATTCATTTACATCAGTATAGACCCGTGATCTTCTTTTATTCATTGGGTTACTTTTTTTGCTCGAGTTAAACCATATGTGACCAGGGGGAGTCCCTTCCGGTTGATTTCTGTGTCTTTTTAATGTGCTCCTATTATTCTTTGACTTTTTTCTTTGCACAGCAACTTGTTCCAGACTCATCTCATTCTTTTCCTGTTCCAGCCCTGAATGTAGTTATTTTTTTCAGGGAACACTGTTTTGTTTTGTGTTTGTTCATTTGTTTTAAAGTGGAAAATGACCCTTCGAAACCAAAATCTGAGCACAAAGTATTCTCACTGCTATTGACGTGTCACTCTTCCCTAGGCCCCAGTGGCCAAAAGCAGAGTGTGTATGTGACATATACATGATGTTTATGTATGCAAGTCTGTATGTGTATGCTTGTGTGTTTGTATATTATACATACATCTACACATGTTTACATCTGTATTACTGTATCTATTTATATACATTGAAAACCATGTCTCCACACAGGTATTTCTAATTCTAGTCTACAGTGGTAGGATCCATTTTGGTTTTTCCCCTTTCCCTCTTTGTAACTCTATTCTCCCACAGTGAGAATACGGGCTTTCATTATTCTCGTGACATACATTTATTTGGTGAATTCACCTCTATGTAACTTATCTTCCGCAGGCATCCTTTGATGCTTCCTATATCCCCACTCAGTGTTGACACATTCCTGGTGTCTGCTTAGGCTCTGCTACGGAATGAATTTGTGTGCGTCCCCTTAAAATTCCTATGTTGAAGCCCTAATGCCCAATATGGTGGTATTAGGAGATAGAACCTTTAGGAAGTAATTAGGTTTAGATGAGGCCATGAGGATGGAGCCACTATGATGGGATTAGTGCCCTTATAAGAAGAGACACCAGAGATGCTCTGTGTCACGTGAGGATACAATGAGGAGGCGGCCATCTGTAAGCCAGGTAGAGGACCTGCAACAAGAACCAAATATGCTGGCACCTTGATCTTTTACTCCCTAGCCATCAGGGCTGTAAGAAATGTGTGTTGTTTTAACTACCCAGTCTATGGTATTTTATTATAGCAACACGAAGCGTCTAAGGCAGACTCTGAAGCCCTATATCCTATAACAGCCACCCTCACCCCCCAACCTTGATTTCTCCTCAGCGCTCTTGAGATCTGACATCCCTGTATAGTGGCTGTCCTGGTGAATGCCCTCCTTCCTCCCTCTGCTGGGTTTCTGACATCCATCCCAGGTCACTCTGCTTCTTTGACACTTACACAGATGCCTCCTACCTCACCCAGCCCTCTGTACTTGGCTGAATTTTTCAGGAAGGGGAAGGGAGCAGTAAGCCAGAGATGGGATGAGGTGAGGCTTAGAAACCCATTGATATCCCTTGAGGCACTTCCAAATGCCAACCACGCAGTCCAGTTTGAAATTTGCTGAAGTAGCAAAATGGACAAATTGTATATCTTTAGAGCAATGGTCTGCAAACTATGGTCCATGGGCCAGATCTAACCTATGGCCTTTTTGGTACAGCTTATGAGCTAAGAATGGATTTTCTATTGTTTGAAGCATTGCTAAAAATAAAATAAAAGTATAATATGCAACGAAGACCATATATGGCCTGCAAAACCTGAAATACCATCTGGCCCTTCTAATCTCTGCTTTAGAGGATAATTCTTTTTTTTTTTTAAATTTTTTAAATTAATTAATTATTTTTTTAGAGTGAGCACTAGCAGGTATGGGGGAGAAGGGCACAGGGGCAGAGGGAGAGGGACAGAGAATCTTATGCAGGCTCCACACTCATTGTGGAGCCTGATGAGGGACTTGATCCCATGATGAATTGTGAGCTCATGAGCATAACCTGAGCTAAAATCAAGAGTTGGACACAACCAACTGAGGCACCCAGGTGCTCCTAGAGGATTATTATTTCTTAACCATCAGTTCTTAAAACTAGACTTTAAAAAGAATCTTTTTTTTAATGTTTATCTATCTTTGAGAGGGAGAGAGAAAGAACATAAGTGGAGGAGGGGCAGAAGAGAGAGGGAGACACAGAATCCGAAGCAGGCTCCATGTTCCAAGCTGTCAACACAGAGCCCAATGTGGGCTTGAACCCTCAAACCATAAGATCATGACCTGAGGTGAAGTTGGATGCTTTAACTGACTGATCCACCCAGGTGCCCCCTTAAAACTAGACTTTTGACTGGAGTTTGAGGATGTATTCCCTGGAAATGATCAGGATCTTAATATTCTTTATTGCTAAATAAGTGCAGATCCATGTGCTTGGAAGAGGACCTAGCCAGAAAGTAATCTTAAGATTTTCTAAGAGGCCTTATCAAGATTCATATCTGAACACATCGTATGATCTCTGTACTCAGATAAGACTCAAGTAGATGGCCTGCCCCTGCTGTCTGCACTTAAGAGGCGTCACAGTGCTTGGCACTTCTGTTACAATACTAAGCATATTTTAGCTTCGTATCAGGATAATTTATATGTTTTCATCCTCTGCCATACTTTTGGTGCCTGGTGGACAGAGAATGGACTGTATTTTACTCCTGATTGCCTACACCAAGTGATTTGTGTTTGTAGAGAATTGGATTAGGAAGTCCTTTCATATCTGGTATTCATACATCATTAGATTGTTTTCTTTATTTAAAAAAATTTTTTTAATCTTTATTTTTGAGAGAGAGAGAGAGAGAGAGAGAGAGAGAGAGAGAGAGAGAGAGAGAGAGAGACAGTGTGAGCGGGGGAGGAACAGAGAGAGAGAGGGAGACACAGAATCCAAAGCAGGCTCCAGGCTCTGAGCTGTCAGTGCTGAGCTGATGTGGGGCTGGAACTCACGAGCACTGAGATCATGACCTGAGCTGAAGTCCAATGCTTAACCGACTGAGCCACCTAGATGCCCCTGGTTTCTTTATTAATTTAAAATTATTTTTAATTGACAAGTTTTTTTCTCCTGTATCTTTCATTTCATGTAATCCTGGTCTTCTTATCAAAATCCTGTATATCGAATGACAGTACTTTCAGTAAAATACAGCATCATTGTAATGCTAGTCTCAGAAGCAAGAATATTTCACTTGCTTACCCATTCATTATTCAAATAACAGTGCTTGACCTGTGACAGTCACTGCAGCCCTCCATGTGCTTCCATAGTACCAGTATATATCAGGAATAGGTGCAATGCAACGTAGCTGGGTTTTTGGTTTGTTTTTTGTTTTTTGACACCCAAATCTCTTTTATGAGAGGAGGTGGGGCACTATGAGGTGGGTGTTGGCCCAGGGCCCTCTCACTACACCACTTGTTTATTGGTGCTGCTTCCTGAGGCCTGCTGCTTCATCACAGCAGGCGGCTCAGGAGGCTGGAGGACTTGATGGGGGGGCGGCCTGCTTAAATACTTCGTCTGGTGCACAGGGGAGTGGGTGGGGCCTGCAGCTGTGCCATCAGACTGGTGAAGCCACACTCTCCCAGTGTCTTGCCAAGAAACTGGTCAACCTTGTACAGCCACTTGGGGGGCTGCTTGAGGATACACTCAATGATGCTCTTCAGCTTGACCATGGTTCAACTCCTTGGTGTCAGTGAAGATGGTTGTCTTGTGGCACCGGATCATGAGGAACTTGTCCCAAGGTTGGGGGGCCCCCTCCCAGCTTGGCCTACCATCCTGGCCTGACCAGTACAATGTAACGTGTTTTAATATTCCCTTGATCATTCCTCTTCATTTACCTGTGTCCTACTTGGGATATAGGGGGGTGAGGGGCAGAGAAAATATCTGGCTAATTGTTGTGTTCCCAGTACCTGGCACATTATAGAACTCAAAAATACGTGTATTGAATGAATGAGTGAACAAGTAAATGAATGTATAAACCATGATAGAGCCAAGGGATGCATAGATGAGTAAGCCACTGTCTTATGCTGCCTCAAGTTCTCTTACTAAAAATATTTTGAAGAACAAGTGCATAATGTAGGACAGGCCAGCATTAGATGGTGCTAGTTCAGAGAACCCTCAGTTGGGGAAACTAGTGGGAGGAAATAGGGAGTACTAGGAGATGGAAGGTGCACTGTGCATGCAGGATGGCTTTGGGAGCAACCCTAGGAAGGTCTAGGTGGAGTAGCTGCGGAAAGCATAGAATAGAGGAGAATTGGAGCCCAGGATCATTATTAGCATTGGGGGAAAAGTGCACATTTAAAAATGCATCATTACCATAAAAAAAGCAAGGATAAAAACTATGTTCCAGAACTTTCACGTTACTGTGGCTGTGAAAAGTACAGTCTGACCTCGTGTAAATCTAGTATATAACGGTTTCCTTTATGATCTGCTCACTGCTATTTTGGGGGGGGGGGCAGTGACTTTAGAGCATTATTGAAAAGGAACAGAGAGATCCATGGCCATTTTTGTCTCTTTTATCATGTGGTTTTCATCAGTGAGAAGCATTTTTTTTGTGTGTTTTATTTTTAATTACCAGAGAGCCTAAAGAAGGAGGCATGCCCGTGGATATTTCTATAACGCCATCCTCACTCCAGGTGAAGACCCCTGCAGGCTGCACAGAACTCCAGCTTCCAGCAGAGGTCAGGCTTGTACCTTCCTCTTGCCGCGGGCTGCAGTACGTGGCTGGAGATGGGCTGCACCTGTGGCTGCAGGTGCGGGCAGACTCCAAGGCCAGTAAGTGATACCAGCACTCCTGTTTTAGCATTTAGTTTTTCATTGTAAATCAAAGGTGATTTTTCCTTTGAAAATTTGACCTTTTCCCAGGTGGAAAAGACTGTTCAGCAGCAGCATGGAAAGAGCTGATAGTCAGAAGGTTCTTTGTCAGCTCTGCCAGTTATTAGCTGTGCAGTTGAACATGCCACTTAGCCTTTCTGAAGTTTTATTTGGGAGGGGGGGATGTGGGGATTCGTGGGGGGGGGTTCCTCCTAATAGATTTTATTTTTTAGAATAGTTTTAGGTTCACAGAAAAATTAGCAGATGGTACAGAGATTTCCCATGTAACCCCTGCCTTGTTTCTTTAATTGTAAAATTACCTCCTCAGCAAGTTGATAGGAAGATTAAATGAGATGGCAATTGTGCAAGACCTGGTTGATTTTCAAGCATTACATAGGTACTCATCCACCCGACAAACATTGTCTTAAGCTACGTTGTGCTAGGCTTTGATCTAGGTGCTGAGGATACATAAGTGACCATGCTCGGGAGGTCTCTGCCCTTAAGGGGTTTACATTCTCATGAGTGGGAACCAATAATGAACAAATAAGTTACTTGGATAAAGAGGAAAGTGCTCTGGTCAAAGTAGAGCAGAATAATGGGACAGGGAGTGACTAGGGTGAAAGGTGCTCAGGGAAGGCCGCTCCGAGGAGGTGATGCTCGACCAGAGGATGGAATGATGGAAGTGGTCTCATCCACGTAGAGACATTTCCAAATAGAGCAACACATATATAGATTCTTAAATTGAGTTTGATGCATAATTTGATTTTGATTATTGCTATGCCTTTATGTTTTAATATTTTGTTATTGTCACATTAATTCAGTCAGATGGTAGAAATGTTTCTCAGAATAACTTATTGAATAAAATTATTGCCTCATTAAATCTCTTACCATGTAAGTAAGATACTTTAAAGGATTAAAAATGATGTAAAAAAGGGAAGGGCGCTTGGGTGGTCAGTCCAGTAAGTGTCTGACTCTTGATGTCTAATCAGATCATGGTCTCACAGTTCAACACGAGTTCGAGCGTGGCATCAGGCTCTGTGCTGACAGTGTGGAACCTGCTTGGGATTCTCTCTCCCTCTCTCTAAGTGGCATGGACCCTGGCGGTGGGGTCAGCAGGATTGATTTGAAGAGCCATATAGGTAATGTGGAGCATTCCCCTGAGTCTTATGCTGCTCTTTCATTGGAGAGTAATTTTTGCTCAAGTCCAGGATTAGTGAATAACTAGTCTGAGTTGGGCAGAGTTAGTTTTAGGAATAAGGACTAGGGAAATGAAATGTCTTGGAGCTTAAATGACATATCTAAATGCTAAGAATGACTGTTGTAATAACCATGGAAAGAAGAATGGAGTCACCAAGATGAGAAATAGACTAATATTGGAAACTGGGAAAAGGCAGGCATGAAGGTCACACTGGGGTATTTTCAGATCTTCTGCTAGTTTTCTGGATTTGTGATTTTAGTTCCCACACTGGGGAGGTAGGGAGGCCTTCTAGAGATGGAATTGGTCATTGCCTATCCACCGTCTGTAACAGTTGATAAATAGCAAAACATGAACTAATAAAAAAATTTGAAATAGCAAGCGTTGTTTCATTTCAGCTGTAGGACAGAATAAATTGCTGTATGTTGGTTTGCATATTGTTTGCATTCCATTGGTCTCCTATTCCTTTACATTTTTAAAACATTTTACTCAAAATATCTGAAAAGGAAGACTTTCAAAGACCTGTTCTGTAGTGAATAAAAGGGTATGCAAAATAGATCTCAGCACTTAGTAGCTTTGGTGCTTTCTACATAATAGATGGTGAATAAATATTTGCTGGATGAATAAATATCACATAGATACACTCTGATGTTAACTTGAATCAAAATGTAGTATAGGAAGTGACTTTTGACATTTTTAGCTTTTAGTTGTGTTTTGAGGTTTTTAAAAAGTTGACTTTTCAACTATAAACGTTCTTTTAAGGACTATAGTAAACATATGCTCTTCTGAATGGAGCATAAGTCAGATCATGACCCTTGACAGGGAACTGGCTACAGTAACATCTGATACAGCACAAACATTAGATCCATCCCCAGGTGGCAGTGCTCTCCCAGGATGCCACTATGTCAGGAAGTTGACTTAAACCTGAGCCAGTGGATCCTGCTGGGTGACCAGCAGGGGGGAGTGTTTCACTGAAAATTTCTTAATTGGTTCTGAAAAGAATATTTTGGATGACTTACCCAGGTCTACTTATTATCTCCTCAAAATTAAAAACTGTTTACTTCACTTTAGTGCTATAGGGATTGGTGGACACCGCTAGAAATTAAAAGGATGACTTTTTAATTGCCCAGGCTTAAACTTTCTAGAATCAGTTTTTAACATCTTAACATACCTACAAAAGTAACATAAACCAAGTTCAGATGCTTGATTCTAATGAGTATGACCTCATTTCTAAAAAAAAAAATTATTTTATATACAAGTATTTTTGTGTGTGGGTTTTTGGTTTTTGTTTTTGGAAATGAAAGTTTCCTTTCTTCATGAATAAAATAATGGAAACCAAGAGAATGCTGTGCTTTACATAATGTGGGAAATTTACATTTTCCCACAGCTTTAACCAGGAATTGAGTTTTGTTCTTGGAAGATTGAATTCTTCTTAGGAGCCATTTCATTCCCAGGAACCTGTCCAATAAAGACCAGTTTCAAGATTCTTTTTGTTTGTATGCCTTGGTAATAGGCCAGAGTGGACATAGACCTCGTTTAAATCAAATTAAACTTAAATTTAAGAGATAGAACCACCAGTCATGCTGATGAAAAACTGTACCTAAGATATAGCAGAGGGAAGCTGAGGATGGTAAAGCTCCTTGTAGTTAGTTTGATGTGAAAGAAATTGCTACTTTTCTCTCATCCTTAATGTTGGTATTTATGGAATGAGTGAAATAGCTTAATGGTATGATACATGGATAATCTAGGGTGATACCTAGCTCTGAGACACTTAGCAAAATCTTGTTGTTTTGTTGTTTCTTAAAAAGTTTTATTTATTTATTTATTTTAAGAGAGAGAGCGCATGAGGGGGTAGAGGCAGAGAGAGAGAGAGGGAGAGAGAAAATTACAAGCAGGCTTCACACTGTCAGCGCAGACATGACCTGAGCTGACATCAAGAATCGGACGCTTAACTGACTGAACCACCCAGGTGCCCCAGCAAAATCTTATTTATGAGAACGCTTCACAATATTTGCTTCTGGTTGAGTCATCAGATAATGCTAATTAAATGTGTACTTATGGGTAGATCGTAAACAGTGTTTATTGACCGTAATTTATTGTGGCTGTTAAACTCTTTAAGTATGTTAATATATTTGTCCCAAACCTCTAAGATTTGCTATTTCATTGATTTTTCTTTAGAACTGATTTCCATGTTTAATCAAAGCTCACAAGCCCAAGAATGCTGCACATTTTATTGCCAGTCCTGCGGTGAAGTCATAATAAGGGACAGGTAAGGAATTTATTTTACACTGATTAATTCTGTGCCTGGCAATGGTTTTCTTTTTTCTTTTTTTTTTTTTCCTATCAGAATTTTTGAAGTAATTGCCAGGGCAGAAGTATAGGGCCTTAAAATGAGAGCAGCTTAATGTCACTTTGAACAAAATCAACCATTAAGCTCTCCAGCAATCATGGAGCAGTTAGGTCTTCTAAAAGGGGACAAAGGGGAGCATGGCATGCTGGCTTTGAGGGAGGAAGGCTTACCTTGGTGGAAGCCTGTGTAGATCACTGATGTGTGTCTCTTCTGAAGAGACATGGACTCTGTTGCATGTTTTATCCAGCATGTTGGTGAATGAGGTTTTCTCCACATTAAGTGAATTTTCTAAATCACAGAGGCTTGTGCAACACAACTTTTTATTTGAACTATTTTTATTAGTGCCTTTCTAAAATCCACGTCCTATTTCCCCATTTATTAAAACAGAGCTTATAGAGCACACGTTAACCTTTTCTTGATGATTAAGTTAATCTTGTAACCTCTTCTTGCAGTGTGCTGTGATTACTCTATTGAGGTGGGAAGGGCTCTTTGCTATATTCTTTGTATTCCCAAGGGCTCTTTTCATTATTTTTTTCCATCTTCTCCCGTTCTTCTGTCAACCTTCTTATTACCTTGACACAAACCATTTCCCCTGAATTTTCAGCTTCTGATCATTCATTGATTGAAAAGACAAATCAAAACCTTAATATTTTTAACAATATTTAGAGAAAGAACTTAGTTTCTTTGTTAGATGTGTTTCCTTTGAGACAGGTGGCTGAGACTTAGATGTGAATGGCTCCTTGTCTGTATTGGAAACCTGCTCCTCTTTCAGTGTTCCTTGTCTCAGTGAATGCCGAGCCTCTACCTGCATAGAGCTACTCTGTCCCCTAGAATGCACCCGACACCCCTCTCTCCCTCTGGTTAGCACCTACCTAAATTCATCTGACAGGCCTCAATTGCTGGGAGCCTTCCCTGAACCCTGGGTTGGCTTTTGTGCTCCTCTAAGGTTTATGTGCTCTTCTAAGGATAGTGTCTAGTGGTATCGACTCAGAAGCCAGATCTGGTTTGCATCCATCATTTATTAGCTGTGACTCTGGGCAAGTTACTTAACCACTCCATGCCTCAATTTCCTTATTATAAAAATATAAATGATAATAGGAGATACCTCATAGAGTTATTGGGAGGATCAAATGAATTTAAGTGTTTATAGCAGTGCCTTGGCATATGGTAGGCATTCAGTATATGATGTCTACTGCTGTAATTATTATTCTTATCATCATCCCTAACATCATCAGCATCAACCCCAGCATCAGGCCACAGTGCCTGAAAAATAGTGCACTCTAAATAAATTCTTCCTGGGTTGAATTGAATAAACAGTAGGGTGTTTATTTTGGCCTTCCACCAGCCTCTCTTGCTTACTTTCTGATTCCTGGCAGTGCCCCAGGTAGATGAGATCATGGAAAGTTACCCTAGTATAAGTGGGGGGATTGTGAATGGAGCACCTCCAAGTGATTATCTTGGGTAAGAAATGAGGTGACTAAATCTGTAGAAGGGAGGAGAATGTCCTTGCTCAGATTACCTACCAGCTGAAGTTGCTACAGAAAATGCACTCCGTGACAGACCCACTGTAGCCTGAAATGTCCAGAAGATTCCAGTTTACGTTGTAGTTGAACCCCAAAACTTTTCCTTCTCTCAGTCTATTTCAGGCTTTGGTTTAACTCTCACATGAAGTTTCTGAAACATGCCTGCCTATCCAACATTGAGGTGACCTAGAAGTTACAGGAGGAGCAGGTTAAATTCAGTGTAACACTATTGCCTGGTACTGCTCACCATAAAGGATATGCTCATTTGTTATTGGCTGATATTGTGTTTCATTGGAAAAGGATGATTATATAAAAATTATAAAGAAATTGTTACCTGTAGCAGTTTTTCCTATTCTGGAGCCGTATCTTCGGTTTGTTGATTCTTTTTATAATCATGGGATTGAGAACTAGAAGGACTTCCAGGCGAACACGGAGGGACAGTTTCACTCGCCCTAAGGCTGCCCTCTGGAAGACCATGTGGTGTAAAGCAGGAATGGGAGAATGGGACCTTGGGTTTGAACTCCAGCTTTACCACTTAGTAGCTGGGGAACCTTGTCCACATCACCTCAGCTTCTTGTTAAGTAGATATAATGAGTCTTCTTAAATGGATATGTCAAGAGACAGAATCTTCGTGATGGAGAAGATTTAGGAGCTTGTTTAGGCCTAACTCCCACTCTAAATAGGCACTCTTATTTGCCTTCTTCCTCTTCTTTGTAAAAATTCAAATCTGGCCTGTCTCTTCCCTGCTTAGAATTCTGTAATGCTTCCTATCTATTTCTGTTTCTTCTTAAGCAGAGACATAATAAGGCCTATTTTCCAAACTTGTCAGAAGAGTTAAAGGCTGTAATATATATAATAGTAAAAGCTTGGCAAGCTCTTTTTAATTGTTTTTATAGATTCCTTCCACCACCCTCCCCCCCTTTTCCATATTGGTCTTATTAGCAAACTAGAAAATTATCTAGTTTAGTGTTGCAAATCTTTTTGATTCAGGACTCTGGTTTTTTTGATATGCCAGAGAAATGACCCTCCTTTCTCTCTTTTTCTTTCTGAGAAGATAAACATGGACTTACCTGAAAGTCCTTTCCTATCATACCTGTGTGCCTGGCATGTGTATGCCTCTTGAATAGTGCAGAGAAATCATTAGTAGGTGATTCAAGGCTTTGCTTACATTTCACTCTTAGGCAGCATACCCCATGACTGTCTGTTGGGAAAACCAGCATCATCCAGTATCTGCACAAGGATTTCATGTTGCCTTTTTACATTAAACCCAGTGGTCTTCTCATTTCTCCCTCAGTTACCTGTTTCATGCAGATAGTAAGGACATCTTTTGTGCTTGTTAAATAGAAAACAAAGTGAAGTGTATTTCAAAAGAGTGTATGTGTGTTCTATAATCAAAATCAACTAATTGTAAGCATCTTTTCTAGGAGGGCTTGGATAGGTTGGGTAGGGCAAGGATAATCAGCCTTGGGATAGGTTGATTTATCTGTACTGGGAACTCCTCTAATAAGATGATGGAGCAGAGTTAACATCTGCTTACTAGCTAGCCTTATTATATGGGAATAAGAGCCTTTAATTTTCTAGGCCTCAGTTTCCTCATCTGTAAAATGAGGAGGTTTGAATAGATAAATCTGTAGGAGCCCCTACCAGCAGAAAATTCTGTGATTAGTAAACCTCATAAAGCTATACCTTGGGTTCTGTGGTTCATGATTATTTGGGTAATGCAGGACTAATCCTTGTTCCTTTTTTTGTTTTGTTTTTAATGAAAAAGGTTCTTGTCAAGCAAATTATAGAAATAAGATGCAGAGGACTGTTTAATCTATTCACACTCATTAATGGCTTTTTAATACTTAATAGTACCAAGATGCATGAAATCTGCTCATGATAGCAGCCCTTTTTCTTAGTTGGGATACATGATTTCAGCCATTTGTTTTGGTTATTTGAAAATAAATAATGCCTTATTTCTTTACCATAAAATTCTCCAATACACATTTTTACCAGTTCAGAGTTTTCATATAAAAATTGTCTGAACAGGGGCACCTGGGTGGCTCAGTTAGTTAAATGTCCAACTTCAGCTCAGGTCATAATCTCACGGTTCATGGGTTCGAGCCCCACATTGGGCTCTGTGCTGACAACTTAGAGCCTAGAGCCTGCTTCAGATTCTGTGTCTCCCTCTCTCTCTGCCCCTCCCCTGCTCATGCTCTCTCTCTCTCTCTCTCAAAAATAAGCATTAAAAAATTAAAAAGAAAAATTATCTGAACATATATAGTTTATGATTATGCTCTTGCTGAGACCAACAGGCCCTAATATCAAGTAACAATAACAAAATTTACATTTTTGTGAGTAGTCTCAGAAATAGCTAAATGGTTATTGTGTTTGGAATTTGTTGTGTCTCCTAGAAATAAATTCACACCAGACTTGAGTTATATCAGGTAGACTCTCAAACATAAAAGCCTTTTGATTTTCAGTCCATTTGAGGGCTCTTCTAAGGGCTCTGGACAGGCCTTCCTCATTTCACCTGCACCGGCAGAGCTAGATGTCAGCCGGCAGCTAGGGAGGCCATGGAAACTAGAAGGAAACAAGTAGAATGAACTTGATAGAAACATAAGAGATGTCAGAATATCCAACGGGTTGGTACACTTGACAGACCAGCTATAATTATAGTCTGAAAATAACTACTCTATGAATACAGTCACTTTTCTATGAAAGAGAACAAAGAGGTGAAAAAAGAGTATAGGTACAAATTTCATTGTTGGTAAGACTGTACACGTTTTTGGGGAAAAATGATTATATTATACTATGTCCATAATAGTGATCAAATGCAACGCTTGGCTCATAGGATTTGTCATCTACCAGTTGAATAATACCAACTGAATTTTTCTAGGTTCTGGCAGCGATATTTTGAGCTTTAGATACTTGATATTATTCTTTTTTTTTTTTTTAATGTTTATTTTTGAGAGAGGGACGGAGTGCGAGTTGGGGAGAGGCAGAGATACAGGTAAACACAGAATCTGAAGCAGGCTCCAGGCTTTGAGCTGCCAACATCGAGCTTGATGTGGGGCTCAAACTCACAAACTGTGAGATCATGATGTGAGCTGAAGTCGAACGCTTAACCGACTGAGCCACCCAGGCGCCCCACTTGATGTCATTCTTAAAATTCTTAATGTCCACTTGGTTATAATCCAGTCTGTAAAAGCTCTATGTTGTTATCATTGTTATTATCACTGATTAATGGTTGATTTTAAAATTAAAGAATATTGGGGCTCCTGGGTGGCTCAGTCCGTTAAGTGTCCTACTTCACCTCAGGTCATGATCTCACGATTCGTGGGTTTGAGCCCTACATCGGACTCTCTGCTGTGAGCACAGAGACTGCTTTGGATCCTCTGTCTCCCTCTCTCTGCCCTCTCCCCTGCTTATTCTCTCTTTTTCTCTCAAAAATAAATAAACATTAAAAAAAATTTTTTTAAGTTAAAGGGCATTGCATTTTCTTATCTACATGTTTAAGTTTTAAATAAGCATCATTCAATCAATAGCATTGATTAAAATTGTGTATTTTATTTTTCCCTAAAGCTTGTGGGTAAGATACATTAAAAATAACTAGCAAATTTTAATTCATTATAAACATCAGCTGCTGTTCCTGATATTTAAAGCTGAGAGAAAATTCAAGACATCATTTCACTCTTTTTCTGAGGTTGTTTTTACCTAAAAACTGCCTTGAAAAAAAAATGGTATTCTATTTTATTTTGAAAGTTCTCTTGAGAAGTAGATCATATCAAAGTTTCAGGGTTTTTGGTAGATATGCTTTCAGTAGAGCTGTGATTATAATACATCTTTTGTTCTTAAAGGTTTTATGTGTTTCAAAACATCAGAAAAAACTCCTTCTGTTGTAAAAATACTTTTATCTTTGCAATGACTTGTGAATTAGGCACTCTCTTGCTCCTGATGTCTTGGGTAGATAGTTATGGGATATATTATAGCTCTTACTCACTGTTATATGGGGTCAAGTTAAGTTTGAAATATCACGTTTTGTGCTAATGTGCATCAGGTCTCCCAGATCTCTGTAAATCTTGGTGCAGTTTCATTTCTGTGATCATGCATGAGATTTTTACATTGCTGTCTTTTGCACTGTATTGAAGATCTGCTTATTGGCACTACATGCAAAATGTCAAGAGACAGAGAATCTTAGTGATGGAAAAGATTTAGGAGCCTATTTAGGCCTGCTTCCCACTCTAAACAGGTACTCTTATTTGTCTCTTCTTTGTAAAAATTAAAATCCGACCTATCACCTTTCCACTTAAAATTCTGTAATGCTTCCCGCTTATCTGTAGAAACAAGTCCCTACCCCTCAGATTGGCATGTAACACCCAGCACAGTTTGCCACCATCCCACCTTCCCCGTCTCCTTTACTGATATTCTGCATTGTCAGGGGAGGGATTATATTCCAAGGGAAATTCCAAGGCTCAGTTTTGGAGCCAGGAAGACGTGGGTTAAGATCCTGCCTTCATTCATCACCTCTGGCTCTGTAAACTTAAAACAAATTATTTAACATTTCTGAACCTATCTTTCCTCCTCTGTAACAGAGGAATGGAAATTGTCACCTCACAAAGTTGTAGTAAGAGTTAAGTAGAATAAGGTGTGTGTAGTGCCCACCAGAGGTCTTCTGAAATTCAGTTAAATATACAGACCCACAACACTATCACAGGCCACATTTCTTGCCAGCTTGCCAGCAGGGCAGCCTCTGAAGGAGTTCTTCTCAGCAGGGGTCCTACAGCAGTTGAAGGAAGTCACAGCTTGTCTCCCCATGTGACATAATTCCAGGTACAAAGTTCAAGGTCCACAATCAAGCAGGTGCAGGAGCTGCCCTGAGAAGAAGCCTCATGACCTAAGCATATGTTGTGTAATTCTTTTGCATAGTTTCCAGGGTTCCTTGCGAAGGACTGCATTCCAGGAAGCCAAAGCATGGCACCCTCATCAGACACTTACAGCTCATTCATACCTCCTTTCAGTGCAGATGCCATTTACCAGTCAGGGGTCAATTCTACCATAAGCAGTGTTGCCTAGCAATATAATTGATGCCTACCATCTACCTGGTTTCCAGGGTAGCAGAGCTAGGTGGTTAAAACAAACGTTAGATTCTCAAGTAGCAAGGGAAGAGGTTTGTTAACCCTTTTATCCCAATATGCAACAGACCCAACCAGGGGCCCCACATGTTATAGTTACCAAAATATGCTTGTTCATTCCATTAACAAGTATTTAAGAATGTATTTCATGAGTCAGGCACTGGGCCAGACACTAGGAAGACAGAAGGTAAAGAGATGATGCTCATCTTTATATTGTTAACTCTACCTATAATGTCCTTAATTCCTTTAATTGTCTGAAGAACTATTTATCCTTCAAAAGTCAGCTCAGATATCATTTCCTCTCTGAAATCCGTATACACTTTACTATCCTAGGACTTTGTATTTATTGCCCTGAATCTGTGGGTTGGTTTTATGAATCCATGAATCCCCTAAAGTAATATGCAGATTTTGTGTTCATGTGGAAATGTATGTTTGAAGAAAGGACAAAAGCTTTCATTAAATTTTCAGAGAGGTCTAAGCTGTCCTCTCTCCCATGCCCCTAAAAATTTAGAACCATTACTTTCATATAAATATTAATCATATTTTATAAAGTTTTATTATCATTTGTTCATAGTCTGCATCTCCTACGAGACCATAAGTACCTTGAGAGAAGGAACTGTGTGTATGAATATTTTGTGTCAATACAATGCCAGCTTCATAGAAGGCTTTTAGAAGATGTATGTTGAAAGAATCGTTTAATAACCTTAACAGACTCAGCAGCTGACTGACGCTACTAGTGTCCATTTCCTAATTTTAAAGGGAAAGTTCTTCCTTATGTTAAAGTAAAATCAACCTTTCTTGTTCCTAGCTTTGTCCTCTGGATTTCTAAATTAAATGTCTACCCTCTTCCATATTGTAATTGCCTTTTTTTAAAAGATGGATGCATTTTTGGGGCACCTGGGTGGCTCAGTTGGTTGGGTGTCTGACTTCAGCTCAGATCATGATCTCACGGTTCGTGAGTTCGAGCCCCATGTCGGGCTCCGTGCTGACACCTCAGAGCCTGGAGCCTGCTTCCAATTCTGTGTCTCTTGCTCTCTCTGCCCCATTCTCACTCTGTCTCCCTCTCAAAATTAAATGAACATAAAAAATAATAAATAAATAAATAAATAAATGACATATTTTAATATATTTTAATTTATATTGATATAAAAGCAGTAAGAAAGAGATTGAGAAGAATGACCACTAAACAGTAATAGAGTGAATCACTTTATATTTAGAAATCCTCCTTCCCCATCTCTGATCAAATAACAGACCAGTCCATGATTCCACTTGCTGGTGGTGTTCCAGGTAGAATGTTTGAGGGTTCCCTGGGGTTTGTTGTTGCTGGTGGATCCAAAATTATTGGGCAGCATCCTGTGGTGGATCCATGCAATGGAGTAGCTGTCAGCCTTTGTGGATCTTAGCTTTGGGCTGATACTTGAGAAGCTGGGTGAGGTGGTGATGGAGCTGCTGCCCAGTGTCCTGCATCCACAGTTCACTTTTCAGAGACTCCAGTGGGAGAAAATGGTATGTTCACCTGTCATTTGCTTATTGGTGGGTCTTAACCTACAGTATAATATTCGTTTCAGGAGTACCACTTAGCACTTTAGCACTTCCATATAACACCTGGTACTCATCACAACAAGTGCACTCCTTAACCCCCATCACTGATTTAACCCTTCCCCTACCTCTGGTAATAACCATCAGTCTGTTCTCTATAGTTAAAAGTCTTTTTCTGAGACTCAGTTGAAGAGATCAAAGAAAAAGGGTTAACATGGGGGAAATCATTAAAAAACAAGACATTTGTGTCTTAAATATTTTAACTTAAAACATGCAAATATACATTAATTTACTAATATTTTATTATGGAAACAGTATCTTTTTGTTAAACATGACTCCACTGTCATCTAGCTTCTTTCACTGTTAACCTGTTATCCAAAATTCATCATCTACAGTTTCCAGTTTGTTTCTTTAAAGTGTATCGAGACATTGGACATTTTAAAGCAATGGGATTGTAGAATTTTTCTAGATTTTTACTCTTTCTCTCTCTCTCTCCAGTGTTCTATAGTTAGATCTCCCACTTCTCACCACTTACTCGTTTTGTTTGTTTGTTTGTTTGTTTGTTTTACAACTGGCTTTCATTTAGTCTGGAATTTTTACTTTTCAGAGGAATAGCAATTCATATTTCCTTGGTTTATATACTATTTAATTAAATTAGGTAACTAAAACAAGGTATAAGTAGCATAAACAGGTCTGTGATCAAATACAGTTGACTCTTAATGAGCATATGTTTCTGCTGATAGAAGCAGAGGTGTGCAAGTATTGAGACTGCTTAAGCATTTGCACTGCTCATGGGCATTAAGACCACAAGCATGTTTCTATTCTGTTTTTCTCAGGATTAATTATTTTCAAGTTTCTTCATCATCCCACCCACATTTCTTCTCCTCTTAGACCACTGATCTTCCTAACTTAGAATAGAACAGACGTAAATCATGTTTGGCTTTTCTTCTGGTAACTTCTGATGTGTCGTTGTCCAGAAAAAAAAAGAAACTATCAAAAAAGAAAAAAAGTGGTAGCAAATATAGGGGCCTACTTAATTATAAAGATGTTCTAAGCATAAAAAATAATAGCAGAGTGGCACTCAATGTCTCTGCCTTTGAGTGTGGCCTAGACTTAGTGACTCACTTACAAGGAATCGAGTATGCAAAGGGACGAACATAGCCTTTTTAGTGGAGAAGCCTAGTAGATTCCACACTTGGCAAATGTTCAGGTTTGACAGCAGCCAAGTGTTCAAGTCTAACAGCACCAGCAATAGGTCATATTGATAGAGCATACCCTGTGATCAGATGTACTGAGAGAGGCACTGCACTTCTGTGGTACTCTTCCCCAAATCCATAGCCCCAGCCGAAATTTGAGAAAATATCAGCCAACTTAAATTGAGAGATACTCTGTAAAACACAGACCATTGCTCTTCAAAAATGTCCAGGTCCTGAAAAAGAAGGAAAGACTAAGAACAGGTAACAGACTAAAGGAGACTGGGCAAGCATGATGACTGAGTGCAGTGTGCTATCATCAATTGGATCCTAGAACAAAGGAAAAAAGGATATTAGTGGAAAAACTTGGGGAATCCAGATAAAGTCTGTAGTTTTGACAAATCATCTATGGTTGTAAAAGCTGTTAACCTTAGAGAATGCTGGGTGGAGTGTATGTGAGTACTATTTGTACTGTTTTTGTAACTTTTCTGTAAATTTAAAATTACTCCCAAATAAGTTTATTAAAAAATAGTAATGGGAGAATTCACAGAAGAAAGGGTTAGGTGATTAGAAATTTAAGACAAATAAACCAAATAAAAAGGCAATAACACTGGGGCGCCTGGGTGGCTCAGTTAGTTGAGCAACTCTTGATTTCAGCTCAGGTCATGATCTCATCGTTCACGATATCGAGTCCTGTGGTGGGCTCTGTGCTAACAGTGTGGAGCCTGCTTGGGATTCTCTCTCCTTTTCTCTCTGCCCCTCCAGCTTACATGAATGCATGCCGTTGCTCTCTCTCAAAATAAATAAACTTTAAAAAAAAGGGAATAACACTGAAAAAATAATTCATCACAGATGATAAAGGACTATTATTCTTAAGATAGAATATACTTTTATTTATTTTTCTTATATATTTTTTAAAATGTTTACTTATTTTGAGAGAGAGAGAATGTGAGCAGGGGAGGGCCCAGGAGAGAAGGAAAGACAGAATCCCAAGCAGGCTTCACACTATCAGCTCAGAGCCCGAGGCAGGGGTTGAACTCAAGAACTTTGAGTTCATGACCCGAGCTGAAATCAAGAGTCTGACACTTAATGGACTGAGCTACCCAGGCACCCCAAGATAGAATATACTTTTAAACATTAGTAAAAGCATACTAATACCTCATTGAAAAATAGCCATTGATCACAAATCACAGAAGAAACACATTGGTCAATAAATATGAAAGGCAGTTCAATCTCATTAGCAATTAAAGAGTTGCTAATTAAAGTGGTATTGAGAACATTTTCACCCATTACATGGAAAAGTGATAGTATTCAATTCTGAAGAAAGTAAATGGAAGAATTATAGCTTGATATAGGCTTTCTGAAAAGCAGTATGCCAATATATATTGGGTTTTAAAATATGTATATAATTTGTGATTGTAATCTTACACTTGTAAGATTTTTTTTCTCAAGGAAATAATCAGATATATATACAAATTTTCTAATAGGAATGTTCATCACAGGGTTGTTGATACTGAAAACCTCAAAACCTAAATATCTATACCAGTGGGGGATGATCTAAAAGTTTTGGCATACTTACAGAATAGAATGGAGGCATTAAGAGTCATAACATAACTAAAAAAATGTAAAAATAAAAACAAGATACAGTTTGTATATATCTTCTGATCCTGGGCTGTGCATGTGTGTACTACTCTGGTTTCTTGAACTGATTGCAAGGAAATATCCCATCATTTACAAAGTAGTTACTTGTCTTTGGGTGGGAAGGAAAGGATAATTTTCATTTTCTTTATACCTTTATACATTTTCAATTCTTTATACGTTTTCAAACTGCCTATAGTGAGTATATATTACTTTTGTAATCGAGGGGAAATTTTCCTGTTGCAGACAATGTGATTAATGAGTTTCTTTCATCTTTCATCCTGATTTAATTTTAAAATGCTACATTTCCATTTTGTTCTGTAAAAAATTGCTTTTCCTCTTTCCACTAGGAAGCTCCTCAGGGTGCTCCCATTGCCAAGTGAGAACTGGGGAGCTCTAGTTGGAGAATGGTGTTGTCATCCTGACCCCTTTGCTAATAAGCCACTTCATCCACGAGAGAATGACTGTTTTATTGGAGACTCTTTCTTCTTGATGAATTTAAGAAGTGATTTGTGGCAGCCAAGACCTGAACTAGCCCCAGTGGGGACACACCGTCTTTCTTCTGAGAACCGTTTTAAATTGGTAAAATATCTTTTCAAAATAAATGCTAATTTAGAGGTTGGCTTAGAGACTGGTTTCTCCAATCTTTTCTTAATTAAAGCATGCTACACAGACTGTTCTAAGGACCACAATCCATTATTTTCAACTTCCTCTATTCTCCAGCTCTGCTCTATTGATATAGCAAGAGCATATGGCCTTAGACCAAAACAGTTTACGGGGGCTGGAGGAAGAAGGGAAAGAGGACTTTTTCGTGCATAGAATTGGGAATGTTGCCATTTCACAAACCAAATTGCCCTACTTTCTTGTTTTTAGGACAATATTCCGTAATCCGCATAGTCTGATTTAAATTAAAAGTGTTCTTTGTTCCAGGATATGTAGTATACAGTTAGGCCTAGGTATTTCCTTGTGTCTGCTGATGCCATGAAAGCAGATGCCGTCAAGGAAAAAGAGGAAATGGGGGAGTCCAAGTGTGGAAATGAAGCTTGTGCTGCAGGCTCCAAGTTGATGGTTGACAGTGGAGGTCAAGTGCTTCTTGCTGTAGAAGTTGCTTTAGGGAGAAGGCAATTTCCTCTCACTGCAGAGTACAAATGGTTTACCTTACTTTAAAAGAAAATCAATGGCATTGACTTGGCCCTTGTGAGAAATCATTCTCCTGGTGGCAAAAATCAATACAGATGTGATTTAAAAAGTAAAGGAAATCATTGCCAGAGAATCTTCATTTTCACATCTGATTATTGGTAGGAACAGAAGCATTGTATGTTAAATTTCATTTGAAACTCATTTAATTTTTGTAACAAAAACCGAACTGCATTAGGAAATATGCAATAGTTGGGCAGCTCTTAGGTTGTAAGTTAGTTTATAGAACTATTTTGTTTTGAGGACAGATTAAGGAAGTTTATCAAATATTGAAGTTATGAGAATTAGTTTAAGTGCGCCTTATCTCTCATCATAAACACAGATCCTTTTACCTAAATGTGGTTCATATAAAATTATAGTACTTTATCCTTGTATAGTTTCAAAGATAAATGGTAAGTTAATATAAATCTGTTACATGTTTAATACGGTTATATTAAAATTGTATTTTAATCTAAATTTATAAACTAATACTTTACTGTGTATGTACTTTAACTTTCATTCTTGCGATAAACTATAAATTTTTAAAATATTTGCAAGGTGTGAATGGAAGAGGAGAGGAGAAAGATTAAAAGAGAGAAACCACGAGTTTCCATTCTTAGATAAACTCTGTACTCTGTATGGAAATAATAATCTTTTCATTTATGCCTTTATCTGTTATATGATGCTATTTACAAGAATGTCTCTTAATTGTGAACAACCATTCTGTGTTAAAGGAAGACCCTTCATATTCAGACCTAATGCTGTTCAGTATCATTGAGACTGTGGGAACCTTCTGTCACAGCTGCTGTTGACAAGATTGTTTCCAAGTTAGTTAGCCAAGGTGGAAGTTTCTTTTTAATTGCATATTGCAGCAGTTGAAAGAGTATGCCTGTGACCAAAATAGTAACATAAATTTGGAGGGACTGCTTAAACAGTGCTCTCAAGACTCCTGTGGGAACAAGGCTACTCTGTGCTATTGAAAACCTATTTCTCATATCACCAAGTCTAGCCATCTAGCAGGGTTTTGAAATGTCACATGGTGACACAGCATCCTAATGGTATCTCTTGGGAAACATTTTTTTGGCGAGACAATATCAAGGGTCCTTAGAAATTGAAACAACACAAAGGGAAATAAAAACGAAAACAGGAGGCTAATCCACATCTCTGAGCAGTGGTGCCGTCTCTCAGATATATTGGTTTAATTAGTTCACAACACGGTCTTTCTTTGATGTTTGCTCTGTAGAGTTCCTACACTGTTAGGCTGCTTCATTGCACAACTTGCTGTATTATTGCCTTTAAGCATTGGTCAGGAGAAATGCATTATAAAGCAGAGCTTCTCTTTAAATGAAATTTAGAGTGTTATAATATTTTAATTAAAAAGATCTGAATTTAAAAATAGCATAAACAAACAAAATTTAACACTTAATTCTTTCCTTCAGTACCCCCTTAACAGTGTGCAGTTTGTTATTTGTCCCTGAAATTGTGGCAGTAGATAACTTTTGTTTTCATGAAATAACCTTATTCACAAGAATAAGGAATAAGATTTCCTTATTCTTGCATTTACTCATTGTCTTATGCTATTTTTTGTGTCTACCAATGTAATAAAAATTTCATGTCTTATAATAGGATGATAAAGATGTATCTTTTAGAAGATACATAATATTATTCTAGACTTAGAAAGTATCGTCACATACTATTCTAGACTTGGAAAGTATGGCCACAGGAACAAATTGAACTTTGATTATATTGCAGCTGTCAAGTACAACTAACAGCTTTACCTTTTTTTCTTTCCTGGCGTGCTTGGCAGTAATTTATTGATTTTGGTAATTTGTTAACTCCATAAGGGTGTATTTCTTATTTTCTCAGAATAATGTGTTGAACTTTGTAAACATTCACAAATGTGAAAAGAATAGAATTGTGAACTTCAGTATACCAATCATCTTGATTCATAAAGTATGCTTCATCTCACCCTTTAACCCCTGCACCCCCTCACCATCTAACCCCTGCACCCCCCCACTGCCACCACAGGAGTGCTTTAAAGCAAATCCCAGACATTATGTCATTTCATCCCATATGGATTTTCCTTTTTTAGATAACCACAGTGTCATTTTACATTTGACAAAAATGAACTGTCATTACTTGGTGATAAAATCCTAGGCCATAAACATACAGATTTTACCATTTATTTTAAAGGTATCTTCTTATTTGTTTGAATCAAAATACACACATCCCGTTGTTTGAGATAATTTGATTTTTATTAATCACATTTTAAAATGCTGATTACCAGTGTCTTGAAAAGGTAGACTTCTTTTTTTTGGTGAACAAACCAACAAAAACACTTTTCTCACTTCATTGAAAAACAAAGCAAAATGTGCTGTAAGAGCAATTATAAATGAAATACATAATGGAGCACCTGATGAAAATTTTTTTGCTTTGAATAGAAAATTTTCTTCTCAAACATTGCTACTTCAATACCCACTATTAGTTTTTAATAAAGCATTTAGTTTTTGGTAAGACTTAATGAGGGTGGTTTGATTTAACTGGTACAAAATATGATCTTTTAAAAAGTGTCTTTAAGACCATATTGGAGCCTTACAGATCGATTTTATTGTAACAAAGCATGAAACTGCCCCAATGTCAAAGTTTCAGTTGAATATACCAGCTTTCAGAGCTTCCTATATCCTTCAAAAAAAATTTTTTTTATGTTTGTTTATTTTTGAGAGAAAGAGCATGAGCAGGGGAGGGGCAGACAGTGAGGGAGACACAGAATCCAAAGCAGGCTTCAGGCTCTGAGCTGTCAGCACAGAGCCCAACGCGGGGCTTGAACTCACAAACCACGAGATCATGACCTGAGCTGAAGTCACATGCTCAACCGACTGAGCTACCCAGGCACTCCTTCCTATATCCTTGCCTGCACCTGAACAAATTGTCACCTGTCTTGGTTTCTGTGTCTGTGGCTTTGACTTTTTTTTTCTTACCTCAAATTAAAGTAAGAAATAACATTTTTTATGTTACGATCTGATAATACATAAGCACCCACACAAACATACATCAAGTAAAAGTTTGTTGAAGCAGTACTTGCACTGTGTTTGAAGCACTGTGATATTGCTGTTCTATTTCATCTTTTATAAATTAAAAAAAATTTTTAATGTTTATTTTTGGGAGAGAGCGAGTGTGAGTGGGGAAGGGGTAGAGAGAAGAGGGAGACACAGAATCTGAAGCAGGCTCTAGGCTCTCAGCTGTTAGCATAGAGCCCATTGCGGGTCTCGAACTTAGGGACCACGAGATCGTGACCTTGACCGAGAGCCTCCTAGGTGCTCCTATTCCATCTTTTTTTTTTTTTTTTTTTTTTAATGCAGGCCATAACCCATTGAAGTGATTCTGTGAATTAGTTTGGAAAACACTTGGCATAGTGCGTCTAGATTCAAATATTAGCTCTATCATTGTTAGCACATCCATGGAACTCAATTTAAATGTGCTTCTTATAGAGTTTTTCAGGAAGTAGTTATTTATGCTAAGGAAAATATAATTGCACTCAAACTTACCCTAATCAGTTAAGATTCCTTAGAGCAATACATATATCCCATATCAGGAAGACACTCTTCCTTACTTAGAGCAGTAATCTAATCTACCCTTTCCCAGGAGAGATGACCCTAGGTGGGCAGAGTGCAGAAATTCCTTCTCCCTGCCCACTTTTACGTGTCGTCTGCCATGTTGCAGTGTGTCTGTGAGAGGAATGTTACGTGGTTTTAACAAAGGTATTGCTATGGATGTGAAAAAAACATTTTTTGGTAGATTCTTAATATGCGGTTGTTGTCCAGTAAAAGGCAAAAAATTGATCCCGTTATGTGAAGTTATGGGTTTTCAGCCCGTTCCTTGAATAACATGTGCCCAAATTATATTTTGTTTATGAAACATCCACCTGGCAGTCATGATGAGCCTGGGACAATGCTTTAGAACACTCCTTTTTAAATCCTAATAAACAACACTAATGAGTAAAACACTACCATTAACTCTCTTTTACAGATGAGGAAACCAAAGCAGGTTAATTAACTTGCTCAACGTCATGTGTGTAATAAATAGCAGGACTGGGATTTAAACCTGGGAAGTCTGGCCTCAGACTCAGGGCTCTTAACCACCATGCTACTGCTTATAACATAACCTCTTATAAAAAACTAAAAATCAGATTTTTTAAATTGAGGTATAATTGACATACAACATTATATTACTTTTAGGTGTATAATATAATGATTCCATATATGTATATATTGTAAAATATTCACCATAATAAGTCTTAACCATACATAACTATAAACTTTTCTCTTGTGATGAGAACTTTTAAGATTAACTCTCTCAACAACTTTAAATATATAATACAGTATTAGTAACTGTAGTCACCATGCTGTACATTACATCTCCATGACTTCTGTATTCTATAACTGGAAGTTTGTACCTTTTGACCCCCTTCACCCATTTTTGCCAACCCCTACCCCTGCCTCTGTAACCACCAATCTGTTCTCTGAATCTAAAAGAACATTTTTTGTTTGCTTAATGTTTAGTTGGATGCTGGTATTTTAATCTGCATCCCAAATGATGAATTTGGAGTTTTGAAGTTTAAGAATTTCTCTCAGAGCACTGTCCAGTCTTTCCAATTATAATGCGTATCTTAAGTAGAAAAATAGAAAAACTATATATATGAATGTGTTAAATTGAATGTGTTGAATGAATAGTAGAAAAATTATATGAATGTGTTAAATTAAAAAAAATAAGTTTATTTATTTTGAGAGAGAGAGAGCACAAGCAGGGTAGAGGCAGAGAGAGAGAGGAGATAGAGGATCTTAAACAGGCTCTGGGCTGACAGCACAGAGCCCAGCGTGGGGCTGGAACTCACTACCTGTGAGATCATGACCTGAGCCAAAGGCAGCTACTTAACTGACTGAGCCACCTAGTTACCCTAGTTAAATATTTTTGACTTCTGGTGAGGGGCTATAAATTATAGATTACTTTTACATAAGTTACACTGGACTAGAAATCAAAATAATGGCTCTAATTTTTGATTCTCCTGTTTTCTAGACACATGAATTGGAACAAGTCACCTACTCTCTCTGCCTTTGTTGCCTGCCATCTACTCATTCTAAATGATAATGGGTGTTTGGAAGTGCTTTTTAGAAATGTAAGGTGCTTCTTTTTCAAATTATTTACAATAGATTATCAAAAAGTGGCTAGGTTTGCAAAAATCAGTGTGTTCATTATTCTGTCTTTAGATTTGAAAAAAAAAAAAGATCTCTGTGCATGTGAATTATGCATACAAGCTAAATGTGTTCCCAGTATTTAGTAGAGGGCAAAATAAAATGTAAAGTTCAAAGTATACTCTAGAGACTATGTTAAAATTATATATTCCTTTTAAGAAAGCTGAATGACATTTAAATGACATTTTTCTGTTCTACAGAAACCAAAGGCAAATACCAAAGTAATTTGTAAGCGTTGCAAGGTAATGTTGGGAGAGACCATGTCATCAGGTAAGAATTTCATAATAAAAAAGCCAAAATGATTGCCCCTTATTAAAAAAGAGTAGAAGGAGATTTTATTGGATATCTATGTGAAAGATAGATAACTAATATATGTTGTAAAATTGATGATTTTAAAAATAGAAGTCAAGTAACATACCATCCAATATGCCAAGAAGTTTGTGTATTTTGACATTTATAAGTACATAGTATTGCGTTTTAAGCTTAAAAGGTTGGGTCATTTTCAATATTTCATATCCTCTCAGTGGATATAAAACTATAGTATAAAGTTTGTCCTTGGATCTTTCTTAAAGAATATTGGGGCTTTTTTTCTCAATACAACTCCTCAGTCAGAATTGTTGGTTGCTAGAGATGATGAAGAAGATTTCTTGGCTGCCATCTGTCTCAGGGCTGTATTTTGGGGGTTGAAAGACAACCTGTTGAAATGGAAGAAAACACATTCTGAGTTTCGTGCTCTGTTCCTGTTCTCTTCCCAATAATTAAATCTATATTTATATAAAATCTATGTTAAATCACTTTTAAATATAATAAAATCATGATAATTAAATTGCACTGCTATTTATTTATTTATTTATTTATTTATTTATTTATGTTTATTCATTTTGAGAGAGAGAGAGAGCGCGAGCAGGGGAGGAGCAGAGAGAGAGGGAGACACAGAATCCTAAGCAGTTTCCAGGATTTACAAATGTCTG
This sequence comes from Cryptoprocta ferox, assembly GCA_028646485.1. Classification (NCBI taxonomy): domain Eukaryota; kingdom Metazoa; phylum Chordata; class Mammalia; order Carnivora; family Eupleridae; genus Cryptoprocta; species Cryptoprocta ferox. The sequence continues at coordinate 73,249,067 of CM053577.1, forward strand.
GAGAGCTACAACATGCTGCATTAGCTCTGTGGATGACAAATAATTGTTTTTAATACAATTAATTACAAGATGTAAGTAAAGCTAGTGCACCTAAGAGAAGGCAGCTGCTGGTCTTTGTTTGTTTGTTTTCTAAAATCATCAGAATTTTGCAAGTAGTTTACTTGCTCAGAGTGAACAGAAAAGGAAGAATGAGTAGTGATAAAGGCTGCCATCCCCAGCGTCACTTTGGAGAATGAAAGCAAGCCCTTTAAGCAACAACTTAGAAAATTTTAAGGCTTCCAGTCAAATTAGGTGAATTGATTTTTTTTTTCTTTTCTCTTCTCCCTGAAGCCCAGTTAAAATGTTAGTTAAGGAATAAAAAAGATGTATATCCACAGAGACCACGAGAAATTGAGAGGAAGTGACAGTGATGTAAACAAGAGGTATAAGCAGACCTTTTTTGGAAGCTGTAAAGCTGAGAGGTATGGGAACACACTTGGCAGTGTGGAGGAAGCTGCGGCCTCAGTGTCTGCAGATCATCTGAGTGAGGAGAGAGCCAGCAGTCGCAGTAGAGCCTCAGAGCTGGTCGGAATTTGGAGGCAACAGGTAACAGGGAAAGCAGTCTGAGACAAGGGATCGGATGAAGGATGATTAATTAAGATTTTTATATGGAGTTGTAAGACTCCAAAGATTCCTCCTCTATTTGCAACTTGCTTATACTCTCAAGATAGGAGATTAGAGGACTCTTTCTTTGAAAATGGAAGAATACCAATCAGAGAAGGGATTTGCAGATACTCTCTTAGGGGCCATTCAACAGTAAAATGAGCCTAGGTCCAGCCACCCTACAGTCAGCAAGCCGTGTACCCACATGTAAGAGTTTCCTGTCAGTGTTTTTATATCTTAAATATGAATGGATTGCTGAGAATCAAAAACTATTTGAGCAAACGTCCAACTAAAAGAGACTGAGCTAAATAATCAAGTAAACAGAATAAAGCTCCAAGAAAAAACAAATTAATGTATAAAACAGAAGAAAATCTTTGACAAAAATAATGTTCTTAGAGAAATGAAATAATATTATCTCCGTAATTCAGAGAATATAGAATTAAAGATGTGATTGCTTAAAAAACATAATCAAAGGACTAAAAGATAAAATTAAGGAACTGTCTTATCTCGTAAATCAGAACCAAAAGTTAGAGAGTGAAGATTGGAAAGGAATTATGGGGAAAAAATTATCATGTAAGAGGATAGAGATATTGTCTATCTCATTTATCACTATAATCTCAGCCTTAAAACAATATCTGGTACATAGTGGATACCCAGTAAATATTTATTGAATGAATGGAGACTTTTAGGATGTTCAACATCTAGCTAAGGGTATTCAACATCCAGCTAATAGAAATTCTAGAAAGAAAGAATAGAGACAACAGAGTTTAGGAAATTATCAAAGACCAGAAATACCAAAAACACATTACAAGGCTATTTCCAGAGCTAGGGCTTCAGTTTCTCAACTGAAAGGACTCCCTACATGTCCAGTATGATTAATGGAATGGTAGGGCAGCTACTTAAAGCTGTATCATTGAGTAATTTCCAAATAAGGAAGAATTTTCCAGAGGAAAAAAACCAAGTAGTGTACAAAGGATTAGGAAATAGAATGGCATTGAACTTTTTTTTTGTTTATTTATTTTGAGAGAGAGAAAGAGAGAACGTGTTTGCAGGGAAGGGGCAAAGAGAGAGAGGGAGAGAGAGAATCCTAAGCAGGTTCCATGCTGTCCATGGAGCTGATACAGGACTCTATCTGTGAACACATGAACCATGAGATCATGACCCGAGCCTAAATCAAGAGTCGGACACTCAACTGACTGAGCCACCCAGGTGCTCCAAGAATGGCATTGAGCTCTTAACAGCATTGTTGAAAGCTAGAAGACAATGCCTTCATAATTCAGAAGGAAAGAGATTTTTAATCCATAATTCTATCATAGTCAAGCTTTCAATCAAGTATGAAGATAACACATATACAGACCTCAAATGTACATTTTCCTTAGGAATATGCTATAGGATATTTCTCACCAAAACTAAGGATTTAACCTCAAGAGAGAAGACATGGAATTGGGGAAACATTATCTAACACAGATAAGGGAGTCTCAGAGTGAGGGATACACAGCAGGCCTAGAGAATAACAGCCTGGATTGAAGCAAAAGGAGAGAAGATTGCAATAAACATGTTTTCAGTTACAAAATGAAACTGATACATTCTTTGATTTATATGACCACATGTAACAATCTTCAGATAAGCCATTCTATCCTATGGGAAGAATTAGGTAAAGGTGCTTAGAACACTAATCCAGTGAGAAGGAAAGAAGTTATGCGCTGCAGGAAAGCAGAAGGTTGAACAAGAAAGAAAACATTTCCATGGTTTTATTATAGTCATAATAATGTGAAGTTCAGTATAGGCAAAGGAGAAACTAGAAGTTTAAGAGGGAGATTTTGGAAGCAAAAGGCCAAGGACAGGCTGAGATGATAAGTTTTCACACAGCTCTGGCTGACTGCTAAATGCACATAATAGATCCAGAGCATCCAATAAGAATTGAAGGCTCAGGAGACCTGCACATTTTGCATGCCTTTGATTTCATTTCTCAATTGATGCACAATTGGGCAGCAGAAGGTAGAAACCTTAATGGCTGGAAGTGTTTAAGCAAAACACCTCCCCAAATCGGCTAACAGCTAAACTATGAAGGTTTAGTGAATACTCTCTAGGGAGCCAGGCTAAGAGGAGGAACTGAGGAGGAACATTAGTGGCTACACACTGTGGGGACACACTGTGGGGAGACATATTTCATAGTTTGAGCCCAGGTTAGTTAATTGACTGTTACACTTATCAACCAACAGTTCTTGAAAGAACAAAACAAAATCCAGGATAGTGACAATATATTTCATACAATGTCTTACTTCCGTTTAGAAATTATTAGACATGCAAAGAAACAGAAAAGAGTGATTGTACTCAAAGGAAAAAGGACTCAACAAACAGGTGCTGAGTAAGCACAAATGTTAGACTTAGTAGACAAAGATGTTGAAGTAGCTATAAATATGGCAAAGAATTAAAAGAAAACAAAAACCTCTTGAGTGAACTAATAGCAAATCTCAACAAATTGGAAACTTCAAAGAGAAAATCATTGGTAATTACAGAACTCAAAAGTACAGTAAGTAAAAAATTTCCTAAATTAGCTGAACTACATATTTGCGATGGCAGAAGAAAAAATAATCATTGAACTTGAAGGTTTCTATTAATAGAAACTAACCTATCCAAAGAACAGAGAGAAAAAGTTCTGAATCAAAATGATCAGGACCTCAGATATTTGTGGGACAATATCCAGTGTTTCAGTAAATGTGTAAATAGAGTCTCAGAAGGTGAGAAGAAAAATTTGTAGAAAAAAGTGGCTGAAGTCTTGGCAACTTTGGTGAAAAATATTAACTTTTAGATCCAAGAATTGCAGTGAAAAGAAGGGTAAACACAAAGAACACCTCACCCAGCCACACTGTAGTCAAACTAATAGAAGCCAAAGATGAAGAGAGAATCTTTTTTTTTTTAATGTTTTTATTTATTTTTGAGAGAGAGAGCATGAGCAGGGGAGGGGCAGAGAGAGAAGGAGACGCAGAATCTGAAGCAGGCTCCAGGCTCTGAGCTGTCAGTACAGAGCCTGACGCGGGGCTGGAACTCACAAACTATGAGATCATGACCTGAGCTGAAGTCGAACGCTCAACTGACTGAGCCACCCAGGCACCCTGAAGAGAGAATCTTGAAAGTACAAGGGAAAAACAAAACATCTCTTACAGGAATTTCATGATGCAATTAAGGCTGACTTTTTATGGAGATAGTGACAGACAGAAGACACTAAAATGGGATATTCAAATGCTGGGGGGAGGGGAGGGTACGTAAAAAAAAATACACACCTGTCAACTAACAATTCTATATCAAGCAAAACTGTCCTTGAAAAATGAAAGCGAAGTAAGGGCATTTCCATATAAAGAGATGGAAGTTATGCATTACTAGCGGACCCTTTCTACAAAAAAAAATGCTAAACAAAGTTCCTCAAGCTGAAGTAAAAGATAACAAAGGAAATGGAATCCACAGGAAGAAATGAGGAACAAGATAAACAGAAAATATGTGGGTAAATTACCATAAAAGTAAACTCAAAAGTTAGCACAGAATTGAAGCCACCTTTTCACTACCAGGTGCCACTTCTCTAAAATTAGAACTTTTATTTTGATTGCTTTGAGAAGTAAGGATATAAATTAAAGATTGCACAAAAAGGGAACCTAGTAGATTACTCTTTCACAAAAATTTGAGGCCCTAAAGAGCCATACCCTTACTGTGAAGGTGAATCAGAAATGGAACAGCCCTGTGGTGGAATTACGGACAGGTATCAGTCCTTGGGCACTTGAGGGAATTTCAAGTCTTGAACTTGCTTAGTCTGCCATGGGCTAGCCATAACACCTGTGCCTGGCAAAAATCAAAGGCAAATCACCTCTGGAGGAAAATATCTTCGTTGTAAAACTCGTATTAGAATACCACAAATAATTTGTCAAGTGCAGTGTTCACCATACAACCAAAGATAAATCAACACACGAGTAGACTAGACTTTCATCAGCAAGAACAAGATGGCAAACAACAAAAACAGACTTATGCTGTTGGAAGACGTAAACTGTAACAATCATGCTTTCTATATTTAACAATTTAAGAGACTGGTTTGAAGGTATCAAAAGGAAAAGGAAACAACAGGAAGCATATTTGGAAAAGATCTACAATAGAATTTCTAAAAAGTATATAACTGAAATTTAGAATTCAGTGGAGGTTTTAATGGCAGACTAGGTACAACTGGAGAAAGAATTAATGAATGGGCAATTGATGAGAAGAAAAATCTGTAAACCAGCACAGAGAGACCAGGCAAAAACTATAGGAGACAGTAAGACATAAAACATACACTGAGAAGTTCTAACATATGTTTTGTCTTGTTAGTTTTTGTTTAAATTCCAGTTAACGTAGTGTAATACTAGTTTCAGGTGTACAATTTAGTGATTCTGCACCACCAACACTACCTGGTGCTCCTCACAGCAGGTGCACTCTGTAATCCCCATCACCTATTTAGCCCATACCCCTCCCCTCTGGTAACAGTCAGTTTGTTTTCTATAGTTAAGACTCTGTTTCTTGGTTTTCCTTTCTTTTTTCCCCTGTGATCATTTGTTTTGTTTCTTAAATTCACATATGAGTCAAATCATATGGTATTTGTCTTTCTTTGACTGACTTATTTTGCTTAGCCCAATACTCTCTAGCTCCATCCACATCATTGCAAATGGCAAGAGTTCATTCTTTTTATGGCTAAGTAATGTTCTAATGTGTGTGTGTGTGTGTGTGTGTGTGTGTGTGTGTGTGTGTGTGTGTAACCATTCATCAGTCAATTGATTTGGGAGCTCTTTCCATAATTTGGCTTTTGTTGATAATGCTGCTAAAAACATTGGGGTGCATGTGTCCCTTTGAGTTAGTGTTTTTGTATTCTTTGGGTAAATACCTAGTAGTACAATTGCCGGATCATAGAATAGTTCTATTTTTAACTTTGAGGAACCTCCATAACTCTAATAGCATATGTTTAATCAGACTTCTAGAAGGAAAATAAACAGAATGGAGCATGGACAATATTTGAAGAGATAATTGCTTAAGAATTTTACAAAAGTGATGAAAAACAATAATCTACAAATTGATGAGATCCAACGAATTCTAATTAAATGAAGCCCAAGTAAGATAAATAAAAAGAAATCTATAGTTAGACCCATCTGAGTGATACTGCAAACAACTAAACAAAAACCAGAAAATCTTAAAAACAGAGAAAAATGACAGATCACTTTCAAAGGAACAATAGTAATGGAAGATGGAAGACAAGGGAATGATAGTGTCAATATGTACAAAGGTTAAAAACTGTTAACCTAGGATTTTATGTGGTGAAAATGTCCTGATAGGAAAGAATCAAGACAAAGATAGATCTATTACCTGACAAACACTAGAATAATTCATTTCTAGTGGTTTCGTTTTTATTAAAAAAAAATTCTACCTGTAGAAGAATAGAATTCTACCTGTAGAAGGTAGAAGAATATGATCCCAGATAGAAGGTGTAAGTTCGAGAACGTTTGGTAAAGAAACTGGTAAATATGTGAGAGACATTAAGTGGATGCTAACTGCATAAGGCAATAATAATAATAATACCTTGTAGGATTAAAATTGTAGAATTAAATTATAGTTTAACAGCAGCTGGGTTAAAAGGGCTCGCCTCATAATATTAAAAGGTTTATTTCTGCATCTATTTACTTCAAAATAGTAAAGTGAAAATTGAACTTATAAGAGAAATAGGTAAATTCAGCATGATGGCTCTGGCTATACAATAATCTATTAAACTATTGATTTTTTTTTTTTGCCTTTTTTGTGTGTGTGTTACATTGAGCAATTGAAAACATTTTCAGAAAGTGTACCAAGAAAGCCTTACCATCTTATTAAAACAATTCAAAATTGTTTGGCACACCATTTTTAATAACTGCAGAGCATTCTCTTGCCTAAATGTATAATTGTTTAGCCAAACCAGTCTCAATTTTTAGACACTTATTTTCAGTTTAAATGAACTTCTTTACAGATAAATTTTTGTAGATATGAATATTTCTTTGAGATAAGTTCTTAGATGTTTAATGATGGTATCAAAATATATTTAAGGTCTTCATCAACAGAAATCTGTCATTTGCAATTCTGACAGCAATATCTGAATAAATGCACCCACTTCTCCATATTTTCATCATTGCTGCATTTTATTTAAAAATATTTATTTGATGCTAAAGAATATCTCCTTTTAATTTGTGTTTCCTTCATTACTAGTAAAAATAAATATTTTTTCATGGATTTTATAAAAAATTATGATGGTTATGTTTATATTCATTTCTGTAAGGTATTTAGCTTCCTGCTTAAATTTTTATGTAAACTAAGCAATCAAATAACCAGATTTGTTGGAAATTATACATTATTAGACTCAGTGAGATTCTGGGAAATACTAATGTGAAACACAGCATTTTTACATGGGCTTTGAGACACCATGATTAAAAAGTCTTTTTCAGTGACTCCTAGCTTTGTGACTACTCCATAGAAATGAAGAAATCCGATGACTAGTTTCTACATAAGTGGACTATGGCTGTGATGTGACTGATTTTTCTAACCTGCCTTGCATGTAAACGGAGTGTCCTTCCACCAAATTCACTTGGGCCATGCTCTGCTGAAACAACATCGAGCCCTCTCAAATCTCAGGACTCTCTCCTTGTAGCTATCAGTGCTTTGTCATCTTAATTACTAAGTCATTTTGGGAAAAGTTTTATTGAATGTTAATTTTACCAGTATATGTACTGAATATTCAATTTGGGATGTCATAATTAGGGACCAACATGTCCACAATAAAAATGTTAGTGTAATGGGAAGATTTTTAATTTTCTTATTTTTTGTTTCTAGAAACCACCAAGTTTTATATGACAGAGATGATTATTCAGCCATCTGAAAGAAATTTTCCCATCATACCAAGGTACAAATAACAAATTAAGTTTATTCTATAATTTTAAATGTGGAGAATGAGAGGTACAAGTGATTATTTGGGAATTCATTTTTATTTATACCTCCTATTGGGAAAAAAAATAAAAACCTTTGAGAAAGACTTTTAGACAGTTGAACCAAATCACGCATATAAAAGACTTGAGGATTCATTTATGGTTTGCTTACATAGTAGCATAAACAAATGTGCTTCTATTAACACCTTCTAATTCTGAAAGCTTTTGGTGCTTCTTTCTATTTGCCAGATATCCAAGATCCCATAACCTAATCACCAGTAGGTTTTGAATAATTATTTCTGGTTTTAACTTGTTTAAAATGTGAAACGTGGGTCAATTTTCAAATAACTCCTGTGTTGTTTGTTTGTTTTTTAAATGTTACTTAGCCACTAAATCCATTAGTGTTTTCTTTCTTGGAATCTTTTTAGTTTGCAAACAAGTTATATAGTATTATCTTTCAATTCATTTATGGATATCTGAAAATTATGGCAATCTGATTTTAACCTTAAAATTTATCCTCATGTAAATACATTGATTCTGTACTTCAGCTCTGACTTTTTGAGGGGATCCAAATGAAAATCATTGTAGATAACTGTCTAATGTTTGGGAGGAAACATCTCACATTCTTTTTTAACTCACCTTTTAATGCACAAGGGGAATATTGACATGTCTAATACAGTATTTTATATTCAGTCAAGGAATAGTTAGGTTCGGGGTGGGAAATGTATTAAGGATCGGAGAACAGGTTATAAGAAGACTGGAGCAAACACAAATACATTAAAATATATTAAAATCCACACTAACACAGTCTGTGAAGGAATGGGCAGCATATAGAAAAGTCTGGCTGCACACACCTCTGCATTTTAGGTACCCTGTAGGTATTTTTGGCTCCTCTTGCCAGTTAGAGTTATTATGAGAGGCACATTGTGAAAATTGATTTCTTTTCAAACAGGTCTCAGTTTGTACAGAGTGTTATCGCCCAGTGTCTGGTGGAACTCTCCACTGCTAGAAGCACTTTTAGATTCACTATTCAAGGTCATGACGGCAAAGCATACATCTTGGTAAGATGTTATTCCTCCCAGCTTTCTGTAACCTGGTAATCCGGGGTCTGAGAAATTTTTTAGTCTTGCCATTCTTTTTTATTAATTCTCAGGTATAGAAAATAAATTATCAAAAACTGAATTCGTAATATCAGTTTAATTCCCAACCAAACTCAACTTAATAACAAAAGATCAAGTGCCTTCATGTGCTAGGTACTAGGGATATAGAGAGAAATAAAACCCGATTCCTGCTTCCACCACAAAATAGTTTTTCACTCTAAGTTGTTAATGGCTTTTCTTGATCAGTATGACACAGTTCTGTCTCTGTCATTTTTTCCCCTTATTGATTTTTCCCTATTTTCCCCTTTTGATACTCTAATGTTTAAAATATATTCTGTTGCTCCTGTTTTTATTTATGTGTGTATGTGGTAGGAACACTTAATGTGAGATCTACCCTCTTCATAGATTTTTAAGTGCATGATAACTATTGTTAATTATAGGCACAATATTATACACAGATCTCTAGTACTTATTCATCTTGCCTAACTTAAACTTTATACTCTTTCATTAGCAACTCTCCATTTCTCCTTCCTTCCAGCCTCTAGCAACTATCATTTTACTCTCTGCTTCTATTAGTTAGACTGTTTTAGATTCCTTATGTAAGTGGAATCAGGCAGTACTTGTCCTTCAGTGTCTGGCTTATTTTACTTGGCATACTGTCCTCAAAATTCATCTGTGTTGTTGGATATTACAAGGTTTCCTTCTTTTTTAAGGCTGAATACTCCATTGTATGTATGCAGCACATTTGTTTTATCCATTCATCTGTTGATGGACATTTAGATTATTTCTGCATCTTGGCTGTTGTAAATAGGGCTGCGATGAACATGGGTGCAGATACCTCTTCGAGATCCTGATTTTAACACATTGATGTTTGAGAAGTAGTGGCAAGTTTTGGATAAGAGGCCCTGCAGTTAGCTGAATCATCCCCTGCATGTACCACAAGCATCTAATATTATACTGTTGCTGTTAAACATAATGGTCTGCAGAGAAGAATTTGGACCATTTTTGTGAGAATCCTAGGAATCAGGGCCTAAGTCTCTTCTCTGCCTCCACATCTATTTTATTCAACAAATAAACATATATTAAACATTTCTTATTCTAAAGGAACTGTTCTAGGTGTTCAGGGTAGAACAAAAAATGCCATTAAGGAACTCACAAGCTAATAGGGAAACGTGCTAGTAGAAGGAGGGAGGAGGTTAGGTTGTTGTTAGGTGTGGCTTTGTAGTGGCCATCCATTATGGGGACCCCGTGCTTCTCTGATTCCAGATAATTTCTACCAAAGCTAAAATACTTTGTGACTGAAGTTAATATTGAGTATGCCTGATAGTCCTATTCTGAAATTAGTTTTAATTTTCTTTTATTGTAAGGTTTTCAAGTCAAACTCAGGAATAGGAACTTTTAAAATCTACTACTAATATATATGTGCATTAAAAATTTTTTCTTTGTTATAAAAGTAATACATTCTTGAAACGGACAGCGTGAAAAATATAGAGGAAGTGGTATTCCCCCATCTTGTCTTCTCTCTTGTCTTGCTATATCACTGTGTTTGAAGGTAAAAATTATTAATCTGCTATGTGTACTTCAACATTTTCCCCCATCCATATATAACTATATGTTCATACACTCACATTCTGCTTTTCTGTTTGTAAAACATGCCAGAATCATATGATGAGCATTTCTCTTCAATATGTTTACTTCACACCACAGTATATCATAAGGATTGTTTCTTGTTAGTATAAATATAGATCAGGACTAGAATTCCAGCGTGTGGTTGTTAAAGACAGTGAGGCAATGAAAGTGATCTTTGCGTGTGTATTTTAATACTTCTTTAGAAATGGGCCTTTCTAATCTAATACAGTATTAGAATTTGTGTATTTTAAATTGATAATTATCATCTTCCAGAAAAGCTGTATTAATTTATCCCATATAGTGAGGCATTCTTGGTACCCCGCCCAGAACCTCTTTACTCAGTTTGGCACACCCATTTCCCAGCTGCTGAAAGATGTGGGCTGCTAATGGCACTCAGCTGCCTCTTCTCCAGAGACTCACCCTTATGTGACAGATGCCACCTTGTTCAGAAAGTTACCTCTTCCCCACCTGTGCCCTGGTCAGCCTCTTGCCATTGATTTGACCCTGGTGTACAAAAAGCAGGGGCCTCCTGTCTGGAGGTGGGAGGGATTCTTGCTTCAGAGCTCCCCATGGGGTCAGGCTGAAGCCAGACTCCAGCTGAGCCCCTCAGTGAACGGCACGCGTCCAAATCCCGAAACACTCTTCCGCCGGCAGTTCAGACCCTTCTTCTAAATTGGATGGTACCATCTTTTTGTACTTGTAAATCTGATAAGTGGAAAGAGTGGCAGATGATTTTTATGTTTCCTTATTACTAGTTATAAACATTTTTATATATGTGTATCACTTATTTCTTCTGTTAATTCTGTTCGCATTCTTTGCCTTTATTTCTGTTGGGTTGTTTTTGCCCCTTTATTTTTTCCTGGGAGCTCTATATATTATAGATAATAACTTTGTTATATATACTATTAAATATTTTCTCCTAGTTGGCTGTCTTTTTTTTTTTAACTTTTATAATCTCAGTGGCTCTACCAGATGTTATACTTTGAAAGACTTAGAACACTTAAAAATTATATACATGGTTCTCCTGTATTTTTTTCTGGTATTTTATAGTTCTGTTTGTGTTTTGTTTTTTAGTGGTGGTATGAGATATGGATAGGGTGATAATGATATCCTTATACTTGGACTTTTCTCTCCATATCTTTAGCTATGGCTTTTAAACTCAGACAGTTTGGTAATTGAATCTTTGGGAAGTTCCAAAGGTATCACAAAATTCCCCCTGTTGGAAGACATCTTAAAGGCAGATTCCAGTTCTGCCCAGAATGCTGTCAAGGTCCTCTATCAGCCATGCATCAAAAGCAGGAACAAAAAGTAAGTTGTGTGTTTGTTTTCTCATTCCACATCATGTTTCAGTTTCTTTTGTCATTTGGTGTTGAGAAATTAATGAATTAAATGGTACCATGCCACTTCCCTGTTTTAAGCTTCTAGGAATTGTACTGCTAAATGCTATGCGTTAAAGTAGATTGAATTATTATAGATGATTCATGCTAATGTGCAGAAAGCTTGCTTTTACTGAAAATAATTGGTCTTTTTCTTGTAATCTCAGCTGTCTATGCATATGGCTGCAGTACTTAATCAGGCATCAACAGCTATGAATATTTACTGATGAGCACTTTCCAGGCATTGGGGATGCAATAGTGAACATAACATAATCCTTTCTTCCTGGTTGTCTTCAGTATTCAAGAGTCGCTCATGATTTGCCTCCCTCCCTCTCCCTAACTCTTTTTCCCCCCTTCCCCTCCCCATGGTCCTCTGTTAGGTTTCTCCTGTTAGACCTATGAGTGAAAACATAGGGTATCTGTCCTTCTCCACCTGACTTATTTCGCTTAGCATGACACCCTCAAGGTCCATCCACTTTGCTACGAATGGCCAGATTTCATTCTTTCTCATTGCCATGTAGTAACCCATTGTATAAATAAACCACATCTTCTTGATCCATTCATCAGTTCTGGGGTTGTCATTTTAATAGGGGGAAGGCAGACCATAAATAAAAGAGGCATAAAACCATGGACTGATGTGGCTCCTGCTAAGAGTCAGGCACTCATTTGAGGGCTTCTAGCTCATTTAAGCCTAACAACAACCCTGTGGGGTAGGTACTATTATCACCTCTGTTTTAGAGATCGGGACACTAAGACACAGGTGTTAAATTACTTTAGTGAAATACAAAGCAAGGTAAAATAGTTGGAGAGATGTAGGATGGGTGTAGGAGGTTGTCATTTTATCTTGAAAAGTGAAGAAAGTTTCCTAAGATGATATTTAAGTGGAAAACTCGAAGTGAAGGAGTGAGCTTTATCTGAGAGAGCAGTGTTCCTGGCAGAGAGAACAGATTGAAGTATATATTTGTCCTGTACTCTCCAATGGGTTTGATAAAATTTGTACTAAGAACAGAAAGATGCCAGTCTTTTTCTAGGAAGTAAATATGAAATTTTGAAAAACTGCTCATTTTTTTTGGATTATACAAGCAGTACAAATCATAAAATATTTAAACAGTTGAGACATACAAAAAGTAAAATGTGAAAGCTCTCCATCGTGCCCCTTTCTGGAAGTAAAAAGTATTTTGTATATTCTTCAACTCCTTTTTCTATTTATTTTTCATCTTAACATAATTTGAATGATACATGTGTATTTTTTACACTTAAAAAGAAAGTAACACTGTGTCTTGGGAGATTCTTTCCAAGTCAGTGCTTGGCATTTCATATAATGGATGTACTATAAATAATTTAACTATTTTTCTGTTGATGGATACTTCAGTTATTATTATTTTGCTGCTATAATTAGCATTTCATTGTTGTTATACAAATTTGTTTTGTAATTATGTGTACTTTTTTTTATGAGGGGTTTCTAGAAGTAGAATTGCTGAGGCAATGGTACGACATTTAAAATTTTGATAGATAATATCGTTATTTTGTAAAAAGACACTGAAAATTTATACTCCTACCTGAAGTTTCTATAAATGCCCATTTCCCTGCAGCATCACCCAAACTGACATTTTTGTCAGATTTGTCAGATTTTTGCCCACCTGATGCCAGTCTAAACGAAACAGTTCAGATATCCTTGTGTTGTTTTGAGGTATGATCAGAGACTATGGCTTATGCTTTGATGTTTTGGGGACTTTGGTGTGTGTGTGTATGTATGCATGCATGTGTGTGGCCTAATACATAGTCACCTTTTAAGCTGTTTGTTGCTTGTATTCTCTATATACTTGTGTGTGTGTGTGTTTGTGTGTATGCCTTTATAGATTTATGTAATGAAGCTTATTAAAACCTTTCAAGTTCTTATTTGAAATATGGACTTCTGAAAAGAGTGTGTTAAATCATACTATGATTATGGATAAGTTATTTTCTTCTTATTTTGATATCAGTTTTTGCATTATATATTTTGAAGCTATGTTATAAGGTACATAAATGTCTGTGCTATGACAACTTGACTAATTGCATATTTTATCCAGAAGAGATTTTGCTGTCATTCTTTGTGATGCTATTTCCATTTAATTCCAATTTTCCTGATGTTAATATTGTTATATTTACTTCCCTTTTTTTTAAATTGCTAATTTGTTATATGGTAGTCCCCTCTTATCTGCAGTTTCACGTTCTGTGGTTTCAGTTCCCTACGGTCACCCTGTGGTCCACAAGCAGATGATCTTCCTTCTGACATATCCTCAGAAGGTCAGTAGTAGCCTAACACTAGCTCGCAGTGTCTCCATCATTCACCTTACTTCATCTCATCACGTAGGCATTTTGCCATCTTACATCCTCACCATCATAAGAAGGGTGAGTTCAGTACAGGAAGATATTTTGAGAGAGGGAGAGAAAGACACCACATTCACATAACTTTTATTACAGTATATTGTTTTAATGGTTCTATTTTATTTTTAGTTATTGTTTTTAATCTCTAACTGTGCCTAATTTATAAATTAAACTTTATCATATGTATGTTTAGGAAAAAATGTAATATATACAGTGTTGGGTACTATCTGGGATTTCAGGCATCCACTAGGGGTCTTGAAATGTAACCGCCATGAAGAAGGGGAATGTTTTTCCATTTCTTTATTTTCAGCTGTCCCGTGTTATTTTATCTTAGGTATATGGTTTGCTAACATGTATGTCATAAACTGCATGTAGCTGGATATTTTAAAACTCCAATAGGAGTGGGGCACCTGGCTGGCTTTGTCAGTAGACCATGCAAGTGAGTTCAAGCCCATGTTGGGTATGGAGCCTCCTTAAAATTAACAAAACAAACAAAACAAAAAAGAAAAAAAAATTAAAAAAACCCAAATGAATTTAAAAAAAACATCCAATATGGCAGTCTGTTTAATAATGAATTTAATACACAGTTACTGTGATTATTGATAGAGTTGAACTTAGTCTACTATCTTTTACATTGGTTGTCTTCTCTGCATCATTTCTTTCCTCTGATTATTTGGAAGTAAAAAAATTTCCATCTCAAAATGATTTTTAGTGGTTGACCTGACATTTTTAAAACATGTATTTAAATTTATTTTTTTACTATAATTTTCTAGATTTAACTAGTATACATACTCTTCACCAGAACAAGAAAAGACCCTTAATAAGGTTTCACATTTCTTCTTTTTCTCCCTGTCTCCTGAACTCTGTCTTCTACGTTGAGATCATTTATGATTCTGCTGTTGGTGGCAGTTTCTTCTTAGAGAAGTATCAAACCAATGCCCCTGCTCCATTTGCTTCCCTCTTTTTTAAACAAAAAAAAAAAAAAAAAAATTAAGTTTTAATTTATTATGAGAGAGATGGAGACAGAATGAGCAGAGGAGGAGTAGGATAGAGAGAGAGAGAGAGAGAGAGAGAGAGAGAGAGAGAGAGAAAGAAAGAAAGAATCCCAAGCAGACTCTGCACTGTCAGCGCAGAGCCCGATGCAGGGCCTAAACACAAAACCCTGAGATGATGACTTGAGCCTAAATCAAGAGTGGGACTCTTAACCGCCTGAGCCACCCAGGCTCCCCTTTCTTCCTTCTTACTTACAGTCATGTATCATAGCCATGAGTGCTTTTGTATTTTTATTGTATAAGTCTATTTCCATAAAAATATTTGATGTTTTAAAAATATTTACAAAAAGTATTATATAGCATGTATCTTTTTGCAGTTTGGTTTTTTGCTTAATAGTCTTTGTTTCATTGATTTGATGAAATATGCTCTTTTACATTTTTAAAGTTGAACTGTAGGTAACCCTTGAATATCTAAAAATCTCTTATATGTTATCTCTCTGAAAACCTATAGGATTTCTCTTTATCCTTGTTTTTCTAAGATTTCATACAGTTGATCTAAATGTGTTTATTCAAAATTTTCTCTTATATCACAATCTGTTCTCTTACAAATGAATTATTCTCTCAGT
>CM053577.1:73265257-73346189 GCA_028646485.1 Cryptoprocta ferox
CTTTGACATGCCTCTATATTTTTAAATTTTGATCACCCTTTTCCTTTCTGATACTGCAAAGTGCTCCAGACTCATATTTTCACTGCCCCAGCTCTAGAATCTGCCATAACAAGGAGCTCTGATTCTTTTTATTGGAGAGTAGGAGTGGTCCTTACTACTGATATTTGAAATTTTAATAGATATTGTTCTTCTCCTAGCGGCTATTCTAGTCAGCCCTTTTACCCTTCTCCTCATACCTATTCCAATGTTTGATACCATCAGGTTTATTAATTTTGGTCAATCTGATATAGCTGCATCTTTTTTAAATGTGTGTTTTCCTTACTTTGGTTGAACATCTATATTTATGTTTACCATCCATTTGAATTTTCTCTTTTGGAAATAGCCTGTTCATATTATTTTGGCTACTTAAGCTGGTGTTTGTGAGTGTGTGTGTGTGCGCGCACATGCACGCATGCACACTTGCATGTGCTCTTGTGCAGACGCTTGTCTGTCTGTCTTTGGTATAGGGAGTTCTTATAGATTGTAAATCTTAGTCTTTTGTCTGTTGAAAATATTTTTTTCCACCTGTAGCTTACTTTTAAACTTGGTTTACAATGTCTTGTGACATATTTGATCCTATCAGATTTTGACAGAATCCTGTCATAATCCTGTCATAATCCAATCCTATCAAAATTAAAATTGGAATTGGCGGGCTTTTGCTTTTCTATCATGTTTAAAGAGGTCTTCTTTCTGACATGTCTACTTATGTTTTTACTTCAATTATTTACTGAAGCTGATGATCTAGACATCTCAAGTGGTCATCTGGTAAGCAAAATCATGTGCTTTTTCTTAATCCTTAGCATTCATCTTTATTCACCATTTCTTCTTGGAAGCATTTGCCGTGGCCTTCTCTTGATTTTCTTCTGGCTTCTTTGGTCTCTTTCCTTTCCTTTGTTTTGACCTCTTCTCTTCCTCCTTTGCCATTTCTGCTTTTTCCTGTAGCCTGAAACCATGTCCCTGACTTTTCCCCTTTTGCTAAAGCCCATCTGCTCTCATGATAGAAACTCTAATTTCTGTTGAGTAAAAACTTTCAAGTCTGCATTTTTCAGACCTGCTTTTCACTTAAGTTCTTTGCTTCCATCTCCATCTTGTCTCTAGGTTATCTCTGCCAGATGTCCCACTGGCTTCTCAAATTCAATATGTGCAAGGTAGAAGAAATTCATTAACATTCCTGGAGAGCATATGTGTTCCTACCATTTGCATCTATCGATGGCATCGTGATTTTCCCAGTGACTCAGTCTCAAATCCTGAAGTGGGCCATTAATTGTTTCTTAATTCCCCTACTTGCAACCAGTTAGGAGGTCATGTCCAGTGTTCTTTCAAAATCTTCTTCATGTCGGGGCACCTGGGTGGCTCAGTCGGTTGAGCATCTGACTTTAGCTCAGGTCGTGATCTCATGGTTCATGGGTTCGAGCCCCGCATCCGGCTCTGTGCTGACAGCTCAGAAGCTGAAGCCTGCTTCACATTCTGTGTCTCCCTCTCTCTCTGCCCCTCCCCTACTCATGCTCTGTTTCTGTTTCAATAATAAACAAACATTAAAAATTTTTTTTTAAATCTTCATGTTCTCTGCAGTGTTGTTACCAATCTAGTTCAGGTATTACTCCTCTTCATGTGCAGGTCATGGCTGTCTCTTCAGCCTGTCAGAACTCTCTAATCCAGCTTACCTTCTGCAGCCAGCTTGGCTATCCCCAATTGTATCACTCCTCTGCTTCCTTCTGCATATCCAAAATCTTTAATTCCTTGGATTAGTATGTGAGGTCTTCTCAAACCCTCCTCTGATTTAACCCCTTACCTCCTGCCTTGTCCTATGCCCATCACATCCTCTGTCATGTCCAATCAGAATGGAATTCTGCAGCTTCGCAAATATTCATTCATCTGTGCATGTCATACATGGTTCATTATGCTTAAGAGTATATAATTACCCATAGGACTGTAGCTTTTATTTCAACCAATGTCCATATTATTTTTGTGGTATTTCTATAAGAGAAGAATTGATATGGAAATTGATATCTTTGTTTATAAATATTCTTACATGGGCAAGGTCTTTATTAGAGAATAAAAATTTATTCTAAGCCCTATGGGTTTCTGGAGTTTTCTTTTTAACTCTTATTTTCTTAGCACCTCTTATTTCCATAATTTTTCTCTTTTTAGCAACATAAAATAATGATACCTTTACTGGTGAAGTGACTTAACCTTGCTAATTTTATCACAGAGTTTGTTTCTAAATTGATAAGGCCAAAAGGGGGAGGTTGGGAGGCACAGCTGACATTTTATTTGCTAGGTTGTTCAAGTTAACTCTGAAAACTTATTCAGGCATAGTTGAGTTTTCTGAATAGAAGTGTCTGGGTTCAAATAAGGTTTATATAGAGACTACAGACTGTCATTCTGCTTTTCTTTTCCTTGGGGGTAATAATTTTTTGTTTTTTGTGCATCTGTCTATTCTTTTTTGTAAGCTTGCTATAAATCCCCTTTTCTTTAAAGTCTTTAAGGATAAGTATAGTGGTTTTAATGATCTAATAAAAAGTAACTATTTTCAAGCCTTTACTATGCATCAGACTTTTTCTAAGCTTTTTAATACATCATATCACTGAATCCTTATAACATGTGTCAAAGTGCTGTGGTTAGAACAAGTCCTAGAAATTATGGTTACTTGCCCAATGAGGCACAGCTAAGATGTAATAGTTTTAGTATTCTAGAACAGGTCATTCTTCAAAACCGTTGACTATGTCTACCACAGGTCCTTATGTCAGTATACACAGCACCATCAAAAACCACAGCCTGTAAAAGCCAAACACACACATGCACACACAAACACACACACACGCAAATGGATTTACTTATTTACTAAGTGCTGCTTTCAGACTCTTCAGATTGATACCATCAAGCCTCTTTCCTGTTAGCCCCCAAGTAAGATTAACTAATCCACTCTTTTTAACCTACCTAATGAAGCCTAAACTTCCGCTTTTAAACCTAATTTCAATGTCTACTCTTTTTCCCTGCTAGTTGCAAACACCAGACTTAATTGGCTGCTCCCAAGCCCATCTTAGTCTATTTTTACACCATGCAGTCACAAATGGCTCCTACCCATGTTGACACTTTTTGGGCTGACCTCCTTCCTTCTCTTTTCCACATTTGACTCACATCCTCAGCTCCTTTGCAAATACTTTGTTTTTTTCAACATTCTCCACATTGAGTTTTCATTTAGGCCTCCTACCTGATTTCCTGGGGCTTCTTTGGACCTAATTACACTAGCTACTTGTATATTCACCCCATTCTTTTCCCAGTGTAGGGTAACAGGCTTAGTCATTGTAAAACCTCCAGATCCACCTCGGCTTACCAACTACTTTTCATCTTTGATGAAACTCTTGGTCTGTGTTAAAAAAACAACTGTAGGGACACCTGGATGGCTCAGTCGGTTGAGCTTACGACTTCGGCTCAAGTCATGATCTCGTGGTTCATGGGTTTGAGCCCCGCATCGGGCTCTGTCTCCCGACTTCGGCTCAAGTCATGATCTCGTGGTTCATGGGTTTGAGCCCCGCATCGGGCTCTGTCTCTCAAAAAAAAAAAAATACAAAAAAAAAAAAACAACATTAAAAAACAACTGCAATAAAAACAGAAACAGAACTTTAGGCTAGGAGATTATCTGGAAATGCCTTGTCCTTAGCAAAATTCCTACCCAAACAGTTCTTCAGATACTCACAGATATATGCAAATTATTAGTTCACTTTGCATATAACTCAGCAAATGTGTTCTAGAAGAATAGAGTGAACCTAGGAAGATTAAAGTGACTTTTATCTTCTAATTGAAGAAGTTGAGCATGGGGCTTCATGATTCAGTTGTAGAAATGTATTTCTTAAATTTAATAATCTTATCTGGTATGGGACTTCACTGTGAAGTAAGTCAGTCACAGGAGTGATTCCCCTATCTGTAATTGGGGGTGATTGTTATGGCATTTGATATTGAGATGACCTGAAACACTTGGGGCACTTAGCAGTTATAGGAGTACATTTGACATTTTATGATGGGATGAGTGTGGGATTGGAGTTAGACATGGAATCTCGTCCCAAATTTTCCATTGACTAGCTACATTGCCAGGTCAAGTGATAGCCTCCAATCTGGGCCTTAATTTCCTCATCTTTTAGGGTAAGTATACTTAACTTTATGGAACATTTATAAGCATTTTAAAGAGTATGACCGCAAGCTCTGTTGTGTTTAGTTTGTCTTATAAACTGAAGGCTTAGTTTTCTCTTGCTGTGAGTATTTAATGAATGCAGTGCTTAGCCTCCGATTCAGTTCAGACATTCACTTAGGCTTCCTGTGTGTAAAACTTTCTGCTTAGAGATATAGAAGATAAAAATATAAATGAGACAGAATTTTTACTTCCAGAGTCTCAGTGTTTAATCTTGGAAACTAACAAGTTACATAAAAGCTCTAGAAGATACGCATGCTCTGTCCTATGATAGATGTAAACAAAGGGCTTTCTCATTAATTCTAATTAAGAAAAATTTCATAGAGAAGGTAGCATTTGATCTGAGAATTAAGAGAGGGAAAGATAATGGGGGCAGGAGGTTGAAAAAGAGACATCCTGAGCAAAAATAGGAAATTGCAGGATGCATTTCCCAAAATGTATTTCAAAAGACATTAATAAGTTTTTTTGTGGGAGCAAAAAAGGATGCATAGTGAAATAATACTGAGATTCTTACTGTGCAATAATTGTTGCTTATTGTTACCATTTTTGTTATTAAATAAATTTGTGAAACAGTGGGCTCAGTGAAATTGTATATAAGCATCTTTACTGCTATGCTGTTGAGCACCTTAATAGTCCAAAGTTCAATGTGAATAATTAAGAGGAACACATAGTACTTAGCACTTGTGAATCTTAGGTGATCATGGAACTCTTTTTTATGGGAACACTAGGTCCAAAGATTATATCTTTGAAAAATTGCATGAGAAGATCCTATATATCAATGGAGCAAAGTGAATATAGAAAGAGGGACTGTCTAGTATTACATGAATTGAAGCTGGAAAATAAGAATTTAAGGAAGAAAGATTGTAGCATGTATATATACACATGGAACACATTTTACATCAGCCAGTAGGTGTCAGTGTATGCCAAGTATAGCTTGGTTACATCCAGCAAGGGGAATAGACTGAAGGAAGAGAGCCACATGTTGATGATTTCCAAAAGTGCTTAAAAACCAAGGGAAGGGAATTCATAAAAGAATTTATATTCATTTACAATTTTAAAGTTAATATGTTTTAAACTACTCAAATAATGAATTGTATTTTGCTAACATATTCATGAGAGCCTTGCTCTCCTGTACATACAGGTAAGGTAGATTTGTTTATGTATGTGTTTGTTCATGCATTCAACTAATGTGTCAGGTGACAGGTACACATTGGTGAATAAAAACTACAAAACTCTTGCTTTTGGAGAACATATATCTAGGAATGTGATTAATCTATATGTAGTATTAATCTAGGATACGTATTACATATTCTGGTGACTTCACGGAAAATACCCAAAAGGCAAAGTTATTTTTTACTAAAGGACTCAAATCTCTAGAATGGTTTAGAATATGAAATCTGTCCAAAAGCATCAATATATACATCAGCCGCTCATATAGGACTCTGTCCAGCATGCTAGGCTCCTAGGATTGTAACTAGGAGTAAGCTGGCCTATGAGGAATTACAACTACTGGAGCTGTTACTCAAGTATACATGCATCACTGAGTGTTAATTCACCATAGTGCCCACATCTGGTAGGGAGGAGAAAAAGTGGAACGGTAGGTAACTAATTGTCCCAAAGCTGCCTTCCTGCTTCCAGCTTCATACTTCCCTTGGAAAATTCAGTTTCTCCTACTTTGTCTTCCCTTCCTTAAAGAATGCAGATGTTTTTACAGAGACAGACTAACTACAGATTCCATGTCTGTACCTTAGAGACATGACCTATAAATGTTAGAGGGCTTATTTGACATCTTGGAATATTTATATAAACTCTGTGCATATTTGCACTGAAATCAATTGAAAGTAAAGAAAATTTAATGGAAAATTTTTAACTTAGGGCTGTTTTTTTTTACATGAAGATCTTAATTTTTTATTGATGCACTTGGGACTTTTGCAGGTGACACTAATTAATGCTAATGTGACATGTACATCTACTTCTCTCCTACCATATTGATTATGCCTGGCAGCTCTACCTCTTGGGGCTATGTGCTTGGCAGGTTTATAGATAATCAAAGCCTTGGTGAAAAACCTGAAGGGAAAATTCCAAAAGTTGGGAATTCAGGAAATGCTCATAGGGAAGGTAGTTTTTATTTAGCCAGTTTGGAAGGTAAATCTTAATTAGCTAGAGATTGTTATGCTGTTCTTTTTTTTTTAATTTTCAGAGTGATAGCTCTTTCTTATCAACAAAATTTGTCCTTTTTACCTTCTTAAATAAATCTCCCTAAACCAAAATTTTGGGGGGAAGAAGGTTTGCTTAAGCCATGGCAGCATAGCTCAGGAATTATCATCCATTCTTCATTGTATAGTTTATTTCATTTGTGAAAGTTAAATAAAGATTCTATTTAGATACTTCTAAAAGTGGTATGCCACTAAATTCACAGGATTATTATGAAAAACTACCTGATCCCTGCCTAACTTTGTATTAATGAATCAGTGCCAGGTATTTGTTTGATAAGCTAGGAACACTGAGGTATTACAGGCAGATTAAATAGAATCCTACCTTTTTGGTATCCCTGGGTTACTTGGAGATGTGTGATCATTTTAAAATATGCCCACAAATTCTTTCTTCCTACCTTTAAGAGGTAGAGCTTAATTCTCCTCACTCTTGGGTGTGGGCTGGACCTAGTGAAACACTTCTAATGTATAGAACCAAGTGGATGTGACAGAATGTAAATTTTGAGAGTAGGTCATAAAAGGCACAGTAGATTCCTTTTGGCTCAGGGGATCCAACTGTCAGTATGAGGACACAGGGGCCCCAGCCCAGCCTTCAGATGACTACAGCCCCTGCTGACATCTTGATTACAGCCCCATGAGAGAGCCTGAACCAGAGCTACCCAGCTAAGATTTTCTAAGCCTCCGAATTTGGGGGTAGTTATTAGTAGCAGTAGATAACTAACTCAAAGAGATAAGACAGAAATCTGGAGTTCTTAGACATTTTACCCTCACCTCCAGCAAATTTAACGGTGTCTGTGAATCCCATGAAATTGGTTAAAAGATTATGTGTGTGATGTATGTGCATTTTTATGGCAAGTATTCAAAGCTTGCATTAGCTTCTAAACAGAGCTCTTAATCTCTAAAAGGCTACAAATCTGTTTTTATTCAGAGGAAATAGAGCAGTGAGGCCCAGAGAAGTAGAAAGGTTTCGTTGTGGGAAACATCTCTTATATGTAAGTGTATTTGCTGATGAAGACTGGAATGAATTGAGCTTTAAAAAGTGAAAACGGACATGGTCATATGAGACAGTTCTCTTTCAAAGTGTGCTTGAGTGCTTTAGATCAGGGGTGGGCAAACTATAGCCAGCAGGACAAGTCCAGATGCACTCCCCGCCAAGCTCCCTTGCTTTTGTAAATAAAATTTTATTGAAACATAGCCATGCCCATTTGTATAAACATTGTTTGTGGCCGCTTTTGCCATACAGCAGCAGAGTTGAGTAGTTGTGACAGATGTCCGACGAGCCTAAAATATTTATTGCCTGACCCTTTATGAAGAAGTTTGCTGACCTTGACTGTTTAATACTGAAATGAGGTTGGTATTCTTGTGGCATAAAGTGGTAGCTAAAATGCATGTTTCTAACTGATGAGTGAATGTACAACATCAGCCTGTCTTACAGGTAAGTAATACATTAACATTGACTCTTGAAGCCAGCCCCACAGGAGTAATTGCTGTCCAGGTCTGAGGAAGAAGTGGCTATCTGGACAGCCTCCTGGAGAAATGAGATTTGTAGAACAGAGGGCATGGATTAATGATGCTGGATCAGAGGTGAACACACCAGGGCCTTGAACTGCTAACAAGGCTCTTTAGCAATAAAGGGCATAAGTGGGAGAGGCCTGTGTAATTTGTTACTATGAAGGAGCTCTTGCTTCCTCTGTATTTCTCCGGACGACTTGACATTTTACTTTTCTACCCAAGGATTTCATAAACCTGATCTATAAATGGTACATACATTATTTTGAAGTAAGGTGCTTAAGGGTGAGATTTGGGTCTTTCCTTTTGAATTCCATTTTGTATAGTGTTGTGAACTTTCTTGTCACTAAGAGTTATGAATTGATTCTTCCAGTAAAAGTGATATTCACTTTAGTATTGGGCTTAATCTTGGAACTTCTGGTCTGTTTTGTTTTCTTACAGTTAGTTTCCTGACAACAGCTGGTTTTGCTTTGTATTTTTGGTTCCAGTGTGCAAATGTTTATACATAAATATCAAAGACATTTCTCAATCTTTATTAATATCTAGTTTAGAAACTGCTAGGAAAGGAAATGACATGTAGTAGATCATGCGGTGTTTTATGCAGTCATTTCATCTTATTTCTGCTCACTGTGACTGCCCAGGTGCCCCTCCTTAAGCCCAGTATTCAGTATACACTCCTGTAGACCTCTTTTGAACACTGGCTAATGTCCTCAGCAGGGAAGAGCAATTGCCAAATTCATGTATCAAATTCATGTATTCAAAGCTCATTGTTGAACAGTTCTGTCTATATTGCTGGTTATGTCAGTGAAAGCATTTGTTTTCTCACATCTCATACTTCAGCAAGGGGGTTAGTCTCTTAAAGTACTTTAGCTAATTTTTCCTAGGAGTCTCATCAAATTTACAATCTAATCAATCTGATCTACATAATCCAATCTAATCACCTTTTGTTATGAACTGTTTTGATTTTATAGAAAAGTTAGAGAATAATATAATGAATACCCATTTTCTTCCCTGTTTTTAATAAACCTTACCATATTTGTGATAGATTGGTAGACACATAGATAGGTAGATAATTTTGAAAAGTAGGACATTAAAACAGTTGAAGCTTTCACTGAATCCATCCCCTTTTGTCCTTCCCCAGAGGAAATGTGGTATCTGAAATTTGGTGTTTTTCATTGCCATGCATACTTCTATAAATAAGATTCTACATTATTGACTACCATGCATACTCTTACTAAATATGTATACTTTTATACTTTTGCTAAATATAAATATTAAGATTCTGTGCTATGAATTTACATGGGTTTAAATGCCATGTAGAGGGTATCATGTTGTATTTACTCTTTTTCAGCTTGCTTTTTTCATTTGAAGTTTTTTAAAGGGTTTTTTCATGTCAATATTTGTGGTTTATTCATTTATTTTAATTGCATTACATATTACTTTGTCATTTTATACCACAACTTATTTATTGATTAACGTTTCAGTGAACGTTTTTAAGTGATTTTCAATTTTTTCCATTACAAATGATGTAGTAGTTTGCATTCATATTCATCTCTTTGTTAGTTTGTGTGAACTTTTCTTACAGTAAGAAATGCAGTGATAGGACTTAGAGTCCATCTTCAGTATTATTAGATAATTCCAGATAGCTGTCCAGAGTAGCTGTACAGACTTATACCTGCACCAGCATTGGGAGCATTCCCGTTGCTTCATATCATGGTCAACACTTTTTACCTTGCCAATTTAATATTTTGTTATTATAAATAATATTTTTCTAATTATTAGTGTGTTTGGGTTTTTTGGGAAAACCCAAAAGTATCCATGAGAAAACTACTATAAACAGTAAGGTAATTTCAGTAAGGTAATTTATTAAATTAGCAAAATATGTAAAGGTTATTATTTTTTAATATACAATCAAAATCACTTAGAATGTATTATGGAAGGGAATACTCCATTTACAATGGAAAAAGAAAGCATACATTGACTTAATAAGAAATGTTCAAAACCTGTATGAGGAAAATTATGAAACATTCTTAACAAAGACTTCAAAGGTTATCTAAAACAAATGGAAATATATACCATATTCTTGAATAAGAAGGTTAAACATCATTGAAATGTCAGTCATTCCTAAATTAATGTATAAACCCAATAAAATAAAACTCAATAAAAACACTATCAGATTTTATTTTGTTTTCAGCTTAGAGAGTTTTATTATAAAGTTCATTTGGAAACAGTAATAGTTAGGAAAACCCTGAAATATAAAAGAAATCTTGGGAGAGACTAGCCCTACCAGATCCTAAAGCATATTATTAAGCTACTGGAATTATAATATGGTACTAACCCATGAACAGATAGACCATTGGAACCCAGTAGAAATAGACCTGATCTCATAGGGAAATAGAATGTATAATAAAGGTGGTCTCACAAATTAGTGTGGAAATGTAGACTTTATGATAACATTGGGATAATAAGATATACACACAAGGAAAAACTAAGATTTCAATCTTCCCATAATACACCAGGACACATTCTAAGTGGATCAGTGGTTTCAAAAAAGGATATCACACAAGTACAAAAAGATATAAGGGTGAATTCTTCCATCATCTTAGAGTGAGAAAATTTTTTCTATGTCTCAAAATCTAAAAGCGATAAGGAGAGAATGATGAGTACACAAAAATAAAATACTTCTGTTCAATAAAAAAAGTCATAAGAATAACTATGAAAACTATCTGTAAATTCAACCACTGACAAAGCCTGACAAACCTCATGTATGAAAATCTACAAAGAGAGGGAAAAAGCTAACAACCCTATAGAAAAATGGACTACAGATATGCACAGATATTTCATAGGAAAAGAAATGCAAAAAACTCTTAAACACAGGAAAAGATGTTCAATCTCACTCTTAATAAACTCACTCAAAACAAAACATTGTATTAGATTTTATTGGCAAAAATCCAAAAGATTGACACATACTCTTCTGTTGAAACTGTGCTGAAATGGTAAGTCTCATACAATCCTGGGAACACAAAATAATACAATCCTTCTAGAGGGGAATGTGGGAAAATTACAAGTGCACTTACCTTTTGGTGAAACTGTCTTACTTCTGGAATTTATTTCAAAAACATATTGGCCAAAAATGAACAGACAAACACACAAGATTATTCAATTTAGTACTACAGGTATTTGTATTGTCAGTAACATGAATGAATGAATGAATGAATGAATGAAACAAAGAAACAACCCAAATGCCCATCAGTGGGGACTAGTTAAATTTTGAGGTATTCTTGCAATTAAGAACCATGTAATTGTAAAAGGTAATGACAAATACTAGGGCGCTTGGGTAGATCTGTTGGTTAAGCATCTGACTCTTGATTTCCGCTCAGGTCATGATCTCAGTTTGTGACATCAAGCCCTGCATCAGACTCTGTGTGACAGCACGGAGCCTGCTTGAGAGTCTCCCTCTCTCTCTGCCTTTCCCCCATGCTTCCACACACTCTCAAAATAAATAAACTTTTAAAAATAATTTTTTTTATGTTTTATTTATTATTGAGACAGAGAGAAACAGAGCATGAGTAGGGGAGGGGCAGAGAGAGAGGGAGACACAGAATCCAAAACAGGCTCCGGGCTCTGAGCTGTCAGAACAGACGTGGGGCTCGAACCCACGGATCATGAGATCATGACCTGAGCCAAAGTCCAACGCTTAACCGACTGAGCCACCCAGGCACCCCAAAATAAATAAACTTTTAAAAAATTTCTTAAAAAAATTAATGACAATATCATTATGGTAAAGTGAAGAAAAATGTCAAGAAAGTATGAGAAAAATTTCTGATGATGAAATGTATATAATATGTAATCGTTTATTCAAAAATGGTTAGAATATGAATATATTTGCTTATATTTTAAAAGTCAAAGGATTAAAAACATAAAATTTAAATGGCATATAAAAAGAGGAAAAGTAGAGATGAGTAGAACAAAAATAGAAATTAGACCTAAAAATTTACCTGATTGTATCACTCTGTCTTTGGGACAGGTATATATTTTACCTAATAATAAGGCAGAATATGATTTTTAAAAGCCATCCCTAAAAATCTAAAGGAAATTAAAAAGAAAGAATGTAAGGGGTGCCTGGATGGCTCAGTTGGTTAAGCATCCGACTCTTGGTTTCAGCTCAGGTCAGATTTTTTAGGTCAGATCAAGTTTCAGTTGTGGGTTTGGGCTCTGTGCTGACAATGCAGAGCCTGCTTGGGATTCTCTTTCTCCCTCTCTCTGCCCCTCTCCTGCTGTGCTCTATCTCTCTCTCAAATAAGCATTGAAAAAAAAGAGAAAGAATGTAAGTGTATGTATAGTTGGTAGTATAAATGCATAAAGAGAACGTGCTCCAGGAGACTAAAGCATAGTAATTGGACTGGATATCTTTCTTGGGACATATCCTAATGACCAAAAAAACAAAACAAAACAAAACAAAACAAAAAAAAAAACACCAAAATAAAACCCAAAAAACCAAAAAACAAAAACAAAAAACCTTTAAAAAAAAGTCTTAAAATATCTTCAATAATCATACTATTGGTCATAGTGTGGTAGTGAATACACTGAGACTGTTGTATGTGCATTTCAGGATAAACAAGTAATTTTGTTGGTGTCATGAAAACTAGGAGTTTGTGGATGGGAGAAAGATTGCAAGATTGATGAGGTTAAGTAAAACTGTAGTCCTGGATTTAAAATATAATATTCAAATGAAACATGATTTATTTTTTCTTAAAAAATAATACTTTTTAACTTTCTTCACTGAAAAAGGCCTAAAAACATTGACTAACCCAGTGACAATTCATTCCTAGAACCCAGATTGTTTGGTCTCTAAATAGCAGTTTCCCACTGAAAGCAATAAGGATTCCATCCAGGAGTGGGTGATTGCAGGTCTGTACAAGCAGCGTACAAGAAGAACTTGTAATATCTTGTTCTAACAGAGAAAAAGTTATCAAATGAGAGTCATGTCAAAAAGACTCAGGACGCAGTAGGCTCCCCTAGCTAAAGATGGGTTGATTTGACTATCAATAGGAAATAATAAAACAAGAAATATGTTTAGATCCCTAAGTTCTTAATGAAACTACTGAAAAAATCAAATTTCATTTGTTATTACCTTTGAAAGATGATAGTGAGCCATCTCATTGCTTTGAAAACTAGATAATAAAGGGGGAAAATCTGGCATTTAACCTGCCTTTCATCTTTAAACCATATCGCAAAGTAATAGATGATGATGAAGGGAAATTTACTTTTATAGAAACATTCTAGCTGATCAGCCAAAAAGAAAATCCTAGAATTGAAATATCACCATTTCCTGACCCATCATGAAATCATGGAACTTGGAAATATCACAAAAAGAAAGGCAAAGAGACTGGGTTGATTATGTCTCTTGCAGACGTATATAACTCTACCTATGAAGTAATCTTCCCCAGTGCATCAACTCTGATCGTGTCTCTAGATCCAACTGTCAGCTTGCAGGAAATTCAGGAGAGAGGAACATATTAAATTATACTATCAGCTTGTAATTGGCAAAATTCAGACCGAGAAACACTACAAGACAAACAACCTGGTTTCCAATGAAAAATTAGCAAAGGGGAAAAAAAGGCAAAGAGAAGGAGAATCTATGGAACTTACATGAATCTCACTTTAAACAAACTGAAAAATCTTAAAATGAGAACGTGTGAACATTTGATGACATTGAAGAGTTACTGTTAATTTTTTTTTGGTAGGTATGAGTATATTGTGGATATATTTTTAATTTTTTCAGAGTACACATTGAAATATTTATAGATAACATGATAGTATTTGTGGAATTTGCTTTTTAAAAAATTCAGGGGTGAGGGTATTTGTTGGGGAAAATAGCTGAAACAAGATTAGCCATGAATTGATGCTGTTGAAGTTGGGTGATGAGGATATGGGTGTTCATTAGTGCTATTTTCTCTACTTTTGTGTATCTTTCAAATTTTTGACAAAACGCTTTTTAAAATTAAGATTAAATGATTTTCATTGAGAAACAGTCAGTTTATTGTAGGTTTCTGCCTCTTTGCTTATCAATTCATCCTTTTATAAAATAATTAAATGAAGGAAATCTTCACCTTATTGTGGTGTTTTTGCAGCAATACTTGATAAAGTGTACCTGAATTGAAAGTCAGTTCTCCATTTATTAGCTAGATCTGGAATATCCACTACTACTTATTCTCCTTGAAAAATAAGCTAAAATAATTATTTTAAAATATCCTATTATGCCTTGGAAAACCATTAATAGGCCTTAACAAAGGGAAAAAAGGCTCTTCTCACCTTACAAATGGGTATATTCTAAAGTTTCTTTCCTAGAATGAGTACAATGTTTTTCATAGAATTATGTTATAAATGTCAAATAAATTTCCAAGCTAATTCACAAAAATGCATAACATACTGTAATATAATTTACAAAGCTGGCAGAATACTAAAAATTTATAATAGGCAAAAATTAAATAATATTTCTAGGAAAGTGCTTTATTAATTGAATTCTGAACTCCAAAGGATGAGTGACTTTCCCATATCTTTTTAGGGGTTAGTCTTGTAATACTCCTGGATCATTTAGTTGCCATATGCTTTGAATTCTGGAAGCAAAGAACAGTGACATTCACATTACTGTGACTTGGACTTCTCCTATTCATAAATACTTGAAAGCACAGATTATCTGCATATGAATGATATTAGCA
Source organism: Cryptoprocta ferox (assembly GCA_028646485.1). Lineage (NCBI taxonomy): Eukaryota > Metazoa > Chordata > Mammalia > Carnivora > Eupleridae > Cryptoprocta > Cryptoprocta ferox. The sequence goes on from CM053577.1 coordinate 73,279,930, forward strand.
ATAAAACCTGCTTTTTTGGTTTTGTTCATATATTCTCTTTTGATATTCACAAGAAACATTTGAGGCTCAAAGGGAAAATATTATTACCCCTATTTTACAGCTAAAAAGACTGAGGTTAAAAAGTATAATGGAAAACGCGTGGAGTCAGAGTTGCTGATCTGAGTCCTGGTTCTTTTATGAGACCATCTGCATGTTATTTAACCTCTTGAATGTAAGTTTGCTTCTCTGTAAAATGGGCTTAATGAAACCCCATTTTACACTGTTCTTGTGAAGACTGAATGAACTGATACATGTAAAAAGGTCATAACATATAAGATCCCATGCAGATTTTCATTCTTCACTGATGAAGTTTATTGTAGGGCTCTTTTAGTAAATGGTCATAAAAATGGAATGTTTAGGAAATGGGGAATGTTTCCTGTTAGAGGAAATGGGGAATGTTTAGCTTAAAGAAAAATCAGGAGAAAGTGTTCAGTGTTGTCAGATATTTTCTGAAAGGCTCAGATTCCGAAGAGTAGATTTCACTCCATTTAAAGTCCTGCTTTACAATGAGTCTCCCTGTTGCTGGAGTTTTTCAAGCAAAGACCATATAGTCACATGTTAGTAATATTGCAGAGGGCCTTAATTCCTCAAGTCCATTTTTGCTCTAAAGTTCTATCATTGAAATCTAACAAATTTTCAGAGTTGAGTAAAGACTCCTGGTCACTGATTCCAAGGCCTGCAAGGCACTAATGATTATTGTCCTGGAACGAGATAAAATGGCAGAAAATGATCTATAAGCTGATTTCTTTTCAGTTCACTTAGCAAATATTAATTAGGCACTACTGTATTGCAAGATGACGTGCTGTGTACTGAGGCAGTTTTAAAATGCCATCCTCTAGTGTTTTATTGTTTCAACATATAAGATTCTGTTCTGTATTCAATCATCCTCTCACCTTTTAAATATACTGTGTCAGTCTTGATCTTCCCACGTCCTGTGAGGGATATGATGAAATGTTAACATTGCCCACTACTTATGTTCTTGTTATTCCAACTGATTTAGTTTCCAATTTTGTTGGAACTTTCCTGCATGGACCTTAATTCTCCAGAGTAGAGTCAAAATGTGTTGAAATGACCTCCTAAAAAAAGAAAGGGAAAATAGATCACCTGGTACAAAATATGTTTTTGCATCCTAGGCTCTGAGGATAAAATATGTGGTTAGATGAGTAATGTATAAGAACCTTAATGCTATTTAAACATACGGATGAGTGCATTGTGTGTATTTTGTCTATTTAAAATTGAGATTTTTGTTTGAACAGTGTCTTTCATTTGGTGTACTTCATGGTGATTTATCATAATAGACTGCTTTAAATCATCAGAAATAGCAAGACATATGAATTTCAACAATAACTTCCCCAAGGCTAGAGAAGTCAGCAGGAGCTCAAACTGCTAGGTAGACATTTTTTTTCTCAAACTCATATGCAAGTGTAAAACTTTTATGAGGCTGCTTTAACGAGGTCCTTTGGGATTTAAGGTTATTTATCTAAGCTCTTATTAAAAATGAAAACTTTTCTATGTTTAGCCCTGTAAAGCAAAACTGATCTTAACAATACTGTAAGCTGGAAGAATGGATACTGTTGTGCGGACTGACTCAAAAACAAAGTTAGGAAACTTTGGGGCCAGTTGGCACTGACATACGGTAATGGGACAGTGAGAGCAGAGCCAGTATTTCAGAGTCTCCTTTAATTAAAAAAAAATTTAGCTTTTACCATGCTGGTAATTTAGGGTTTGAAATGACATATCAAAATGACTTCCATCCCAGGAGCCCTGTTTCTCAGAGCACTCCAGTGTCTCCCTTGGAGTCGAGTTGCCCCAGGACTGTGTTGCCTGACACAAGGTCTGTGAGCACCTTTTCATTTATGGTATCTGCACTTGTTGTAGTGTATCTTTGGCTTCCACCTTCCCCCTTTGAGAAGTGGGGCATGGAGGAGAGGTTGTTTCTAAGATCCATGTGCCAGACTCACTCTGTACATAACCTAGTGGAAGAGCCGGAGCTGCTGCAGGAAAAAAATTTGTAATCTTGAAACGTGTTCAGCGTCTTTGTAGGTATATTCTAGTTTGATGAGTCTGGGTCCTGCAATAAATCTATTCTTTGACCCTGGGAGCCAGGATTTTAAATTGTCTGTAAGGCAATACAATTTAAAGGAGTGAGGAAATTACGAGGTGAGAGAGCAAATGTTACAAAATCAGGGTCAAGATATTTTGCAGACTTGAAGAGTTTATCAGAGTCCATTTAGTCTGGGTATGTCCAGGCTGGTTGGCAGAAATTTTAAGATGAGAAGGTGGTGGAAAAATGGATAAATGCCTGGATAGGAAGGTTGGGTAGAGAGATGGACAGACAGACAAAAGTATTTCCTCATTATCGATAATATAATTATTGGTAAAAAGGTTTCTCTGCTAGAGAGTAAGTATTAAAAAATTGAACAGACATATCTGAATGAGATCATGGTGACAAGTCCAGAATTTTGAAGACGTTTATAAAGTGACCAAAAATTTAGTCACAGAACATTTTTAAATTGTTTTTAAGGGTCCTTACTTCAACAGTTAATCTTAATAGTATTAATGTAAGTCACTGGAAATAATATATCACTTAGTGGAGTCTGGGGACTCCTGAGTTACCACCTCTGTTTCATAGGAAGTAAAAATATTTCTTCTGAGACAATAGAAGAGTAAGTGTGTAAAGCACACAGATGAGATTTCTAAGGAGGGAAGTACAGAACCGCCAGCTGGCAATTATGATTTAGAGTGTGAAGGAGACAAAGGGCAAACACCAAGAGAGATGATGATGGCAGAAATATTGGCTGAATGTCAGAGATAGAGGCAATGCAAGTATAAAACTTTAAACAGGTTAGGAAATGTCAACATGAACTTAGTTTAGGAACTTCTATTCTGAAAGAATCTCATAGCCATTGCAAGTAGAAGAAGGCTGTATGTACACTTGGTTTTTACCTCTTTAGCTGGAGCAGCTGTTTCAACAGTTGAGTTGCTAGGCACTGTCAGGAATAGAATATCTTAATTTTGGAGAAACCCAACTGTTAAAACAGCTGTTTGGTCTGATTAGACTTAAGCTGGCTCTGCTTAGGTTGCAAGACCTAATGGGATCATAGCACCAGGCAGATTGGCTATTATTATGATTTTATTGGACATAACAAAAATATGAATAGATGCTAGGTTGAATGCTAGGTTGGACAGGACTCTCCAAAGATGTCATAGTCCCTGGTTTGTTTTGGCAAAGTGCCAAGGCAAATAACATGGGCTTTTACCTTGTTTCAGGTTCATGCAAACTATCTGAAATAATCGTGCCTCATAGTCTGGGTGCTAACTTTTTTCCTAGCATTAAAAACAAAAACAAGAAAAGAAAGCTCCCTAGTGCTATTAACATCTCTTTATTTAGTCTCTTAATAACAGATAATATGCCTGTTCAAGTCGCTTCAAGTAGTCAGTCATTTGTATTGTTTATTTCCTATTCTTTGTGGTCTAAGAATCCTGTTAATAGTAACTACCAAATTCGTCAACTTGTAGGCAATGCATTTTTAATATCTAGAAGAACTGTGAGTGATACAATGATAAAAATCTTGAATTCAAAATATGCCATCTCAACCACCTTTTTTCATGAAAAAGACTCCCCATTAGGTTAGTTTCAGGTAAATCAAAGATTTAAAATACTTGTTGAGGTGATTTGATTATTTCTTGCTTAAAAGACAAATTTTACTTGATATAATACTAATACGTATTTTAAACATTCCAAGATAGGTTTCCTTTCTTATACTTTCAAAATGAAAATGGCTTTGCTTTTTATCTGATCATCAGTATAGTCATATTCACCATAAACGTTTAAAACTATAGGAAAATATAGTGAAAGAGCAAGCAGAAGCCTTATACACTCAGTCTCCACAGAAGACTGCTGTTAACATTTTGGTACTCTTAGATCTCATTATGTACATTTACATAAAGATACAGTTAGGAAATTTAATTTTATATAAATTAATCTTAGCTGTATGTGTTTTTTATTTTGCTTTTTTTTAGTTTCAAGTTTTTATTTAAATTCCAGTTAGTTAACAGATACTGTAATATTTATTTCAGGTATAGAGTTTAGTTAGTGATTAATTGCTTACATACAGCACACACAGTGCTCATCACAGCAAGTGCCCTGCTTAATCCCCATCACATTTAGCCCATCCCCCGACCTTCTCCTCCAGCAACCCTTCATGTGTACTCTATAGTTCAGAGTCTGTTTTATGGTTTATCTGTCTCTTATGTCTCATTTGTTTCTTAAATTCCTCGTATGGTGAAATCACATGACATTTGTCTTTCTCTAAATGGATTTATTTTTAGCATAATAGTCTCTAGATCCATCCACATTGTTGCAAATGGCAAGAATTCATTCTTTTTTATGGCTGAGTAATAATCCTTTGTATATATGTCTCATATCTTTATCCTTTCCTCAATCAATGGACATTTGGGCTCTTTCCATAATTTGGCTATTGTTGATAATGCTACTATAAACATAAGGGTTTATTTTATTTTTCTAAAAAAAACTTATCAGGGCACCTGGGTGGCTCAGTCAGTTGGGCCTCTGACCTTGACTCCAGTCTTGATCTCTCTATTGGTGAGTTGCCCCCACGTCGGACTGTCTGCTGTCAGCACAGATCCTGCTTCACATCCTCTGTCTCCCTCTGTCTCTGCTCCTCCCCTACTTGTTCTCTCTCACACACAAAATAAATAAACATTTAAAATAAATAAATAAATAATTAAAAATAAGTAAGTTTTTTTTAGTTGGATCATTAAGAAACATTGTTTTTCTTTCTTCCTATTTTCTAGGCTAAAAAATACAAGCTTTCCTCACTTTCACATTCATAAATAATTTCTCATTATTATGAATTGGTTCAGAAGATGACAGTATTTTTTATATTCACATTATGATGTATTACTGTTGAAAAAAAATGAGCCAGGTTAGCTTTTCTAGCTCTTCTAGCAGTGGTAAATTTGGGTGCTTAACTACCTTTAACCAGTTTCTGAAAACAACTTTAAAATTTTTCTAGAATACAAATTCCTTGAGTATCCCATATTTACATTTCCCTCCTTCCTACTCCATTTATACACACATACACTATACAGGGAGGATTAGCCACATTTGAAGTGTCTTTTTTATATCTTGGCTTCAAATATTGAGAGTAGCCTCTCTCAAATGAACAAAATGAAGCCAGCTACCAGAGAGAGTTCATTTCAAGGGTGTGGTGACAAGAAAAGAGAATATTATGTATTTAATACTTAAAAAAAATATCATTGCCTTTGGAGGTTTCAATGAAATTCCTCTTAGGTTCCTAAAGCTTCCATTTAATAATATTTGATTCTGCCTTGGGAAAATTTAGTCAAATATTTCCCTCTTTGACTAAAGACACTCTCCTAGGGGATACATCTTAATTCATAAAATTTTTGAATAAAACTTTGGAGCATACTTGCTAGTTTCTTAAATCCTATCTTTTTAGGGCTAATGGGTAAATAAAAAATGTTAAGTTTAGGAGACTTTCTAGTCTGACCTGGTAGAGCTTTTTCTTTATTTTATTAAGGTATGGAAGGTCCAGATTGTTACAGGCGAATTGAATTTAGGTTGATTAGACATGAATTTTCTCTATGCAAGATTTTCTGGAAATTGATTTTCTTACCTTCCCTGACATGGATGTGACCAGCTATGCTCTCACTCTACCAGAATTATGTTGATGTGTGATTTCACAAAAGGTCTGAAGCCTTAAACGTGAGGACATTTTCTCAAATCAAGGACGCTTGCATAGAGAACATAAGTAGCAGGTTAGCAATCTTGGTATTTGAATTCTCATCTCTCCTCATGGAGGGATGCAATTTTAGTCATTGGGGTTTGTCTTTTAATGGATCAGACAGAGCTAATTATGACTTCAGGTTATGCAATTTATCATAGCTTAATTGCTAGGATACCAAGATTGGCCAGGCCCAATTCGTCTGAACTGAGTTACACCATTGCCAGGTGCCCTTCTGTGCATAAAGAGTGTGTGGATTTCCAGGAGCAGACCTCTGAGAGTGGACTTAGGATGAGGTGTGGAGAGAACCCAGGGATGCTGAAGATGACAGTGTTCCATAAAAGCAGGGGAGAGTAGGGTTGGATATGGTGCAGACCACCAGATGCATCCCTTTCTCAAGCCACGGGCCGATAGAGCTCCAGTAATCATCTCTCTCTTTTCTGTTGAGACCAAACATGGTTTCACCATACATGTCAGCACAGTCACTGCCAACTGTTTTGAAATGGAAAATGAAGAAACCTATATGTTTTATTAGGCCTAGGAAATAATAAAAGAAGTCTTACATTTTTGCTTTGTACTTTATGCATCACAAACACTTTTCCATCCATGTTGGCAAAGGACTTAAACTGTGGGACAGGCTGGGAAGTATTGATTAATGAAAGTGGTGGCTGAGTTGGTCCCCTGATGGGACAGGGAACCTAGTGGTTGCCAGTGTGAGGTTTACTTATGAGAATGTTATTAGAGCGGACCTAATTTATTACATCCCAACCCTCATGCGTTGACTTCCAGTTACTCAGTAAAGTAATTAAAGGATTGGAAGTGCATTTCTCAGCCTCTCTTTCAATTGATATTCTCTGGTAATGGAATAGGATAAGAATGTGAGCCAGGAGACCTCTTCAAACACTCTCTGAAAACTTTTCATAAATGGTTACACTTATTAATATGCTAACACAAATATTATGATATATAATTTAAGATGGAACTGTTTTTAATATGTTATAAAAAGTGGTAAATTAGAAATCAGACTTTTAATCTAAAAGCAAGAGGTCTTACTCTGAGATCCATGTATCTTGAAAACATTATACTAAGTAACAGAAGCTGGAAAAAAAGGTCACATAATGTGTGATTCCATTAATATGAAAGGAGGACATGATTGGGCTGGGGGAATTGGGTGGTCTGAGAAATATTTTTAATTTTATTTTTTTAAGTTTTTAGGTATTTATTTTGAGAGAGAGAGAGAGAGAGTGCACGTATGGGAGAAGGACAGAGAGAAAGAATCCCAAGCAGGTGCTATCAGTGTGGAGCCTGACGCACGGGGCTCCATCTCAGGAACTGTGAGATCATGAAATGAGCGGAAACGAAGAGTTGGACACTTAACTGATTAAGCCACCCAGGTGCTCTAGGAGCCCTTTAGTTTAAAGAGAATTGAAAAACAGCTTTAACATTTGTGACTTTAAAAACACGATTTTTTTCTGTAATTTTCAAAGAAGATATTGTAATTTCAAAGAAGTGCTGCTCATGACCTACTAAATCTTATTTTGAAATTTATAAGCAGTAGAACTTCTCAGGTTCTATTTTAATGAAAATGTTCTTTTAAAAATATTTAAATATACTGTAGTTAATATGGTTTGTCATAACAGATAAACAATACGTTTAGTTGTTTCTGAATTTTGTGTTCTTGACAGTATAAGGATTTATAAAATTTTGATTCCTTGTCCAAATCATGTATTCAATACCTGTATGTTTATAATGATTCTAGCACTAAGTTGTGGTCCCTTGCTTGTTTTGGTATTTCAAGAGCTTGAATTGATGAGCTTGTCATTGTTGTAGCTTTGGAATTGAATACACAGATATAAACAATGTTGTATTTTAACATTGTTAAATAGGCTCTTTCCTTTCTTAAGTCTTTCTAGGACTGAAGAGTCCGAATCAACTACTAAAATATGAAAAACATGAAATTTAAATTAAATATTTTCATCTTGAGCTCTCTTATTTTTTTCTTCTCTATACATTATGTTGGACTCATTTGAAATGTTTTAATTTATTGTAGAGTTGTTTAATCCTGTCATTTTCACGTGTTACATTAAAACAACCTCTGTTTTTTAGTAAACTATCACCTTTCTGTTCTCCCAAGTTCTTTTCTTGGTATCGATTGGTGTTTGATTCATTCTCAATTTCACTATTTTTGTTAGAAGTGATGGAAAGTGACTTTTTTCCCTCTCTTCATTGCCTCTTTAAAAATAGATAGGACATCGTTGCTTCTCTAGGGAATTTTGTTAAGGCAGAAGTTCAGAAATAAGGATGGTGTGTCCTCTGCCTGCGTTTTGGTCTCTTCGACTCAGGTCACCTAGCTGACAGCTCTGGTCTCTTAGGAAAAGCTTGTCCTCTCCCACCACTTTAAAAATCACAAAATTAAGTTTCAATTAATGTTAAGTTTGTTGTTCTCTTTGAATTATCTTTCTTGTTGGTTTGATAGTGGAAGTTTACTGATTTAGGTCTAATAGTCCAGGATGTTTTTGCAGGAAATAATCCAAATTCTGGATTATTATAATCTTGTGTTTCTAAAATGTTTATATCATTAGCAGAAATTTCTGTTGATATCTGAGCTATCGGTAGATAGTATCAAGTATCACTTCTGGCTTAATACATGCGTTGAATTTTCATAATGAGTTTAGTGATTGTTTTAAGATAAACTGAATTTTAAGTATGCCAAGACCATTTCTCCATCTTTCCTTCCTGGTCCCTTATTTCTTTCTTCCTAAATCAAAACAAAACAAAACCAAAAATAATGTAAAAACATTAACTGAAGTTTTGGGGAAAAGTTACCCATAGTTCTAATTTTCCAAAGCAATTGTTATCATTTTTCATGTATTACTTTCTGTCTTTGTCCACCTATATGGTTGTTTCATGGGATTAATATGTAGTAAAGATTATAGAGAACATTTATAAATCTTAACAATAAAAAGGTAAATCCTGGGGCTAATGAATATATGCTGTGGGAAAAGAAAGCATAAATGGATAAATGTTTAGGAATTTGAGCCATTCTAGGTCCAGCTGTGTTATCTAATTTTAAAAAATAAGGTGGTTCTTATTATTAAGAAATGAAATGTTCTAAGGAAGCTAACATTTACTCCATCATTTACCCTTGGGCTTTTCAATTTTTTTTGATAGAATTTGTTCAGAAATACCTAATATTTCTAGATACAAAAGAGAATGAAATTTAGATGGAGAGGATCATGCTTGAGTTTCTTTTCCATCATTTATCATGTGATCCAGACAATACCTTGTACCTTCATGAGCTTTAATAAGGATAAAAATTGTTAAATCACAGAATACTTGAAGGATTAGATTTAAAATGCCAATGTTGGATTCACATGCCGTGCAAATATTTGTAATTACATAGAAACATGAATAATTAACATTTATAACTAATTGTGTCTTTTTTTGTGTGATGAATGTCCTTTTGTGTAAATTTTGGTGGTTTGACACATTGTGTAGTTTGTGTATGAACTCTTGGATCTTGTGAGGAAACTGGACTTGTCTAGGAGTACATGTCCCAGATCACTCACTAGTCAGTGACAAGGCAGTGCTAGTGTATTTTAATTTCTATTTGAGTGCCCTTTTTCATAGATGACCCCATAGCCAAGTAGCAGCATGTTGACACCGTTGAGCAGAAGTTAAACATTCCTTTCTCTGTACCAGAAATCACATCAACATCATGACATTAACTTATTTCTGATTATAGATAACACTGGAAAATAAATTACTGAACATACAAATGTAAGTGAAATGTATTTCTTACAGCCAGTAAAATGTGAATACCTGGGAGTGTCTGAGGAAAAACAACTAATCTAATTTGTACTTCCACACCAGCTAACAAAGTTAGAGGAACCCACAGGCTACAGTTGCTTATAACTGATCTAGGATGAATCAGAGATGCAGACACAGCCCAAATAAGAATACAAGTAGGGCGGTGGTATGGTAGTAGGATACAAATATGGTGTTAGGCATGTAGTTCTTATAAGGGAAACAAAAGGATGTCTCCAAGGAAATAATACTTAAGTGGGTCTTGCAGGATGAACAGAAGTTCACCAGGTAGCTTGTAGCCTTCCAGGCCCAGAAAACTACATGTGCATGGTGTGTTTAGTGTAATGCAGTTCAAGGACTGGAAATGGTTTGCGGAGGGCATAAGAAAGGTGGTAGGGAGAATGAGCTTAGAGCCACTGCACCAGTATTACATTTGACTTTTACCAAAGACAGCAAGATTTTTATTTCCATCCATTTCCAGAGAAATGTTGAGAATGTTGTATAATTAACAAAAGGAGAAAGAATAACAAAGCCAATCAATATGAAATAGTAGAGAAGTGTTTTTTTTTTATTTTTTTAATGTTTGTTTATTTTTGAGACAGAGAAACAGAGCATGAGTGGGGGAGGGGCAGAGAGAGAGCGGGACACAGAATCCGAAGCAGGCTTCAGGTCCTGAGCTGTCAGCACAGAGCCGGACGCAGGGCTCAAACCCAGGAACCATGAGATCATGACCTGAGCCGAAGTCAGACGCTTAACTGATGGTGCCACCCAGGCACCCCTGGAGAAGTGTTTTTAAAACACAGAGAAGACATTCATACATGCGCCCTTGCTGAAAAGAGACCATTTTTGGAGAAAGTGGGCAGTGCCCTATTCCAGCCCACCTGGGAGGCAAACGCTTCAAAGAGTTGAATCCCCACCTCACATCAGAAATGTATTAGCACAAGTAACCTGGTCCATGACACAGCTAAACTATCTGCCATGACTCATCATATAAATGTTAAAATCCATTATGCCCTCAACCACTGATGCCCTTTGATATTCCAGAATTCACCACTGGCTGGGCTAAAGGTAGCTTTACAGAAAGAAGTTTATATAAATAGAAAATATATACAAAAAATTTTTTTTTAATTAGAATATATATACATATATATACATATGTGTGTGTGTGTGTGTATATATATATATATATATATATATTTCTTTTTAAAAAATTAGGACAGTGTAGGGGCACCTGGGTGGCTTAGTTGGTTAAGCATCTGACTTTGGCTCATAGTTCGTGGGTTTGAGTCCTACATCGGCGTCTCTGCTGTCAGCGCAGAGCCTGGAGCCTGCTTCAGGTTCTGTGTTTCCCTCTCTCTCTCTCTCTACCCTTCCCTACTTGTGCTCTGTCTTCCTTCCTCTCTCAAAAATAAATAAACATTAAAAAAGGACAGTGTTAAGAGACATGTTGATAGAGGCACAGACAGGAAATACTCAAGTAAATAGAAGAATTGACAGCATAAGACACACCCTATTCTTATTACATTGTTTTCCCATAATGATTTTTCTGATTTTCCATTTTAAGTACTATACAGGAAGTCAGGAAACCACGATTCTAGACATAGCTATATTATCTTCTAAACATGTATCTCATCCCAGAGAAGTCTCTTTACTTTTCTAGCCTTCAGTTTCCTCATTTCTTGAATGAAAGAATTTTCTAGTAGGTTCAACAGGATATAGCAGAGATGTTTCATAGGCTACTTTGGAAGGTAAAGGGAGCCTCCTGCCAACCTTTCCTCTTCCAACAGAGCAGCTTTGCTTTTATTTATATTATAAATGGAGCTTTTACAAGATTTTTTGATAAGAGGATTACATCACTTTTTAAAGGTTAGAAAATCAGCTAACTAGAAACTTCATAGGGCATATCCAGCTCAGAAACAATTTGTACATCTATAGAAGGATAGCAACTGTTCCATTTCATAGGTATCGGAGGGTTGAACAAGACGTTACATGTAGAAGAGGGCACAGAATATAGGAAGCATTCTGTATGTTAACTATTTCTATCCCCCACCCCAAATAGGTCCGTTACAAATAAGACTGCATTTCATGTGACTCTGTGAGTATGAAATGTTGACCTGAAAAAATTACCTAATCCAATGTTTTGTATCAAAAACACTATAAAAATGTCTTGGACATTTACTTTGTGAATTTTTAGTATAGCCATTTTATTTGTTTTTTGTACATTGTGCCTTCCTTCCACACTTGAAAGTCTTCTTCTTTCCATCAGATTTTTGAAATAATTATCACATATCAATGTGTTTCAGGCTTTCCAGTGCTTGGGAAAGTGACATCAGCATCCACGCTCTAACCCTGCCCTCTGCAACCTGCTTAGAGCTGCTGCTGATACTATCCAGGAACAACGCCATGCTACCTCCATCCCTTCGCTTTATGAATTCCTTTCAGGTAAGAACAGCTCCTTTACCATGGTATGATTTTTCAGTTTTACTTGTAATTGTTTTTTGAGGATCTTGTGTTTCATAGGAGATAGCTCATAGAACCCACAGTTCCAGATGATGATAATAATAAGCACAGTGCATGTATTGCCTTGTCTGTCTCTTTTGAAATAAATTAACAAATAGAGGCTCAGAACTGATAAGGTAATTGTCCAATAGTGGCAGGACCCATATCTCTCTAACCCCACAGTTTGTTCTTTTAACCTCCACCTCTCCTGCCTCTGAGAGAAATGGCAAAAATACCTGACAAAGACACTGTGAATGTCTTTTCCTTTTCCTAGTTTTGCCCTAGAACAAAGATTTTCACCCATTATGAGTAGCTTTGCTACTATTAGCTTGCAGTCAAATCGCCTAATAAATGTTTAAGTTAAGCTGATGGGGTCCTACCCACTGCCAGCACCTTTTGCCTCTCTGCCAAGTCCTTCCCTCATCACTTTGACACTCCTCTGGATATTTATCTATGGTCACAATAGGACAAACAGGACAGAACAGCATATGTGATCTGATCAATAGGAAGAACTCCTCCCTGGTAGGCAGCTAATTGTCACTGAGATAGCAAATGAGAATTAAGATGTTAACTAGTTGCTTAAGTTATGATCCCATAGCTACTGAATGTAACATTGAACTTATCTATGACTCTTGACAATGGAAAAATACTCATGAGCTCTCTGAGGCTGGTGAGAAGGCCACATGCATTGTTGAGAAATGCGTAAACATGGGTTGGCTCTACCTCTGATGTATTGTGGCTGTATCCTAAGGTAACTTCAGAATGAATGTATATTGCTTGATATACCTATGTGGCAAAACAAGGTGTGGATTTTCCTATGAAGTATACCTCAGGAAATTGTTTGTAAAAATTGCCCCAAGGGAACGCTTCCAAACTCATTTTACAAGGCCAGCATTCCCCTGATACTAAAACCAGACAAGAATACCACTAGAAAAGAAAATTATAGGCCAATATTCCTAATGAACATAGACACAGAAGTCCTCAATAAGATATTAGCAAACCAAATTCAACATACATTAAATGGATCATACACCATGACTAGGTGGCATTTATTCCAGAGTTGCAAGGATGGTTCAACACTGCAAATCAGTCAATGTAATATACCACATTAACAAAATGAAGGCTAAAAATTATGTGATCATTCAATAGGTTTAGAAAAAGCATTTGACATAATTCAATATCCATTTATGTAAAAACTTTCAATAACGTGTATATAGAGGGAACATATCTCAACATAATAAAGGCCATAATAAGACAAGCCCACAGCTAACATTATACTCAGTGATAAGATCAGAAACAAGATAGGGATGCTCACCATCCTCCCCGCCACTATGTTTAACATAGAATTGGAAGTCCTAGCCAAACCACTTAGGTAAAGGAAAGAAATAAGGATCCAAATTAGAAAGGGAAAGAAGTAAAACTATTTGCAGAAGATATATTACATAGAGAAAATCCTAAAGAGTCTACCAAAAACTGGTAGAATTAGTTGCAGAGTTCAAAATCACTATACCAAAATCTGTTGTGTATCTGTATACCGACAACAAACTATGAGAAAGAAAAATTAAGAAAACAATGCCATTTCTAATTGCATCAAAAAGAATAAAAATACCTAGGAATAAATTTAGTCAAGGTAAAGAACTTATACACTGAAAGCTTTAAGACATTAATGAAAGTAATTGAAAAAGACAGAAATAAATGAGCAGATATTTTGTGCTCATGGATAGGAAGAATTGAATTGAATTGAGCAGATATTTTGTGTTCAATGGTAGGAAGAATTGTTAAAATATCCATACCACCCAGTACAACCTACAAATTCAATACAATCCCTGTCAAAATTCCAATGACATTTTTCACAGAACTAGACAAAGAATTCTTAAATTTGTGTAGAAACACAAAAGACCCTGAATAGCCAAAGTAATCTTGACAAATAAGAACAAAGCTAGAAGTATTATGCCTCCTGATTTCAAACTATATTATGAAGTTATAGTAATCAAAACAGATACATAGAGCAATAGAACAGGAGAGAGAGTCCAGCAATAACCCGTGTTTGTATGGTCAATTAATTTATGACAGAGAAGCCAAAAGTATACAATGGGGAAAGTCTCTTCAATGAATGTTGGGAGAACGGGACAGCCACAGCAAAAGAATGAAAGTGGACCGTCTCAAAAATGAACTCAAAATGGATTAAACACTTGAATGTAAGACCTGAAACGATAAAACTCCTAGAAGAAAACATAGGCAGTAAGTTCCTTGACATTGGTCTTTATGATGATTTTTTTTTTTTTTTGAGAGAGAGAGAGTGAATGTGAGCGGAGGAGGGGCAGAGGGAGAGGGATAGAGAGAATCTTAAGCAGGTTCCACACCCAGCACAGACACAGGGCTCGATCTCACAACCGTGAGATCATGACCTGAGCTGAAATCAAGAGTCAGTTGCTCAACCGACTCAGCCACCCAGGCACCCCAGTGATGATTTTTTTAATTTGACACCAAAAGCAAAAATAAACAAGGAGATATACATTAAACTGAAAAGCTTTGGCACTGTAAAGGAAACCATCAACAAAATGAAAAGGCAACCTAACTAAATGGGAGAAAATATTTGCAAATCATAGATCTGGTATAGACATATATCCAAAATATATAAATAACTCATGCAACTAGGTAGCAAAAAAAACCCAAACACTCTAGTTAAGAAATGGGCAAAAAGTCTGAAGAGACATATTTCCACAGAAGTCATACAGATGGCCAACAGGTACATGAAAAGACGCTTAGCATCAAAAGTCTTCAGAGAAATGCAAATCAAAACCACAGTGAGCTATTATCTCACACCTGTTAGGATGGCTATCATCAAAAATATAAGAAAGAACAAATGTTGGCAAGGATGTAGAGAAAAGGGAACTCTTATGCACTCTTGGTGGAAGTGTATATTAGTGCAGCTACTGTGGCAAACAGAAACCTGTTGGCCAAAAATTTAAAAATAAAACTACCGTATGATCCAGCAATTCCACTACTGGGTGTTGATCCAAAGACAATGAAAACATTAACTCAAAAAGATATATGCATCCCCATGTTCATTGCAGCATTATTTACAATAGCCAAGATATGGAAACAAACTAAGGGTCCATCTGTGAATGAATGGATAAAGAAGTTGTGGGGGAGAAAGATATATATCATATGGTATTTGTCTCTCTCTATTTCATTTAGCATAATCCCCTCTAGGTCCATCCATGTCACTGCAATTTAATCATAAAAAAGAATAAAACCCTGCCATTTGTGACATGGATGGACCTAGAGGGGATTATGCTAAGTGAAATAGAGAAAGACAAATACCATATGATTTCATTTATATGTGGATTCTAAAAGACAAAAACAAAACCAAAGATAACCAAGCTCATAGGTACAGAGAGGGCAAACCGGGTGAAGGTGATTAAAAGGTACAAAGTTCTAGTTACAAAATAAGTAAGTCCTGGGGGTATAGTATACAGCATGGTGACTATAGTTAATAATACTATATTGCATATTTGAAAGTTGCTAACAGATTACATCTTAAAAGTTCTCATCACAAGAAAAAAAATTTTTTGTGACTGGGATGGTGATGGATGTTAACTAGACTCATTGTGATGATCATTTTGCGATGTATATAAATATGAAATCATGTACACCTGAAACTAATATAATGTTCCATATCAATTATACCTCAATTAAAAGTATTCTTTAAATAACTGCTCCATTCTAATTCACATCCATATTCTCCTTGTAATCTGTCATATTATGTTTGATTTTCTTCAATACCAATTCATATTTTGGCCTTGGTGTACCTGTTTTATTAATCAGTACTTGATTCAGCTTCAACCCTGAACTCTCTAAGGGACTTTTGAGAACACCTTCCCCTCCTGTAGGAGAGGAAACTGAGATTCAGAGAGATGGAGTGAGTTGTCCAGGGAATACCCACCATGTTAGAGACAGAGCTGGACTCACCAGCCTTGTGCCCCAGTAACTTCACCTGCTACCCAAATGCAGTACTTGCTGAAGTCCTGGGAGGTGGAGGATGTGTGATTTGTAGATGGAGGCAGGTTGTATCTACCTTGGAATGTCCACATACAAACCTTATTTTACAGTAACATAACAATTATTTATAAAACTCTGAACCAGAAATGATTTAAAATTCTATATATCCATATTTCTTTTAAGGTTTGCTCATTGGATCGAACATTGAATAACATAAAAGTTTGTGTTTGCCTACAAACATTTATGGAGCGAGATACAAGAAACCTAATAGTGGTTATCTTTGGGGAGTGAGGCTGGAAGATAGTTACTATTTAATTCACTTTCTCACATACTGTTTGAAATGTTTATATGAAGGGGGGAGTGGGGATCAAGAGAGATGACTCTGACTTGGAGGGTTTTAAAGCTTATGGGGGAGAGAGAACAATCATCCATGTGTGATATAAATTGGGAATAATTTTATTACAAAGTAGCTTCAACTCGAGTCTTAAAGAGATTGAAGGTAGAAGAATAATTTAAACTGGCTATGGGAAAATTGAGAGGAGGGCCAATCTGTATTCTTCATGAGACAGAGGAGGTCTTAATCCCTTCAAGGATCTCAACTCAGGCTCATGTAAACACATGGACATGAAAGCCATGCCTGCTCTCAGTGGCGTGAGTGCCCCCTCATAGCAACTTAACCACAGGAGCTCTGTCACTCTGCCACTGAATATCCCTCTCTGTTAGTGATTATACTTCCTCTGGTTTCAGTCTGCTGAATATTATTAATCAGGAGCACAGACACTTTCCCAGTTTCCAAGGTTCAGAGAAACTTGGCACAAGTTCACGAACAATGTCTGCTAAAGTGATGTAGTCCGCACTGCTACCCCTGGAAATATGCATTCTTATCAGGAACATGCCAGGAATGACTTCCTCATGCAGGTCTTCGCTGCAAGATAAAGGATCAGTGAAGAAGGGGAGGATCTGTCAGGATTAGAAAGAGATGCTCTGCTTTTTCATCTTTGTAACACCTACTTAATCATTTATTACAATGGCAAGGAACGGGGCTGCTAATTTTGCCCATATTTGGGATGTACTTTTTCAATTGGAAATCACTGTAATGCACATCTTTTAAAGTGCTGTACTGGCAAGTGCTGTAAAATAGTACAATGACACTTGTTAAGATACTATCTTTACATTTCCAATTCTCTTACCTTCTAGGCCAAGTTAGTTAACTATGAGCACCGCTGCTTTTTTTGTAAAAATGTTATTTTAGGTGTTCCAAGGATTCAAATGCCACTCCTGCTTGAGCTGTTGTCACTGCCAAATCCCAAAAGGAAAGGTTTATCTTATTAATTAGAGCTATTAACATATATGAAATTCTAACTTTGTAAATTATATTGTAGCTAATAGGGATATCTTTTGGTGGTTTTGTTATAATCTTAACTTCTACTATTTTACCACCATATTTTAATATCCATAGTGTGATTATGAGCAAACAGAATGCAGGATTTGGGTGAGAATCACTGATGGATTGCTAAGCGCATATTATAGTTGTTGTGCCCCAGGAAGAAGGATGGACTTATGTCATTCCCAGCTTAAAATTCTTCTGTGACCTTCATATTGCAATGAGAATAAAATCCAAACATCTTATCAGAAACCAGATCTGACTTTGGCATTCTTGGTGTACAATTAATCAGGCCAGAGGCCCCAAAGGCCCCCAGCTGAGCATTGTTTTCCCAATTTACACATGCTTCCATTTCCACATTTAGAGACATGGAGTAACTAAGTAGTAACATGGTAGAGGGCTCCGTTAATAGACTGAGCCATCTGGCTAAACTCTCTCTCTCCCTTAACTTCTGGCTTGACTCCCTCCCACTGAGAATTCTCAAGATGAGTCTTCCTTGGAAACTTATACTCAACTGAGAGATAAGGAGTGTTTTACTGCCTTCCTTGAGCCCTGAGCTGAGGAAACCTTTTTTGTTCTTTCCCACACCTTACCTCATTAACTGCAGCCCCATCAGCTGCTCCAGGCCTTCCCAACTGTGCAGATGGTATTTCTAAGGGCATAGAGCACCCAAACTAAAGCTTTTATGTTTCCCACGGGTTGATAGCCATGTTCTACAATAATCATAAATGTTTTCACAGACATTATCTTTTTTTTTTAATTTATTAATATCATCCTTTAGAGAACCAGTCTTCAAATGTGGGAACAGTGTAACATTCTCAAGCATTATGAGTCCTGGCAAAAAAGTTGAACTTCATCAGATTCCAGGTTTATGTGATATTGTGTGGCTGAATTGTATAGTGAAGATATTTAGAAAGGAAGAAACAGAAAAGCTTTATGGACGTTATCTATTACCATCTGATTATTAGGGTTAGTCAGGGATATTTTTCTCAGCTTTAGATGGATTTGAAATCATAACAGTGTTCACTAGGGAAGGGTAAAGCAGATGAAGCATCTTGAATAAGGGACCTCTATACTGTTTAGAGCAGGAAATTCTCATTTATGTTATTTGATTTTTAAGAAATCCACTGATAGTTGAATTTCATCGTTTCCATGATAAAAAAAAAAACCATGTATTCAACTTCCCAGTTGTTCAGAAATTAATAATTTTACAAATAATTCTCCCATCCAGCTGCTAATATTCCTACTACCTGCTAATATCTCTGTCATGAGAGAAGAAGAAGGGAAAATAACTCGTGAAAATTTGGTTTAATCACTTTCCCATTTTTTGGCATCTCAGGTAAAAAAAACTCTTATGATACAGTGGTATATAATCTATAAGGGCTCCAAGAAATTGTTAGGCAAAGGCCTGAGAAATTTACAGATGATTAGCAACAAAGGGCTATAGAGAAGAGAAAGTGAAGTTTCTTTTTTTCATCTACTTTTAGGCAGCACACAACATAAATGGTCTTATCTATCTATTACATGCCATGTTCATCTCAGGTAAATAATAGCCATTATTTCCTTTTAAAATAACATTTTACAAAGTGATTATTAAAAGATCATCACTTTCATGATAAAAATTGTAAAATACAGGAAAGTGTAAAGAAAATTAAAATCACCAGGAATAACTAATATCAGCATTGTAGAATAATTCTTGTTAATGTTTTTTATGTATGCTTTAAGAACGTGCATGCATACACACATATACAAGTACAAATATATTTTAGTATAAAACTGGCCTCGTTGGAATGGAGAATGAAATACTGGCAGTATTCTGCGCTTTCCTTTGCTTCATCTTCTGGCATGAAGGCAGTCTTCCTGAGACTGTTAAAGGGCCTTGGGGGACTTTTGTATAAGGTCCTGTTACTAGGTGAGCATTGATAAGGTGGGAGGCTGTGAGCCACAGCAGATGTCCAAGGGTTGCTGCAGTTATAACAGGAGGCAGATAGACCTGCATCAAGATGGGCAGGCACTTGCTAGAATTTGTGCTCAGCTCTCGTGGTAATCCTTGTGTGCATTCCAGAGAATTAAGAGAGTAGCGTTGGCACCCTCAACTCCTGAGAAGTGTCAGCCTTTTTTTTTTTTTTTTTTTTTTTCCTGCTAATTCCTTTGTCCTTGGTGAGCAGGGATAATCAGGAGTTGAGTGCTACTCAGTATATTTAGGGAATCCAGTCTCAGAGGTAGTGATTACTGCTCTATTTTCAATCTCTCCTCAAAACAGATTTCTGAGAATTTGTCTCAGCAATTTGGGTGTGAAAAGGTCGTTGGCTTCTTCATCCCTTTTTGCCCTGCAGGGCGTTCTTGGTTTGGGAAAGTGAATAGGTATCCTTAGTTTAATACAGTTCTCTAGTATGGATTTTCCCTTCCTCTGCGGCCTCTCATACCCAACTACCATTCTGCCCTACTCTAGAGAGAGCTTGGAGGATGGGGCCAACTACAGGCCACTCATCCCACCCACGTTCCCCACCACACATCCCACTTCTCAGGAATTTCTATCCCTACCTAATAGTTAGGGTTGTAGGCATAGCACGATAGTTCCCAGGCTGTCCATTGGCACTGGCCTGTACTCTGAGGAGCTGCTGCTTGGTAGGGGAGCTTGACTGGGCTGGGGTGCTCTGGCTTTGGCCTTTTTGAGAGAAGCAGGAATGGGTATGTATAGTCCAGAAAGTCAATAATTATGTCTCTTGTGGGCTCCTGGGTGGCTCAGTCAGTTAGGCATGCAACTTCAGCTCTGGTCATGATCTCACGGCTCGTGAGGTCATGAGCCTACTTCAGATTCTGTGTCTCCCTCTCTCTCTGCCCTTCCCCCACTCATGCGTGCTCTCTCTCGCCCTTGCTCTCTCTCTCGCTCGCTCTCTCTCTCAAAAATAAACATTAAAAAAAGAAAAAATAATAATTATGTCTCTTGTTTTGTTTGCTTGTTTTAATACGTTAACTTTTCCACCCCCTGCCCCGACTTTAAAGGAAATGCATATTCATAGCAGAAAATGTGGTATGTTTTTCATTAACAAAATGATATTTATTTGCACTTTAAGCCTAAAATGATAGAATCTGAAAAATTAAACTACAACTGCCTAGCCCAGTTCAGCCCATTTGTCCTTCCAGACATGGTGGGGAGAGAAGGCCTGATGGATGGTACAGCCTGGCAGGCTCTCAGCAACCTTTGTGATTTGAGGGCACTCACTCTCTCTGCACCTCTAACTCTGAAATAGTTGTGGGGAGGACTGGAAGACAAACAGGGTCTGTCTAATTCTGCGATGATGGGATTATGGCTGTATTGATTCTTACATGTCAGTATCCATGGGAAGCTTGTTTGAAATTCAGGTCTCTGAGTCAGTAACTCTGGAGGGGAGCCCAGGAATCTGCATTGTAACAAACATCCAAAGCGTTTCCAATATGATAATAGAATATACTCCCAGTAAACGTAAAGGGAAAAAAATCTTTTAATTATGATGAACACCTGGTTCATGAACTCAACTAGGTTAATTATTTTCCTCTTACTTTTCATTATTAACCTGCACTTAACACAATCCCTGACTATCGAAGTAAACTGAATCATTGTCATGCTGTGTATATTTTTTTCTTTCACTTGTTTTCTTCTACCATGACCTCTCCCTTTTACAATCCAATGTTTTGTAAAATCCAGGTGTTGGTTGCCTCTGCAAGTCATCTTGCTGCCACTCAGAATGAACACCTAACATCCCAGTATCTCGAAGCCACTGAGTTTCTTCCTGCCCTCGGGGATGTGCAACCTCTCGAGTCCTGTCTCCTCTTCAGGGCAAGTCTAGTCTGTAGGACACTCAACGTGAAGTGTAGTCTTAGATCTGCCACCAACTGGACTTGTGACCCTGGTCTAGTTAGGTGACATGTATGGGTCTCAGTCTCTTTATCTGTACATTGAGGAGATTGGGTTAGATTATAAAATTCCTTTTAAAGTAGGTGCACACAGAATCATTTTGTCTGCCCCCAGCTATTCCTAATTTATCCACTAAGGCTAAATAATATAACTTCATTCCTTAAAGGGACTAGGTTCTTGTTTCTCCTGAACATCTTGAAAGTGTGTAATTGAAGAAAAGCATAGATAAAGCCACATTATGTGTTGTTGTTGTTGTTGTTTTTCTCTCCAAGAGAATGGAATCCATGTCACAAGACCTTCCTAGTAGCCACAGAGAAGGGTCAGAAATGATGGGAGTAGAGTGCTGTCTGGCCTTTGACTCTTCTTGCCTGAGAGACCCAAGTCACTCCTTCATGAGAAGACCCTGGCAGATGGGCTATCTGGTAGAGAAAAGGAAAAGGAAGAAAGTTGGGATATTCTCTGGACAGCCCTTCATTTCTCTGCTTTCCTTTTATATCTCTGTCCTCCGTCAGGCTTCTAACACTTTTGAGTTCGCCTCTTATTTACAACTCTGGATCCTGGTTCACATTGAAACATTTGTGACTTAGGGATTTTCCAGTGGTTTTGCATTTGTGTTTAAATGTAAATAAATAAATTACAAATTATTGGTTATTCCAGGGATGCTTTAGAAAATGTGGACCTTTCCTCTTGCCTAGAGCTATATTAACACGAGAAATTGCCTCTTTCTCACACACTTAGCATGGCTGTGTTCAATCAAGTGGCTTCCTGGTGGTGGGTCTTTCTTCTCTGAAAAAGAGGCTAAAGATATATGTCTGCTTTTAGAAATAAAGTGGCATCAAAATGGAAATGACTGAACATGCTTATCCCATAGAGGAAGCTACTGTGTTGTTCACAGGAGCTTTGCTGGCTAGAGAGGAAAACAGCAGCCTGGGAATGATGCCAACCTTTAAGGGAATGATGGATTGCAAGGTGGAACTGTTCTAAGCCTCCATTGAGAACCTCCCGTGAGCCCTCCTAGGAACGACTAATAGCTTCAGCAAAGTGAAAATATTTAGAACAGGAAAGGTGTTGAGGCACTAGGCCAAAGGAACTGTGAGAAACAAAATGAAGTTATTTTATTGTCCTTTCCATCCTTGCTCTTCTAGACCTGCTAAGTGATATAGTGGGGAAAAGCCCTAGAATGGAGGCAAGAGATGGGTTTTGGTTCTGGTCTTAGCTGCTCTACCTGCACTAGTGTGACAGGATATGAATCACTTACCTGCCTAGATCTCAAGTTTCTCATTCTTCCGGTTCAAAAATCCAGTGATTCTAAGTTTCAGTAGTTGAAGGATTCACAGTAGTGTGAAAGCTTCTGAATTAAGTTCACTTGAAGAGGAAGGGCTGGCATGTAATTTAAGGCTGGCATACCCTTAAAGGTAAGGATCAGCATGTTTGCTTCTTACTAGGTTAGAAGTTGGGAATGATGGTTGCAAAGGAATGATTATGTTGGGATGGCAGGGAAGGGATATCTGCAGCTTCAACCTGAGCTTCATGCCGTTAATATCTGTTAGCTTTCAACAATTGAGGTCAGTTGGATTAATCTGTAGCATACAAAAGGGTGGCTGGTGCATTGTCTGAAGCTATAATAAAGGAACATAGACTAAACTGGAGTAAAGAATTAGCTGAGTAGTGTTTAGGTACTGGTGCCTTATCTTTTTAGAGTTATACATATGTAGTGTTTTTTTTTTATGCTTATTTATTTATTTATTTTGAGAGAGAGAGAGCGTGAGTGTGAGAGCACAAGTGCACACACGGTGGAGGGACAGAGAGAGAGGGGGAGAAAGAATCCCAAACAGGGATCCTGACATAGGGTTTAATCCCATGAGCCATGAGATCATGACCTGAGCTGAAATCAAGAGTCAGATGCTTAACCAACTGAGCCACCCCAGTACCCTCGGGTGTAGTTCTTTATAAATAACTACATTTGTCCATACTTCTAATGTCTCTGGCTCTCTTCGTTCTGGTCTTAAATTATTATTTCCTTATCTTTGAACTTCACTTTGGATATCATGTATAAAGGCAATAAACATTTGAGACATTGTCCATTTGAACTGTCAGCTGCTTTTCAGCAGATCTTGCTAATTTACTAATGTTTTTAGCAGAAATCAGTGCATTACAAACATAAGACATGGTTCTTGATATTTTTATTTTAAATAGGTGTGTTAAATCTGTTTACATGATTATGATTTCTAATATAGCTGGAATTATGTATACCATCTTTGTATATGTGAGTGTGATGAGAGGGGTGTGTATGTTTTGGTAGTTATACTTCCCTTTTTCTTATTTTTTGATCTCTGTTATCTTGATTTTTTTCATCCATTTTTTAAAAAGTTCTCTGCTGTCTTAGAAGCAGTAGCATGCAGGGTTTTTTTTTTTTTTTTTTTCTTAATGGGTACTCTTAAAATTTTTTAAATATATAGAATAGAAAGTTTTCTAGCAAAAACAAAATCTTGCCTTTTTCAAACAGGCAAGAACTTTATCAGCATTTTATCTATGTTTTTATTATTGAAGTATAGGCACCATACAATGTTATATTGGTTTCAGGTATACAATGCAGTGATTCAGCAATTCTATACATTACTCAACACTCACTATGATTAAGTGTAGGCACCATGCAGTGTTATACTATTATTGACTATGTTCCTTATGCTGTACTTTTCATCCTCATAACATTTATTTTATAACTGGAAATTTGTTCCTCTTAATCACTTTCACCTATTTCACCCATTCCTCCCTACAACTGTCTGCCCTCTGGCAGCCACAAGTTTGTTCTCTGACTTTTAAGAGTCCATTTTTGTTTGTTTGTTTGGTTTTTTTGGATTCCACATATAGGTGAAATCATGTGGTATTTGTCTTTCTCTGACTTATTTCACTTAACATAGTCCCCTCTATTCCATCCATGTTGTCACAAATACCAAGATCTCATTTTTTATGGCTGAGTAGTATTCCATTGTACATATATACCACATCTCCTTTATCCATTCATCTATTGGTCACTTGAGTTGCTTCCATAACTTGGCTATTGTAAATAATATTACAGTAAATATAGGGGTACATATATCTTTTCAAATAAATGTTTCTTTTTCTTTCAGTAAATACCTAGTATTGGAATTGCTGGATCATACAGTATTTCTATTTTTAATTTTATGAAGAAACTCCATACTGTTTTTCACAGGGGTTGTACAAATTTAGATTCCCACCAGCAGTGCACAAGTGTTCCCTTTTCTCTACATCCTTGCCAATGCTTGTTATTTCTTGTCTTTTTGATATTAATTATTCTGACTGGTGTGAAGTAATGTCTCACTGAGGTTTTGATTTGCATTTTTCTGATGATTAGTGATGTTGAGCATCTTTTCATGTGTCTATTGGTCTCTGCATGTCTTGAGAAAAATATTCAGGTCCTCTGCACATTTTTTAAATGGATTGTTTAGGTTTTTGAGTTAAGTTCTTTGTATATTCTGGATATTAACTCTTTATTGGATATATATTTGCAAATACCTTCTCCCATTCAGTAGATTGCGTTTCAGTTTCATTGACGGTTTTCTTTGCTCTGCAAAAGCTTTTGATTTTGATGTAGTCCCAGTAGTTTATTTTTGCTTTTGTTTCTCTTGCGTGGAGAGATCTATACACTGCTAAGTATTGTCCAAGAGATTACCACCTATGTGTTCTTTTAGGAGTTTTATGGCTTCAGGTCTCACATTTAGGTCTTTAATAAATTTTGAGTTTATTTTTTAAATGTTGTAAGAAAGTAGTCCAGTTTCATTATTTTGCATATAACTGTCCACTTTTTCCAACTCCATTTATTGAAAAGACTGTCTTTCTTCATTGTATGTTTTTGCCTTTGTCTGAGATTAATTGACCATTTATGCATGGGTTTATATCTGAGCTTTCTATCCTGTTTCACTAATCCATGAGTCTGTTTTGGTGCCAGTACCATACTGTTTTGATTACTAGCTTTGTAGTATATCTTGAAATCTGGGGTTGTGATACCTCTAGCTTTGTTCTTTCTCAAGATTGCTTTAGCTATTTGAGGTCTTTTGTGGTTCCATACAAATTTTAGGATTATTTGTTTTAGTTCTGTAAAAAATGCTATGGGTATTTTGATAGGGGTTGCATTGAATCTTTAAATTGTTTTAGGTAGTGTGGACATTTTAACAATATTAATTCTTCTAGTCCATGAGCATGGAATCTTTCCATTTGTTTGTGACATTTTCAGTTTTTTTTTCATATTGCCTGATAGTTTTTAAATATTAGATCTTTCACCTTCTATGTAAAATTTATTCATAGGTATTTTAATCTCTTTGGTGCAATTACAAATGGCATTGTTTTCTTAATTTTTCCTTCTGCTACTTCATTATTAGTGTATAGAGATGTAATGGATTTCTGTACATTGATTTTGTATCCTGTGAACTTACTGAATTCATTTATCAGTTCTCGTAGTTTTTTGGTGGGAGTATTTAGGGTTTTCTATGTATACTATCATGTCTTCTACAAACGGTAAAAGTTTTACTTCTTCCTTACCGATATGGATGCCTTTTATTCCTTGTCTGATTGCTGTGGCTGTGACTTCTAGTACTATGTTGAATAAAAGTGGTAAGAATAGATATCTTTGTCTTCTTCCTGATCTTAGAGGCATTGAGTATGATGTTACCTGTGGGTTTTTCATATATGGCCTTTATTACATGGAAATATATTCCTTTTAAACCTACTTTGTTGAGAGTTTTTATCACAAATGGACGTTATATATTGTCAGACGCTTTTCTGCATCTATTGAGATAATTGTATGATTTTTTATCCTTTCTCTTGTTAATGTGATGTATCACGTTGATTGACTTATGAATATTGAACAACCCTTGCAACCCTGGAATAAATCCCACTTGGTTGGGTGAATGATCCTTTTAATATATATTGAATTTGGTTTCCTAACATTTTGTTCAGGGTTTTTGCCTCTATGTTCACCAGGGATGTTGGCCTGTAGTTTTCTTTTTCTGTAATGTCTTTGTCTGGTTTTGGTATCAGGGTACTTACTACTGGCCTTGTAGAATGAATTTGGATAATTTCCTCCCTCTTCTATTTTTTAGAATAATTTGAGAATAGCTATTCTTATTCAGATTTTTGGTAGAATTCTCTTGTGAAACTATCTGTCTTAAGACCCTTGGTTTGGTGCGAGTTTTTTGATTACCAGTTCAATTTTGTTGTTAGTAATTAGTGTGTCCACACTTTCTATTTCTTGTTGATTCAGTTTTGGAAGATTGTATGTTTCTAGGTTTATACCAACTTTCTAGGTTGTCCAGTTTTTTGGCGTATAATTTTTCACTGTATTCTCTTGTAATTCTTTGTATTTTTGTGGTTTCAATTATTATTTCTACCCCTTTATTTTTGACTTTGTTTGACTTGTCTCATTTTTTCTTAATGAGTCTGATAAAGGTTTATCAATTTTGTTTATCTTTTCAAAGAACCAGCTTTTGGTTTCATCAATCTTTTCTATTGTTTTTTTTTTCATCTCTACTTCATTTATTTCCGTTCTAATCTTTATTATTTCCTTCCTTCTACTAACTTTGGGCTTTGTTCATTCTTCTTTATATTGTGAATGATATTATGCTTGATGACATCACAGAGTTCCTCTAACCTCTCCTTAATTATTATTATTATTTTTTTAATTTTTACTGTGCAGCTTGGTTGCTTTCTATTACCCTGGCTTCTGGATCATTGATCCATTCTTCTGCATCCTGTAATCTGCTGTTGATTGGCTCTAGAGTAGTTTCTATTTCAGGTACTATATTCTTCAGCTCTGTTTCTTTTTATATTTTTTTATCTCTTTGTTTATGTTCTTCCTGAGTTCATCCATTCTTTTCTCAAGTCCAGTGAGTATCTTTATGATCATTACTTTGAACTCTTTATTAGGCATATTGCTTATCTCCATTTCAATGTAGCTCTTTTTCTGTGATTTTTGTCTTATGCTTTCATTGGGAGTATTCCTCTGCCTCCTTATTTTGTCTCACTCTCTGCATTTGTTTCTGTATCCGGTGAGTAAGTTACATCTCCTGGTTTTGAAAGTAGTGGCCTTGTGGAGAAGAGGTCCTGTGGTGCCCTGTAGCACAGTCCCCACAGGTAACCAGAACCAGGTGCTCCAGTGCTTCCCTTTGTGGGGTGTGTGTGCCCACCTGCTTTGGTGGGGCTGCAGTTGCCTTCAGCCCAGACAGCTTCAATGAATTGATACGTCTGTTATGAGCACACTAGGCATGGTTTACTCTCTGCACTGCTGAGAGGTCTGGCTGCAACAGCAAATGCTTGTTGGTGGGCGGGGCCAGTACTCAGCCCGGCTATCTGCAATTGGCCTCTCTGCCACAGTAGCAGGCGTACAGAAGGCAGGGCTTACTCCTTGCACACCCAGCTTGGAGGCCTGGCTGCTGGAACCGTGGACACGATGGTGTGTGAGGTTATCTCCTCTGCTGCACCAGTCACTTTGGAAGCAGGTCTGCTGAGGCATGCCAAGTGGGGCATTTAGTGCTAGCACAGTAGATGTAGAGTGTTAGAACTGGCTTCTGCAAACATCTGGCTATGTAGTCTGAGGGAGTGCAAGAAAATGGTTCCTCCCAGCACTTTGTTCCTAAAGAAATCTCCTATGTATCCCTGTCCCTTCTGCACAGATGTAAGATTAGTCAATAAATCTCATTCGCCTATACCCCAGGTACTTTTCAAACTGCTGCTTCTGTGCTGTGTCACAGGCCAAGTTATTTAGCATAGCCTTTTTAAGGGTGGGGACTGAATTTCATGCCACCCTCTAGCTTTCCTGGAGTTAAGCCCCACTAGTTTTCAAAGCCAGATGTTATGGGGACTCATCTTCCTGATGCAGATCCCCAGTGTGGGAATGCCATATGTGGGGTCTGATCCCCACTTCTCTATGTTTCTAATATCCCTCCAGATTTTGGGTAGTCATCCAGCAGTTTGGTTCCCAACTGTGTTTCTGCCCCTGATACCCTTTTCTCTGTGGCCTTCTCTCTATGACTTACTGTGGAAAGTCTTTTCTGTCAGTCTTTGTTTTCAGAGTTAGTTGTAATAGATGTACTTAACTTGGTGCATCCATGGGATGAGGTGAGCTCAGGATCCTCCTACTCTGTGTTTTCCCCAACAAGTTTCTTAACTCTATTTAGCACATTTTTCCCCTCACCCCACATCTTCCCCATTTATTCTCTACTGTTTTTGTGTGTTTCACTTAAAAACAAATAAATCATTAACTTTAAATATTTTAATATGCATTACATACATACATATTAGTTGTCATGCTTTTTGTTTTTCTCCCACATCCCATATCCTTTAATATTCCTTTCACTAACAGTCTATGAATAGCACACTCTCTTAGTCTAGATCTAAAATGTCTCTATTTTATTCACAGCCTTGAATGATGACTAAACTAGGTATAGAATTCTGTACTCCTTTTCATTGTGAAGATCTCTCTCTCATTGCTTCCTGCCATCTATTTCTCTTGATAAGACAGCTATTGTAAGATTACTTGCTATTCCTCTGGAGATAATCCATCCTTTTTTCCTTACCAGTCTGTAAGATTTTATCTTTGTGCTTCATGTACTGTAGTTTTATAGTGATGTCCAGGTGTGGATTTTTAAAAAACATTTTTTTAACATTTATTTATGTTTGAGAGACAGAAAGAGACAGATCATGAGCAGGGGAGGGGCAGAGAGAGGGACACACAGAATTGGAAGTAGGCTCCAGGCTCTGAGCTGCCAGCACAGACAGAGCCTGATGCGGGGCTCAAACCCACGAACCATGAGATCATGACCTGAGCCGAAGTCGGACACTCAACCGACAGAGCCACCCAGGTGCCCCAGGTGTGGATTTTTAAACTTTTTGTCTACTTAATACTCTGAGACCACTTTATCTGAGGACTCCTGTCTTTAACTGGTTCTGGAAAGTTGTTAACTATTATGTAGTAAATCTCCATTATCCCTCCCCTCCCATTTCCTTCTTTTTACCTCCTATGAGACATATATTAGAATCCGTTAAGCTATTCTCCTTTGCCCCTTAAATATTTTTTCATATATATACCTGAATTCAAGGTAAAGCCCTCAGTACTGAGTTTTCCATTTCACTCATTCTGGTGTTTATCCCCATTATTGAGGTTTTTTTTCAATGGATATATTTTTTTTTCAAGATACCAAGTTTCAAAAACCTTTCTGAGGAAAAAAAGGGGGACACCTGGGTGGCTCAGTCAGTTGAGTGTCTGCCTTCAGCTCAGATCATGATCTCACAGTTTGTGGTTCAAGCCCCACTTTGGGCCCTGTGCTGACAGCTCAGAGCCTGGAGTCTGCTTTGGATTCTGTGTCTCCCTCTCTCTCTGTCCCTACCACACTCACCCTCTGTCTCTCTCTCAAAAATAAACATTAAAAAAAAACCTTTATGAGAATTTGAAATCAGCATGCTTTTAAGTCTTTTTCATTTGTTCTTTTTTTTTAAATTTTGTGTGCAGCTGCTTAATCTTCTAATTGTTAATTTTGTAGCTGTCTGATTTATGGTTCAATTTCTCATGTGTTTTAGAGTTCTAGTGTCATCGTTGGCTTTCTAGGACTTAACCTTGGTTTTCATACCTGTAGAAGGGGAATAATAACTATCCTTACTGTCTGGAAGGACTTTGTAAATAATAAAAGCAACGTGTGGCCATTTTTATAATTAATGTAATTGATATCACATTTTACCACTATTCTCTATCTCTGAAGTCAAAGTTTTTGAGGATGGGTAGGTGACATGATGAGGAAATTAAATACATTAGGTCATAATAGAATTCTACATCCCCAGATTTTTAGTTGTATGCTAAATGTTGTCAGCAGTTCAGGGCACAACTTGCAGGGTAGTTTTTAGGAGCAAATGGATTGTGGCTTTGTTTTTACTTTTAAAGTTGTGTGAGATGGAAAGGAAATTGTGTTTAATGACAGTAGTGCTAGCTCAGCCATTCACTGCATTTTCAGTTTTTCTTGACTCTATTGTTTCTTTTTCAACCCGATAATGTGTCTCTAGTGTACCTTGCTATATAGTGTTTAGGTGCTTTTAAAAATCCATTTAAACTAAACTTGTTCTGGATATACAAGAGTTTATTATATTATGTCTTTCAGTTGATTATTACTTTCATTTCATAACATCAAAGGCTTGGAAAGTCTCACTGTAGAGACAATGCTTTTTATCAGTTTTATAAACCACTTTGTTTGTATCCTTCCCTCCCCTACGCTCCCCCCCCCCAAAAAAACCTCCAAAACCTGTGACTTGGCAGGTGTTGAGAATCAGTGAGAGAAATCACAGCCTGAGTTTGACTCTGGATACACAGAACTAAACATTTTCTTCTCCTATTGCCACATTCTTGGCAACAGTCAGCTGGACCCCTGCTTTTCTCCTTAAACTGATCATTTTTTTGAATTGAAAACCGTATCTCTCTCTTTCTCTTCCTCTGGAGAGTCAAAAAAACATTCCATACACATTTCCAGATAGCATAAAGTGGTGGTAGCTATATAATAATCAGCCTCGAAAACTGAAAACAATATGAAACAACTTCCCAATTATGAAAGTTCTGCACACATACGCGGAGAGAGACAAAGCCAAAAGTGCAAAGTAACTGTGAGTAAAGGGAAAAAACATCAACAAGTCCAATTCCTTATACTTCCTTCTCACCTCCACTCTGTCATAACGCTTTTCATGAGCAAAAGCAGAACAAGAAAAACTGCAAAGAAAACAGAAGAGAGAGGCTAGCAAAGGTGCCTGAGGGCAATTTTGAATAGTCACTAGAAAAGTTAAGCAGCCTAAACTTTTAAGTGCTGGAAAAATGTGTAAGGGGATCAGAGCTTGGATTATAGGGAAGAGGTTTTAAATTATTTGTGATTGAAAGGGCTCGGTGACATGTAGGACAAGATAGAACATTTTAAAAGACAGACACAGTGTAAAGGGGCAAGCATAATTTGTTTTATTTTTAATGTTGTTTATTTTGAGAGAGAGAGCAGGGGAGGGACAGAGAAAGAGGGAGAGAGAGAATCCTAAGCAGTGGAACCATCCAGGTGCCCCAAAAGGCGCAAGCATAATTTAAAAGGGTAAGCATCACTTACTGGGACAGTCTTTTCTTCTGGAGGAGGGGAAAACAGGCAAAGAGAAAAGAAAGGGCTTTTTAGCAATTAGATGGAGAAAAGAGGAAAATCAGGTTGAAGGTAGGGAGGATTTAGGATTCTGTAAGACAAAGAGAATCACATAATCAGAGGACTGACGACTCCTTTCCTGCCACCAGAACAATCACACTGAGAGAAAAACCCACTAAAGTACCTGGGCTTTGCTAGGCTGACAGAAAAAGGCTCCTTTTAAAATAGGGATTTAAAAAAAAAATCCAATATCATAAAAATGAAAATAAATAGTAGAGAAATTTTGCAAAAACTCAGAAAACACAAAATCTTAACCATCAATTCAGGAAAGTCTTTCCCTGCAAAATGACCATGAAGTAAAAGAAAAATGTAAGTTCACACTCCAGACAGAATTAAGGACATCAGGCATTTGAGGGTATGAAAAAACACTCTGAGTCAGAAATGCAAAATGGACAAAAACCAGGATAAATAGAAAAGGAGTTGATTGAACTCAGGAAATGGAAAGAAGACAAAATGATCTCAGAAATGAAGAATATTTTAAATTGCCCAAGTGAAAATAGACGCTAATGAAAATTTAATAAGGGGTTTGAAGATAGGAAAATAACCAGGAAAATGAAAATGACATAAAGGAAGAAGGAATTGAGGGTCTGAAGGGGAGGCAGATTTTCACCTCTGCCCTCTTAGGTTTTTTGGCAGGCTCTGAGAAACTGACATAAGACAGATTAACAGGAGGAAGGCATACAAATTTATATAAGTTTGCGTGACACAGAAGCCCCGCATAAGGAGTGAAGAATAGCAAAACCCGTATGCTTTGAAAGAAAGTGTGAATCAAGGATTTCATATAATTAATAGGTTGAACAGAGAAGCAATTGGGGAAAGGTAAGCTATGTGAGGAGGCTAAAGGAAGGTAAAAATTATTTTAACAAAGTCTGTTTATATAAAATTTTTTTGTCTCAACTTCTGGTCCTTGGAATGTTACTTTCCTTATGGTTTAGGAAGAACAATTTGCATCTGGGAATTTCATATCCTGCTTTTAAGAAATGGAAGGAAGGTCAATGTGGGGGTATTTTTGTTTGTTTTTTTGTGATTTGGTTTTTCAAGTGCTTTAACTCAAAATAATCTTTATGTTAAAGTGTCATATTTTGGAGTGCCTTATTCTGCCACCTTTCAGGTCTAAGAGAAATAGGAATGAAAGATAAGTAAAGAAAGGATCATTTAAAAAAATTTTTTCCGAGTCCCTAAGGCAAAAAAAGGGAAGGAAAAAAAGTGATACTGAGCTAATATTTAAAACTATAATTTAAAAATAAATTACAGAAGTAGAAAAAGACCTGCATCTACACATTGAGTTCATTGGGTACTTGGGAAAATTAATGCAGACTGAACAAGTCCAAGACATATCAGACTAAAACTCTTAGATTTCAGAGATAAAGATAAAATACTCAAGTGCTCTAAGCCAAAAGATCAAGTAACTTAGAAAGGAAAAATAATTAGACTAGCATAAGACTTAAAAATCCACAAGTCAAGACAACAGTGGGTCAGCATTTTCAAAAAAAAAAAAAAAACTCATTGAAAGAAAGTGTGAATCAAGGATTTTATATCCAATCAAGTTGTCTTTTAAATATCAAAGCAAAACTGAAACAGTTTTGACCATACAAAAATTTAGGGAATCCTGCCTTTACCAGTCTTTCTTAAAGAATGTACTAGAGCAGGGATCAGCAAACCATGGTCTGGCATATGTTTTTGTAAATAAAGCTTTATTGTAAAATAACCACAGTTACTTGTTTACATATCATCTCTGGCTGCTTTTCTCCTACACTGTGGCAGAGTTGAGTAATTGCAATAAGCCCACACAACCTAAGTATTTACTTTCTGATTTTTTACATAAAAAGTGTATTGACCCTGAACTATAGGATTCGCAAATAATGACTGAGAGAACGTTAGCATAGGACTAACATCAATTGTGGCCTTTACATGTAAATAGATGTTCATGGAAGACTAGAAAAGGGATGGACATGACGATAATAGACTAATACACAAATGTTGTGTACTGTGACAAAGTTGAAATAATGTAACTAAAAAATGGGAGGAGAAGAGATAAAGATGAAAGTTGGGGGGAAAAATCACTGTTGTATAAACAATAAGTGGTTGATAAAGAATACTGTCAGCCAAAGAAAAATCTAATAAGCCAGATGGTGAATGGTTAAATAAAGGACATTTTAAAG
Source organism: Cryptoprocta ferox (assembly GCA_028646485.1). Taxonomy (NCBI): domain Eukaryota; kingdom Metazoa; phylum Chordata; class Mammalia; order Carnivora; family Eupleridae; genus Cryptoprocta; species Cryptoprocta ferox. The sequence continues at coordinate 73,313,724 of CM053577.1, forward strand.
TGCAAGTACAAAGGTGGCCACAAGAAGAAAAATTAGAAACTCTCCTAAATATCAATATATGCCTTTTGTAGGGAAAGAAATAGGATTATGTTTTTTAATTCTTGGTTATAAAATATAATGATAGATGTGTGACTAGACATATCAATCCTAACAATAAATGTAAATGGGATTAATTTACCTATTAAAAGAAAAAGATTTATAATTTGGCTTATAATGTAAGACCCAAATATATATTCTATATCAGATACCTAGCTAAAACAGTGATTCACATATTCAAAAAACAAAGGATGGACAAAAGTTTGTATTATATAAATGGAAACAAAAAGGAATGTTAGTGATTCTGGTATCAGACAATATAGGATTTAAGCCACAGAGCATTAAACATGACAAAGGATACTTTTTAATGCTAAAAGCCAGAGGTTTCCAACAAAAACAAAAGAGAGAAACACCTTTATACCTAGATATTAATTGCATTCTCTTACTAAACAACTCCTGGGTGAAAGGGGACATGTAAATTGAACTTACAGAGTTTTTAAAAAATGATGACAGTGTGGTCTTTTATAACTGGCTTCTTGAGTTAGCATAATTTGCATGGTTTATCCACTTTGTAGCATCTATCAGTGCTTCATTCTTCTTTGCTGCTGGATAATATTCCATTATATGGATATATCACATTTTATTTATCCATTCATCAGTTAATGGATATTTGGTTGTTTCTATTTTTTAACTATTCTGAATAATGCTGTTGTGAACAACTGTGTAGCTATTTGGAAAAAGACAATATAAGATCCATATGTCACAATCTGCATAACAAAAAACCCCAAATTGATTAGGGATGTAATATAACAGATGAAAACTGATAGTAGAAAACTGATGAAATTCTAATAAGATGTGTCATTTGCTTCATCATATTATACAAATATTAATTTCCTGGTTTTGATGGTTATCCTGTGGTTATGTAAGATGTTAGTATTAGGAAAAGCTGGGTAAGATGCACATGGGCATGCTCTGTACTTTTTGGGGGCAACTTTTCTCTAAAATTAAAATTATTTCAAAATAAAATCATTTAAAAATATTACATGGCAAACCAAAAAAAATAAAATAAAAATGTCCCACAGAAGATGGGAGACTAGACCAAGGCTTATCCTTAAAGCCTTAAGAAAGGGAACATCCTGAGTGCCAATTAGAGAAGAAAGGTGTTAGAGGATGGCCAGACTCCATTTGACAATTGGGGCCAGGAGGGAGCTGGATACAAATCAAGAAGGCATCAGACTGAGTGTGGTTTACTTTATTACTATAATATGTAGGATAACATGTAAGACTTGATGTAGAGATGGAAATTTTTCACATATACACCATAGTAATTGTCTTTCAGTTTGGCTACCATTTATTTCAAAGCTGAGGCTTGTTGGTCATGTGAATTCACATTCTGAGGGATGGAAGGATGGATGGAAAATGCTGAAGAAGTAAATGTTGCTATCTTCATCTTTTTAAAGACTCTAGTATTAAAAGACTTGAGACACTCTCAGTGTCCAAAGAATAGTTGGTGGTGTTGAGGAGCTAGGATCTTAAGAAGATTGGAGAGGCACCCAAGTGGCTCAGTTGGTTAAGTGTCTGACTCTTGATTGCGACTCAGATCATGCATGATCTCATGGTTCATGGGATCGAGCCCATGTCGGGCTCTGCACGGAACCTGCTTGGGATTCTCTCTCTCTCTCTCTCTCTCTCTCTCTGACCTTCCTCTGCTCATGTTCTCTGTCTCCATCTCAAAATAAACATTTAGAATTAAAAAATTTTTTATAAGAAAATCAGAAATCTTCTGTTTGTTATAGAAAGCCCATATCTAGGTCTTTAATTATAAAAAACCTTAGTAAAAGTGATATTTTCTCAAAAAGCAGTTAAGTGACCCTTTTTTTCCCCAAAAGTCTTAGTTCTATAATGAGATAGACAGGTCCATTTTGTGAGAGTTTATCTCTATCAGATGTGATTAGGACCCAAGGTCATGTAGGACAAACACGGCTATTGAAAAGCCACTCATTTCTGTGAAGTAAGAAATCCTTAAGAAAAGGTTTATTGGTTTGTAGGCTAAATGGACATCTTATATTTACCCAAAGAAAAATTTATTTCTGTGGTTCTGGTTATGCCATTTCTTCATCCTCTGATTTTTATCATAAAATCAAGCAGGAACCATAGTACACATAGTTTCATTATTTTGGTTGCCATTTTAGTTTTTTAGAATTGTGTTTGAAATAATATGGAGCAGTTGATTAAATGAGATGTTTATAGTCATTATATATAAAGTTTGGACGAGGTTTAATTATGCAAGGCTTTGTTACAATAGTGTTTCCATAAGAAAAGCAAGTTCATATTACATCACCTAACTTACAGCTTTTTGTTCCCCCCAGAACATCATTTACCATATGTACAAAGACTGCTGCTGTTTCGATTGCCCTGGGTATCTTTATCCAGCATTTTGTCAAAGGGGAAATTGCCTTATGCATAATCTGAAATAATTGAAATAATTGGAAGTATAATGAGAGCCAACATTTAGACGCTCCCTTGTGCTTTTTTCTACTCTGCAAAATAAAATTATCACTGAATGCATTCATGTTTTAAGATTTAAGCAGACTTGGTAAATGGTTCTTGTTTTCTAAATGTGCAGAGGGGCTAATATAAGGTGGTTGGTCTCCCTAAAACAGGTGTTGAAAGATCTTTTTAAGCTTCCCAATACATTTGCAAATTTACCATGATGAAGTGGCAATTTGCAATATAGAGCTGATTACAGAAATCAAGATATAGTTGAACTGTATTTTTAAAAATTCATAATATTTCCTGTTCCTCTGCTTTTTGTGATACAGGTAACATCATTAGTAATGTTCTCAGATGTCCCTGAGAGATTTGTAGTCTTGTTTTGTTTTTAGTGATTGATAGGAATTGGCTTTAAAAAGAAAGTCATTCCTATATGTGATTCCCAGGATCCATTTTAGCATCTGACCAAATTTTGCATTCTTAGTCACATTTTACGTGGATTCCATTCCATTTCTATGTTTCAGTTTAGAAGCCACAGTAAAGTGAACTGAAAATCAATCTGAAAAAGGGCTTTGGTAAAAGCAACTGGGATTTCCCTCTTCGGGAAGTGTTTTTACACTGTCATTAGATCTTTGTTTTATATCCCCTGTTGGTTTGTGTCAGGGGAAAAGTCCATGTCAGTTATAAGATTTCACACTCTGGAGCCAGAAATATGTAGATTTTAATACTAGTTCTACCATGTACTTACAAGTTGTGTGTGATCTGGGAAAAGTCTCCCCACCTGTAATGGGCATTTAGTCTCTACTTAGTAGGACCAAAGGACCTACCAGTCAAGTACTAGTTATCTAATACTTTTGTAATTCTGGGGCGGGGGGGGGGCATCTACTGCTATTCCTTCTGTATTAGAGGTTGCATTTGTTACCATTCCTAATTTTGGGAATTTCTTTGAAACAACAGACTCCACCCTGGCTAGTTTGAGCAAAGCAGAATTTATCTGGTAGTTAGTTACATGTGCAGCCAGGAAGAGCACAGTATGCCACCCAGGTTGTTTTGGGAAAAATGTCACTATGTCACTTTTCCAGGTGACCCTACCCTACCCTGCTGCCCTCAGAAAGTCTGACACTTCCCTCCATGGTCACCGCAGGATGGATTCTCCATATTTCATCTTCAAGTTACTTACTTTCAAAGCTAAGTGCTGAGCAGGGCATCCGTTTGGTAGAATCTTGTCCCACAGTGCTGCCCTGGCTTCCTGGAAGGTGGGGGAAACCAGTTTTCTGGTTCCTACCTAGGAAAGTGGGACCAATAAAGAAAGAAATTCCTCAAACATTTCAAGGGTGTTCAGAAGGTGCTGGGCAGGCAGAAAATATGACAGCACTCCAGGGAAGTTTTGTTACAGTAGATTGATTCATAAAGACTAAAATATATCTAAATTACAAAACAGGTGACTTTGGCTTATTATTCCTTCTTCAAATCATGTATTTTATTTTTAAAGTAGACTTTATTTTCAGACTTAACTGTGTCACTTGTCCTTATCTTTCAAATATTTGTCTTTATGCATATAGGACATCTTGATTTTGTGGGCCGTAATCACAAAAGCTAAGCAAGTTAAACCTTAGGGAATAAAAACATGTCTTCCTTACCCCCAAACTTCTGCTGGCTTTTACCATGAGTGTCACCACTAGCCAGTCTGTTTTTCTGCACGGAAATATTGAAACTATTTCTCTCCTCCATGACATGGGAACCTGCTAATTTTCCCTTTGATGTTTTTTTTTCCTTTAGACATTCTTCTCTTATCTTACCTACTACCCTGAAAATTATGTGGCTAAGCTGGATCTCTGTGAAGAAAATGAACATGCTAGCATTGGGGAGTACTGGGATTCAACTAGAAGAAACAGTCCTTTTTGTTTGTTTGTTTCTAAAGTATTTCTTTCTAATTTTAAAACAAATATATAATGATGGCTGAAAATTTAAAAAGTAAGAAGTCTAAAAAGGAAAATAAATTTCCCCAAATCATATCCTATAGAGTTAGCATTTTGGTGTGTTTCCTTCTAGTGTTTTCTCTACAGGCATGCTACGGCAGGAGGAAGGCAGTTAAAGAGAAAAAGAGAGGAGTTGTATTTACAAAAGCAGAATCAGATTGTTTATAATGTTAAATCCTAGTCTCTTCATTTGTTTCCTGTATCATTTAATAATAGCTAATATTTATTGAATATTTACTCTGTGGTAGTCACTCTTCTGAGCCCTTTTATACATAGTAACTCTTTTAATCTTTTCAAGAGTCCCTATTATAAGTACTATTTTTTTTATCTATAAATATTTTATATGTATATCTAAAAGACAGCTCAATTTAAAAATAACCATAAAGCATTACCACACTTTAAAAAGTTAGACCTAGCCCTAGTTAAAAATTTTTTAAATTGCTTAAATTTTAAATTGCTTTAAATTTGGCTTTTTTGTGGTTTTTGTTTTTGTTTTTTTATAACTTTTTTTATAAGTACTATTATCAATTACATTTGTTACATGAGGAAACTGAGTCACAGAAATATTTTGAAAGTCATCTGTGCTCACAAAGTGGGTAAGTAGGAGTGACTGTGAGCTCACGTTCTGCTTGGCATTTATCTCTGGGAGCTCTTTGAGGACTGAGTTGCAAGTATATTCCTGCAGAGAGGATTGTTTGTGAGGTCCAATAAGCAGTATTAATTCCATCCTCAGACATTCCTAAGAGTAGGCTTGTGATGAGGAATTTTCAGGGGTGCCTTTCCCCCCACCCTCCTAACCTCATCTACTGTCTGCCTCTGGAAGGCAGATTTTTTTTCCAATTCACTTACTAGGGGGGAATAGCAGGGAAGGAGGGGCAGGGATCTCAAAGGCTTTGGATCCAGCCTTTTATTTAACAGGGCCCCAGGTGTGTCCTCACACCCCCAATATTCCGCAGGTTAAAAAGCTCATGCTCTAATCCAGATCTTCAAGGATGAGCAGAATCCTCTGGGAAGACCCTTTCTTCAGCCCTGGCCTACCAAGGGTTTCAGAATTCTTTCCTACCTCATAAGATTTGGTTATTCTCCTGACAATCCAACTATGTGTTTAAGATTTTAAAAATATTTATTCATCATTTTTCGTCTTTTATACTGAGGGCTGCTGCTGACATCAAGTCTACCATATTGGAAGAAATGGGAGTTAGATTTTTTTTTCTAAAAGAGAAATATAAGTTTGAAATTTTAAATGGTAACTTCAGAAGTTAAACTTATAGGTCAACTTAGTTTTCTAGATCACAATCATGAGCAGAGAAATATATTAAAAAGAAGCAGTAACTACCATATTGGTTTCTTAATAGTGTAAAGGGCTCTATGCTAAGTGCTTTTGCAGGGATCATCTCATTTAATCCACCACGACTATTCTGTATGATAGATACTATCATTCTCATAGTAAAGATGAGGACATTGAAGCATAGAGAAGTTCAGGTGATTTGCCCAAGATCACACAACTAATAGGTAATTTATAAGACTGACCTTGGGTCATCAAGGAAAGGTTAAATTATGTTTGATGAAATCTTTTTAGTGGTACGTTGCTATTTTGAAAGACAGCAAAATGTGTAATATATCTTAAATTTCCATTTAAATTGTATTGTTGCAGATCAATGTGGTGTTACCTTATTAAAAAGATAAGCATGTCAAAGAAATACTAAAGGCAATGCAATTCACCTTGCCTTCTTTACTACTTTGTCTCCTCTAAGAAAAATTACTCTTAAAATACCTCCCAAGGATTTTTCTGGCTATCAAATCCCAAAACACATTTGTCAGCTTAGATGAAAAGAGAAACTTTGGCCAAGGACTTTAGAGATTAATTGCTAGACGTGGATACCTTTGTTCCATAATTCATCCCAAAATGCTTTTCTCTCAACTTCAGCCAACTGTGTGGTATTCAGTTATAGTATTAATATATACTTCCCTCTATGGAAGTGTTTCTTAGAAATTTATGTATTTTTTTTCCAGTTGAACATTAACGTTATGAATCAGACTTGGAAAATGTGACTTTCTCAGTACAGTAATTTCATGTGGTGGCATTTGAAGTACTGTTTTCTCAGGTAGTGGTATTTTCAGTGAACCTACTTTTGCATGTGTGACACTGTTTCTTGTTTGCCAATTTGAGGATAAATACTGAAATAACAATGTCTGTGTGTTTTTCTCAAGCAAGTGTTCATTCCCTAAAGTAACCAGTCTCCGTTAGTTCAGGAAAATCAGGAAGAAGACTTCTGGGAAAACACTTTGCCCAAATTCAAAAGCGGGCAGCTTCCCTGGTGTGTTTTGACTCCCTCTGTGCCAGGCTAGTAACGGAGACCTGTGCTCCAGCTCTCCCTGGCATCCTTATAATCATCTGCCCTTCTGATCTGCTACTTCTAAGTTTGGCCACTAAAAAAAGAGCTGCCACTCTGGAACTTATCAACCCACCCCCTCCACTGACCTACATCTCAGGAAGTCAGCTTCGTCCTTATGGGTGGCCCCCTTCCTTGTTCTGAAAGCTCTAGCCTCAAGGAAGGGTAAGGGAGGCCAGTATTCAAACTCACTGGAATCTCTCTGCCTTTCTTATGCAGGAGTGAACACTCTTGTAACCCATTTGCAAAGGAATCCATAGCAGCAATGCAAGTACACTAGATTATGTCTCGTTAAGTCATCCTGTTACACCAAACCAAATGTTCCCACAGGACTGTAATTATCTAAGCTAAACTAGGAACGTGTTCTGGAGAATGCTTTGGTCTTCTTCTCAACTCTTTCATCGAGTCAGCTCAGGTATGTTTCTTGGTACCTGCTACCATTTGTCAAATGACTTTATAAACCTTGTACCTTTACCATAAATCATGCATATAAATAGCGTAGAAGAAAGCTCAGATTTGTGAAGGGTGTCTGTGACAGTAAGTTTAGGAAATAAAGGTTGGTTGCTTGCTCTTTCCTTTTACTTCCCTAGGAGAAGGGCCATTGAGCATTGTGTTTTCAGAAATTAAAGGATGACTCAAAGGCAAATACAAAATGGTTGCCAAAGCAAAGAAGGTAACTTCCTTTCCTCCTGCCTTTGCCGCTGCTCTATTTGCACCAGTATTGCCCTCTTTGCTTTCTCCTTTCTTACCAATTGAGCTTCTGTAATCTCTCAGGAGAAAGTGGAAATTCTTTTTCTTATAAGAATTGAAAAAAAGTTCTCTGTTTGAAATGTCAAAATGTCAAAAATGCAGGATTTTTGAGGCAGAACCTTAGACTTTCTCTTATTCTCAAAGTGGCCCCATGTATCCCTTCTCTACAGTCAGCCCTAATTTTCAGGTTCAATCCATAGAAACCAGCTTTTAAAAAAAAGTTCATTTATTTATTTTGAGAGCACTCTGTCAGTGCAGAGCCCAACACGGGGCTTGATTTCACGAACTGAAAGATCATGACCTGAGCTGAAATCAAGACTCAGACACTTAGCTGACTGAGCCACATAGGCGCCCCAAAACCAGCTTTTAACTGTAGTGTCTGACCTCTTATGGAATGCTGTAAGTGCTAGAGGCTGGATAGATAAAGTGGAAGGTTCCGTCTATAATGTAATAATGTAAAACTAAATAAAGTTGGCATTATGGGGTCTGGCTGAACATGCCCAGGCATTACAGTAATTAGTTGCTGCATCTAGAAGTGAATATACCTTGAGCTGACTTTCTTCAAGCAGCAGATGGGACCTTGAAAGGTGTACTTTCCTTAAACTGAAGGCTGAGTCCACTGTATTTGTTCCTACTTAAAAGTTATACTTGAAGTGTGTGTAGATGTTATTGGTTTACGGTCATTTTCTTATAACAGTATCATTAAATATATTAAATTTGTATCTGATTTCACCCACCAACACTGGATTCATCCAGCTCAATGCTTAAATATCTTGAATTCAACTCGATGTTCCATTCATCAGTGCTAAATAAAATAGCTAAACAATTTACCAGTTATGAATGTATTCTGAATGTCCCAGTCTTTGATATGAACCTATGGAAACTAAATTATAAGGTGTATGCTCATTATAAGATCTATTAATATGAAAAGTAGAAAAGTATTACATACTTAGATGTCAGTAAATTTTCCGCAGAAATGACTATATACTTTATGAGCTTTGCTATATTTCATAATTGAATAAGGCATCATCATAGGTGTGTTAATACATTCATAGAATCTTAGAACTAACAGGACTGAGGAATCAGGATCAGAGTGTGGTCTTAGAAATCACACAGATGCAGTATGAAAGCTCAGCCCCTCTACGTGTAGGACCTCGGGTAAAATATGTCTCTGAGCCTCTGTTTATCTGTATATTGTATTGTTCACTTATGGATATTGTAATGATAAAGTCAGCTGAATATATTAAGGAGTACTTGGAATATAATAAATACTAAATAAATCGTTGTTACTTTTATTTCAGAAAAAATTTTTGTTTATTTATTTTGAGAGAGACAAGAGACAGCACAAGCAGGGAAGGGGCAGAGAGAGAGAGAGAGAGAGAGAGAGAGAGAATCCCAAGTAGCTACCAGCACAGAGCCATACGTTGGGCTCAAACCCACAAACCGTGAGATCATGTCTTGAGCTGAAACCACCAGTTGGATGCTCAACCAACTGAGCTACCCAGGCATCCTAAGTGGTTGTTACTTTTATCCCTGTGGCTATTCTTTCTATTTCTACTTTTAAGCATCTACTTCTGTAACTATGAAAGATGTGGCCCCTTGTGCCCCAGCCGAGTACTGTGTTATCTGTGCTACTGTAGTTCAACAAGCTGTGTATATACCTCATATCGGGAACTGTAAAGGATACCAAAGAAGGCAATAAGATTAACGTGTGTTTTCCATCACTCCCTGCTCTGGCTGCCACCACTTAGTATGACTGACTGCTGCTTAAATGTATGTCCAGGGTTTCCAGTGAGATCATAAATTTCTTGAAGACAGGAACATGATCTTATATTTTTTTAATACAATTTATAGTACCCAGAAAATTGTTGGGTATAGGCAAAGCTATTCAGTGAGAGAATATCTTTGAAAATCCTAAATCTAGGGTGTACCATGCTGACAAGTAGAAATAGTTACAGTTATGGAGAGCAGGAGAGGTAGAGTTGAACTAACTGATCTCTCACCAGCCCTCAAACCCCAGGGCTCTCCCGTCCTTCATAAACATGTTAAGTGAAGGGCGAAAAACAAAAGAAGAGAAATATCAAACCTCAAATACAATATCTTATGGAGTAGTCATTTTTCAGTATAGTACTTTTTTTTGAAGTCATATATTTATATGCGAATTGTGTCTAAACTCACACAAGCCCAGGCCGTGATCCTGATGTTTATAACTGAATCTGTAAGAGTGATTGCTTGCCAAAATACTCCTGCGAGCTGCTGCTAATGTTATAACCGTTTTTTTGTGATTTCCTGTAATCTACTTTTGCCATATTATAGCTTAAGGTTAATGCAACACAAACAACATTATTTAGGCTTGTGTCTTAGGGGCATGAAGTTCTAATTTTGGGTGAAAATGACCAAATATATTGCTTTCTTAGCTTTATTGCTTTTTTGCTAGTTCTCATTTTTCCCCATCCCAAGTTATCGAATATTCTATAAAACTTAAAACTACTTGTTTCTAAATATATGCCCTTACCTCTTTATTATCTGAGAAAAATGGAGGGGAGAGCTTTTCTCCTGTTGTAAAAAAAGAAAAAGGTGGACAGTCCACTTGGGGTTTCTAATACAGGTATGGTAGCACCTAGGCCTTTGGGATGAAGATGATCCTGTGAGAATCCAGGGAAAAGAAAAAAAGTGATTTCTGTTTTCCTCACGGAATAAGACAGGATGGATTCAGGGTTTTTTTTCCAACCACTTTCAATTTCTGGTCCTTATTTTCTTGCCACCAGCAGGTGTTCATGAAGATGAGGGGAAGACAAGAGATACCTTGATTGTTAAACATGGAAGTATAGAACATAAAATTACAGTCAGGAGAACGGACTCTTGGCAGAATGCTGAAGATTATTTTTCTTAGATGGGCAGAGGGCCACACCTTTGTTAAAATTTTATAGAATATGGTCAACAGTGGCTTTCATCCCCCTCCTGCAAGCAGCAGAAGAATTCCCTTTAGCAAACTGAGCAGAATGCTAGTGTGGAAAAGAGCAGGTAGAAAGTAGAACCTTCCTTCTGGAAGGCCAGTTGAGACCATAGAGTCTACTCTGCCAGCTAGCCTCACCCTACCCCACATCTTCCACATCTGCATTGGAAGCATCCCAGCCTGCAGTGGCTTGGAAATCACTGGTCTTATTACTCTTGTCTTGACCCGACCCACTGCAACTAACTTTGTTTTGCTGGCTGATACTTCTGAGACTATGTTAAAGCTCTGGACTTAATTCCTAGAAAAACACACATCCACTTAAAATTTTGCATGCAATATCAGGGCATTTATGGACTGCTCTACCACCACCACCAGGCACAAAATGTATATCCCTGCAGGTCCAAACCTCTTTTAAAAGTCAGACCGAATCTTTTTCACTCTAGACAAAAACACAACAGCAAACAAAGACAAAGTAACATCAACCATCTGAACACACTGTACCCTAGTCAATTTAAATTTCTCTTAGAATGAAAATGTGAGAAACCTAGATTCTAGTCCTAGTTCTTCAGCAATTAGCTGGGTTGCCTTCAGTGAGAATTCTAAAATGTCTCAGGGTCTCAGTTTCTCTATCTTTGACTGAATAATTTTTGACATCTCTTCCAGCTCTAGTGTTGTATAATTCTGCAAACCAAATTGAGGTGAACACTCTAAATCAGTAGTCTTCTCTACAAACAAGCATCAGTTTCTGTTGTTAGGCTTGGATCATTAAGTCTCTCTTTTGGGGGCCCAGTTATCCCTATGTCCTTATTATTCTCTTCTTCACATTTCCATCATTTCTATCCCCAAGCAAAAAGAAAATTGATTTATCATTTTCCATTTCTTTGACTCATTTAGTGGCTAACTACTTTCCTCTGTTAAGCTATCTCTAAACAAGTTTAGGCTAGAAAGAGAAAAAGATAATGGTGACAGGTAAGATCAGTGAATTGGGTAGTCGGGGTGGGGGGGCATTTATGAAAATAATAAGTGGATGCTTCAGTGAGGGAACTAGCAGAACTCTAGAGAAAATGGGCAGGGCTAGTACATGTGGTACACTAATTTTCAATCTGTGCCTCCTTGAAATCAACTTGATCATTCCCCTTCTGAGAGAAAAAAAGAATTTCTTGGTTTGAGGCAATCATTTCTCTGAGCCTGTAAATCCCAGTCATGATAATGATACCACTAAAATGACAATTTATTGAGCATCAACTTTGAGACGGGCACAGTAATAGAAGCTTTGTGGGTTTTATTTCATTTAATCATTATATCCACCCTTTGGGACTGGTGCAGCTAGTTCTCTTCTTCACAGAAGGAAACTGTGGCTCAGAGGGGCTAAGAAAAGGCACACAAGCAGCACACCACAGAGCAAGAATCCAAGTCCAGAATCTCTCCCCACGCCCCACTGTGGTACATGCCCACTGGGCTGCCAGTTAATAACTAGTGAAACAGTCGTGGGTTTTACAGAGTGCTCTGAAACCACGTCTGCCTTAGTGAATCTGCCTGCAGGTAGGTTTATTGTTACTGTTCCTCCTCATTTCCTGCAGGTAAATGCAATTTATGAGATAATCTTTGAAGTGAGTGGCATGTCCAAAATAGAGGACAACCATTGACATGTTTCTCAGGATTAAAAAAATATCATTTTTTGTTTTTTCTCTAATTTTGATTTTATTACTCTGTCTGGCACATTGGAAGAACCCAGTGAATATGTTGAACAGATGAGTAAATGGATGCGTGCATGAATAAAAACCAAGTCATTTTTCAATGTTTAAATGAACTGATCGTGCAATAGTGTATCCAGAAAGCAAAATTACAGCATTCCACATCAGTATGGCTTTATTATGTACATTGTAGGAGCAAAATATCATATAGCTTTGCACCTAATTCCTTAAAACTCTTGGTAGGTTTTTTTTTTTTTATACTCAATTTCCTAAATCCTTTTGTGCAGTTACAAGTAAAGTATTACATCACTTTTGTTGGGGAAAGGACTAATTTTACATTGTAAAGATTGCACCTGCTCCGTACAAAGCCTTGATGTTTTTTTAAAAAACCATTTTCCAATTTAATAGCTCGAGGAAGAAGATTGTCCCTAGGGGAACTGTGCCACAACTTTACAATTTACTCATTGTACAGCTGTCCTTCAGTGCTAAAATGGAGGGGAAAATAAGGATGAATGTGGAAGGAGAAAGCAGAGCATAACTAAGGAGAAGGTCATTAATGACACTAAGAGGAGTAAAAATGATAAAGTGAACACAGAAAATCATGTTCTGTGAAAAATGGAATAGGATTGCTCTGAGCAGGAACAAAGTAAGGAAAGAAAAGAGGACAGAGGAAAGCCTTTAAAGTACATTTGGGGGGAAGAGAGGAAGGAAGTACTGCACCAAATGAGTATCTCTGAATTGGAGCCAAAGAATGGGTTCTAGCCCTTACCACAACTTCAGAACAAATTTCTTTAAAAATATAGGTCAATAAGAGCACATAGTTAGGAGAGGAGGCTGGTTTCCTGGAGATAATTTATCTGTTCTCCAAGAAGAAAGTCCAGTGTCAGCAGGTCTGTGAACCCAAGTGCCTGATTGTCAGGAGCCTCAGCAGTGACCAGAAAAAGCTGCCGGTGTAGGAATCATGTTGCGTGTCTTTCTGACCAATGACAGGACAAAGCCTTAGGCAGTTGGGTTTCAGTCTCTCTGATAAGTTTCCTGAGATTACAAAATCATCCATGCGAATGTCATGGTCCCCCCCTTCCCACTACTATCCACTCCCTTTTACTGCCATCTTCATTGTCACTGGGAAAGACATTTATTATTTAGAAAGCAACAGCACTAGTGCAATGCACGCAACTCAGATCATTTTTGTAGGGTAAGTCTGTTGAGTTTAAATAGATATCTCGACAGAAATAAAAATCTGGCCCACGTGTGCCATATGCTGAGTTTAAAAGATTTCTGGAAATCCTGTAACCTTTAGCCTCAATGACTACACATTGCCTAGCTCCGACTCCTGATAAATGTTCTAATTTATGGTAATAGGTTTTATTTTCATGTCACTGGAAATAAAACAACAACAAAATCAGTGGCTGCCTCAAATCCATGAGCTCTTGTCAATATAGAAGCAGCATTCTGTAGTAAATGGATCCTTTTGCTCTGTTTACAAATAACTGCATTTCAAAGCCTCATTCTAGTCCTGTTAGCGTGTAGGGAGATGATTAGAGACTACAGAGTGAATCAATGATCGAGTCTTACACTGAATTGAAAAATTAAAAGATTGTGTCACAAAACCTATTCATGTCCACTCTGGTGGTTGTTTTTTTGTTTTTAGTTTTGGTTTTTTTTGTTTTTGTTTTGTTTTTTTGGCCAAATGTTCTTGCTGTGACCTACTTCTACAGATAAGAAAAATGATTTTGCCATCCTTCTATGACATTATGGCAGTAGTGAACTGTTCCCAAGTGTCTTAGTGTAGGTGGCCTTGTGAGGATAAGCATTAATTATTTTCAGACTGCTGATGCATCACCTCTGTGGTATCTATATTTGTCTTCTAAGAATGCATCATCACTCTCTAATTATAGGTGATCTTGTGGGATTAAATCTTTTGAGTTAAACAGACTCAAATGACACAAAAAATGCATGGAAAGCAAACACTTGAGAAATTGATGAGCCGTTGTCATTATTGAGAACCAAATGATGCATCAGTGTTCAGAACAACACTGGGAACAATCTTCACATTGTCCATGTCACCACGTGCCTAATTCCTATATTTTAAACCACTTGATGATTGAGATTATCTTTTTGTTTTCAATATGAAGACTGTTTCCCCTGATTCTAATTCTTAGAATCTTACAGTATTATCCCAACAAATAACTTTTTTTTAATGTTTATTTAATTTTGTGAGAGAGCACACAAGCAGGAGAGGGGCAGAGGTGGGGGGGGGGGACAGAAGATTGAAAGCAGACTCTGTGTTGACAGCAGAAAGCCCGATGTGGGGCTAGAACTCACAAACTGTAAGATCATGACCTGAGCTGAAGTCAGATGCTCAACCCATTGAGCCACCCAAGCGCCCCCCAACAAATAACTTTTGTTAGAAAGAGAATCACCTTGGAATCCTCAGGACCCCACTGTGGTAGTTACCTCTTCATTGAGGGTCTCTGCCCCTTGGTCTCAACTTTGGGGCCTGTGAAGCAGGGCTGGGCATACCTCTAAACAAAATCATTTTCTGGCCAGGGTGCATTGTCTGGTAACCTAGAAGTATTGGAGTACTATAGTTGGAAATATCAAAATTCCCAATCTCTTTTTAGCTCCACCTTGTAAAACATTATTTTCTTTGATACCCCTGTAGAAATGAACTAAGCCGAGATTCTAGTTACATAATTCATTAATTCAATCATTTATTCCTCCCAGCCAACAAATATTTATTGACAGCCTCAGGTGTTCCAGACCTTATGGAAGGATACATAGAGATTTGGATAAGACATCACCATTCCACATGCAAGTTTGGTTTTTGAGGGATAGAAGGAGAATAAGAATGGTTTTTGTTGGGAAAACGAAAACACCAAGTGTCAGCAAGAAGAAACAAGGAGTCCCTCCATCGGTGTCTATGTGCATGAGCCAGGGATGCTGGACATACTAGGGAGCTATGTCACACACAAGGTTTGGGAATTAAAAATCACTAGTGCTTTGTCTTTTGAATTCCACTCTAAGAAGTAGCTCTCTGGAATCAGAAGCTCAAGTGTTTAATAGGTGATGAACGTAAAGCTGGAACATTTGACTATGTCAGGGATAGTGACCAAAGTATGAGGATGCCTTTCTTGTCCACTGCCTACCACTTACAAAACTCAGTGCCATTTTAAACAGTAAAGTTAGGAGGTGAGGGAAGGATTGCATCCAGTTTCATTCCCCTGCTGTGCAGCAGATGTCCCCACAGGAACAACTGCACAGTGTGAGGTTGTCAGGTTTCCAAAAGAATTTAGCTAATGGGCTTCATTGCTCATAGACCTCGAATCCTGGAGAATCAACGTGAAGGTTAGAGACAAGTATAGAACATCAAGCTTCTGAGAGTGAGTGAGTGATGAAGTTTTTGTGGATAATTTTTTTAACTTAGGAGTTCTAGTTTGCCCCACCCAAAGGATGAAACAGCAGCTCCTACATAAAGGGAAAGAAAGCAGATGTGAATGCTTATGTTAAAAGTCAGTTAATTTAAACTTAAAGAAAAAGTTCTTGGCAGGGGAGAAGGCCAGAATATTGAAGGAGTTCCACAGCATCTCCTCCAGAGGCATTTCTGAATAATATTTCTTCAATGGCTTAGGTGTACAGGTAATGGGAAAAGCTGACTCAGGGCTGCCTCCAGGCTTAGCAGAGAATGTATTCTGAGTACCACTGTAAGCATTAGGGAAGGCCTGAAAATCACTAGCAGGAAGGCTAATATTATACAGTTCAGATTCCCCCAAGGGAAAAAAAAATGTTTATGAAATTCAACTTTAGTAACTTGAGTCATGAGCTACTTGTTTTCTGCAAACATCAGAGTTAATAGCACCTGTACTATAAACTAGTTCACAGCATTACATTTTCGGATCCATTTTTCTTTCCACTTAAGAGCAACTTTTTACTTTGTACTAGAAATTTCCTATGAGATTCAGATAGGACCACACAAATCAGTTGCCACCTTGTTATTATGACCTGTGGGACAAAAGGACATCCCTTTGGAAGTCCTCACCCCACTCTGTGCCTGCTGTTCCCTGTGGCTGCCTCAGACCCCATGCCTTAGTTGAGCACAGAGCAAATGGACCCAGTAAGATTATGGCATTCCAGGGTTGGGTGAGGGCATGTGGGGCTTACTGGGAAATCTGGCCTGACTCACCTGCAACCTGCACCAGGCCCTACTCCAATTCCACGCTGCTTTCTCGCCCCAGGACTATCTGTGCATGGACTATCTAAACATTTCCCTGAGGCCAAAATTTAATTCCCTCAGGAATTTTTAAGTAGAGTAGCCAGGTATGAGTTATACAAGTGGAAGAAGGGAAGATATGAAGAGTGTGTTTGAAAAGAGAGTTGCCGAAATGACTCCCCAGACCCCATCCATCTTTCCCCCAGTAATTTGACATTTTATAAGTCAAGTTTTTATTGAAGGACAACATGCAGGAAAGCACACCAATGTTCATCAGTGAAATTTTCAGAAGTGGGTCCACTTGGGATGCCTGGTGGCTCAGTCGGTTGAGCAACCAACTCTTGGTTTCAGCTCAGGTCATGATCTCATGGTTCATGGGATCAAGCCCTGTGTCAGGCTCTGTGCTGATAGCACATAGCCTGCTTGGGATTCTCTTTCTCTGCCCCTCCCCTGTGCATGTACGCTCTCGCTCTCTCTCTCTCTCCCTCTCTAAATAAATAAACTTTTTAAAAAAGTGGGTCCACCTATTTAACTAGCATGTAGATCAAGAAATAATAAAGAGAGTGTGAATCCTGCTCTCCAAAGGGCTACTCCTACTTTCTGTGATTAGTGTTAGCATGGTGTCTTTGTTCCCACCCATTTACTTTTAATCTATCTGTGTCTTTATATTTAAAGTGAATTTCTTGTAGACAACATTTGGTTTGCCTTATTTTTTATTCTTAAGTAAGTTAACTACACTACACTACTTAACAGACAGTGTAGTCTCGGCTTCAAGAGTAGAATCCAGTGATTCATCACTTACCTATAATACCCAGTGCTCATCCCAACAAGTGCCCTCCTTAATGCCCATCACCCATTTCCCCCACCCCTATCAACCCACAGTTTGTTTTCTGTATTTAAGAGTCTCTTATGATTTGCCTTCCTCTCTGTTTTTATCTTATTTTTCCATCCCTTCCCCTATAGTCATCTGTTAAGTTTCTCAAATTCCACATATGAGTGAAATCATATGATATCTGTCTTTCTCTGACTTATTTCGCTTAGCATAATACCCTCCAGTTTCATCCATGTTGTTGCAGATGGCAAGATTTCATTCTTTTTCATTGCTGAGGAGTATTCCAGTGTGTGTGTGTGTGTGTGTGTGTGTGTGTCTATACATACTGCATCTTCTAAATTCATTCATCAGTTGATGGACATTTGGGCTCTTTCCATAATTTGGCTATTGTTAATAGTGCTGATATAAACATTGGGGTGCATGTGCCCCTTCTAATTAATCATAATTTTTGTATCCTTGGGATAAGTTCCTAGTAGTGCAGTTGCTGGGTTGTAGGGTAGTTCTATTTTTAATTTTTTGAGGAACCTCCACACTGTTTTCCAGAGTGGCTGTACCAGTTTGCATTCCCACCAACAGTGCAAGAGGGTTCCCCTTTCTCCATATCCTCACCAGCATCTGTTGTTTCCTGAGTTGCTAATTTTAGCCAGTCTGCCTGTGTGAGGTGGTATCTCATTGTGGTGTTGATTTCTATTTCCCTGATTATGAGCAATGTTGAGCATCTTTTTATGTGTCTGTTTGCCATCTGGATGTCTGGTTGGTCTTATTTTTGATTTACTCTGACAGTCTTGGTCTTTTAATTGGTGCATCTAGACCATTGATGTTCAAAGTGATGATTCATAATAAGTGGGTTAATATCTACCATATTCATTGCTGTTTTCTATTTGTTGCCTTTATTCTTTGTTCCTGTTTTTGTCTTCCACTCCTTTTCTGTCTTTTATGGTTTTAATTGAGCATTTTATAGGATTGTATTTTCTCTCCTTTTTTTAGCATAGTAGTTATACTTTTTTTTAAACCTTTTTAGCAGTTGCCCTCGAGTTTGCAATATATACTTAAAACAATCCAAGTCCACCACTTCACAGATAGTGTGAGTACTTTATAATAATGAAACAATTCTATTTTCACCCTCCTGTCCCTTGTATCATTGCTGTCATTCATTTCACTTATATATACTATACATACACAAGATATATATATTATATATATATATCAGCATACATCATCAAATATATTGTTGCTATTATTTTTGAATGAACTGTTATTTATTAGAACAGTTTTTTTAAAAGGTTGCATTTTACTTCCACTTATTCCTTCTTCCATGTTCTTCCTTTCTTTATGCAGTTCTGAGTTTTTGACCTATATCAGAACTTCTTTTAACATTTCTTGCAAGGCAAGTCTACTGGTAACAAATTCCCTCAACTTTTGTTTTTCTGAGAAAGTTTCTATTTCTCCTTCACTTTTGAAGGATAATTTCCCAGGGTACAGAATCTGGGTTGATGGGGGGGTTTTTCTCTCAATACTTGAAATATTACACATTACGTTCTTGCTTAGATGGTTTCTGAGGAGAAATTGGTTCTGATTCTCATATTTGTTCCTCTGTTGATAAGGTGTTTTTCCCCTCTGGCTTCTTTCAGGATCTTTTCTTTATCTTTGATTTTCTGTAGTTTGGAAATGATATGGCTAAGTGTAGTGGAGTTTTTTTAGGCATTTATCCTGCTTCATGTTCTTTGAGCTTTCTGGATTCGTGGTTTGGTATCTGACATTAATTTGGCAGAAATTCTGAGTCATTTTTTTCAGGTATTTCTTCTGTTCCTTTCTTTCTTGTATTCTCATTACACATATGTTGCATGTTTTGTAGTTGTCTAACATTCCTTGAATATTCTGGGGTGGTTTTTTTTTCAGTCTTTTTTTTTTTTTTTTTTTTTTTTGCTTTTCTTTTTGGTTGTCAGTGATTCTATTAATATAGCCTCAAATTCAGTGGTTCTTTCCTCAGCTGTGTCCAGTCTACTATTAAACCCATAGAAGGCATTCTTCATTTGTGTTACAGTATTTTTGATCTCTAGCATTTCTTTTTGATTCTGACTTAGGATTCCCATTTCTGTGCTTACATTATATATTTGTTCTTACATGCTCTGTTTTATCTATTAGAGTTCTTAGCAAGTTAATTACAGTTGTTTTAAATTTTCAGTATGATAATTCGAACATGCCATGTCTGTTTCGATTCTTGCTCTGTCTCTTCAAATTTGGTTTTTAACTTTTCATATGGCTTGTAATTTTTTTCTTGATAGCTGGACATGACGCACTAGATAATAGGAACTGCTATAAACAGGCCTTTAAGAATATGGTGGTGAGGTATGTAAAGAGGGTAAGTGTTCTGTAGTCGTATAATTGGGTCTCAGTCCTTTATTAAGCCTATGCCTCTGGACTGTGAACTACATAACTGTTTCTCAGGGGTTTTTTGTTTTTTTTTTTTCTCCCCTTAGGTGGTACAGGATTGCTAGAGCTGACTAGAATTATTTCCCTTTACTCAGGTACATTAGGCTCTGATAATAGCCCAGCAGGTTAGGCTGTGGTTAACTAGTTTCCCTAGAAGATAGACCTTGTTAAGAAGAGAATGCTTGCTCTGGTATATTTCAAAATAGAACTTTTTTTTTCCCTCCCCCTGCTGGAAGCATAATGAAATTTTTTCTTCCTAATATTTACTTGTGAGAACTTGGTAGAGCCCCAGGAGGTGAATCTCACAAAATGTGGTGCCCACAGCAGTTTCCGCTGTTAAATTTCTGCACCAGTAAGCCACGACTCCCTGTATTCTCTTACCTCTCCAATCTTGGAGGCAATGGTATGCTCTGCGTCCTCCCCTCTCTTACTGATCCAAGAAGAGTTGTTGATCTTTCAGTCTGTTCAGACTTTATTTGTTATGGAGTGCCAATTTCTAAGCTCCTTACACGTGGAACCAGAAACTTGGAAGTTCCTTCAATATTCTTTTATTTCAGTAAACATTAATTGAGTACAGTTTGGATATGAAATGTATTTATTGAGCAGGTGAACTCTCATAAGTTTAAAATATGAGATTTTGGGGGCACCTGGGTGGCTTAGTCTGTTATGCATCTGACTCTTGATTTCAGCGCAGGTCTTGATCTCACCATTTGTGAGTTCAAGCCCAGCATCGGGCTCTGCACTGTCAGTGGGATTCTCTCTCTCCCTTTCTCTCTGCCTCTCCCCTGCTTGCTCTCTCTCAATCTCTCTCTCAAAAATAAATAAATAAACTTAGGCTGTGTGATGGATATCCTTCTTTAAAAAAAAATAAAACAGCTGATAATCTGATTTGTGAGTTATAATTTGATTCTCAGTCCTAGAAGTGAATTTAAAAAAATATGTATGAATTTTTTTTTTGCCAGTCTTCACCAACTACACTTTGAGGTAAGGAGGGGGTTTGTTGAGTTCTTTCTTCCTCCCTTCCTTCTTTCCTCCCTCCCTTCCACTCTTTCTTTCTTTCTCTTTTTCTTTTTGCAGTAATTAACATTTAATAGAATGTGCAGATCTTAACTTTTCGGTTTGATGAGTTTTGACCATTGCATATACACTAGGTTTCTTGGCCCCTTGTTTTGGACTAGGTAATTCTTTGTTGTAAGGAAACTGTCCTGTTCATCCCTGGCCTTTTGCCACTAGACACCAGTAGCATCCTCCTAGTCATGACAATCAAAAGTGTCTCCAAGCATTGCCAAATGTCCCCTAGGAGGTAAAATAACCCCGGTCTAGAACCACTGATACACAGCTGTGTAACTGCTGTTCAGAAAAGAAGATACAAGTCATATCCATTCCTCCAGAAAGTTCTCTTTGATCTCTTTCATTAATCCACCCTCCCCTTGCAACCACAGCATCTAATTTTTATCATCTTTGGGTTCATATTGCCCGTATTTAAACTTTGCATAATCTGAATCATACATTGTATACTTTTTTTTGTCTGCTCTCTTAAACTTAACATGTTGTGTGTGTGTGTGTGCATGTGTGTGTGTGTGTGTGTGTGATTTATCCATGTTACTGTATTAGTGGTTTATTGTTTCTTATTGCAGAATAGTGGCCCATTGTATGAATATGCCACAATTTGTTAATACATTCTGCTGTTGCTGGACACTTGGGTTGTTTCTGATTTGGGGTTATTTTGAATAAGGTTAATACAAATATTCTGTGGATGTCTTTTTGTAGACATGTTTCCATTTCTCACAGTAAATACTGGGAATGGAATTTCTGGGTTGTAGGGTAAATGTACATTTAACTTTTAATAAACTGCCAAACACTTCTGCAAGTGTTTATGCCATTTTACATGCCCAGCAGCTTTGTATGAGTGTTAGAGCTGTTCTATGTCATCATCAACAACAACATCTTTTCGAGTTGTCAGTCTTTTTTATTTTAGCTTTTCTGGTGTATATCTCATTATGATTTTCGTTTGCATTTCCCTGGTGACGGAGGATGTTGAGCACCTTTTCAGGTGTTTTTGGTCATTTATCTTCTTTTTTAAAGTGTCTTTTTAAGTCACATTATGGTTAATTTGTGTGAGTCCCCATTAAACCCCTTGTCCCCCACACAGTAGCCTTATAGGAACCTGCTGCTGTTCCTCAGGGACTGAGAAACCTTTTGCCCTCTCAATAAATTTGGTCAAATGATAAAAACTACTGTGAAACATACCCTTCTATTTTTTGTTCTTGTCTCAGTTTCCAAGCATACTGTGAGGTTTAGAGAGTATTTTCCTTTAGCGAAGTCAGAAACATTTCTCCTAATTAGCCAGACAAGTACAAAAAACTATTTTTATTTTCTTTGCGATAGCCTTTGAATGCCCACAGCCTCATACTGTGATCAGCCCTACGTCATCCTTCCACAACTTTGACAAACAAATTACCAGCAGGGACCTGTCCTCATACAAGGCAGTGAGTCACTTTTGTAATTCCATGTCCAAGGGAGATTCTTGGTGAGTCTTTTTCTGGAAGCATTTTTCTTTTACTCATATGGGAATGTCTTTACCTGGTTAAAAAAATTACATTCTCTATCTAGAAAGATTCCTTTCTACATCTAAGTTTTCATAATGCAACTTAGCTATTTCCTTTTAATTCCAATGGAAAAGGAAGGGATTCATTAGCTTTCTTTGTCCTGGGCCTCTGTCCACCAAAATAATTTGTTACTAATGTGGTATTTTTTTAACCTGTCCTCTGGCTGACCAGACAAAAGGATTCATCTGTGAGTTGTTTTGGACGTGGTTTCTGAACAGGCAACAGGAGCACTTGAAGCTTGGTGTTTTCTCACTGCACTTTGAAAAGGGGGCATGCTGCACCCCAGAAGGAGAGTAGCTTATGTATACGTATGTACATGAGGTGACATGTACAGAGCACAGTCTGTAGTTGTGATCTCTAAATACCATCCCCCTAAAGGAACCAGCCTCTGTGGGGAAATGGCTGATTCCAGGTCTGAAATAAGAAATGTGTAAGATGAGGCTGAGTCCTTCCTACCAGATGGCAAAAAAAAAAAAAAAAAAAAAAAAAAAAGTAAACAAACAAAAAACTGTCTTAAACTCCTAGAATCATGTCAACAGAATTTAGGCTCCAAGGTGGAAAGGTTCTCACTGCCCAAGATGGTACAAGGTGAGTATCAATAAGAATCATGACTACATTGGATTGAAGCATATCAAATATATTTTAAATCCATGAGTTCAGGGGCATCTGGGTGGCTCAGTTGGTTAAGCGTCCAGCTCTTGATTTCAGCTCAGGTCATGATCTCATGGTTTGTGAGATTGGGCCCTGCATCAGGCTCCATACTGAGTGTGGAGGCTGCTTAAAATTCTCTCTCCCTTGGGGAACCTGAGTGGCTCAGTTGGTTAAGTGTCCACCTGTGGCTCAGGTTATGATCTTGTGGTTCATGAGTTCGAGCCCCAAGTTGGGCTCTGCACTGACAGGTCAGAGCCTAGAGCCTGCTTCCAATTCTGGGTTTCCCTCTCTCTCTGTTCCTCTGCTGCTCACACTCTGTCTCTCTTTCTTAAAAATAAATAAACATCAAAAATGTTTTTAAAAAGGAAAAGATTCTCTCTCCCTTTTCTTCTGCCCCTCCCTTACTTGCACAGCACACACGCACTATCTCTCTCTGGGAAAAAAAAAATCCATGAGTTCATGATGGTGTAAAAACACAAACAAAAACAGCCACCACATTCCAGTCTATGGGAAAATGGGAAACCCTACAGGACAAAAGATCTGATTTCTTTGAAACATAAAAAGCAAGGGGAGAAAAAAAGGAGAGAAGAGGAACTTAGGACTTAAGACACATGAAGCATAATGATTGGAGCTTATTTGGATTCTGATTTGAACAAACAACAACTAAAAAATTTTATGAGCTAGTTGGGGAAATTTGATCACAGACTGGATATCTATGTTAAGGGATTATTATTAATATCTTAGGTGTGATCCTGGCATTGTGTTTTTATTTTTATAGGTCCTTTTCTAGAGATAGATACTGAGTTAAATACAAAATATGAGGTCTTGGATTTGTTCCAGAGTCATGGCAGGGATTTGGATGAAACCTAATGGCCATGAGTTGGTAATTATTGTTCCTGACTAATCTTTCTGGATTTGTTATACCATCCTCTGTACTAAAGAACACGTTCATATTTGAAATTTTTCATAAGTTAAAATTAAAAACACTTATGTGTCTTGCAAATGCCTGGTGTCATGGGTTAGCCGGCAGAAGTTTGAACAGAGAGACATGGCCACTAGGGATCACTGGAGTTGAGTGCAGAGCCCTATCCTGCTGGGTTGCTTTATAGGTTTGTCAGGACAAAAACATCAATCTCCCACTGATCCAACCTGCCCCCAACTTTTTTTTCTCCCAATTTGTTTATTAGCACCATACTAATTAATGTTATAAACTTAAGGTTCTGGAGAAAAGGAATGTGATTATACGTGCTTACCTCCTACTGGGTCTTGGTTGCCCAAATACCCTGACTGGGAGACCGCCATCTGAGCTGGCTTATTTCTCACAGCTTAGAAAGATGAAGACCTTTCAGGGAAAGAAACTTCAGGGAAATTTTTAAAAAACACTGTTCCTTTTCAAAGAAATGCTTTACCCCTAAATCAATGGAAAATAGAAAACATTTGTCAAAAGTGTTTAAAGCCTATACCAAGTGGAATAGTTCTGAGAGCACAGCATACCCAGTGGAATACTGTTTATGCTCACAGCCTTTTAGAAATTGAGGTGTGTTAAAACATCCAAAACAATATGTGAGTTTCAAAATTTTCTTCACTCCCCATCAAAACATAATGTATTTTTTCTTGTTGTTTTATGACTTGGACAATAATATAGTTTCTGTGTCTCCTCTTAAAACTTCTCTCTCTAATCCTGAAAAAAAATTTTCTCATTTTACTGTGAAGTACCCCTAGATACTTGATGTTTAACTTTGTAGCTTACTAATCATGAATTTCAGACCCTTTTTAGCACATAGAGGAAGGTTTTTGGCTAAGAAAGCTTTCCCAGACACAGGTGTGGGGAAGAGATTGCCTGGTTAGGGCCAGTCACAAACACTGCAGTGTCTAGTGCAATCCTTGACCAGCAGAGGAAGAGAGAAGCGCCATCTCATAGCCCCAACTAAGGCATGAAGACCGAGTAGCCTGACCACGTTTTCTCTGGAAAATACATATGTTCTTTCTCCTAAACCCGGCTACCTCTTTCAGGTACATGTTGTGCCAGCCCTGACTTGCACTGAAATATGCAAATTCCTCAGTTAATCGGTGATGCCAACTCCTAGAACCTACATTTTTTGTGGAGAGATGGCAAGATCCAGGTGTCATAATGAATTAAAGGCCAGCATTTTATGGCAGTTAGCTGATTTTAAAAGATGCTAGTATTTCTCAACAAAATATAGTTGAACTTTGGTCATTTCCAAGTATTTGATGTCCCAGTAGCCAGAAAACTCCAGTCACATCATAACACACTAATGATTAAGTGGTTTGGGGTTGCATTTATTCTCACTGTTTTATAGAATGTCTTGAATAATAAGTCAGACTCTTCTATCTAGTTAATATTATGATATAATTTGAATATAGAGTAAAAACCTTGGATTGCGTGTAATTTATTCTGCAAGTGTTCTGCAAGACGAGCAACATTTCTAATAAATTATAACTTGATAAACAAGCAATGCCTTGTAATACAAGTACGATGTAACACTGAATGTCACAAGATCACAACTGAGCCAATGGTTTTTGAAATTCACCTTGATATACAAGTGCTTTGGATTACAAGCATGTTTCCACAACAAATTATGCTTGCATACTAAAGTTTTACTGTATTTGGTAGGGGCCTGATTATTACAAATTCAGCCAAATAATTTTATGAGTAAAGACTCATAGTATAGTCAGTCATCCTGGATTCAGAGCTGAATTTTTAATGTGTAAGTTATGTCAGTAACCAAGGATGTGTTGGTTTGAGCCCCCAAGAATGCTACCCATTACACACCCTCAGAGAACCCCTACCCAATACTATCAGTGGTGTCTGGGCTTGGAGTTATTTTTTAAGTAGCAGATAATATTTTGCACTACATTCTTTACATCTTTTTTTTTTTTAACATTCATTTTTAAGAGAGAGAGAGACAGAGCAGAGCAGAGCAGGGGAGAGGCAGAGAGAGACGGAGACACAGAATCCAAAGCAGGCTCCAGGCTCTGAGCTGTCAGCACAGAACCTGATGCAGGGCTCAAACCCAGGAACTGTGAGATCATGACCTGAGCCGAAGTTGGACGCTTAACCTACTGAGCCATCCAGGCACCCCCATTCTTTATATCTTATGTCTACTTTCTTTATTTGCAAACACTATAGGTTTGCAGTGTTTTCTTTAATATCTGCAATTTTGGTAACTGTCACTGGTAAATGTTATTGTTACTTAGGCTAATATAAGCGAAAAAATAAGCTTATTTAAGCCTGGGGTTATTTTATGTATATAATCAGCCATTTGTACTTCTTTCTTTAAAAATAATTAAAGAAACATAGATTCATTCATGAATAGCAGACAGAAAAAGATGCATCTATAGCAATATTTAAAATACGTAAAGGTTACCTGGGTGGATCAGTTGGTTATGGCTCGTCATGATCTCCCGGTTCGTGAGTTCGAGTCCCACGCCAGTCTTCCTGCTGACAGTATGAAACTTGCTTGGAATTCTTTCTCTCCCTCTCTCTCTGCCCCTTCCCTGCTCATTCTGTTTCAAAATAACGAAATAAACATTTTTTAAAATAATAAAATACATAAAACATTTAGGTATAGTAATTATAATCTATATTCATTTATTGAGGGACTCATCTGTTCCAGTGTCTACCTGGCCATTTACGTTATCACTAATCCCTACAGCCGTTAGTGGGCAGACCCAGAGGGAGCTGAGGCTTTGAGTGGTCATTCACCTCAGAGGGCAGGGAAGGGGAGGGGGCGGGTTTAGCCTCTGCTTTCCTTCAGTCCAGAGTCTGGATCTCTGCTTTCCTACAGCTTCTAGCTGTGTACAGAGTGCTGCCTTCTCATACAAATCTGTTTTTTCCATTTCTCTGTTTCATATATTCTGTCTCCAGCTTTGTGCATTCTTTCCATATCAATTAGAGTTCACCTTTTTGTACCTTCCGAGTACCCCTCTGATTCTTCTGGCTTCTCCTGGAGCTTAGATGGTGGGTACAAAACTTAGCACTCTGAACCTTGATCACTACTTGCCCTTTCCTAGCGCCAGACCCTAAGCTGTTCTTGACTTGGAGAAGCTCCAGGAGCAGTCCTGCAGTCCCATGTAAAAGAGCCCCTCTTTGTTTTGCATGTGGCCTAAAGTGAAAAAAGGTGAAGCTCGTGGTGAAACATCACATAGCATTGTCCTCCTCAGTGTTCCCGTCTGTCGATACCAGAGTTTACTTTTGTTTCATTTTATAATTCTAAAATCTTCATAAGCCATTCTCTACCCATCTTTTAAATAAATAGATTACCAGTTTTATGATCCCTGTTTATTCTTAGCAACTCCAAATAACAGCCTGAAGAAATAAATGATGTTTATTTAAAAATGGATATGTTACCATGTTTTCCTTTTTAGAGATTTATGTGCCTTTAAGTATTATATTTTCAAAGTAATACCCAAGTAGTAAATGGCTAAAGAAAATAAACATCTGGTTATAATTTGATTCCCTTACTTGCCAGTCCTTAACTGTTTCTTGATTATTCCAAGTTATAATCTTTTTTACTGAACTGCCTAAACTATGCCAGTATAACTCATCCTGCTTTTTAAACTTACAGACAAAAATTCCTTTCTGAGATTTCATGCTAATTTCTCTTCCATCCTGTTGACTCTCCTCATTTGCCAGAAGCTTTCTCTTCTAATCAAAGAATTATTTTCTGTGTACTAGAAGGGCTTTACTTTGCATCCTGGCTTTTCTTTCTCTTGTTTACATCTAATCCAAAAAAAGTAATCTACTTTCTTCTCAAAAAATAGAGGACCTGCATCATTTTAACTACTACTAAATCTGATTTAAAATTGGAATATTATGGATTCTTTTTTCAGCTACAGTTACTATAGCAATTATCTCTCACCATAATTAGGTAGAAGGGAACTTTTATGATGGAGTGAATACTAGGCTCAGAAACAAAGACCTGATTGCAAACCCAGTCTTGTTCCTGGCTTCTGGTAGTGAGCAGAAGTTACTTACCTTCTTGGAATCATGGTTCCTCTTTTATTATTTGGGGACATAAATTAGATATTTAATTCAAGTGGATTTTTAAGGATTTAGCAAGATGAGACTGTGCCTCGCTCTTAATTTCTTCACTGCATCAAAAACGTATTAACATTAACTAAAGAACTTTTATAAAATATTTTAAAAATTTAAGCTCCCTATTGGTAAGTAAAAAAAAAAAAAAAAAACGTGAATTCACGACCAGTTCACAAGAAAAACAAATTATTAAACATTTGGGAGAATGTTTAAACTCATAGCAATTAAATAAATTCAAAAAGCATTGTTATTTTTTAATTAAATTTGTACTTAGAAAACAAAGACCTAATGCTAATGACATTGTCAGTTGGTACAGCTCATTGGAAAAAATACGCATCAAATTATAATAATATTTATACCTTTCAATCTAGTAATCCCATTTCTGAGGCTCCATCGTAAGGGAATATTCTAAAATATGGAAAAAATCTATAAACATGAAAATGATTATTTAATTGGTGCTTATGATCTTAATAAACCTGGTGACACTTAAGTTTGTAGTGGATTAAATTAAGATGGACTATTTTGCAGCTATTAAAATAAGAATAAAGACTTACTGAGCAACATGTAAAACTGTTTATGATATCAAAAATTATGCACATATGATAAAAATGGATTTAAAACTATATAGAAATAGACCCAAGTGATAATTATGTTAGATTATTATAGTACTTGTTCTTATTTTTTTTCCTATTTCTCCAAATCTTTTCTAAAGTAATATTACTTTTAAGAGTAAAATTAGAATTTAAGTCTAATGTATTCAGCCTGAAAAAAATATTTATTGAGTGCCTATTATGTACCTGGACATTTTGAATTTTTAAAAAATGCCGGAATACTTTCTTCATTATTTACTCCACGGCAATAAAAAAGAAAAAAGAATGTGCTTAGTGGACTATTTAGAGTAAGTAGTTCATATACAACCTAAGATTTAAGGTGCTATTGTGTGTAACCTAAGCATTTAATCCCAGGCTGTCAGCCCAACTGCATTAAATATAATGGTGTTATGTCTCACTATAGCAATCTGCTTCAGGACTCATTCCAAAATTATCTTACTAGCTTACTTAGGTCATTCCACTGAGGAAATGAAATATCAGTGATATATCGACCAGAACATCAATGTGGGCAAGATTTTAAATAATGCATCTGAGGCTACATGTAGAAGTAACTGGATTGAAGTAAGCTAGACAAGATCATTTGCCAAGAATTGTAGCAATTGGGGCACCTGGGTGGCTCAGTGGGTTAAGTGTCTGACTTCAGCTCAGGTCATGATATTGAGGTTTGTGAGTTCAAGCCCCACATCGGGCTCTGTGCAGACAGCTTGGAGCCTGTTGCCTGCTTTGGATTCTGTGTATCCCTCTCTCTCTCTCTCTGCCCCTCCACTGCTCATGCTCTCTCTCTCTCTCTCACAAATAAACATTAAAATTTTTTTTTAAATTGTAGCATTATTTTTTGTTGAAATTTGTATTGAAATAGTTGTAGATTCCCTTGTAGTTATAAGAAATCATGTAAAAGATTGCGTGTGCACTTTGCCCAGGTTCCCCAAAGGAAACATTGTTCATAACTATAGTATATTGTCACAACCTGGGTACAGTCCCTCCCATCTTACTTAGATTTCCCTGGTTTTATTTTATTCCTCTGTGTATGTGTGTACACATGTATTAAGTTCCACACAATTTTATTACCATGTATGTTTGTGTTTCCACCACCACAGTCAAGACACTGAGCAATTCCATTGGCAGTTCGACCAGGATCCATCTTGTTGCCCTGTGATAATCACACCATCTCTCCCCTCCCACTACCGCTAACCCCTGACAACCACTTTCCTGTCCTCTCTTTATAAAATTTTCTCATTTCCAAATGTTATATACAATGGAACAGAATAGAAAATCCAGAAATAAACCCACAATTATATGTTCAATTAATCTTTGACAAAGCCGGAAAGAATTCTAATGGGAAAAAGTCTCATCAACAATTGATGTTGTTAAAACTGGACAGCAATGTGCAAAAGAATGAAACTGGACCACTCTTTTACACCATACACAAAAATAAATTCAAACTGGATTAAAGATCTATCTATATGTGAGACCTGAAATCATAAAAATCCTAGAAGAAAACACTGGCAGTAACTTCTTTGACATCAGCCGTAGCAACTTCTTTCTAGATATGTCTCCTGAGGCAAGGGAAACAAAAGCAGAAATAAACAACTAGGCCTACATCAAAATAAAAAGCTTCTGCACAGTGAAGGACACAAACAACAAAACTAAAAGGCAGCCTATGGAATGGGAAAAGGTATTTGCAAATGACATATCTGATAAAGGGTTAGTATCCAAAATGTATAAAGAACTTACAAAACTCAACACCCAAACCAAATAATCTAGTTAAGAAATGGGCAGGAGAGCAGGCAAGATGGCGGAGAAGCAGGGAGCTCTGTAATCTGCGCACGCCCGCATGGATTGAACTGAGAAGGACTGACGGGATAAAACTTGGATTTGCAAGTGGGGGAAAGAAGAAACAGACGCCAGAAAGAAGACAACCTCAAAGACGCCTGAGTGAGTGACTGTGATCTGGGAAATTAGGGGACGGGCGGGTCCCGGTGGCGCAGGGGGAAGGAGCCCAAGCCCAACAAAGGGAGAGCACGCTGTGCCCCCAGAGAGACCAGGGGAAGAGAAAGAGAGACGGAAAACACACCTAGAACCATCTCTAAGGAAGGAAAAACTCGCCCATCTCCCCATATATAACTGCCGGGCGCGGGGAGAGAACTCCGTCCCATCTGGCCGGCGAATTCTTCCTTGGGTGCAGCGGCGGGGGTTTCCACTCCAATCTGCACCGGGAGCGGCGGCGGCACAGATAAAGGTGGCGGCGGTTCGAAAAGCAGTGGCGGTGGCACCAAGAAAGGCGCCTTGAAAAGCAGCGACGGCGGCGGCGGCTCCGTGAAAAGGGCAGCGTAAGCCGGGCCGGGAGGCTGGCTGCCAGCGGGATCGCATCTCATCCCCGGTGACAGTATTGATTAGGTGGACTGGGATTTGTAAGTGAGGCAGAGCTTGGAGAATACAGTTTGGCTCGCCTGCGGCACAGGGAGATCGGACTCAGAAGGGCGGCTTGCAAGGCTTGGTTCCAGCAAAGCTTTGAAGCGGCGCCATACTTCTCCCCGCAACCACCAAGGCGGGGCCTCGGAGAGAGCAGCCCCGAGACCTGACCTGACGCCAAACCACGCCCATCCGCACAGGGGAGTTGTCTTGTTTTTCTTTTCTTCTTTTTTTTTTTTTCCTTTCTTCTTTGCTTCTCCTTTTCTACTGCCTTCCAGATATATTTCCCTTAGCATATTCTTATCTCTCCTCTTGGCTGGTTATATGCTTTTAGACTGCCCACAGACTTTTGCTGTCTCTGTCCCCACCTTGTTTTTCTTTTTCTTTTTCTTTTTTTTTTCTCTCTTTTCTTCTCTTATTTCTTCTCTTTCCTTTTCTTTACTTTTCTTTACTTCCTTTCCCCTTTTGGCTTGCTTGTTTGTTTGATTTGTCTTGTGCGTTTGCATGCTTTTGTTCCCTGTATGCTAGTCTGTTTCCTTTTCAGGGAAACCTCAAGAAACAAGACAAAGTATACGTGGTGGAGAGTCCCAAATATCACTGACTAGGGAAATAAAATAATCAAAGGCACAACAAGAGAAACCGAGGGACACCATTAAAAGAACACTTTCTGAAACGACAGGCCCTGGACAGTCAATGAGCCTCCTTTAATAGAGCAATACTAACAGGTGCATAGTACATAACGAGCTTTTAAAACTGACAAGAGACAGAAAGCTAGCCAAAATACGAAACGAAAGAACTGTCCTCTAAAACAACTCCAGGAAGAAGTCACAGCCACAGAACTGCTCAAAACAGGCTTAAACAACATAACTGAACAAGAATTTAGAATAATTGTCATAAAATTAATTGCTGGACTTGAAAAAAAAATCAAAGAAGCTATTGATACACAGTCTACGGACCTTCAAAATAGCTGTGACGAGTTAAAAAAGGCTATAAATGAGGTGCATAAAAAAATGGAGGCAGCCACTGCACAGATCGAAGAGACAGAGAGGAGAATAAGTGAATTAGAAGACACAGTTCTAGCAAAAGAGGAAGCCGAGAAAAAGAGAGAGAAATTGATACAGGAACACGAAAAGAGAATTCGAGAACTGAGTGATACAATCAAACGGAACAATATCCGTATCATAGGAATTCCCAAAGAAGAGGAAAGAGAAAAAGGTCCTGAAGGGGTACTCGATCAAATTATACCTGAAAACTTCCCAAATATGGGGAAAGAAAAGGATATTGAAATCCAAGAGGCGCAAAGAACCCCCTTAAGACGTAACTTGAATCGACCTTCGGCACGACATAT
>CM053577.1:73346689-73364157 GCA_028646485.1 Cryptoprocta ferox
ATGGCAATGAGAAAGAATGAAATCTGGCCATTCGTAGCAAAGTGGATGGACCTCGAGGGTGTCATGCTCAGCGAAATAAGTCAGGCGGAGAAGGACAGATACCATATGTTCGCACTCATAGGTCTAACAGGAGAAACCCAATAGAGGACAATGGGGAGGGGAAGGAGGAAAAAGAGTTAGGGAGAGGGAGGGAGAAAAATACACGAGAGACTCGATTCCTGAAAACAAACTGAGGGGGGAAGGGGAAGGGGAAAAGGTAAAGCGGGGTGATGGTCTTGGTGGAAGTCACTTGTGGGGAAGAGCACTGGGTGTTATATGGAAACCAACCTGACAATAAACTATAAAGTTTAAAATAAAAAAAAAAGAACATATGCATATATTTCTCTGAAATAAATAAATAAATAAATAAACATTTAAAAAAATCTTTTAATAAAAAAAAGAACACATCCATCCAAATGGCCAATAGATACATGAAAGGATGCTCATTATCACTTCTCATCAGGGAAATACAAATGAAAACTACAATGAGATATCACCTGACACCTGTCATAATGGCTGAAATTAACAACACACGAAACAACAGGTGTTAGCAAGCGTGTGGAGAAGGGGGAACCCTCTGGTACTGTTGATGGTAATGCAAACTGGTGCAGCCACTGTGGAAAACAGTGTGGAGGCTCCTCAGAACGTTATGAACTCTTTATGATTTGTCTTATGATCCAACAATCACACTACTGGGTATTTACCCAAAGAATACAAGAACACTAATTCAAAGGGATACATGCACTTCTTAGTTTATAGCAGCATTATTTACAGTAGCCAGACTGTGGAGAGAGCCCCAATGTCCATCAAATGATGAATGGATAAAGAAGTGGTATATATACAATGGGATGTTATTCAGCCATAGAAAAGAATGAAATTTTGCCATTTTGTAATGACATGGATGGAGCTGGAGAGTATAATGCTAAGTGAAATAAGTCAGAGAAAGACAAATATCATATGATTTCACTCAAGTGGAATTTAAGAAACAAATAATCAAAGGGAAAAAAGAAACAAATCAAGAAACAACTCTTAATTATAGAGAACAAACTGATGATTACCAAAGGAAAAGGGGATGGAAGGACGACTTAAATAGGTGAAAAAGAAAAGAAAAAAGTTATATGAATGGAGTTATATAGTATGTAACCTTTTGAGGTTGGCTTTTTTTTTTAACTCAGCATAATTCCCTGGAGATTCTTCCAAGTTGCATGTTTGTGTAATTTGCTACTTGTTATTGCTAGCAGTATTCCACAATATGGATATACCACAATGGGTTTAACTATATATCTGGTCTGATTCCAATTTGGGGCTATTAAAATAATGCTCCCATGAACATTTGTGTCTTGCTTTTTGTGTGAACATAAAGTTTTCATTTCTCTGGGTTAAATGTCTAAGACTGCAGTTGCTGGATCATATAGTAATTACATACTTTCTTTTCAAAGAAATTGCAAAACCATTTTCTAGAATGCCCATACCATTTTATAGCCACCCTCTCCCGAGCAGTGTATGGGAGACTTTGTTTCTTTGCCAGCATTTGGTGCTGTCATGGTAGTCTTTATTTTCAATAAAAATTTGGGATCATTTTCTTTACCTGAACTAACCATATAATTTTGGTAGAGACCCATGTGGGGAACTAGATTTAGAAAAGAAAACCACATTAGGGCATATCAAAAGCTATCTTTCCCAACCTCCCCCCGCCCAAATCATTCACTTAACTCTTAACAGACTAATTACAGACCAATTTTACACAGTAGGTCAGTTTGGGATATTTGGCTCCTTCAATCTCTAGATAATTAACAAAAAGGACTCAGCTCTCCTTTTGTGGATGTTGGGCCCAATCTCCTTTATCAGTATCAGGAAACTGGAATTATTTCTTTCTCCCTTGTTTGACAATATTAGTGGCTTCTAGAAGAAAAAAATGTTTTTTTAATTTTTTAATGTTTATTTTTTAATGTTTATTTTTTAATGTTTATTTGGGTTTTTTTTAGTGTTTGTTTTTTTTTTTTTGAGAGAGAGAGACAAAGCATGAACGGGGGAGAGGCAGAGAGAGAGGGAGACACAGAATCTGAAGCAAGCTCCAGGCTCTGAGCTGTTAGTACAGAGCCCAGCCTCACTCAGGGCTTGAACCCACGAACCGCAAGACCATGACCTGAGCCGAAGTTGGACGCGTAAACCAACTGAGCCACCCAAGTACCCCGAAAAAATGTTTTTTATAAGAATTTTTGGACTCCCTAGACCAGTGTCTTGATTTTGCACTGGTCTGGAAATGAAGATGCTGGATTAGGAGACTTGTGTTTGAGTCCCTCTTCTTATTAGCTGTCTCACTATAAATAAGTCAGTTACCCTTTCTAAGTTTGCTCGCCTGCATAAAATGAATGGATTAGACCAGTGGCTCTCAGACTCTAACATACATTAGAATCACCAGGAGGACTATTAAGACACCAATTGCTGGGCTCCATCCCTAGAGTTTCTGATTCAGCAGATATAGAGTAGAGCACAAGAATTAGCCTAACAGTTTCCTGGTGATGCCGATGAAGCTGGTCCAGAGACATCACCACGAGGATCACTGGGCTCGATTATGCTAAAATATCCTCTGGGCCCATCCTTAACCCCCAAGGAAACCCCCAAATTTGCTTTCTGGTGAAATAAGTTTTGTCTTATTTGCTTATTGCCTTTTTTTTCCCTTAAAGTGATACAGATATATAGCAGAATTTAATGCAGCCATAAAAAATATAATAGAAGAATAATCATTGTCATGGGAAGATCTCCACAATAGATTATTAGGCTAAAAAGAAGCTATATATTACAAAACAACATGTAAAAATGTCCAGTTACACACAGAAAATAGAAGACTAGAGAGATATATCTAAAGTGTTAGTAGTTATTGCTGAATAGTGGAATTACACAAACTTTATTTTCATTTTTTTGTTTGTGCTTCTCTGTGTTTTCTAATTTTGTCTGTAATTCATATAATCATTGATCAGTTATAAAAAAAAAAACACTGAGCAATACAACTCTCGATTTCTCTAAGTTTTAAGAATTGCAGGAAAGAACTTATTGAATACCAACAAACAGCAGTAAGCTGTTCAGGTATGATATACAATTGTCCAGGACCATTTGCAAAGGCAGCTATGATCCTCCTTACTTAGCCTTTTCCCTAAAAAAAGTGTGGTAAATCACCCTTGTGCCTTTTTCCTACTTGACAGAATTCTGCACTCACGCACCTGCACCTGAATAGGTCGCTCCAGAACCACTCATTACAGCATCACGTCACTGCCTACTTAATGTGTTCATGACACTTTTCCAGCTGTTAGCCAGTGGGATCCATAGCCATAACCTCACAAGCTAGCCTCTCCTCCATCCTAGACCATGGATCAGAAAGTGTTTTATCGTCAGGTTTCTCCCTTAGTTGCATCTCTCTTAGAAGAAATAATATTTACAAGTAAAATAGGAATTTAAAAGCATCACTGAAATAAATCTGTTTAGATGGCAGAAACCAGTCACCTTCTATAAAGGGTATTTTGTTTCCCATGCATGTTCATGTCCCTGCCTGGGATTCCTCATTGTACTGATATCCCAAGTATATTATCTTCTTCAACACTCATTCATGTCAGTGTTAAGAAAGATAGATAAGAATGAACATAGCTTCCTTGAAAGATTACTTATTAAAGTTTTTTGCTGCTAAACATTTGAATTCACTAATACTGGAGAAAAATACTCCTTTGTTTCTGAGCTCCTGGCAACTGTTTCTGAATAGGCTTGTTTGGTAAGACGCCTGTTGCCAACAGGATGGTGCAGCAGAACTGTCACAACACCACATCCACAGCTGTGGTTCGCAGGTTCCCTTCTGCCAAGTTATCTCCTGTAGATATTCCATAGGATTGAGAAGTTAAAAAATGACTGATGATATATTTATTGTGGTAGCACTGTTTTATAGTAGGCATTTGAACACCCACCCAGAATTATTGATTTTAACAAATATGTCTTGTGCTTGAGGCAGTAAATTTTTATGTAACACCGAAAGACTACTGCCATAGAAATGTTCACCCCATGGGTTTGCTGTCATTAACAGTTACTCGATTCACTTTATATAACTGGAAGCTTCAGTGATTGCATCAGAAACGCTGGTTCACTACAGTGTTACAGTAGCACCACCCAATGCCAGCAATATTCTCTGCCACCCCCTTGTTCCGAAAAAAGTGAGAACTTTATGTCTAGAACTTACTTGCTTTGGTAAATAGGATCAAGATCTAGTAAGCGTTGAATTTGTCCATGTTTTCAGCCCTATCTACAGATGAAGGGACATCAGTCCTAGAGTCTTACTGCTGGCTTTCCACCTAGATGTCCACTGGGAAAGAGCCATGCTTAGCCTAACTGGTTCCCGCATGGATGAAAATCAGCAGGCTTTTATTTATATGTAAATTATCATAGTGCATCCGTGACTTAAAGAAAATATAAGGTCAAGGTTTAAATTAACTTACAGACATCCATCTTACTCTTTTTTCCCTATTTTCTAAAAGCTCTTATGGATTTTGTGCAGAAAGTCAGGAGCTGGAAGACTGCACGGATGTTCCCTTTGAGTTTCAGTCCGCAGTTGAGTACACACATAACTGTTGTCATTTTCGAGGGAGAGGATTTTCTTCCTCATTGTATTGTTTCTTTGGTCTTTTGTTCCATCCTTCCAGTTTGCTAGTAATTCATTTAGCAAGCCACCATTCTTAAGCAGGAAGAAGCTTTTGCCACTCTGTG
Organism: Cryptoprocta ferox; assembly: GCA_028646485.1. Taxonomy (NCBI): domain Eukaryota; kingdom Metazoa; phylum Chordata; class Mammalia; order Carnivora; family Eupleridae; genus Cryptoprocta; species Cryptoprocta ferox. The sequence continues at coordinate 73,351,475 of CM053577.1, forward strand.
CCATGCCAGGTTTTTGCCTCCCCCTGTCAACACAGTATTCATAATTAGAGTAATAATGACCTCTCTCAGGGTCTGCCTCAGAAATCTTACTTCCTTTCATAACCCAAGAATAGTTTTTTTTTTCTCCCAGCAGATGTTAGACATCCATCTTAAACTTATCCCACCTTATTAGAATCATCTTGTTCTGTGACTGTGTCCCCTACTGACTTGTTAGCACTGGGAGAGGATGCCTTCTCAGTGTGGTCTGTGACTGGGACAATCACTGGCACTTAACAGTACTTAGTGATTAAATGAATTGAATGAATGAAGCCAGCCTGCCAACCCAAAGAGAGAAATCTTATACTATTTATCCAACTCAAAAAGTTGAGTCCAGGTATTATCGACATGGGCCTGATCAATGCTGAATTAGTGAGTTAGTAAAAACTACTTAATGTTATGGTTCTTTTTAATGTTTATTTATTTTTGAAGGAGAAAGAGACAAAGTGTGAGCAGAGGAAGGGCAGAGAGAGGGGGAGACAGAATCCGAAGCAAGTTCCAGGCTCTGATCTGTCAGCATAGAGCCCGATGTGGAGCTCAACCCCACGAACTGTGAGATCATGACCTGAGCTGTCAGATGCTTAACTGACTGAGCCACCCAGCATCCCCACGTAATGTTATTTAAGATGTTAAGTGTATTTGATAAATGCTTGAGTCATTTTCTGATATTTTTATATTTACATTATATTTTTTGTTTTGTAAATAAAATTTTATTTTCAAAACTGTTTTATAATATAAAGTATAAACTCTTTTCTGATATTTTCTGATATTTTCTGATATTATTTTTATATTTACATTTATATTTTTTGATTTTCAAAACTGTTTTATAATATAAACTCATTTCCATGCCATAAAAACATTCTATTTCAGAACAAAACTTTGAACATGAACCATACCTAGATGAAAAGACATATTTAAGGCATGATTTTATATATATATATATATATATATATATATATATATATATTATATCTACAATACTCTTTAAAAGGAACATTTATGTATGGCTATGCTTATTCTAAAGAGTTTTTTCTAAAGCTTACAATTGCTATGAAATTCACATTTTCCAGTATTTTACAGTTTTATCTGTCTTGTTTAGCACACCCCCAAAGCACTTAGATAGTCTTTTCTTTTAATGCTAATTTTATCTTGTGCAGCCTGCCTTGACAGCATATTTTTTTATTGACTGAAATTTCAAATCTATGCCGAGGAATTGAATTTAATAATATAAATTTGTTAACTAAGATGAAAGAACATTAAAAAGTGTTTAACATATTATATAAATGTATTAAAGCATTTTAAACTTAAATTTGGTCAGCTATCACCTCAGCCTAGTCCTGTTTGTTGTGGCTTAAGAAGATTGTTTTTAGGTGATGTCTCAAGGCAGAGACATTATTCTTAGACATCTTTACTTCCTCTCCCTCTTCCTATTCCCAACTGTCCAAATTCAGGGGGCACAGAATAGGGAGACTCAAACCCTACAGGCAATGGGAAAGAGCCCCTCTTCCATTGTTTTTAAATAATAATATATATTTTTGTAACTATATGTTCCAGAAATGTATCAATGAAGCCTGAAGCTGTAGCTGTGCTCATGTACTCTAAAAAGCCTTAAAACTTGACTTTTGAGAATCAAACTAAAAAAATGAAATGCAGAGAGTTTTCTTAGTGTAATGAAACAAAATTATCCTCAAAATAAATGGCAGATAGGGAGAGCAGTTTTTGCTGTCATAGATAAAAGCTGGAGAACACAAAATCAGTATTTGAAATATATTGACTCACAGTGTTTTAAATAAAAAGAAACTGAAATGCATTGTACAGTACCTTTTCCCAAGGATGATTGCAGTTTCTTGTTATTAAGTCCTGCAAAATACATTATGTACTTGGCAGGCAGAATTATGAAAACTAGACATGAAAAAAGACATATTAGGTCAGATTTTAAAGTTTTTCCTTCTTGATGGGGGGAGGGGGTACTCTGTTTTGCATTATTTAATCAGCTCAGTCTCTTATGTAGTAGTTGCATCCTGAGTTCATATTCACAGGCATGCAAAGGAAAATAAATCTTTGATATTTGAGGCAATAATGCAGATTAAAAGTCCCCAAACCTCTGCAGTTTACCTCATTCATCTGAAAACTTCTAGTGGGAAAAGCATGGGTTAGGAATCAAAATTTCTTCCTGAGCCCATTATTGCCACTTAATAGCTTTGTATCCTGAGCAAGTAAGTCACTTAATTTTTCTGAGCTGTTTCTTCCTTTGCTTTTTGTAAATCACAAGTTATACTGAGGGTGAGAGCAGTCCAAATAGGCCTCATAAACTATGAAATGTTGTACAAGTTTCAGATAAGTCCAGTTATAATTCCCATTTTGCAGATGAGAAAGGGCTGAGAGAGGCTGCTAACAAGATTGTTGAAGGTCACACAGCTAGTGAATAGAGATCTAATTTTAAGATCCTGTGTCTATAATGTTGGTATTCTTCAGTATCAGCACTATTGACATTTTAGGACTGATTTCTTATGGAGGGCTGTCCTGTACATTAGAACATGTTTAACAATACCCCTGGCCTCTACTCCCTAGATGCCACTAGCATCCCCCAATTTATGATAATCAGAACGTCTGCAGATGCTGCCAAATGTCCCCTGGTGGGTAAAATCACCCCAAGTTGAGAACCACTGGTCTGTGTGATTCCAGGGCTAAAGTTATTAACCACTTTTATGATGACGTTTATCAGTGGTATTAATCTGAGTGGTTTCTGGTTGGAATACTCCACAACATAGCAATTTTCTGAATTAAAAAGGAGACAGTTGGGTTTCCTATTTCTGAATATTAACAGTGGCATTGGCTTCTTTGGAAGATCTTCCCCATAAACTGATCCTACAGAAGCAGACTATCACCACAGAGACACTATCTGAAGTGATCCAGAAGCCAGACTGATCAACCTTCCCCTGTAATTCCATGATCATCCCCTAAGGGGCCCCACTGTTCTCTCTTGTCCAGCCCCTTCTCCTCTGGTATATTCATGGGCTCCTGATACCTGTTATCAGCCATGAGGCAAGGGAGAGGAACACATGTATTTTCATAACCATTATCTCATCTAATCCTCACAGTAAGCCCTTGAGATTTGTATCAATTGTCTGTGTTTACATTTTGTTTAGGAATCTTAACCTTTCTTCTTTGCCTGCTCCTTCAACTTTGGTGTTCTCATTGCAGAAGTTGATATAGAAAACTCAGCAGGAAGTTGATATGGAAACGCAGCAGGTGCCTTTCTCACCAGCTCTGTATGAAGAGTAACAGCCTTCTGTATTACTCAACATAAAGCAGATGCTTTCTGCCCTGCATGACTCTTCCTTTTTCCTTTCCCCTTAACAGGGATCATTAAATACATGCCTCCTTTGACTACATTTGGGGACGTAAGAACCAACTGTCCAGGAGTAGAATGATTTTTAGTTCTGTTGCTCACTCTTTCCCCCAAAAAAGGCCAAGCATGAGCTTGCCAATCCTCCCACACTTCCCCATCTTTGTCTCTAATCCGCGGTCTGTGCTCTTCCTGATACTGGCACAGTTCCCAATGTATTTATCACTTCTGAACTCTATACTTTTCTGATCAACTTGATTGTTTCTCTGTGGTTTAACACTATTAGGGAAATAGATCTGGGCCTCATTAAATCATCTGAAACAATTTTGTACATAGACCTGTCTGAATTTTTTTTACACACTAAGTTTTAAGATCAGTTGCTACTGACAAGCACAATAAATATAATTGAATGTGATTAAAAGCATTAGCACAACCTGAGGAGAGGCTGGGAGTGAGGAGCTGGACTTGCCCAGGAATCTTCTGGACTCAAACTTATGCTCACGGAAAGTCCAAAAAAAGCAGTCTGAACCAATGGGAAGGAGGGCTGGATTACTTCACAGCAGTACAACTTCAGCGTCGATTAAAACTTTTATTTATTTTTTTTCTTTAAAGTGCACGTGAATCATGTGAATTACTACATGGTTCATTAAAAAAGGAGTAATTGGCCCCTGCTGTAAAATGGCAGTGTCTGCCCCTACTCAGGAGTTAGTTTTCTTTTGTAGATCAGCATGCATCCCTATCGACCAGATTTCCTGGAATCTGACTTGACGTGCATTGAACCATTTCATCATGTTATATAAGTGAAGCATCATGGGTTTTTCTTCCTTCTCCAGGTGGCCTTTTTGAAGATGTGACTGTTGGAGCCGAGGCATTCGTCTCTCCAGCACAGAGCACCCCGGGGGCCAGCAGTCTGCATAGTGGGCAGCTCTTACAGAGACAAGAACCAGAGCGACTGAATAAGAGCATTGCATCCAAGTTGTTAGTTTACTGGTTGGCATGTACTCTCTAAGAGAAGAGTTCACTTCAATCCTTTGAAGAACCAAGGCTGTGAAGAACGTTGTTGTAGCAGGTTGAGGAAAGTGTAGAAGTTATGTCTCTGTTTCCCACAGAGAGAAATATTCCGATTTGTGCTGCGTCAGCACCACCTGGAAGGGGATTAGCTGGTGGAGGACCATCTGTCCCTTGTGGAACGCAGTGAGGGGCTTCGCTGGTGGATTGGAATGTTAACTGCTGTACATCCAAGCACATAAACTTATAAACTTCCCATTTGGTCTGTTTAAAACAAACTTTTAGAAAGAAAAATAATAGAAATTTATATACCTTATTCAGAAGAGATGCTCAGTGAATAAATGTTTGTTGAATGAGTGATTATCAAATTAAAGGTTTTCCTATGTATGCAACCCTGCAAGGATTCCTTTTCTTTATTTCCTTTACCATACTATTGCCAATCAACAAATATACTCACTGGTACAGATTAGTCTTAATCCTTGTGTGCCAGAGCCGGTGGATGGGAAACCATGGAGCCAGCATGTTGGAGCTAGAAAGATTCCTACAGAGCATGACGGGTGAGCTGCTGATTTCACAGAGAAGGTCTGTCCTCGCCCACAGCCCCCCAGCTCCTGGCAGAGCTGCACCAGGAGCCTGGCAGATCCCCTCTCCCACTAGGTGGTCAGGAGTCTGGATCTGCACTCGTACCTGCTTCTCAGCCAGCCTTGTGGCGTTCATCCTAGCCTATAGCCCATCTTATACCTCTGTCCCTCCAAAACACTGGGTTTTACATCCCCTAATTTCCTAACACCCAAAACACAGGTGTCACTTGGCTTTGTGCTTTAGCAAACTTTCTGTTTCACCCAGACCCTTGTCCTGCCAGCACAGCCATGCTGTAGCACTCCTAATGTGTAATGGGCAGACCGACACAGGACCAAAACCCGTCTGTTTGACCCTGCAGAGTCACTTTATTAAGCACAGTTTGAAACAGCCAAGATCTCAGTGATATGTCCAAGACACACAGCCACAGACGAGAATTACTTTGGCTTCTCTTAAGCTACTAAGCTCCCAAACAAAAATCCCAAGCTGATTTTTCATGCTTTTGATTTCTAGCTGTCAGTATAGAGCAGGGTTTCTCCACCTCGGCACCATTTAGGTTTGGGGCCAGATGGTGGTTTGTTATGGGGGATTGTCCTGTGCTGTGGGGAGGAACTCTTTTTCCCTGTAAATTCAGTGGCTGCAGCTTGCAGATCAAACTGATAAAAGATAGATGAATACGAAAAACAATTTAATTCAATACATCCACATAAGAGTTCACAAAGGAAGGAGACTCAAAGAGGTGGTCAGATGATTGAGGTTTATATACCATCTTGGGCTAAACAAAGGAAAAAGAATTTTGGTCTTCTTGGCAGAGGAGGCAAAATATAGGAAGGTGAGGGAAGGAAATGTATGGTAATAGGGTTGTCTTGTTCTGCAGATAAGAGTTTCTCAGATGATGAGAGTTGTCTCCCAGAGTAGTGTTCTTCCTGGTACAGAGATGTCTTTACAAATGGAAATTTCCCTTATAAATGGAAATTTCATTTACAAAAGAGGAAATTTATACTTTATTTTTAGGCAGTTACATGGAGGTAAAGAGCTTTTTCTGCCTCTGTGGGCTTTCCTTGTCTTTAGCTCAAAATAATCCTTATGCCAAAGTGCCGTATTTTGCAGTCACATAATTCTGGTACCCTTCTTTACAATGAAGGATGTTTAGCAACATCCCCGGCATCTACCCACCAGATTCTGGTAGCCCTCCAACCCCAGTTGTGACACCTAAAAATATCAGTAGACATTGCCCTGGTGTCCAAAATCGACCCCAGTTGAGAACCATTGCCTTAGAGGATGTAGCCTGAGAAACAAGATTTGGTGACTACATATAGTGTGTTGTCACTGACACAGTCATTACAAAATCTAGGTCTTTTTGTGGCATGTGGACTGGCCTTAGTATACTATTGGTTTCACAAATGAATGCATTCATGATGAATACTTTTATGTGTGAATATTTCTTAAGAGTTCAGTTTGTATTGTTGGAGACCGGAATAAACTCAGTGAAGCAGAGTTCAGTCTGTGCATAAAATAGAAATTTCTTCTGAGATAGTCTTTCTTCCTCCAGAGAAGAAAGCAGCTGTTACTGTGTTTATAGTTTAGATGGTGGAGGTGGTGCTCGGGACTCAAGACAACTCTACCACTCAACCAAACCCAGCTAGAAGAGGATTCTAATTTACTAACTTCGTGTAATCAAGTCAAGTGTAGTTAGACCTCTTCACCTGTCTCTGGGTCTTATGAGGAACCAAGCCAGAGAGAGCTAAGCTCACTTTCTTCCTGATGGGACCAGTGGAGGATGGAGGTAGAGCTTTGAGAAGCTTGGAGGAAGGGGCAGGAGTAAGAGGAGATCTGTCTGTCCATCTGTCTCTTCTCTTTCTCTCTCTCTCTTTTTTTCTCTCTCTCTCCTCTCTCACACACAGTTTCTGTTTATACTGCAGTTACTGTGTGAAGTTGCATCTGTCATGCAACTTAAAATCTTGCCACAGTGAAGTTCTCAAGCTCAACACATCTTCACTGGTTCTCCCAGGGATGGGAGGGAAGAGCCAGCACAGTTGAGCTGAGCTATTAACGTCTAAGTACTGGATAGTATGAGGATAATGTGTGAACCTGTAACAGTCTTCTTCTTTGGGGCCACAGGAAGTGGGGAAAGAAGGGAAAAGGGAGCCATTCTATTTGTCCTTTTCTCTTTGTCTAAATAAATTTTTTAAAAAATTTCTTCTCTCTCTCTCTGAGGAAGTCAGAAATATCCAGCAATGAAGACATTTAGTTAAACCACATAAGGAGGCCTAGAGAGAATTGAAGCAAGCTGTACAGTCTCAATATTGGTCCTGTGAAGTCATTCCATAATTCTACAGAATCTGGTCTGGATCACCCTGTGGAAGAACCAAGCGGCACTTGTAGATCTTGGAAGGGAGGAGGTTTATTTTACACTGGTGGGCTCAGAAGAGATCATTCTCCAGAAGTCTGATCTCAGAGCATCAGCAGAGGGAATAACGTATAGCCTGTTACTTCTGCATTCCTCTGCAATGCGTGCGACAAGCAGGGTGGGAAGAAGAACCCAGAAGGGGGAACCTTTGATCAGGGACAGGTATTTCCTTAGCAGTCCTGTCGGCCATCTTATAACAGATTTTTCCCTATCAATACTATCCTCCTGTGTCTTATGAGTATAATTCCAGAATCTATTCAAGAGCAGTTCTAAATGGTACCACAGAATTTTTATATACTATTAAGAGGTTTAAAAAATTCTGCCAGGGATTAGCCAGCAAAAAGAGAGGAAGGGACATTGTGGGTAAAAAAAATGTTCACTATCATCAACTGAGTAATTCTATGCATGACACTACTGATGGTCTTTAACATAAATTACCTCATGCAGTTCTCTCTATGGCTCTGTGACACAGGTGCTTGTAGGTTCCCAGTGTACAGATGACAGGGTAAAAGCAAGACAAGAGAGCCACTTGTGCAGTTTCCCTAGATGGTCAGAGAACTCTGAGCAAGAAGTCTCTGGGTGAAAGAAGACCAAACAGAACAGATAAAATTAAGCAGGGTTTTAAAGTAATTGGGAATAAGGCAAGAAACAGGGCAGGAAAAACATCATGTAGTGTTTGAAAATCATTGAAGTTAAGGAAAAGTAGGGGTGCCTGGGTGGCCCAGTGGGTTAAGCGTCTGATTTTGGCTCAGGTCATGACCTCACAATTCGTTAGTTTGAGCCCCATGTTGGGCTCTGTGCTGACAGCGCATAGCATGGAGCCTGCTTCATTCTGTGTCTCCCTCTCTCTCTGCCCCTGACCCACTCGTGCGCGCTCTCTCGCTCTCTCTAAAAAATAAACATTAAGAAAAAAAATTTTTTAATAAAAACAATAGGAAAAGTAAAACAGAAATTAGAAACCCCAGAAATAGCAAAAATCCAAATGAGAGTCAAAATAAAAATAACAGGTACTATTTCTTGTTAGCAAAATCCCAGTCCTTGCTCTACGTGTTTTCATGTACTATCTCTCTTTTAATCCTCAAAATGATCCTATGAGGGAATTCTTACTATTCCTGTTTGTATGAGAATACTGAGGAGCCAGAGGCTATACGAATATTTCAGTCACAGAGTAAGAAACAGAGTTGGGTTTTGAGCACAGGCATATAAGCATTATTCCATTGAACCTCTTGGACATCAGTGATGGAATTAACACTGTCTATTAAAAAAGGCCCCTGGGTGGCTCAGTCGATTGAGTGTCTGACTTCAGCTCAGGCCATGATCTCGTGGTTCGTGAGTTCAAGCCCCTTACCAGCTCCCTGCTCTCAGCACAGAGCCCGCTTTGTATCCTCTGTCCCCCTCCTTTCTCTGCCCCTCCCCTGCTTGTGCTCTCTCTCTCAAAAAATAAATAAAACATTTTTAAAATTTTTAAAAAAGAAGAAGAAAGAAAAGGAAGAGGAGGTTGGCAAGGAGTAGAACCATATTAAAGCACCAAATTTCCAATCCATTTTTGATATCTAAAAACTGTGATAAATGAGTGGTTCTATGAACTCATTCTTACTCAGTATAACAACAATAGATAGACCCTGTTGAAAACTACTATTGGCCACCTACTTTGGCAAACCATTCTCTAAGTCTGATCATTTAATGTGTATTCATTCATTGAAAACCTACTACATACCACGCATAGTTATGGGTACTGCAGATAGGATCCGTCAAACCAAGTCCCTGTCCCTATGGAGCTTACATTCTCATGAGGGAGCAGACAAAAAAGAAATACTATATTTTATTATAAAATACTATGTTATAAAGTAATACAATTTCTGAAAATAAGTACAACAAGAAAAAGAAAGCTGGGTAAAGGGAGAGTGGATAGGGGTGTGCTATTTCAGATGGAAGTTTGGGTTGAGCTTTAGGTGTATGTATACCATTAAGGCCATATATGTTACAATATTTGAACTCCCAGCTAGACTGACTATGGAGATAACATCATTAAATGCCAACAGATTGAGCAGAAACCACAACCTTACATCATTTTGCCAAAAGTAGCTTACTAAACAAGGATACACCGATATTAACAAAGCTTGTTTGATTCCATTGATTACAGAAAATTTGACTAGAACCAGGCACTCCATGTAATTGGCCTTGCACTAACCACTTAGGTAATTAAACCTGACCAGTCTCCCATGTAGTAAAAAATGCTGACAAGGTTAAATGGTTTTGTATGATAGATAAAGCTAGCCTAGTTCTTGTCCCTGGGATATTTGTTTTTGCTCTTAATGTATAACAAAGATTAATTAGGACCCACATTTCATTATAATTCAGGAATGTAAGGATGACTAGTATATCTTAGTCTGTAGTTAGAAAAGCATTAACATTTATCTTCTACATCAGGGGGATGGTTCCCACTAATTGCTTATCTAAGAGTCCTACATCTTCTTAAATACTCCAGAGCATTCAGTGTGACTTAATATAACAATTTCTCTTTCTTTGCCTCTTGAGATGCTTCAACCTATTAGTTACTGAACCAGAGCTCCTCACCATTCCTTAGTCTGGGGGAGAAAGTGGGCAGGAGTTACATGGAAATAAGTTCTTTTAACAGGTAAGTTCCCTAGTTTTAAAACAGGTAAGTTTTGCTTAAAAGAAAATTTTAGAAAGCATCAAAACTATACTACTCTTCTTTTTAAAATATGATTCCATTTTCTATCAGGAATACAGTAAACCAGTTTGTCCTCAAACCTGTTACAGATTAAGAAACCCATTTTCAGGGCCCCACATTTATGCTAGAGCCCTTTGGCTGCAAGGTGCAATAAGAGGGCAGGGTTTGCCCAGACCCACCTGTGACCTTCCACAAGTGGAAGGAAAATGAGCCTTTCCACAACATGACTCCATTTCATTATTCATCTTTCTCCCCACCTGATTGGCTTCTTTCTATAAATCTTTTAATATTTTAATTTGATTTCTTTTGATATTTCATGGGTTAAAGACTTTTTCCTTTGATTTTATTATGCTTTGGAATGAAAAAAGAAGATTTTTATTGCTATGACTTGTTTATGCACATTCTGTTAGTGCATAAACACTATTTCAATACAAATTTCAATACATCTACCAAAAAGTCCCAAAGCAAGAACACCGGTGGTGCCTAGGTGGCTCAATCAGTTAAGTGTCCGACTCTTAGTTTCTGCTCCGGTCATGATCTCATGGTTTGTGAGTTCGAGCCCTGCATTGGGCTCTGGGCTCAGTGCTGACAGTGCAGAGCCTGCTTGGGATTCTCTCTCTTCCTCTCTCTCTACCCCTCCCCCCCACATACTCTGTCTCTCTCTCTCTCTCTCTCTCTCTCTCTCTTAAAATAAATAAACAAACACCGTAAGTGGGTAACTTAATTTAAAACAATCACCAGGAGTTGGTTGCCTATTTGGAGTTTCTGGTGAAACTTTTCTAAACTCAAGAGAAATAGGATTTGTTATTCTTTGCTCAGAACCTTCCAGGCCTGAGTAAGGCATGGCAGGCTTTTTGTAGACTTACACTAGAAAAGGTATTGTAGAAACAAAGCACTTTATATGTGCTCATAAAATAGTGAAAGCTATTTCTTCACTGAGTCTTAAGAAACCAGTACTTGGAAACAGGAACAGAGCTCTCTGACCTGTCCCCCCCCCTTCATGTCCAACCACTCTCCCTGCCCCTCCCTAACCAATACCATTTCTAGGAAAATGAGCCAGAAGTGCCAGCCTCTGTTACTCTTGTACTCCCTTCCAGAATCAAGACTGAAGGGTTAGGGCCTCTTCATTTGAAACTGTCAGAGAACAAGTATTCCTGTCCCCTCAAAGGCCTTCTAGCTAGACTAAGAATCAAATTGACATAAGACAGATTAATAGGAGAAAATCAAATTTAATGGCATACATATGAGGAATCCACACAGACATGGAAATTCAAAAGACAGGCAAAATGAAGTCTATATGTCATCCTGAACTAAGGAGAAGGGGTCTGAGGTCCGGGCTTCAGAGGGAAGAATGTACTTCACTGGGCATTAAGTAGAGCAGATGTGTGATAATTAGGTATTTGCCCTACCACACAGATGGGTCACTCAGATAAATTTTATCTCTGGTCATAACCCTTATTCTGGGAATGCCCCCCAATTTAGGTTCTTCTTTATAGTTACAGGAGGGAGAAAAGTTTCACTTGAGCCCATAGAGTCTCTGTTGTCTTCAGCTCAAAATAATCTTCATGTCAGAGTGGCCTGTACCTGGGGTCACCTGCCCTTGGTCACTATAAAATTTTCTCCTCATAGGATGGTGACAGTATCTAAATTAGTCATTATCAGATCTTTTCCATGATGAAGTCTTTTTTTAAAATTTGAGTATAGTCATCATTAGTTTTCTGTTCCATAATAGTACATATTGGACTTAGAAGGTACACCATTCATTTACACTTTCTGAAAAAAAAATCAGTTACAGCTCCTTCCCTCTCTTCCAAATATCCTGCATAGTAAGCTCAACAAAAGGCACTATAAATTCTCTCAATTGTCCTGTGAGCATAAAGTTTAGTCCAAATGTTAAGAAAGAATCCTTGAAAAGTTCATAAGGTAACATAGGCTTTTAAATAAAATTACTCATATTAATTCAATAAAATCTGAGGAATGATGATATAAAGAAGAAAAGGTAAAAGCAGCTAACATACTCTGTCATTAAGCACTGACAAAAGAAGTCATTTTAGTGGTGCTATTAAGAGAAAAATAAGTTGACATGAATTTTAAAATTTTTTTCTTAAACCACCAGTAAATTAGAAATGCACGTGTTAGAAATTACTAGAGGAAACAAAGAGGACTTGATCAATAAAACACATGTCCTATATATCTGTCCGACCCTGTGATAATTGTTCAAGGCATTTTTAGAAGAGGTCATTTCAATACTTGTGTTTATTTGTTCTTCTGCTTTATTCTATCAAGTGAGGGATATCCCCTAAATAAAGGCTGCTGTCTATAGAACATTTGGTGCTGTAGCTCTTACACAATAAAGTGTTTCTGAAATATGTACCATCATTAGATCCAGTTTTGATGGGATTAAAACTGAGAGTGGAGGTGCATATGGGAAAAGAACCCATATGATTGTGGGGGCCCAAAGAGGTCCCCCTCAATGAATGTGGCAGAGAAGGTGTTTTTGTTCAGATGAGGCAGGATTTGCTGTGGGCTTTGAGTGACCATTAAGATTTGGAAAGACAGAAAGACAGAGACCTTCAGGAAGAGCAGCATTCAAAACAGCAAGAACA
>CM053577.1:73364657-73389334 GCA_028646485.1 Cryptoprocta ferox
TGAGAGTGGAGGTGCATATGGGAAAAGAACCCATATGATTGTGGGGGCCCAAAGAGGTCCCCCTCAATGAATGTGGCAGAGAAGGTGTTTTTGTTCAGATGAGGCAGGATTTGCTGTGGGCTTTGAGTGACCATTAAGATTTGGAAAGACAGAAAGACAGAGACCTTCAGGAAGAGCAGCATTCAAAACAGCAAGAACATCTGGCTAGATTGGAGGAATTAAGAGGAGACAATGAATGATAAGATACGAAAGAGTTCTTAGATTGTGGAAGGCACTGAATGTGTTTCCTAAATTCTCAGGGATGAAGCACAAGAACAGGAAACTCTGTGTGTGTGTGTGTGTGTGTGTGTGTGTGTGCGCGCGCGCACGCAAGCCCACCCCTGAGGACCACCTGAGCTCTTAGATTTAAAGAGTGAGAGAGGTTTACCCTCAGACTGCCTGGGTTGAAATGTTATCTGTATAATCTTGAGTTAGTTCCTTAGTCTCATCTTTTTTTTTTTTTTTTTTTGCATTTCTTTTTTTTTTTTTTTAACTTTATAGTTTATGGTCAGGTTGGTTTCCATATAACACCCAGTGCTCTTCCCCACAAGTGACCTCCACCAAGACCATCACCCCACATTACCTTTCCCCCTTAGTCTCATCTTTAAATTGAAGTAAAAAATAAGCATCTCCCTTATACGAGTCTTTGAGTATTACATGGGTCACTTCATCCATAGTGTTTAGAACGGTGCCTGGCACAGTACATTTTAGCTGTAGTTAATACTCTATGAATTTGCTATTCTCTGCCACTCCTCCTTCACGTTGCAAACAAAATTTATTTCTGAGGCTTTAAGCAGAAGAATGACAAGATGAAGGTGATACTTTAGGAAAATTAATCTGGTAGCAGAGCATGAGGTAGATTGAGAAGAAGAAAGGAAGACCCCATTGTTGCAAGACAAGAAGAGGCTTTCCAATTCCAAAAAAACTAACATAGAGAGTCTTCACCAAATAACTTTGTCAGTGCTTTTTCCTACTCTGCTTTTAATTATTTTTGAAGGCCATTATAAGTACAATAGGATACATACTTTTCCATTTGCAGTCAGTGTAGGTCTAACAGTGCATGATAACCCATTTCAAGCATTTTTACATAAACCTTTTAAAATGAGGGGTTTTTGTCAGAGTCTTCTCTTGTGAGCAGAAATCCTTTTGCTAAAATCTTTAAATGAGGAAGGGAATCCAGCCCAGAGCTTTCTGATCAGATATCCTACAGGTATGCCCTCAGGGCTAAAGTTCAATTTACCTTTTATGTAATTTCCAAAAGTACCAGGAATCCTTTTTTGTTGCTCAGTGTCACTGGTTCTCAGGACAACAAGGCAGGGTCTTCATGGTGAACAAACCCTATTCCCTTGTATTTTTAATTCTCTTGTGTGTTTGTTCCCCCAACTTATGTTCAGAATTATGCTATGGTCACAATAGTGTAAAAATATGGGTGCTTGACTAGAAATACCATAGATGGAAAGAAGTTATTGAATATATTACTAAATCTCAGCTAAATGAGTACTTTTCTTCTTAGAGAATCATTCAGCATGTTCTTGAAATGAATTACGACCTACGGTTTGAGTAACCTATGTTTATGTAGCATGTGTAGTCCAATCTAGCTCAGAGAAGTAGACAAATGGGGTCAGATGAGCAGGAATAAACCATATTTCTCTGGTTCATATCTCTACCTACTGTTGAAAGTCCTGCAACTCACTACAAAATACTCAAATTATTTATTTTTAATTTTGTTTAATGTTTATTTCTTTTTGAGAGAGAGACAGAAAGACAGAGCACAAGTAGGATTGGGGCAGAGAGAGAGGGAGAACACAGAATCCAAAGCAGGCTCCAGACTCCGAGCTGTCAGCACAGAGCCCAATGCAGGCTCTAACCCATGAACCATGAGATCATGACCTGAGCCGAAGTCGGACGCTTAACTGACTGAACCACCCAGGCTCAAATTCTATCTACGGTGCCCATATATATCATCTACCACCTATCATCTACCTCAAGGGATCTGCCATGTTCTTTTTTTCTTCTTAATCACCATCATTTGGTGCTGGTGATCTCCACTGCTAAGGTGTCCAGAGGGGGCCTGTCCTGTGTGAAGTGTGGTACCTCTCCTTCCTGGATGTGCCAATGGAGAAAAGGATGCAATTGTCTTGGAAACTTCGATAAGCCAAAGTTCAGCTGTGTAGTTTACATAGGTAGGGAGAATGTAGAGTCTGTCCGTTTTGTGCTGTACTTTCGTGACATGGATCTTAAAGCAGTATTGTGCCACCCCCCAGTGTCTGTAGTTTTACCAATTTTAGTAAAAATTTGCTTTATCAGTTCTTTAAATTTGAAACCCCCAGCCCAGCCCAGCCCAGCAGCTAGACTTAAAGAGCAGTTTTGAGTAGTATACATGAACACACCATTTTTTGAACCAAGCCTCTTTTTTTAAAATGAGTTTCTCCCAATAGATCTCTTGGTCCCTCATATAAGCAGACTCAGGCCCAGAAATCCTAGGTATTAGCACTGTTTGGGTTCTAGCTGAGACTCCAAATGCATTTATATTTTTTACTCTTCTGCCCTCAAAAAATCACCATAAGCATTAACCTTTTTTTTTTCTATTTTAGTTTTCAAGCAGTTTTATAGGATTACTAAGTTTGTGGCTAAGGTTATGGTGGAAATTTATGGGATTCAGTTGATTTTTGCAACTATACCCTGTCCCAGAAAAGCTGTCTTCTTTGTATCTTAGCTCATTTGATCTCATTTTACAGAGAAAATTACTATGAAGCAAAACTTTCATGTAGGGCTTCCAAATGAACTTCAGGATCAATTTATAATGATTCTTGTGTTTTATTTTATGTAATAAAATGAAGCAATAGTTGAACTTTTCAAAGAGTGAGAGCTCCTTGAGGGCAGGTCCAATGTTTTATTCATCTTCTTAATCCCATGCTTAGCAATGATACCTGAGATAGAGAGTGTATTTAATAAATGTTGGCTTCATTAATTACTCTACTGAGGACATTAATATTTGAAAACTAGTGAAGTTGGATCTATAGGGCAGGATTGATTTGAGCCAATCCATTCTTACAAAATGTTTATACATCTTTGTGACTGTTAGAACATTTCTTTCCAATATTGCTTCCTCTCAGAAACATTTTCTTTACCAGTCCCAGCTCAAAAATAGTTTTCATTTCTGAAAATATATTTTTCAAAAGTAAAATGATTAAGTCTTTGGTCCCACTGGAAATACCTTGAAGACATTTACCCATGGCTGTAAAATACAGATGAAAATTCAATCTTTATTGGATGATACAGTGTTAGATGAATGTAATGACCACGTTTACAAATCCATTCTGGGTCTTGACTCTTTCCTGACCTGGTTTGGAAACTTTGTGTAAAGTGGCACTTTATCTCTTATTAATTCCAAAGATGACAGACACAGGATTTCTTTGTCTAGTTAGTGGAAGCTGCGTTCTCTGATTAGCTGCCTTGCCCTTTTTGAAGCTTTGATTTATTGGGGCAGAGCAAGCACTGGCTTTTGTGTGTGCTGAAAGCAAACCGGGGTAAGGAATAATTTATAGTTCTGTCTTTGCAGCTTAAAAAAAAGTAAAGGTTATTTTCATTATATTGCTATAGGAACTGCTCTAAAACAAAAGAAAGATACTGTAATAAGTAGAAACCCAAAGAATGACATTGAGCTACTACTGTTTCAGTTAACTTAAAAAAATTGTTAAAATATTTTGAAGCAGATTGACCCATCTGAACTCTTATCTTAATTTCACAGAGAACAATGTTTCTTCCAATTTGGCATCAGGGCTGTGCCAAGTAGCATTTCTGCAGCTCCCAGGCAGGTTACATTTGCCAAAACAAAGCGTGGGTGGAAGGTAGCAGGAAAGAACTGACTGGTAACACTTTTCACCTGGGAAAAGGCTGCCAAAAAGGAATCCAAAATAGAAGCACTGAGGAAAAAGTGCTCAACTGTCCATGCAAAGGAAAAAAAAAAAAAAAAAGGATAGCAAACATGAAACATATCCAAATTTGTTTGGGCTTCCAAGTTCTTGTTTGTATGTTTTTCATACTCAATAAAGCCTGTATTTGGCATGTAATTTGCTACCTGATCCTTCTATAAAAAATATTAGGAAACCTCACAGAATCAGAGTATTTTCTATAATGGAATAAATTCTGGATTTGCCCTTCTGAGCCAGCCAAGACTCTGTGTAATCAGAACAGTGAATGTGCAAACCCTTCCAATCATGTGGATAATTCCAAATTCTAACCCTGGCTCCGAGAGTCAAGAATAAGTAGGATTTCAGGATCTTCAGTAGGGAGCAGGTGAATTGTAGGAATGAATTCCATTCGTGGGTGGGTGGGAGTCAGGATGGGAGAGCATTCTAAACTGTGAACAGCAGCAGGGACTAGAGGTAGGAAAGTTCAGGGTTTGCTTGGGGAATGAAAGTCATCAGGTTTAATAACAGGCAACATTTTTAGGTACTTATTGCAATATGCCAGACACTAACTCAGTTGTCAAAACAACATTATACAAAAGATACATTTGTTATCACCATTTTATAGATGAGGAAACCCAGGGCTTAGCCATCTCAGTCGAGCTCCTTCGACTAGAGAGTGGCAAAGCTAGTACTTGACTTTAAGTCAGTTGGGTCCAGAGCATGAGCTCCTAACTACAGTGCTATCTGTAACCTTTCAACTTTAACAGAGAAGAGAACTTTTTCAGAAGAGGAGAGGCAGTAGAGAAGTGCCAGATAATCTGGAAATTGTAGAGCACTCACCCTCTTTTTCTGATAGTTTGCCGGACTTCTCCACATGAATATCCACCCTTTAAAGTATCCACCCTTTAAATCCAACTCATCTAAAGACAGAGCCCATTATCACCTCCATCTTCCTGGGCAACCCTCCCCTGGTGGTTGGCAGTATTCGGGTTACAGCATCATTATCAGAAACTCATGCAGCCAGGCTGGAGCCCTTGGAGTCAATGTGTATCCCTTCCCTGCAGTCCCTCTCCCCCATAAGTCTCTCGCTCCACCCTCTTGTTCCAGTCCAGCTACACTTTTTCACACCTTGCTAGTCTCACCGGGACTAGTACAACTGCTTACTAACAGAAGTTCCTTTTTTCCTATCTTCTCCTGGTCCCCAATCCATTTTACGGAGACCAACTAGAACATTTTCAGAAACCAGTGCTCCAATCATATCACTCTCCTCAAAAGTTCATGGCCTTCTGTAGAATTGCCTGCAGAATTCTTTTATTAATTAATTACTTAATTATTTTTGAGAGAGAGAATGCAAATGGGGCAGAGGGGGAGAGAGAGAGAGAGAGAGAGAGAGAGAGAGAGAGAGAGAGAATCTCAAGCAGGATCCATGTTCAGTGCAGAGCCCAACATGGGGCTCAATCCCATGACCCTGAGATCTTGACTTGAGTCGAGAGTTAGACACTCAACCAACTGAGCCACCCAGGTGTCTGTCCTTGCAAAATTCTGTCCTAGACTCCTCAGCCTGGCTTTCAAGGCCCTCCATGATTAGGTCTAACATGCCTTTCCAGCCCTACCTTCTCTAAGACTCCTTACTGATGTTAACTTTCTGAAATCACTCACCAGACTCGGCCATGGACTGCCTTCCACTTTCTGGCTTCTACTCCACTCCTTGTTAATGGAGTACCCCCTGCCTGAAATACCCCATTCCACTTTTTAAAACCTTTCCTCATTCTCCCAGGTCAAATTAGTTACTCTGTGTATGAGCTCTCCCATAGCATTTTGCTTATACTTCACAATTCAGATTCTTCCATTCCCTAAATTATGGCACAGCCTCTTGGGTTTAAGACTTTCTCCCCAGTTAGATTATAAGCCTCTGTGATGATGGGCATTGTCTTACTTATCAGTGTAATTCTACTCCTTACACTAGTAAGTCCACTGAAATGAAGACATATTCATGTGGTTCTGAGCAGAGTCAGTCAAAATCAAGAGTCAGACATTTAACTGAGTCATACAGGTGCCCCTTAGTATATTCTTAATATGGAAAATCTTTCCAGAAAAAAGGGAGATCCCAAATCATTCTCTATTTGGTATAGGACAAATCTGACAGGCAGACTAGGACCCCACACAGAAATAAAATCCATAGGTAGTATAACCTACATACACACACAATGTAAACTGTGTGTGTGTGTGTGTGTGTGTGTGTGTGTATTCTACTGATTGCAATGCAGACAAGAAATGAAAGAAAGTGATATCATAACTCATTTCAATATATAAATGCTCAGTTTAGGACTACAGTGGGGGCCCTGAGTGTAAAAGCTGCACATGCAACCTCATGCATGTGGGTGGTCCTAGTGACTGAAACATATAAGTGGCATTGCTGAGAAAGCACCAATGTGAAATCAGACAATGTGAAATCTTCTCTTAATTTACATAGTAGTTATAAATTTGGAAAATTCCATGCATATTAAAATCATGCAAAAACATAAATTGTTTTTATGTATAAAACAGAGTTAGATTCTAGGGTCAGACAATTATAAACACATGTCTTATCAAACACCCACAAGTTGTGCAGGATGCAGAACAATTCTCTTTTGGGCAGTTCTGTCATGGAGTATTTAAATCTCTGGCTCCCCCTACATGACAATTGCACTCCCCAATGTTATGACAACCAAAAGTAGCCCTAACAATTTCCAGAATGACCCCTGGTCGGCAAAATTACCCCAGTGAGAATCCCTGACCTTGGTCGCTTGGTTTATGAAGAAGTAAACTCAAAGAAGGTAAGTGAATCATCAAAGTTTATTTTTTAGAAAGTAGTAAAATCAAAACTCTAAGTATAACCCATGTCTCTTAATTACTAATCCAGTGCTAATTTCTTAGGTATATTTATACAAATATAGCCATATATATATATATATATATATATATATATATATATACATGTTACATTTATATATATTCACACATGTATGGTGACTTTTGCTTTGTCAAAAACCATCCAGTCAGGGTTTGACTAAGCCCACATCATAAAAGATGGTTCTGATGTTTTGATTAAAATCAGTTTGGAGATACTGCTTAACTCAAGTAAATAGTTCTGTATGTAAACGTGGACTAAGGGCAGGATAGTGTTACAGTTCCTGGTTATTACAAACTTTTCCATTTCTAATCATATGGCTGGCTAGGTAATAAGACTATCTTTCCACTGAAAGCAACAACTTTCCATTGAAAGTAACTGCAGAGTTGGGGAAGTCCCCAACACCATCTTTACTTCTGATACTAATTTCAAGTTTGGGGCTCCCCAAGATACCCATAGGTTTGATAATTTGTTACAAGTACTTACAGAATTCACTGAAAGCCATTATATCCATGGTTATGGTTTATTAGTAAAAGGATACAGATTAAAATCTGCCAAGGGCAGAGAAGAGAAGAGTCCAGGAAAGTTTCATGTATGAAGCTTCCATTACTCTCTCCAAGTTGAGTCATAGATAGAGCAAACTTTTCCCAGAATGATGCGTGACAATATGCAAAGAGCATTGCCAAAAAGGGAAGCTTACCTGAGCCTTGTCGGGCAGAGATTTTTGGGGAGCTCAGCCACTTAAACATGGTCGATAGCCTGTGTGGCTTACTCCTCCAGAGCTAATACTGAGTAACTCAGAGCTTCCACCCTAAATCACATCTTTAGACTCCTGATGTGACCCAAGACCCTCAGGTAAACCAAGACATTCTTATCAGGCCATACATTCCAAGGGCTTAGAGATCACCATCCTAGAGCCAAAGGCAAAGACCAGATTTTTCTTTGAGTAAGGTTAATTCTTTACTATACAACAAACTAAAATGCTACAAAATATTTAAAAGCCCTCTTTTTAATAACATCGAAGCACTGACAACAGAATTATTACGCCAGAATTAAGGGAAGGTGGGACCCAGAAAGGCAAGATATCATTGAAGCCACGCTTGGCTTGAGGACAACTGCATCTCTGGTGCATTTGTCAAGCTGGCCTCAAAGGTGTGGGGAACCAGACAAAGCCCAAGCTGAGAACTGGAAACAGCAGCCCCTTCTGCTCATCATGCTGGAACCTCGAAGTGAAAGGGTAAACCAGAAATATTCACCTTACACCCTCATCCCAGAGAATGTAAGGATATTTACCTTGGCACCAAGCAGAGATGGAAGGAGGGAAATGTGAGATGCAACTGCACATTAACCCCAACAAAGATTTGCAGGCTAAATTCCTGGATTTGCAGTCCAATGAAACCCAGGCTGTGAATTTTATTTCAAGTGCCCTTAAATCAGTAATGCCTCCAAACACTTGGAAGAAGTAAATTCCTATCCCTTTTAGAGGAATGCACCTTTATCCTAGACCTCAAAGAATTCTCACAAATGATTTTCTGGAGGAAATGAGCATCTTATGGTAAAAGCTATCTAAGCACATAAGGAAATGAGACACAAGAGTAGGAACCAGACACAGACCCACAACTAAATACTTCAGATGTTGTTTTAGATAAAACAGTTGTTTTAGATAAAACTGCTTCCCATGCTTAAAGAAATTAAAAACCCCAATTACTACAAAGGATATTAGGAAAGCTTAGAAAAGTATATTGACACCTTAGAATATTCCAAGGTTTGAGCCTCTTCACATAAACTCACATGTACATAGATGATAAAGAGAAATCATTGATCTTCTGGAAGTGTTTATAGACTTGTTATAGGGTAAGTCAGCTATAGTCAAAAGTGCATTCTCACTTTGACCCTTTAAACAAAGAAAAGTGGAAATTTTATGATTTATATTACTCAGTGCTATTTTTTGAAAATGTAAATACAATTGTGCCTCGCTTAATCTGCCTTATTTTAAACATAAAATAAATTGGGTCTACCATTTATTAGCTATTTGGCCTTGGGAAACTTATTTAACATCTTTAAGTCTAAGTTTTCTGGGTAATGAGGATAATAATAGCAGTTGTTAGTAAAATGAAGGTGAGAATCATATTGACTTTCCAAGGAGCAAATGGCACAATTAATGTAAGGCTCTAAGCACACCTGGCGTATAGTCATTGATTAATACAGGCTGGCTTCTTTTTAAAGAGGAAAATGCAGTGTTTATTTATTATTATTATGTTTTTATAAGTTTATTTCTTTACTTTGAGAAAGAGAGAGAGAGCACAAGCAGGGGAGGGGCAGAGAAGAGGAGCAGAATCCCAAGCAGGCTCCACGCCATCAGTGCAGAGCCTGATGTGGGGCTCGAACTCACAAACTGTGAGATCATGACCTGAGCTGAGATCAAGAGTTGGCTGCTTAACAGATTGTTTCATGGACTGAGCCACCCAGGCGCCCCAGAAAATGCAGTGTTTAAAAAAAGGTTAAATTATGGGTCAACTAGTCACTTGATGAGAGTGTACAATAGGGTGTTCCTTTAAACAGTCTATCTAAGACACAGGGATTAAAATATTCCTCTACTCCTGCGTAGACTTGTCAACCACAGAAACAGGGAGGAGAGCAGCAGAGACCACTGTTTACAAGTTTGTACCTTGTCAGGACATTGTATTCTGCCAGTTCCAGCTCCTGCTCCTTCTCACCCCTACCTTTCCTCTGATTCCAGTGTCTTTCTACTCAGTGAACACTGAAAACAGTTGGATACATCTTCAGCAAAATAACACTTTGGACACATGAAAACTATTTTATTACTTTTCTCTGTTGTTCAAGTTGAATAAATCAACTCATTTAAACTATGCACATGGTCAGGGTTTTCCAAAGGTATAATCATCACTATTTTAGAACCCATGTATGTTTAATTATATCCATCTTAAGTGTGGAGCCCAAGGAAGACATTTCATGGAGTGATGGCCTGACTAATGTAGCTGGTCTGATTCATTTAGAAGATTAATTTCCTGTTCCTACTTATGTTTTCTAGTACAGTCTCATGCTTGCTTTCATGCTTCCAGGGTTTGAAAGAAAAAATTTTGCCTACAGGCTAAGTCCACCTACTGCCTGTTTTTGTAAATAAAGTTTTATTAGAACCTAGCCACAAATAAGTATTCATTTTAAGTATTGTTGAAGGCTTGCTTTCTTGCTATAATTGGAGGGTTGTATACTTGTGACAAAGACCTTATGACCCATAGAAGCCTATGTGATGTACTGTCTGGCCATTTACAGGAGGCTAACCCTCTGCTTTAAAATGCTTTAAAATGTTATTATGCAGGGGCACCTAGGTAGCTCAGTCGGTTAAGCGTCTGACTCTTGATTTCAGCTCAGGTCATGATTTCATGGTTGTGGGATCCAGCTCTGAGTCAGCCTCCATGCTGAGCATGAAGTCTTCTTGAGATTCTCTCTACCTCTCCCTCTGCCCCTCCTCCACTTGCTGTCTGTATGTCTCTCTCCCTAAAAAAACAATTAAAAAAATAAATGTTATTATGCTGCTGATCATGTTTACCTGGACATCTTCTCTCCCACCTCTTGTCTCTCTACTCTCTCTCTCTTGTTCATTGTGCTCAAGCCACACTGGTCTTTCAGTTCCTAGGAAAGGTAAGCACCAAGACCTTTCTTGCCAAGGGAAAGACTATAGGATATTGGCTTGGCCTGGACCAGTTCTTTCTGTCTGGAATAGTGTCCTTTCAAAGCTGACTGCATCTCATCTTTCATGTTCTGGCTCATGTTCCCTCCTCAGAGAAGCTTCCCTAACCAACCGTTCTACCTAAATAGTCCCTCCTCAAACACCAAGCTGTTCTTTTTCATATTACTCTTCTCTTTGCCTTCAAAGCACTGACCATGATTGAAAATTACATTTTTGTTTGTTTATTTATTTGTTTAAGACTTCTCTTCTCTCTTGTCTGTGAGCTCCATGAGTGAGGGACAATGTCTGTTTTGCTCATTACTCTATCCCCAGAGCCTAGCACATAGTAGATATTTAATGATTAATTGCCTAAATAAATTGATAAATGCCAAACTTGTATGTATATTGACCTTTTTATCTTGCAGTTTGGATTTTTTCCTTCAGTATTGTACCTTGCTCAGAAAATATTTGTTTTATTTTCACTTCTTCACTCCAAATTATCAAAGTCATACTAAACTTACTATTTTCTCTCCTCTTTGGGGTAATTTCTATTTTAGCTTGATGCCATCTGCAAACTTAATGAATGCTATTTGGTTACTTATGTGGTTAGGAGTAGAAAGATGAAGACAGACTGTACTGACTACTTCACTGCCTTTGGGTCATTTCAGTAATAGGAACACTGAGTCTTCACAGAGAATGTATCAGCTGGTTCCTGAAGTGAGAGGCTGGAAATAGTATATTGGAATGTTAATGAATACCTTGTAAATTGCATAATGTTTGTCTCTGGAATGTTTGTGTGTTGATGCCAGTATGCATTTTGATTTCTAGAAAAGCCTTGCCATAAGCCAAAATTGATTACACTTATATTCTCTAATTATAAAAATTTTCCTTTAAAAACCTGTCTGCAGTAAATGCTTCTTCAGAGAAAAATGAGATGCAGCAGAGTAAATGAAAATCCTATGCAATGTACCAATTGTGGCTCTGATTAAACTGTGTTTCTGTTTCACAGTGATGGCCTTACCGAAATGAAAGCTTTGCTATTGCTGGCTCTACTGTACACATCTCTTTACCTACCACTCCATCGTCCAGCCTTTGGGTAAAATCCAATAGCTCCTTAGCAAATCAAGGGCACTTTCCAGAGTGGGAAAGAATGTAGAGCCTGTACGTAGGGTCAGTAGTTCTCAGAGTGATCTACACCTGTAGATCACCCCCTGGGTTTACCCTGGGTTTACTTGAAAGCAACCTACCACACTTTGGGAATCCCTGGTCTAGAAGAGCAAAAAATCACTTTAATGCATCAAACAGTACATGAGTGTTTAAAACAGATGTGAGTGTCTACTGGGTACTCATCCAAAGCTAATCCTAATGGAGGATTTTTTTGAAACTATTTTTTTTTCCAGCTTTACACTACTCAGTGTGGGGAAGTGCTCAACTACGCTGGCACCAGATACAGAAAGTTGTTTGATACATCTCCTTCCAATTCTGTGTTCAGTGACATCATCTTGATGGCTTGAAATCATTCATAGTAGCAGAATTTATAGCATGGAATTCAGACAAATGCTACAAATCAGGGCTCTTTTTGAAACCCCCACCCGCAGCATGGATTGTTAAAAGTTTACCAGTCAACACTGGGAAGAACCATAAGTAGTTGAGGTAAGATCTGCCATTTCCTTGCAGGAGCATGGATGTGAATTGGAGGGGTGTGGGGAATGAAATTAGTAAATATATCTTTTTTGCAAGGAAATGTGAAAGGAAATGGTGAGGTTAAAATGTTATTCAGCAGCTTTTTAGGAAAGTTGACAGGGTAGGGAGGTAAGAGTATAGTATACTATTTCAGTGGTAGGCTTTGGAATCAGATACACCTCGGGCAGAATCTGGCTCTCTCATTTGTTAGATGTGTATTCTTGGGAAGGGATCTGACCTCCCCAGATTCTAATTTCCTTATTTGTAAAATAGAAATAATGTGTTCTTACGAGGCTCCCGTGAGAAAAGTAATTTAAAATCTAGCACAATGCAGACACATAGTAAATTGTTACTTTCCCTTCAGAAAGGTTAATTATTACTACTACTATTATCATTATTGGTGTTATTGGTATTAAGTATGTAAACAAATATTTACTGAGTACTTTTTATCACACCAAGCACTCTGCTGACACCACTAATAAGTTGTGTAAACTCAAGGAGTTTACAATGTAATGGTGCTATCACATTTTCTAACCAGATTGCAAGAGGGAGAATTGAAAGGTATTTATTTAACTATGTATGCTAATACTTTGGAGTTTAAATATTTACCAAAAAGGAAGTAGGCCAAAAGAATTAATAGGATTATGAACTAAAAAGAACTGTAGTTATGAAATATAACATAAAACGATTGCTCTTTCTTATCACACTTTGGAAATAACTGAAATAATTTCTCAGGCACTAGAATACTTTGCAAATAATACATAGAGGATAAAAATCATCTTGTTTAAACAAGAGAAAACATTAACATATGATTTAAAATGATTAAAAGCAAGAACCTCTTGTTTCTTTTCAAGATAATATAGAATCATGTTATGTAACACAATATGAGCTAGAGTATTAATTGCACACCAAGTTAAAACACTAAGGTATAGTGCTTTTATTTTTTATTTTTTAAATGTTTATTTATTTTTGAGAGAGAGAGAGACTGAACATGAGAGGGGAAGGGGGAGAGAGAGAGGGAGACACAGAATCTCAAGCAGGCTCTGACCATCACCATCAGTGCAGAGCCCCACGCTAGGCTTGAACCCATGAATGGTGAGATCATAACCTGAACTGAAGTTGGATGCTTAACCAACTGAGCCACCTAGGTGCCCCTATTTAAGGTATAATTCTCTAACAAGGGGACTATTTTTCTACTTTTCTATTCTTTTGATCAGTGTATTGACCAAAATATTTATGTGCCTATTATTGACAATAGTTAGAGGGGTCCTTTAACATACAATTTTATGAAGATATAAAAATAATTCATTTAGAATGTCTGAGTCCACCTTCTATAAAAAGAATGCCATTATTTTACTATATATTGTTTAAAGGTTAGATATATACATTGCTGATATATACTGAGTGGGGTTCAGATGTCAAAAATCATGTTTTCATTAAATATTAGATGAACATCCTTATATAGGTATTCAAGAGAAGGGTCTGTTTTGGATTGCTCCTCTCCTGTATTGCCCAAATCCTCCTTATGCCCTATGTCTACTTCTTGTCTCACATGATTCTGGGTCAAGAGTGTAGGCTTTTTGTTAAAGCCACTTGAATTCTGTCACATATATACTGTGTGATTTGGGATAATTTATTTAACCTCTCTGAACCTCTTTCACTCCTCTGTGAGAATGCTAAAATAATAGTTCAGTTTCATAGAGTTGGTGTGAAAATTAATTAAGATAATGCTATAAAATACTTTGCATTCTGCCCAACACATGGTAAACACTCAGTAAATAATGATGAGGTTTGTTTTTTCTCTCTTTTCAGGGTTCTTATTATTAGTTGCAAATTGTCTCCAGTCAATGAATATGCAAATATAACTGTTCACTTTAAGTGCAGTCTTTATAGAAGTTTCCTTCCCTGTGCTCTGTAAAATTCTGGCTGCCTGCCTTACTGAAAAACTGTAACTTAAAAATTGCCTCTTGCTATTGTTAGACCCTGTTGTCGCTCCTTCTCTAACCCTGAGAATTCTTCTTTAGTTGGGTACTTTCTCCAGTCCTGGGTCCTCAGTTTTGATGGCTGGGGTTTCTTGCTAAGGGTCTTTTCTTCCTTTGGCCTTAGTTTAAGAATGTATGTCCAATGCATAGGTTCTAAGACTCTCTGGATCGCAGCATTAAATATCCCCACTGTGTTCCAGAAGCACTTGGAGGAAGAAATAAATCAGAAGACTTTAAAAATTAAAATGTATATTCTCAGCTGCAGAAGCTTTTATAGAGGTGGGAAGCAGTGTGGATGGAGATGATGAAATTTAAGTCAAATGCTAAAAATTAAAGGAGAAGTGAAAAGTTTGGGTAGAGTCATAGAGAGGAGAAAAAAAGAACTTCAGATGACAATGAAGACCTAATTCCCAGAGTAGGTGAAGGGCAGTGAAAAGAGGACAGTAATTTAAAGGGAGAAAGAAGGAAAATGAAGATGGTGCCAGGAAGGGTTTCAGGAGAAGGAAGTCAAGAGGATATGGCTCAACCCATTCAGAGGCTCTGAGGGAAACAAAGCAGTGAGCTGTAGATGTCAGCTCAACTGAGTTGCAGATAGGATGGGTACTTGTGAGGGCTATAATTTTTGAAGCTATATATATGCTTTCTCCTTTGCATTTCCCCTACAATACTCTGGAGATCATTCTTTGCCTTGGAGAGGTTGAAGACTCTTTTAATAGGAACACAAAGTGGAAGGAGGGATATAGGATATACTGAGTTTCAGGTGGGGCTATCAGAGGTGGGGTTGGAGTCGGGGAGAACAAGATAAAAAGAAAAGCAAAAAAGTAAAGTGAGAAGGTTTTAAATTAGCTTCTGAAATCTGAAATAGAATTTTGCAAGAAAGCACATTTAAAAGTGAAACTGTTTAAGACAAAGGAATTTTCTGATTCTTTTAATGATCACTAATGTATCAAAGCCTAGTGGACTTGACTGCAGAGATACATTTGATTGAAGTCCCTGCAGACAGGAAGAAGGGTCTGAGTTGAGTACCTGTGAGAAATCCTGGCATCTTGTGTACCTGGAGGAGGCAGGGAAATTTTGGCCGGCTCCTGAGGGAGGGGCACCAGGGATATGGTGGTGCCCCTGGTGTGGGAGGAACTGGCCTTGTGGCTGAAAACTTTGGGGGACAGTCTGGGCCAGGGATCGGGTGGACATTATAAATGCACCTCTGATGTTGTGTGGGTTAATGGGAGCCAGGCTAAAAGAGAACAGCCTGTAAGTGCACCAGACCCTGTCATTGCCACAAAACCTATGAGGACAGCAACACAAACCTTTGGCTGCTTTCTAAGTGGCATATAGAAGAATGAGGGAGAGGCCCAAGACAGTAGAGCAAACTTCTTTATAATGATAGTTTTTGAGCTGATGGATACTTGTTTACCTAATAGAAGTTAGGTAATAAATAAATCTATTTATCTATTAGGTAAATAGATATTTACAGAGATTGTGCTTCAAACATAAATATCTGAAAATACAAAGGACATGATACATGAGACCCAGCCAGTGCAGTGGAAAAAAGAAGTTACCTTAGGAGAAATTCCAGGGTACATCATAAGGCATGCAGTTTATTTATAACATGTGAAGGTTTTGACTCTTCAAAAGATGCCATATTTTTCTCTTTATAACTGGACAAAGATGTAGTTGCCAGATCACCCAGGCATACAGGTTTATAAAAGCCATAGATCCTCACCCCAACCCCACCCTGCCCCAAGCTGCATCTGTAATGAGAAAGTTAGTGGGGGAAAAATGTAAGTGATGGGGGGAGAGCCATTAAGCAAGGCCAGTCATGAGACGTTTCCTGTGGACTCTTCCAAAAAAATGTTAACATCAAATGTGAAGGTGATGAGAGACAAAGAAGAAATGGAGAAAAGCAACATGAAGATGGAATAAGCCATAGCTTATTCAGACATCCTCATGTGTTAAAGCCAGAGAAGGATTGACCTAACAGCCTTCCTGCTCAACAAGTATTGTTTGCTAGTGAAAAATGAGCATCCATGAAGGAAAGATTCATTCACCCATCAGGTTTGACAGGGCTCTCCTATCAGGGGCACAAAAGCATTGGGGCTTTGACGGTCCATCTGCCCAACTGCAGAAACAGCCCAAAAAAGGAAAGACAAGGAGAAAAAGCACAAGTACAGAACTACAGCAGTCTCATTTGTGAATCTGTTGACCAGTCCCTCCTCCTGAGGCAGAGATGGGCACCTTGCTGCTTCTGGTCACTGCAGGGCTGTAGGAATTTGATAATCATTAGCTGTTTCCTGTTCACTGGACTGGATGCAAAACAGATTCAGGAAAGGGTTAGCCACCCACCCAATCTACTTTGAGAGTTAACACTCATCCAGACAGTAACTTTCCATGAGGGCAACTGACCGTATTTTGGGGGGTCATTTTGTTGTTGTTGTTTGCTTGGTTTTGGATTTTGTTTTTTGTTTTTGCTTAGGTTTTTTTTTCGCTAAATAAATTAATTATGTGGCTCATGTTTGTAGGATTTGGTAGATACCCAAGTGTGACAGGTGCTTATTTTGTGTTAAATTGGGATAATTTGTTATATGAAGTGGCCCTGGAATATAAAAATGGCCTTGATGCAACTTTTAAACTAAATATTTACAATTAGAAGTAATTAGGACAATTACTGGACAATAACACCTGGTTAGTTTTGCAGGCATATTTCAAGAACATTTATATCCATGGCTCAATGACATTTACTGAACTCTGTTAGCCCAGTTGCAAATAGTAGCCTGCTCTCACTCTGCTGATTGAAAAACTAAGGCAGAATCAGGGTAAGTTAGCTGCTCTGGACTAGTGGCTTAGCAGCATGGTTAGGACTAGAACACAAAGAAGCTGATCTGGTCCCAGGGATCTGGCCTTTGAGGCATAGCAGAAGCTGCACTGCAAATGCCAACCCATTTGCCATATACCGAGAGAAATCTGTGACTTTAACAATATGGTGTTGCTTTCATAAATAATATGTACCAGGTTATTTATTCATGGGTTATAGATTATTTGTGGGTCATAATTGTGAATGAAGCCATTGGAGCTGATCTTGCTATGATGATTCATATTACATTAATGCATGGAATGAGAGAATCAATACAAGCAAAGCTTGTCAATAGAAGAGGAAGCCCAAACTGAGCTGACAGTGCAGACAGCTTCTAGAAATTAGAGGATTTGCCAGTTCTCTACTGTAGGCCTTGCAGTCTGTTAGGAAAGCCTGGGAGCACAGATAGGGAAGGGCATAAAATAGAGCTGCCTGTAAAAAGAGCTGATTTCTCCTTTGCAAGAGGAATAACTGATGTTATTATGAGCTAGATGACTTGAGAGAGAAGCTTTCATGTGGATAATCTGCATACTCAAATGCTTCACCACACATGCATTATATTGAAGGCCTTTACTTTCTTATCTTATCCTTCTATAGAGAAAACCTGAATGCATTATCAATTCAATGGTAATTTCATCTAACTGTAAAACATAAAGATATTTATTGGCAAAACACCTCACAGGGGTGTTTTGTTAGAAAAATGAAGGCCATCTGTGCTATAGTCTCTAGGTAGTACTTCCTTCTTTTCTTTTGTTCTGCAGAATTGCACTGCTTTGTACTCTCTCACTTTCAGCAAGAAAGCAATTTTGTAAATGGTGCTCTCAGATGCTCTGATGAAGTTATAACTGATAAAGGCACTGAGACGAAGATGCTGCAGTGAAAAATGGGGCACGTCAGAGAAAACTGATTCGTAATCATAAAACACGGTCAAGGTGGTATAAAGTGGTATGTGTATCGCAGGCTGTCACCAGCCCACTTCCAGGTTTGTCCACAGCCTGAGGGAACTATATCTTGTCAGAAATGCTTGTGGATGCTAATCTGTCAACACTTGTTCAATGTCAAATTGTATCAGAGGGTTCAGTCTCCTTTTGGACTTCAACGATCGCTTGCTAGTTCCATTATATCTCCTTTGGTCAAATGAACTTTCATTTAAAAAGTGTCAGGATTTTTTCTTATGTCTCTTTCCCCAGGGAACTAGGAAGGTAGGCTTATTCTTAAAGCCACATGTACTGTTTACTTCTTTTTATAGTGATCTCATATATCTTTGATATAAAACTCCAGTCACTTACCAGAAAACACAAAATCCAGCACATTCCACTCCTTCTGCGGGACTTCATCTAACAGTCATTCCGGGCCAGGCCAGTGATATTCTCTTCAGTCATGGAAACCAACTGCTTTACCTTTCCTGCTGTGGATTCTTTACAAGTGCTGCTCTCCAGCCTGGGGTGCCTTTCCCCCACCTCCTTCCTTGCATGCATGTTTCTCTTTACCTTTCTCAGCAAATTAAACTCTCCCCTAAGATTCGTCTCACAGATCTTTCCAGTTTCTTACTGCTTGAGACTTTCTTTACAGATAATATTCTATATTAAATGACATGCAAATTTTCCCATGACAAAACATCTAGAAATTCTGAATGAGCTTTTTTTAAACCTCCCCTTTAAATGTATAGATGAGTTCACAAAACATAATCTTTAGAGAGCAACTGAATGAAAAGCTGTATCTGACACTGTAGCACCTACTTCTACTGCTGTGTGTGTGTGTGTGTGTGTGTGTGTTTAGGAGGATGGGCACCAGTAGTCATGATAACCTAGGGATTTAGATTGTAACATGGAGAGATGATGACAAGGCTTGGGGCCTATAAGAGGCAGGAGTTGGAACTAAGACCTATGTCTAAAGGTGGAACTTGTGAAGGGCAACATACTCCTTAAAAGTGACTAGAAAATAAATCTGCTCACCCACACAAAAGCTAAGCCTGGGTGCAGGGGGACAAAATCTCCCCTAGACAATTTCATAATTTCATAGTCATAGGCATCCCATTTCATGGGTTTATGATTCAAATATATACTACTCTGATGATTCATAAACCCACAAGATGAGAATCAACATGAAAACTAGTTATATGTCAGTGAAACCATGGGTAAAACACCCAGCACATGCCACAGAATTTTCCCACAGAAATAGACATGCTGAAGTGAGCTCACAATCTAAAATTACAAAATATTTAAAGAAATTATTTGCCCTGAACTAGAATCAGCAAAGACAGTAAACAAACATCAGGATAGTGACCTGAAGAAATTCAGATGTTACATTTTCTATTAGACTTTAAAATGGTATATTAAAATGATTAAAAGAAGAAGTATAGAAAAACATGACATGGAGGGGCACCTGGGTGGCTCAGTTTGTTAAGCGTCTGACTTTGGCTCAGGTCATGGTCTCACAGTTTGTGGTTTCAAGCCCCGTGTCAGGCTCTGTGCTGACAGCTCAGAGCCTGGAGCCTGCTTCAAATTCTTTTGTCTCCTTCTCTCTCTGCCCCTCCCCTGCTCACACTCTGTCTCTCTCTGTCTCTCTCAAAAATAAATAAACATTAAAAAAAGAAGAATAACATGAAAAGGATAGTATCAAGGAAACAAATAGAATCTCTAGAAACTTAAATATAATCATTTAAATAAGAACTCAATGATTATATTAGATAGAATATTAGATACAGCTGAATGTGAAATAATAACTGGAAGATAGATGTGAAGAAAACTATTTGTGATGTAACTCAGACAAAATTATAGATGATATGAACTACAGATAGACATGAACAATAGACTAATGTTCTAAATATGTCTAGCACAAGTTCTAGACTTGTGCTAGAGGAAGAAATAGTTTAGAATTACCAAAGGAAGAAATAGTTTAGAATTACCCGTAAAAGAAGACATCACATACATTTCTTCTTTGCTATTACCACACACCCATCCATTCATCCATCCACCTATTCGTTAGTCCCTCCTAATCCTTCCTTTCCATATGTCCATTCAATAAACATTTAGTCAAGTATGTACTTTATCTTATGTATTGTGTTATATGCTATATATGCAAAAATAAAAGTCTAATCCCATACTCCCAAAACAATGCTTAATGTTGTGCAATCATCTTTTGGATGATCAGAAACTTTCAAAGGGGGGAATTAAATTTCAATCAGATTATGATCTCAAATTCTAGAATACAAGTATACTACAGCAAAGTTAACCATCTGAGGGAAAAGGAAAAAACAGATAAGGGCATTTTGTAGGTATATGGATATATACATAAAACAGCAAGAAAAAGATATGCAATAGGCATGAGCCAGGTTGATATGGCCTTCAGCAAGCACTTCAGGTTATTGGGTTTCTCACTGAAACCTTCATTCCTGAGGAATCTGAGCTCTTAATGTCCAGTTTGTTTTTGATTGTAGGACTCTTCCATTAACCTTTATCTCTTGACTTAATAGAGGCATCTTGGGATGAACTAGGTTTTAGCCAGACTCCTTTATGGTCCCATTTTGCTGCAGTCACTCTATTTCCCCTAGGGATCCAGAACCAAACATCACTTTTTTTTTTGCTTTTATTTGTTGTCCCCAGGAGGACCAAATGGACAGATGGCAGTTGCCACCTCCAATTTAGTGGAATTATTATTAAATCCTTTCATGGAAGCATGCATTTCTCTTTGGATATTGGAAACTCCAAGTCAGCAGAGTAAAATGTCATGGAGATTGGGAGAAAATATTTTGTGAATGAGTCATTGGGTAGAACTATAACAGGTACCAAACCCACTCACTCCTTGGTGCGGGGACCCATGTCTTCTAGTCATATATTGAATTCTCTAAAGAACGTTTGTCATATCCTAGAGGATAGCATTTCACACTTGCAAAATGTTATATACTGGTTTGACATGGTAAGTGAGTATTTAATAGGCAATTCCTATTACATCTGGGTAGTGGTAAAACAAATATATAACCAGTGAATTTTTATTGCATTGATTTATTTCTTTTTTATAGTGAAAGGACTTTCTTGTCCAGAAGCAATATTTTGTGGCATTCCATGAAGATGAAAAAACCATACAGTAGTTTATGGTTAGTGTTACTTGAAAAGACTGTCCAGCATGGAAGGAATATCCAAATCTAGAGTAAATGTTTGTTCCAGGGGATTTAGCAGGATTTAGCTTCATCAATCTGCCATAATATGGCTTCCTGGTCCAATTAGGTATTCTACCATATTGAAGGGTTCAGGCTCAGTAACTATATTCTCTGTAGGGAACCCATTAAAATTAGTGTCAGTGTGAGACACAGATATTCTCCTTGTCACCAGTTCTCTGATTCTGTTTCTTCTAAGGGCTTGAGAACATATTCAGTCTAACTAATCAGGACCCTCTTTTGAGCAATATGGACCAGAAAATGTACTTGAATCTGCCCCCTGTGAAGATTTCTCTCCTTCATTTTACTTCTCTTCAGAGACACTCTGAAGTGGACCCTAATATCATGGTAATATACCTCTGTTGTCAGCCACAGATTTCCCTTCCACATCACCCAGTCATTGGTAACTTTTCATGAAGCAGTGTGAGCCCATGAAGTGAGCTGAGGGAGAAATGGCAGCATGAGAGACATAACCCTACCGTGTCTGAACAATGTTCTTTTTCAATTTTGCCTTGAGGATTTTCCTAAAGCTGGTGTCTAATATACCAACTTCTCCTTGATTGTTGAACGCATTGCTTACAGCCAGTTTTATAGTTAGGTGGATCTGAAAACTCCAAGTTTATGATGGTCAACTGAGGTTTTTGATCAACAGATGTCCCATGGTTAGCAGGACTTGGTGGCGAGCAAACCGTTGTTTCCCACAGGAGTAATAGTGACACATCAAAGACGATGTGGCTTTCTTCCATATTCTTAGGAGTTTTTGCTGTGAGTCTTATACTGGGATTTGCCACAGGTTTAATACTTTATCTTAATCTGCCCAAGATATTTAATCTGCCACACCATTGAATTGGCTGTCATGGGAATGGAAGGGCAAAGCTGTTTGTAGTGTGGCTTGGACAAGATGGACTCTTTTCTTGCTCTGGGCCTTGTTTAAATCAGATAGAATTTCAGATAGAATCACAAAATAAATAATTACAAATAACCAATCACCAAATAAATAAATTGCCTTATAAATATAGTATGTATAGTTTCCAAAATGCAAAGATCCTACCAAGAACCATAGGTACAAAGTACTGCAACTTATTTTTAATTTTGGGGAGAATATCCTGTGTTATGCCAGGCTACTGGTCTGCCAAAAACTTCACTGAGCAATCAGATCCCTCTAATTTTGCAGAAAATACTTCCCATCTTCTGATGAGTCTGTGTCTAACGTAGGCATCTAAGAAACTTCCTACTTTCTTTTCTTCAGGTCATATTGTTGTTATCTTCAATGTGGTAAACCAGTGAAATATGTGTTGACTGGGAAATAGTCAAGTTTCCTGAGAACTAAGTTGTGTTATGAAACTGGGGAGTTGATGTGTCCTGAGGCAGGATAACAAAGATGTACTATTCTCTCTTTCAGGGGAATCTAATAGTTTCTGTTATTTTCTGACTTTTAAGATTGAAAAAATAAAGTCACTGGATCAATACCCAGTTACTAGATGCCATTGGCTATAGTAATTTATTCCATTAAAAAAGATTACATCTGGAACAGCAGCTTTTGTTGGCATCATCAACTAACTCAAATTATGAAAATTCATTATTACTTTCTGAGAATCAATATTTTACATTAGCTAAACTAGAGAATTAAACTGGGCATGTTGGAATTACTACCCTGCATTTTCCAGCCTCCAGTGGTAGTAATAATCTCTGTACTTCTCCTAAGGGCATGGTATTGCTCTTGATTTACTAATCTGTACAAAAAGAGAGATACACAGGCTCCACATGAACCTATTTTTCTATAACTCTTACCACATGAGTTGGAAATCTAATGTGAAAATTTTTTCAGCTACTGAAATATATTCAAGCACTATGTCCAGGACCTAGGGAAATAACCATGTAATGGGCTGAGGGTCATACATAGATAATTATGAGGGAGGCTTGTGGGTGAAAATTCTTTTCACAGCTTATAGCTTTGGGAATATAATGAATTTGTGTGCATATGCATGTATGTTTTAAGGGAGGGGTCTTCTTATTGGGGGAAAAATCCAAATACTTCATGAGACATAATTTTCGGTATCTTGGTTAGAAGAATTAAGAAAAATCTCGGGGCACCTGGGTGGCTCAGTCAGTTGAGCCTCCAACTCTTGGTTTCAGCTCAGGTCATGATCTTGGTGTTTCATGAGTTCAAGTCCCACAGCGGGCTCTGCACTGGCAGCATGTAACCTGCTTGGGATTCTCTCTCTCCCTCTCTCTTCCCCCTCCCCCACTTGTGCTGTCTCTGTCTCTCTCAAGATAAATAAATAAACTTTTTTAAAAAAAGGAAAAATCTCAAAAAGGGAGTTACGATGGCAGAGAAGTAGGGGGACCAGGATTTCCCTTGTCTCCCCAACACGGCTGTATTGAGGTCAAAACACTTGGAATACCCAGGAATAAAGTCTGCAGAGTGATGGAAAAATCTCCACAGGTGTTGAGAGACAGATTGACAGGACAGAGGTGGATGTTTGCGAATTAGGAGATACAGTGTATGCATGGAGGGGAGAGGACCCCTTCTGTGGAGAGACAAAAGGAGGAGAAAGAGAGGTGTGGAAGTGTGGTATTGTATTTGGACAAGAGAAAATCCTCTCTGGATCACAGACCAGGGAACAAGAAATAAAGAGAGCGCCAGTTTCTACTTTGCAAACTGAGCTGAAGATCGGACCTTTCAGGGGTGTGCTACTTTCTCTGGACCAGAGCTGCTGCCTGTGCATGTGCCTGGTGGGGAGGGGATCCAGCCCAGGGAGCGGTAGCAATCTTGGGGGCACACTAGGAGAGAGAAGTCCCCTACCTCAAGAACTGTGGGAAGAGGGTTTATTGCCCTGCCAAGGACAAAAGACCCTGCAGGCGCCAGCCAGAGGCCCTTTATCAAATGGGGGGAGTCATGCCACCCCAGAACCAGGTCCTTGAGGTGCAGTATCCAGATTCAAAGCTGGCTTTGAATCCCAGCTGAGCGCCTAGGAGACGTGGGAGACTGGAGCAGGGCAGGCTGCCTTCCTGGGCCACTCTATGAGGGCTGCCTGAACAGTGTGCTTTGAGACACCTGGTCAGAGGAGTAGAGATTGGGATGTCGCCATTTTTCTCCCCAACATCAACACTGTGGGGCTTCTGGGAACAGGACAGTGGCCCCCAGTGGAGGCAGGACCTGCTTACACCAAACCCCACCCCTCTGTGCTTGGTGACTGCTTATCTACCCGAGTGAGACTGACACTGACCCAACCAGAAGGCTTTTCCTCCAGGCCAGCACAGCCACTGGTCCCAGGCACCAACAGACAGCTGTCCTGTGGTTTCATATGTTAGTCTGTGTTTTTAAATTTTTAATTTTTCTTCTTTTTTCCTTTTCTTTCTACCCTCCTGCTTTTTATCTCCACCCCCCCCCCACTTTTTTTCCTTTGGAATCAGGCTCATAGTTTCTGATTTGATTTTTGATCAATTCTAAGATATACATACATATAT
>CM053577.1:73399926-73429017 GCA_028646485.1 Cryptoprocta ferox
GGGGAAGGGGAAGGGGAAAAGGTAAAGGGGGTTGATGGTCTTGGTGGAGGTCACTTGTGTGGAAGAGCACTGGGTGTTATATGGAAACCAACCTGACAATAAACTATAAAGTTAAAAAAATAAATAAATAAATAAATAAAAATTAAAAAAAATTAAAAAAAATGTTAAATAAAACAGCACTGAGATATTTTTCACTTGTATTGGCAAAGATCAAAGAGTGAGATAGCTCAGTAGGTTGGCAACGGGGAGGGAAAAGACATTCTAATGCATTGCTGCTGGGAGGCCAAATTCATTCAACTACTATGGAAGACTATTTAACAATAGCATAATTATAACAGTTCCTAGAGAAAAAATGCATTACTGGCATAGCTGATGTGGTACTTGTACAAAGGCACTCACAGTCACACAAAACTTAGCAAACATTTGCAAACAACCCAAATGGACATTAACAGGGAAATAGTTAAACACACTTGGTAAATTCATACAATAAAATCAGAAAGAACAATAACGTACTGAAATGTAATGAGCTCCAAGATATAATGGTAAGAAAGGAAAGAAAGGAAAGGACGGAGGGAGGAAGGAAGAAAAAAGTGGCATAGAACAGTGCTATAAAGTCAGGGTTTTATATTTGGGAATGGACGCACATATTTGTTTCTATACACGGGTGCACAAGCTATCTCTGGTGGATACATGAGAAATTGGTTACAGTTTCTCAGTTGGGGACAGTGGTGGAAAAGAGATTTGCCTTTCCCTATACAACCAAAAGATGCCTTTTGAATTTTTTTTATACATCTATTTTTGAGTCTATAGGTTGGATTTGGCCTATAGATTGCCAGCTTGAAATATCTTCATAATCATTAAGCTGAAAGTGATCATTTTTTGTCATAAAATTCCTTTGTCTAAATTTATCTGTCTGAATGCATTATAATATTGTAATTAAGCAAACGGACTTTATCCCAATATGACAATTATTATGATATAAGTACCATAACTCCTAATGCCCCAAATTCCAAGTTTATTACAAAAATAAAGCATTTCACATACTCAGACATATCTGCGATAGGATTACTCTATTACAGACTATATCATACATGGTTTTGCTTGACAACCTTTCTATCTCTGACATGATAACTCTATAATATAGAGTGATCCATTTAGACTGAAAAAAATTAATCTGTCTTGTTAGAAATTCAAGGAAGAAAAAAAGGAAAAAGAATAGGAGTTTGTTTTGCTCTGTTCATTTCTCAAGAGAAACATAAGCTACATTTGCTCATATTTGAGGATGAGTTTAAAAACATAAAGACTAATAAAGAAAGTAATCATATAAAAAGAGAAAGAAACTCACCGCATCTGACAGTATAATCTCAGAAGAAAATTTTTCTTTTTTTATCAGAAGGGTTAACAAACAAAATCACCCTGAGTTAACTCCAAATTACTCTATAGATTCAAATCTCTTTTGTCAGCCCCTGAATGGTGCGAATTTCTCAGATTGGAAGGCTTTTTGACCTTTTCGTAATGTTTATATTGTCAGCCCACAATTTCTTGTACACGTCTGACTCCCATTTAAATCTGTAATGGATTCTGACCAAACTGATACTTCCTATTTTGAGAACTATTTAGTGCCGTGTCTAAAAAATCTACTGCAAATGATATATACACAATTATTGCATTTTCAAGTTTTTCTTCCCAAAAGACCACTTCAGCTTCTCACCATATAAACTGAAATTACCCACAGTCTTTATTGGACTGTTATCCATATACTCTGGGCTATAATTTCATATAAAAGTTTTTTGGTGAAACAAGAAGTATGTTCTCTTGAACCTTGCCCTTTAATTAGTGTAAGCTCCTTGGGGACTGATGCTCTTCCTTCATAGCAGGTAATAGAATGGATCTAGGAAACAGCGCTAAAATTAAACATTCCTTCCGAATGTTTCAGGCAATCCTAAACCATGAAATGCCTGCCAACCCCCTGAGAAGATCAATAGAGCAACCACTGGACATATAAAACAGAACCGCCCACTACAAAGTCCACTTAATGAAAATCCACAATGGGCGATAGGTCTGCAATATAAGCACATTCTTACAGAAGAATAGATTCCCTTTGTCTGTGCTTCTGACTCCAGTGGATGGTCCAATGAGCAATTAGGCCTGCAAAAACTAACACCTACCAGACTCAAACTGATTAGATGGCCTCACATAAATAAGATTGGATTATTTTGAACTTCTTGTCTTTAGGAATCACTAGAGTACTGAGTATGAAACACAAGTATTCTGGAGTCATCTTGAGCAAGAAGGCTTTTTCATTAAGAAATTCAACTCCAATCAGCAAACATTAGATTGGCTCTTGTAGACAAAGCACATTGTCTTTTACCAACCAGCAAATTTATCTGTGTCTTTTGGTTTGCTTCATTAAATTTAATGCACATGTATTGTACATTATTTTTAAGAGGAAAGACATGTTCAAGTGCTACCGGCTCTTCCTAATAAATCCATCAATACATTGGGGTATGCTGTATCTACTTTGCAATTCTATACTACGTTAGAATCTCTCTTTCAACAGCAAGTTATTTATCTTACTAACAATCTATCAAAATAAATATCTCCTAAGATACAGTATTATTAAATATTTTCTGCAGCTGAAATTCCCCAGCCCCCTTAGGCAATATTAATAGCTTTTGTTCATACATATATCATGATGCTTCTCACATTTTTAATGGGTGCTGTGGTTGATGGATCTTTTATTACTACCAGATTGGGACCCCCCTGCAGGTGGACAACAGGTCTTATTCATCTCTGAATAAGTCCCAGTAACTTGCACAAAGCCTCCCACAGTATGGACGAATAAGTAATGAAATCTTATAGCCAGAGGTTTCCAGTCCTGCTGGCTAATCCCATAGCAATTCTGGGATGGGGGTGGCAGAGCAGAGAAGGGGTGGGGTGTTGAAGCACTAAGACTATTTCCCCTGAGTTCCTCTCAACTCCATAGTATGACTTCTAGATGTACAATATAAGTTTCTTCTGAATGTAGCAGTGGCTGCATAGAATGGCAATTTAGACCCATAACAGTTCATTGTAGGAACAGACAGCCTATGGCACTGAAATGATAACACAGCCCCTAAATTCCCTGGTGGAGACACATTGTCACACTGCCCAATGTGTGGCATAGCCCTCTCATGTCTCTCCCTCAGAGCCTCTCCTCTCTCCCTCGCTCTGTTTCTTCTCTGCTACTCTCTTCTCTTCCCCTCTTCATTATTTCCATTTCCCTGCTTGTGCTCAGGATAGCCTATGGGCTAAAAATATTGCTGGGTAGGGATGGAAAATGTTCAGCAGAGTGTTCCCATTCATCTTTAATTTGTCCAGGACAAAACTCATTAGTCGATTCTTAAGACTCTTCCCTGCAACCTCAAAATTCTATAACAGGGCTAGAGATAGTCACCAGCAATTAATATGAGTGGGCATGGAAGATAAAGTCTGTTAATCTCCATGGAATTTTTACCTTTATGGCAGTGGAAAGTATTAATTTATATAAGCCTCAGTACTGACCTGACTATATATATTTTTTGTTTCTTTTCCTTAACCCCCAAACCCAACCCCATTCTGATTAACTGGTAGTGTTTCTTCTGGAGCACTGGGCTTAAAATGATCAAGAGGTAGCATACTGGCCCAAGAAGAAAAGGTATTATAATGCATTAGCAACATCATGCTAAGTGATCAAGAATCAAGAGCAGTGACATACATGCGAGTTATCTGCCCCATATGCCTAACACTCTCATCTGGTAAATTACTATTCCAATATTCTTGATGTAATCATCAGGGCTTGCAAAGTTTGTTTGATTCATTCAACAATTAACTGAACTTGAGTGGGACATAATTAGAATTGAGAATGAGTCGGCACTATGCTAGACACTGAACCCATAAAGATAACTAAACACAGTCCTTAATCTCAGGCAACAGGGTCTAGCTTCTCACAATTACAATACTGTGTTTGGCTTCAGTAAAACCAGCCAGTAGGCAGGGTTGTCCATGTTCTTGTAGTTTAGGAAACGGCTTGCATAGAACTAGCCTTTTAATTGAACAAAGAAATCATAACCTTGGATTCCCAAAAACCTAAACCGCCAGAGGAGAGAGAAGGTGGGGATAGGTGAAACAGGTAAGGGGATTAGGAGGTACAAACTTCCAGTTATTAAATAAACAAATCATGGGGATGAAAGTGCAGCTTAGGGAATATAGTCAATAATACTTTAATAACTTGGTATGATAGCATGGTAATTACAGTTACAGTGAGCATCTAGTAATGTGTATACTTGTCGAATCAGTATGTTGTACACCTGAAACTATTATAATATTGTATGCCCACTAATCTTCAATTAAAAATAAAATAAAATGTAATTGAAAGAAAAACCCCATTTGTGATAAACTTCTCCAATGCAAAGCGGGAGGAAAGAAGTCCAGTAAATAGACTTATACAAAAAATAAAATACCAAAAACATGATGAAATTTTTAAAAAGCCCAAGCCAGTCAAAAGTATTCCAATGGGTCTCTCCAGATTTTCTGTGAAAGGGGCTAGAGGCACCTGGGTAGCTCAGTAGGTTGAGCTTCCAAATTCGACTTGGGTCATGATCTCACAGTTCATGGGTTTGAGCCCCATGTCAGGTTCTGTGCTGACAGCTTAGAGCCCGGAGCCTGCTTTGGATTCTGTGTCTCCCTCTCTCTCACTCTCTCTCCCCCTCCCTCCCTCATGCTCTCTCTCTCAAAAATAAATAAGCATTAAAAATTTTTTTTAAAGAAAGGGGCTTAGGGTCCATGATGCAAGTTCAAATAATTAAACATTGAAAGTTGCCGCTCCTCAGAGTTTGAGAATCTGTAGATTCTTACACTTACACAGTACATGATACTGGTAACAACAGCTGAAATGAGAACAAGCCTAAAGAAATAATAGACTGAAGCAAGATGGTTCTGTATCGACATGAGTATACACCATGCAAGCAACTGGCTGACTTTCCATAATAATCAATTCTGGGTGAGGTATGACAAATGTAGAAACTGTGACACTGACACATCCACGCTGGGAGTCCCAACTAGTCATCTATGCTGAAAAGGGCTGTTTCCTTGCAAGAGGAGAACCCTTTCATTCTAGAACCAGGACAGAAGCAGGGCAAAGAGGACAGAGCAGAATGGAATACAGACAGTTTAGACCCTCTGAGTTGGATACATACAGCCTCTGCCTTCAGGGTCTCATCCTCTCAATAGCAAGCCTCATGGTGGCTTTGAATTTAGAATCCTCCCCGGCATTAGGATGCTGCTGTTTTCTAGATCTCAAAGCCTCATTTGTGATAAGACAGCCTTAGACATCTATTATATCAGCAAATTTGGGGTCTTCTTTCTTTACTTGCCTGGGTTAGATTTGTACATCAGCTTAAAAAAAAATCTCCTAGCTTTTTCTTGACAGGATATATGCAATATATGAAATATATGTTTTACCTAGAGACATTCCAACAAGAATTGGGAGATGGCATGTTTTCCCCCACATCAGCCAAAAGAAACCCAAGAATTGGTTTACTTCATTCTAGCTATGGTTCTCTACTCAAAGGCATCCTCCCTCTCCTCCTCCTTCTTTCATTGGTTAAAATGAACCGGATCCACATGACAAAGGTATTTCTCAACGTGCAGTCCTA
Organism: Cryptoprocta ferox; assembly: GCA_028646485.1. Taxonomy (NCBI): domain Eukaryota; kingdom Metazoa; phylum Chordata; class Mammalia; order Carnivora; family Eupleridae; genus Cryptoprocta; species Cryptoprocta ferox. The sequence goes on from CM053577.1 coordinate 73,405,602, forward strand.
GACCACCTGCCACAAAATCTACCTAGGAAATGCAGATTTCTGGGCTCCACGTGGGAACTTCTAAGGGCCCATAAACCTGCATTGTAACAAATTCACCAGATGATTCATAAAAGGATTGAAGTATATAAGGTTTCCTACCATTTTGGAGTAATTGCTCAGTGGAAAAGGGCTTTTCCCCTCTAGTCCTTAAAGGCATTTAAAATTTATCAGCAAACGTAGTCACATCAGTGCAGTAGCATTAGGATAATTCAAAGTTCAGATCACTGGAAACTTCCCCTAAATTGGCCCCCACCTCCAGGCCGAAGGGCTTAGAATAATCCTGTTCCCTCAGTGCGCAAGGTGAAGGAAAGCTGCGAGTGTCTGTGGTGCAGAGACGCTAGGGCTATTTATAAACTAGGGACAGATCTTCAACCCTCAGAGGGCCCCTGGAAGCCGGGTCCCCACCCTTCGTGGGGTGGGCCAAAGCTAATGTGGCTTCTCGGAGGCGTCTCTGACCCCCAGCCTTGCTATTTATTGACGGATATTCCTGGCACCGGAAGGGCAGCTCCCACAGTGAGTCACGGAGGGATTTTTGCCTGCATCTCTGGCCGGTGCTGCTCACAGCCGAGCACCCATAAATCTTCCTGCCCCCATGGATCAATAGCAGACACAACTAAACAAGAACCAGGCAAGTTTAAAGTTCACTGTGGCCGCTGAGGGAAAGCGCACTGTTCACTCATTCCCCGGTTCTTTTCAAGAAGGAAGAGCACAGAGATAAATACAGAAAATCATTCTCTTGCTATTTTCAAATATCTAACCTTTCACTTTAACTTCAATAATTGCCTGAGTTGTGCCTACTTTTAAAACCAAGTCCAAGTTAAATACTAATTTACCTACTTGATTTTATTCAGTATAGATTTCCTTCTCCACCTCAAAAGAGCAGTTATTTTGATTCAGACACACATGTCACATCATACGTGTTAGCACACACAGAAAACCCCCCTGCTAATGCTAGCATAGAATGAAAATATTTGAATTTGTTCATTTCCAAAGTATTTGTAAGCCTCTTGGTACTTGTATCAATCATGCTTCTAGCAAATATCCTCTACCCATCGAAATCAGAACATGATTTTGTAGTGTCACACATACATGAAAGATCTATAGCCAATGAAACAATTTAAGAGTTAGACACAAAAATGACTAGAATTTAGTCTACCACCCTCATCTTGCAATTAAAGAAACTGGATCCTGTAGGGTGAACTCAAAATTTCCTTCCAGGACTGAAACTGTGATTTCATAACATGTCCTCCCTTACCCTGTCATCAATCAAGGTTCCCACACCTACCCACGGCTTCCCACAGCAAGCACCTGTGCCTCCCCACCTGCCTGAGGGAGACCTCAGCTTATGCATTGGTAGGAGGAAGGTGCTGGGAGATAACGCCTCCAGACCAGCTCTCAGTCAATGACACAAAGAGGTTAGATCATCAACCAGCTTTGTGTCTCCAAGTGGGACAGCTCTAAGGTGTGCAGTACACCATATCCCAAATGTGGGAACCTGACTGCCGACACACCCTGTGTTGGCTTCCCTGCCCTGCCTTGCCACTCCCTGCTGGCACTCCAGTCTTGTCTCAGGATGTGCTTCTGGGGCTTACACCCAAGCCCTGCAACTATGGCCGTTTGGTTTTGCATTGTACAAAGACAAATATATTGGATTATGTCATGGGAACCTAGAGAAAGAAGTAAATGGCTCTGTCTCAAACAGTGTGAGATGTATTCATCTGGTTGTTACAAGTGCCAAGTTTTCAGAATCTTTGTCTCAATTCACACTAGGGAGTTAATAAGAGTTGAATGAGAGTACATATAAATCAGGTTCAGAACTAATCTAACAAGCAATTTTAAGGTAAAATTTAAAAAATAACCATATTTCCAACAACTAAAAGTAGTATTTGGGATACTTGCCATATGAGAGCAACGTGTAAGAATTCTGTAGGTCTCTTATTCAGTCTAAATAAACCTAGTCTAAATAATCTCTTATTTGGTCTAAAAGCTCTATTTGTTCACAATATTTCAGCTTTACTTTAACGAAGACTCTTTTACATGTACATTTCATTAAATTTGTATTGAAGTAACCCTAGAAATATTTGCCTTAAAACTTTGTTTTATACGTTTTGTTCTCACTAAAGTGTTATCTGATAACACTTTAGTTTCTACAACAATGTACAATTTTTATTAAATAGGTTTTGCTGAGAATTTACAGGTTTTTTCAAAACAAAGGCTTTTCTGTCCTCCATCGTTATATTGATGGATATGTAAAGACATGAAAAGATGACTTAAAATTTGAGCCTTCGCTCCACTGAGTCTGAGGTCACTCAAAAGATGAATTTAGGAAGAAAAATGTAGTAATATGGTGTATTGGTACAGCTTTCTTCCCAAGGAAAGATATTACATATCTTAAAACTAGTTATTCCTGCAGCCACACTGACAGGAAAAAAAAAATCAATGTTTTCCAGGACAAACCAAGACAATAAGATTGCAAGTGAGCAAGTGAATTGCCTGAGATCACTCAGTGAGTCAAAGGTATAAGTAGAAATGGGCTGCAGGACCCTAATTCTAGATCATGCTGTCCAAATAATCTCACTGCCAGGCTGAGGTGGATTTACCCTAAATCCCATGAAGCCTTACTACATATGCATACAATATTTCCAGAGCCCTGGGTGGTCCTCACATATGATCTCACATGGTCTTATGCTTTTATGAAATTTGCAAAAGTGCAGTTATTTTAACTGTAATTAATTAAAATCTATCCCCTGAAAAGGACCTCTCCAAAATTTATAAGCTTCAGATTCTACAAAATCTGAAGCCTTTCTTCCACTGTGTCTGCATGAACATTCTCTGTATTTTTCAACCGAACATTTACCCTTACAACTCACAAAGTTTTCTCTTCCCAGGGAGACTTTGTATTCAACATTAGCTCAGGCCTCACAGCACCTCCCTAAGTAACAACTTCATTAATCCATGACTTCCAGAAAATATTTCACAATGACTCTGAACCTTTATGAGAAACTTAGGAAGCTTTAGTGCATCAGTGAGCAGTTAACATCTGCGGGTTCCTACTGAGATCTAAGGTGTCAATTATGGTAACTCAGATTCTTTTTTTTTTAACCAGGATTCTTTGCAGTGGGCTTTCATAGAAAACAAGCATATGCTGATGTTTTGAATTAAAAACGTACACTCCTGTAAGGAGTGTCCACACAGCATTCTCCTTCTTTGGCCCAAAAAATTCTTATTACATTTTGCCCTCCAAAAGTGATTATGGGACTCGTGAAAACACTGAATCCCAAAAGAAAATATTTCTTTATAAGAAACCATAACTCCTTGAATGCCATTCTTTTCTGGACTTTTTAATCATGTTACTCTTTTTATTTTCGGTTTTTGTGAGCCCCTGTGGCTCATTCTTCATTCTTTACCACAAACCCCAGCCAAAATACTAGATAAAAAGAGATAAACCCTAACATAATGGCAGGACACCCTGGTGTTACCATCCTTCTAGGCTGTAGAATAGACCTAGAGAGGAGGTGGCAATTCCCCCTTCTCTCCCACTCTTGTTGTAAATAATGTTGCCAAGTGTGCCTGAACTGGTTTCATTAACAATAATAATAGGCAACATTTACTGAGCTCAGACTATATGCCAGACACTCCACTGAGCACTTGACATGCATTATCTCATTTAAGCAACCCAATCACTATAAAAGGTAGATACTCTTCAATGTCCACATTTTACAGATAAGGAAACTGAAACACAGCAAGGTTAAGTAACTCTCTGCTCAGAGTTCACAAGGCTAAAATTAAGTGGTGGCCAGGCTGGGAGGGAAATCCACTTCTAGAATCATTCTTGTTGTTGGCAGAATTCAATTCCTTGCCATTGCAGGTCCAAGGTCCCTATTCTTTACTGACTGTTCGCTTTGGGCCTCTCTTCGATCCTAGAGGCTAAGAACATTCCTCGCTACATGACTTCCTTCATCTTCAAGTTGGCAAAGGTGTGTTGAATACCTCTTATACTTCAGATCTTCGATGTCACCATCTCTGAACCCAAGACCTGGACTTAAAAGTGTGTGTGAATAGATCAAGCCCACCCAGACTGCCTCCCTGATCTTAACATCAACTGATTTGGGACCTGAGTTATATCTGTAAAAGCCCTTCACAGCAACATCTAAACAAGTGCTTTACAGAGTAACTGCCAAAGGGTATTTTATACACCAAGGGCTAGAAATTTTCAGAACCACCTTAAAATGTTACCTACCACAGGCATACAGCTGAGGTTAGGCCAGTCAGAGTCCTCTAAACAAGGAAGGATCTCTCTTCTCTGGGCTCACTGTGTATACAATATATACCTTGAGCTGCAAAGCAGAGAGAGTGTGCCTGCAAATAAAGCCAAAGTAGAGGAAAGAAAAGCTGAAAGGAAGAGGTCACTGATAACATTATTTGAATCTCTGGATACGGATATCTGCCAACTTGTATTGGTATGTATTACTTGCAACCAGACTTCTGACCAACACAACTAAATCTTTCTTACTCCAAAGCCCAAGCTCTTAACTATGAAATTTTGTGTTTTCCTTTTATGTTAATAGAGGCACAATATAAAAAAGATGTAAACTGTGATATCAATAACAAAGCATGTGTCCAGGGGAGAAGTAAAAGAGTAGAGTTTTTGTATGTGGTTGAGACTAGATTTTCATTAGTTTAAAACAGACTGTTAAAACTATAAGATGTTTTATGGAAGCCTCATGGTAATCAAAAGGAAACACCCATCGAAGCCACACAAAGGTAAAGGAATAAAATAACATCACTACAAAAATTAGCAAAACACAAAGGAAGACGGCAAGAGAGGAAAAGAGAAACAAATGAACTATAAGACAGACAGAAAATGACAAGTTTAATTCCTTCCTTATCAATATTTATTTTAACCATAAATTGAGTAAACTCCCCACTGAAAAGATCTAGAATAGCTGAAATGGGTAAAACATAAGACCCAACTATATGCTAAGTAAGAGACTCACCTTAGGGGCACCTGGGTGGCTCAGTCCGTTGAGCTTCCTACTCTTGATTTTGGCTCAGGTCATGATTCATGGTCTGTGGGATCAAGCCCCTCTTCGGGCTCTGAGCTGACAGTATGGTGCCTGCTTGGGATTCTCTCACTCTCTCTCTCCCCGCCCACTCCCCATCCCACAGAGTGTGCATTCTCTCTCCAAAGAGAGAGAGAGAGAGAGAGAGAGAGAGACTTAGTTTAGATTTAAAGACACACATAGGCTGAAAATAAAGGGATGGAAAAAGCTCTTCCATACAAATGGTAAACAAAGGAGAGCAGGCATGGCTATATTTATAATAGACAAAAATACTTTAAGTCAAAAATTGTCAAAGAGATAAATAAGGACATTCTATAATGACAAAAGGATCAATTTGCCAGGAAGATATAATAATTATGTACACACCCAACATCAGAGCATTCAAATATATAAAGCAAAAAGTTATAGAACTGAAGAGAGAAACAGTGATACAGTAATAGTAGAAGACTATAATGCCCCACTTTCAGCAATGGATAAAACATTCAGAAAGAAAATCAGTAAGGAAACAGTCTCGAACAATCCTAGACACCAAATGGACCTAACGGACATATCCAGAATATTCTACCCAATGTCAGAATAGTACACATTGTTCTCAAGCACACGCAGAATATTCTTCAGGGTAGATCCCAGATTAGGCTACAGAATAAGATGAAACAAATTTAAGGTTGAAATTGTACCACATATCTTTTCTGACAATGAAGCTAAAGTCAGGAAGATAATTGGCAAATTCAGAAATATGTGGAAATTACACATCACTATCCTGGAAAAAGAGGGGTGAGTACAAATCAAAGGGGAAGGCAGAAAGTATCTTGAGACAAATAAAAATGAAAGCCCAATGTATCAAAACTTATGGGATAGAGCAAAAGCAGTACCAAAAGGAAAGTTTATAGCAATAAATGTCTATACTTAAAAAGGAGAAAAATTTCAAATAACAACCTAACTTTATACCTTAAGGAACTAGAAAAAGGAAAACAAACTAATCCCAAAGTTATCAGAAGGAACTAAATGATAAAGATTAGAGTAGACATAAAATAGAGACTAGAAAAATAATAGAAAAAATCAATAAAATTAAGATCTGATATCTTCAAAAAGTGAACAAGTTTAACAAACCCTTAGCTAAACTAAGGAAAAAAGAGACTCAAATAAATAAAATCAGAGAGGAATAAGGAGTCATTATTACTAATGCCAGAGATATACAAAGGATCAAAAAAAACTAGTAAGAATAATTATATGCCAACAAAATGGATAATCTAGAAGAAGTGGATAAATTCCTAGAAACATATGACTTACCAAGACTGAATTATGAAGAAATAGAAAATCTGAACAGGCCAATTACTAGTAGAGAGATGGAATAAATAAAACAATATTTCCAACAACAAAAATAAAAGCCCAAGACCACATAGCTACACAGGTAAATCTACCAAACAATTAAAGAATAATTAACACCAACTGCTTTTAAACCCTTCCAAAATATTAAAGAATAGGGAATAGTCTAAACTCACTTTACAAGGCCAGCATTATCCAGATACCAAAGCCATACCAGGATGTCACAAGCAAAGAAGATTACAATGCAGTATCCCTTATGAACATATATGCAAAAATCTCCAATAAACTGCTAGAAAACCAAATCAACAACATATTAAAAGGATCATACACCAGAATCAAGTGAGATTTATGCTTGAGGTGCAAGGATAGTTCAACATATACAGGGCAATTAGTGTGATATACTACATTAACAAAATGAAGGATAAAAATTATATTATCTCAAAAGATACAGAAAGAGCAGCCAACTAAATTCAATGTATATTCATGATCAAAACTCAACAAATTAGGTGTAAAAGGAATGTACTTCAATATAATAAAGATGATGTATGACCAAGCTCACAGCCAACGTACTTAACAGTAAAAATCTGAAAGCTATTCATTTAAGATCAGGAACAATATAAGGATGCCCTCTCTTTCCAATTATAGTATTGGAAATCTTGGCCAGAGCAATTAGGTAAGAAACATAGATAAAAGTTATCCAAAATGGAAAGGAAGAAGTAAAATTATCTTTGTAGATAATATGATTTTATATGCAGAAACCTGAAAGTTTCCAACACACACAACAATATTCTTAGAACTAAGAGATGAATTCAGCAAAGTTGCAGGTTACAAACCAACATACAAAAATCAGTTGTGTGTCTATACACTAACAAAAAACTACCTGAAAAGGAACTTGTAAAACAATCCCATTTACAATCACATTGAAAAGAATAAAATACTTAGAAATAAACTTAACCAAGAGTATGAAAGACTTGTACACTAAAAACAACAAAACAGTGATGAAAGAAATTAGACACAAATAAATGAAAAGATATCAGTGTTCACAGAAGACTTAATATTGTAAAATGTCCATATTACCCAAAGAAATCTACATTTTCAATGCTGTCTGCATCAAAATCCCAAAGATACTTTAAGTTTTTATTTAAGTTCCAGTTAGTTAACATCCAGTGTAATATGAGTTTCAGTTGTACAATATAGTAATTCAACACTTTCATACAACACCTGGGTCTCATCACAGGAGCACTTCTTAATCCCCATCACCTATTTAACCCATCCCCTTACCCACTCTGGTAACCATCAGTTTGTTCTCTATAGTTAAGGGTCTCTTTCTTGGTTTGCCTCTCTCTCTCTCTCTCTCTCTCTCTCTCTCTCTCTCTCTCTCCCTTTGCTCATTTTTTTCTTGAATGCCACATGAGTGAAATTACATGGTATTTGTCCTTCTCCTGCTGACCAAAGGTGCTTCTAAAGGAAAAAAATCTGAAATTTATTCCAAAACACAAAAGTCCCAGAATAGCCAAAGTCATCTTGAGAAAGAGGAACAAAGCCAGAGGCATCACACAGGCATCAGGTATACTGATTTTAAAATATATTACAAACCTACAGTACTTAAAACAGTATAGTATAAAGGCAGACATATAGACCAGAGAAAAAGAATAGAAAATCCAGAAATAAACCCATGCATAAATGGTCTACTGACTTTTTATAAGACTGCCAAGAATACACAATGGAGAAAGGATAGTCTCCCTTCCTTGGTGTTGGGAAAAACTAGAAACACACGTGCAATAGGATGAAATGAGATTCTTAACTTACACCATACATAAAGATCAACTCAAGAAGGATTAAAGACAAACATAACACCTGAAATTGTAAAAGTTCTAGAAGAAAACACAGGAAGAAAACTTCTGACATTGGTCTTTGCAATGACATTTTGGTTATGACACCAAAATCACGGGCAACAAAGACAAAAATAGACAATTGGAACTACATCAAACTAAAAAGCTTCTGCACAGAAGAGGAAACAGCAGAGTGAAAATCTCAATCTACAGAATGTGAAAAAAAATTGCAACCATATATCTGATAAGGTATTAATATCTAAAATATATAAGAAATGCCTACAACTCAACATCAAAATCACAAATAACCTGATTTTAAAATGGGCAGTAGGTCTGAACAGACATTCCTCCAAAGAAGACTTACAAATGGCCAACAGATAAGTTAAAAGATACCCAACATACTAATAATTAGGAAATGTAAATCAAAACCACAATGAACTATCCCTCACACCTGTTAGGGTAATTATTATCAAAGAGATGGGGGTAATAATTATTGGTAATGATATGGAGAAATTAGAACCCTTGCTGGTTCTAATTCATTGGTGGGAATGTAAAATGGTGCAGCTTCTACGGAAAATAGTATGGAGGTTCCTCCAAAATTTAATAATAGAACTACTATATGATCCAGCAGTACACTTTTGGGTATATACCCAATAGATTTGAAATCAGGATTTCAAAGAGATATCTGCACTCCCATGTTTATTTCAGCATTATTCACAATACCCAAGATAAGGAAACAACTCAAATATCCATGAATAGATGCATGTATTGAGAAAAATGTGTGTACATACAAGAGATATTATTCAGCCTTTAAGAAGAAGGAAATTCTACCATATGTGGCAACATGGCTGAACCCAGAGGACATTGTTAAAATGAAATACAAAATGGAGAGGGGACTTGAAAATTCCCTGAGCAGATACAAACGTTTAAGCCATATAAATGAAACTTAATTTAGCTTATTCTACAAAACAACCTGAAACTTAACGTGGGTTGATTCTTATAAATGCCTCTAATAAGAGAAACAAGTCATCTTCCTAAAAATTGTATAAGATAATCACTTGTAACCCATTTCCTGCCTCCTGGAAACCTTTGTTGCAATAACAAATCATTGTAAAGGTTAAATAACTTCCTCATTTTCACTTTATAAACTGTCATGTAATGTCATGCCCCTGAGCTTCACATAAGTCTTTGAATTTAAAGGCTTCCAGTTCAAGAACTGTTCTTATAGCCACAATAAACTCTTACTAAGTACTATTTATTGATTCAGTGGTTTAAATGTTGCTATTTCTGGATCGTTGACAACATTATGCAAAGTGAAATAAGCCAATCATAGAAAGACAAATACTGCATAGTTCCACTTATATGAGATATCTAAAATAGCCAAAATAATAGTAGAGAATAGACTGGTTGTCAGAGGCTGTGAGCTGGGGGATATGAGGAGTGTTGTTTAATGGCATAAAGTTTCAGTTATGCAAGATCAATAAGTTCTAGAGATCTCCTGTAAAGCAATGCCAATAGTTAACAATATTATATTGTGTACCCAAAAAGGTGTTAAGAAGGTCAATCCCATGTTTTTTATCATGCAGACACACAATGAAAGTGTTCCTACCATAAAGAAAAAGGGACACAAGGGAATTTTTGGAGGTGATGGAGATGTCTATTACCTTGATTGTTTAATGGTTTCATGGGTGTATGTAATATGTCCAAACTCAAAATTGTATTCATTAAACATGTATGGTTTTTAAATATCAATTATACCTCAGTAAAGGTGTTTTTAAAAAATCGCTTATGGAGTATTTTCCCCACCAACTTCCATAATAAATCCTGAGGTGCATCTATGAATATAGATGCAGTAGAAAAGGGTGACACTGACAGAGCTAAAAGAATGCTTATTCTTCTTAAGCAGTGTCCTATCTTCAGAGATACTGATTTCATTGCTCTGCAGTGTAGCCCAAGCATTAGGATTGTTTGAAAGTCCCAGGTGGTTGCAAAATGCAGCCATGGTTGAAATCATCTGATGCATAACAGTGCTTTTCCAACATGAATAAACATACACATCCCCTGGGGATCTTGTTAAAATGCAGATTCTGATTCAGAAGGTCTAAGGTGGAGCCCAAGAGTATACATTTCTAAAATGCTTCAGGGGAAGCTTGAGATGCTGGTCTGTGCCTCTCTCTTGGACCAACAAGTCTGTCATATGTAGCAATATTTAAGGGTGGCATTAATTGAATTAGAAAAACAAAAAGGGCAATCTGGATACAAGAAACATGGCACTCATAGAAAACATAAACAGTGCTTCTTCAGGTCTGGCTAGTGTGGGGCCACCTTCCAGGGAAATCCATGAGTGGGACTCCATCTTCCTTGTTCTGTTTCCATAAACTCATCAAGTAACCAGAACATCATTGATCTGTTGTAGTGATCTAACCAATCATTGTTGAGATGGGAAGAGAACAACTTCCCTTTAGGAGCAGCGACAATCTGGAGTGGGAAGGATGCATTCATCTTCTTTTTGTATTGCACCCAGTCTGTGACAAGCTGTAAACAACAGGGGAACTCATTTGGCATATTTTCCCTGCAGCCATTTGTCAGGTGTCATAATCTTATGAAAAAACAGCCCTTGGGAAATTACAATAAATGTATTCCTTTTTATTGGATTTCTGTTTATGCTGATATCGTTTAAGAGTCTCAGCTTTTATCTGTATGTCAAAATTATTTTAATATTAATATCATTAAACTTTATGGAGAATTCTTATTTGATACATAAACACGAAGTATTTTTGGTAAAATAAAACAAGTACAATATTTCAGGATTTCCATCTCTAATAAATATTTGTACCTAGAAATAACCAAAAAAGACATATTTTTCACAGTTACAACACTATTAAAGTTTTGTACCACTATTTTCCCACATCTTAGAAATATGAGTGCTGGTTTTCATTTCCATATTAGCAAATAGAAGATGAATAAATGAAAGCACTTAAATGTGACCTCAGGGTTTTTTCTTTTCCCTAGACCGTGGTTCCCAAACTTTTTTGTTCCAGTACTCCTTTCATCCTTAAAAATTATTGAGTATACAAATTGCTTCTGTTTGTGTCCATTCTATTGATATTTACTCATTTAGAAACTAAAACTGAGAAAAATTTTATATGTTTAACTCATTCTAAAATAATAGAAATGTATTCGTTTCACTATAAATAATGTATCTTTAGTAAAAGTAAGTAAATTTTCCAAAATAAAAAATATTTAGCAAAAAAGACTTTTTTACATTAAAAAATATCTTTTGAGTCTGTCTTCCTAAAGGACAGATGGATTCCCATATCTACTTCAGCATTCAATTTACTATACAAACAAAATATAGCATCTCATGATCTATAATCTGGAAAGGAAAGGGTATTTTAATCTTCAGATAAAATGATATCCTTCTTTGATACTACACCAACATTCAACAAGTGGTCATTTCTGAAAGGTTAGCTGCAATATGGAATCAGAAGCCATAGCAATAAAATTTTATTCTGTGTTACATTAAAATCTACTTGTCTAGCTTGCTCTTTCAATGGATCTTTTACCCATGCATGATCTTATGACATTTGGAGCATGTTGATTCAGTGCATTTTGGAAATCTTCCAAATGTTGATACATTTCATTATACAATATCAAAAAAAATACATCCATTAATATAGCCACCAATTTGATCAGAAAGGTTTTTAAATACTGGAAAGCAATCAAGCTCATAGTAGCTGATACAAAATTCAATTTTCTCTTGAAAACTCAAATTTTATCATTAAAAACAAATGCTGTCAGTTGTTTTCCTTGTAGTAACAAGACCAAATCCTACATTTTTTAAAAAGATGTCAGCTAAATATTCACATCTCAATAAAAATTATTTGTTAGTCATTCTTTCAAGTGAAAAGGAAACTTTTTCTGGTATTCCAAGAAAAACATGGCTTGTTTACCTACAACTCAAACAAATCTACAAATACTTTTCCTCAAGATAACCATCCTACTTCACATGCAGTAGAAATATTTTGTGCACAATTATCATTTATCCACCTAGATTATTAAAAATAATGTGCTCAATAGCCAAGACAATAACTTTAATAATTTTTACTGCTCCATTGAGGACACTACTAAGTAAAACTAGTTTTTGTTTGTTTGCGTTTATGGATTTGTTTGTTTAATTTTTTTATCTGAGTATAGTTGACACATAATGTTACATTAGTTTCAGCTGTACAACTTAGTGATTTGACAAATTTATACATCATGGTATGTTCACCACAGTATAGATACCATCTGTCCCATTACATCACTATTACAATATCATTGACTGTATTCCTTATATGGTGCTTTTTATTCCCATGACTTATTCATTTTATAGTAAGTCTGTATCTCCCTCTCCCCTTCACCCGTTTTACCCAATCTCCAACCCCCACCCTTCTGGGAACCATCAGTTTGTTCTCTGTATTTATAGGTCTAATTCTGCTTTTTGTTTATTTATTCATTTTTTTTTTTAGATTCCCCTTAGGAGTAGAACCATCTGGTATTTGTCTTTCTCAGCCTGACTTATTTCATTTAGCATAATACACAGTACTGAAAGTCCTAGCCACAGTAATTGGACAAGAAAAGGAAATAAGAGGCATCTATATTGGTAAAGAAGTTAAACTGTCACTATATGCAGATATGATACTATACACAGAAAATCCTAAAGAGCCCATCAAACACTACTAGAAGTACTGATGAATTCAGTAAAATGGCAAGATACAAATTAATGCCCAGAAATCAGTAGCATTTCTAAACATTAATAATGAAGTAGCAGAAAGAGAAATTTAAAAAACCACACCATTTACAATTATACCAAAAAGAATAAAATATCTAGGGATAAACTGAGCCAAAAAGGTGAAAGACCCATACTACAAAATTGATAAAACACTGATGAAAGAATTTGAAGATGACAGAAACAAATGGAAAGATATTCCATGCTCATGTATTAGAAGAGCTGATATTGTTAAAACGTCCATATAAAGTAACCAACAGAATCAATGCAATCCCTATCAAAATACTAACAGCATTTTTCACATGACTAGAAAAAATAATTCTAAATTTGTATGGAACCACAGAAGACCGTGAATAGCCAAAGCAATCCTGAAAAGAGCAAAGCAGTATATATTACAATTGCGGATTTCAAGACATACTGCAAAGCTGTTGTAATCAAAACAGTAGGGTATTTGCACAAAAATAGACACATAGATCAATAGAATAGACTAGAGAACCCAGAAATAAACCCATGATTATATAGTCAATTGACCTATGACAAAGAAGGCAAAAATATACAATGGGGAAAAGACAGTCTCTTTAACAAATGGTGTTGGGAAAATGGGACAGCTACAGGCAAAAGAATGAAACTGGACCACTTTCTAACACCATTCAAAAAAACAGTCTCAAAATGGATTAAGGACCTAAACATGAGACCTGAAATCATAAAAATCCTAGAAGAGAACACAGCAGTAATTTACTTGACATCAGCCATAGCAACATTTTTCTAGATATATCTCCTTTGGCAAGGGAAACAAAAACAAAAATAAACTATTGGGACTACATCAAACTAAAAACCTTCTTCACAAGAACGGAAACCATTAATAATAAAAAAAAAGACAATCTACTGAATGGTATGAGATATTTGCAAATGATATATCCAAAAAAGGGTTAATATCCAAAATAGATAAAGAATTTCCATAACTCAATACCAAAAGAAAGAAAGAAAGAAAGAAACACAACAAACAAACAAACAAACAAACAAAACAATCCTATTAGAGAATGGGCAGAAGACCTGAACAGACATTTTTCCAAAAAAGGCATCCAGATGGCCAACAGACACATGAAAAGATGCTCAACATCATTAATCATTAGGGAAATGCAAATCAAAATTACAATGAAGTATCATGGAGGTTTTTATTTGTTTTTTTTTTTTTTACTGAAAGTGTGTGGCAATGAAGAATACAACGATGACCACTACACTTTGGAGCCACTCTCCAGATCTGTGCTACGGCACCAGCAATTGTACCAACCATTGATTTTGTACTGTCATTACTTGACCACAGGAAGTATTTATTTAATTCTTGAAACTTAAACTGTCTTCTGCAACAGTGCTTCATGGAACATATTTATAAAAAGTTGTGTTAAATGCCTTTAGTCCTTTCCTACTTCTAGACCTATGAAAGAGTTATATTATCATTCAAATTGACATATATTTAGGGGGTAGAAAAATTTTTACCAATTTTCATTAGGCTTCATTGTTATTTCCTATAATTTACTGATTAAGTTTTGACTTCTATCTGTAGTACCTAACACAATGCCTGAAACAGAGTGTGTGTTTTGAAAATGTAGGTTTATTTATGCTTTATTATTTTTAAAAGAGGGTTTGAGGCATTTTACCAAACACATAAAACATGACAAATGCATTTTTAAAAATCTGATCAAAGAAAAATGTGCAGCATGAACAATTACTGAAAGGAGGTTGAAAATTTGATTCAGAGCTGATAGTCAAAAAAACAAAATCTCACTCAGTTAGAAAAGCCACATTATGAACTTAGGTTTCTTAAGAATTGGGCAGAAGAGGGGCACCTGGGTGGCTCAGTCAGTTAAGCCTCAGATTCTGAGCTTCAGCTCAGGTCATCATCTCAATTTATGGGATCAAGTCCCAGGTGCTGACAGCATGGACCCTGCTTTGAATGCTCTCTCTCTCTCCCTCTCTCTCTCTCTGCCCCTCCCCTGATCATGCACATGTGCTCTCTTTCACTCTCAAAATAAATAAATAAACTTAAAAAAAAAAAAGCACTGGGCAGGAGAGAATTCAGGGCCATAAAAAATGATCCCCATCCACATTCAGAGGTGGGTTGAGATAGTTTAATAAATAACAGATGTAGATTTAATTTTTGGCTAGTAAAATATTACTTCTCTATACTTTTATTATTTCACTCATAATTTTAATAAAATCCACTTTTTAAATTTTTTAATTTTTTTAATGTGTATTTATTTTTGAGAGAGAGAGAGAGAGATACAGGATGTGAACAGGGGGGGAGTAGAGAGAGAGGGAGATACAGAATCTGAAGTAGGTTCCAAGCTCTGAGCTTTCAGCACAGAGCCTGACATAGGGCTTGAACTCACAAACAGTGAGATCATAACCTGAGCCGAAGTCAGATGCTTAACAGACTATGTGACCCAGGTGCCCATAAGATCCACTTAAAAAAATAAATAAATAAAATCTACTTCTGATTATACCTGAGAGGATTCAAGTTGTTCAAGAAGTATCCAAGGAATTATCTGTCTCATTTATTGAGCAAATTAAAAATCCCCTCACCAAAAAACTCCAGAATCACAACAGCAGCACATGCCAATCATTCTGGAAGGATTAAAGTTTGTAAAGACCCTAAATGTATTTATTAATCTATTCATTTATTCAGAAAGTATGTATTGAGTATCCTGTATGTGTAAAACCACTGTGCATGAGGTGTAAGCATCTAGATAAGACCTTCATATTTCCTTGGAGTCAGGTATCCAGTTGATATAAATCACACAGACAATTTTCTTCTAAAAACATAAAAAATAATAAGAAGTAGCTAAAAGCAATCAACTTTGCATCATTAGGGCATCATCTTTGACCATTGTTCACAGGGCCTGGGTCAGAGCTTATATTAGTAGATGTGCCAGTTTAGGTCTGTGTCTACACAGCACAAGGTGAAGTGGAGACTTAAAATATAAATGGATTTGAACTGGATTTGGGGGATTGATGAGTTATATGTTGTGGGAGAGGAGAGGAAGATTATACACTACAGCAAAAACGTTATTACTGGTGTAATTTTTATTGGAACTTTCAAAACTTTTTCTCCCAATTACTTCATTACATCAGGTAATTATTCTCATATCTTGGAAATTCAGATTTAGTATCTAATCATAGTGACTCAGATCAAGCTGCTCTCCACCAAAATACAGATGAAAGATAGACGATAGATAGATGATAGATAGATGATATAGCGATATTTTTTCCACTCCTTTCCTTTCACTCAAAATTCTGTCTGTTCTCCAAAATACAGTTATATTTCATGTTATACATGAAACATTCTCCAACATTCTCCATCACCTGGTATTCTTACACTTCTCAATTCTTAAAGTATATGTAAATATGTACATGATTAATTTAAAAAATTATTCATGAGCTTTTGCTCTTAACTATTTGGTCATTTTATGTCAGATTTCCCTACTTCACTGATATGTGCCTCAAAATGCTAAATTCTAGCTTCTCAGTCCCTGACATAATACTAAATACATACATGATAGGGGCCCAATAAATACTTGTAGAATTTAATGGAATTTCACTGATCTGTAAAAAAAAAAAGAAAGAAAGAAAGAAAAAGAAAAAAAGACACACCATCTAGCAATGATGAAGAGAACAGCAGCACCAAATGCTTAGAGCATTTGATCATTGAAACTTTTCTCCCAGCAGACTCCATGGGAATCCTTAAAAGGATGGCTTTCTCAAAATATTCTATGTGGGCCCTCATAGTTTTTACTTTGTATTTTTATTAAGCAGACCCACTAGGTTTTCTTGTCCTACGAATGTCCTGTGTTTCATTGTGCACAGCATAGCATAACTGGGCAGATGATAGTAAAAAATAATTTTATTTCCCATTATTTTGGCTTAGGTATCTAAGGAACTCATACAAGAACGTTATTATCATCCTTACTTACAGAGCTCTTTCCAGTTTATAGTTTCAGAAGTAAATAAATGAAGATGTGCCATTATTGTTATAGCATGTTTGGCAAGTTATGTTTCCACGGATCTTAAAGTGATTTTGAGTTGCTTCTTCTATAACTAAAAGAATAACAATGTGTATAGTGCCAGAAACCAGTTATTTTACTAAGTCCATGAGGGAGCCAGTTCATGTCATGAAAATCAGTATAGCATCTTGCTTACACACAGGCAAGGGTCCAGATGGGTTAAGTTTAGCCCTAGAAAATCTGTTAGGTTCATATCACCAGAGTGACTGAAATCATCATGCTTTAACTGTGCCAGCCTATTACTTCTTTTTTTTTTTCCTTTTCAAAATTTTATTTAAATTCTACTTAGTTAACAGTGTAACATTGGTTCAGGAGTAGAATTCAGTGATTCATCACTTACATACAATATCTAGTGCTCATCACAAGTGCGCTCCTTAATACACATCACCCTTTTAGACCACCCCCACCCACCTTTCTACATCAATCCTCCATTTGTTCTCTATTTTTAAGAGTCTTTCATGGTTCATTTCTCTCTCCCCCATCCCATGTTCTTCTGTATTGTTTCTTAAATTCCAGATATGCGTGAAATTGTATGTTATTTATCTTTCTATGACTGACTTATTTTGCTTAGCATAATATACTCTAGCTCCAACCACATTGTTGCAAATGCATGATTTCATTCTTTTTGATGGCTGGGTAATATTCCATTGTATATATATATTTGTTTTATTCCAATTCTTCCTTAAGCTTGTATCTTAGAGGATAAAAAGGAAGGAAATTCTTTAAAGAACAAAAGCATAGGCTTAATTTGGTATCCCACATGTTAATAGTCCCTTAGAACTATATGTTTTAGCTAGCTTTGCCAAATAACCATCATCCAAAAGATTAACTTGGGTTAGACATTAGATAAATAATAGACCTGAAAATCCGGGAATGACATTTTCTCAAGCTTGAAACAATTTGAGCAACATGAAATGAATACCCCCTTTATAATAACCTTGAGCTAATTGATCTAATTAAGTCCTTCATATGGGGCGCCTGTGTGGCTCACTCAGTTAAGTATCCAGCTCTTGATTTCAGCTCAAGTCATGATCTCATGGTTTGTAGCTTCAAGCCCTGTGTAAGGCTCTGTGCTGACAGCACTGGAAGCTGCTTGGGATTCTCTCTCCCTGTCTCTCTGCTCCTCCCTCACTTGTGCACGCATGTGTGGGCTCTCACTCTCTCTCTCTCTTTCAAAAATAAATATTTTTAAAAATCCTTCATATTAAGCATCCATATTGCATTTTTATGGTGAAAGCCTAAATTTTAATGGTTTCCCCATCATCATTGACATAGGACCAAACTGAAACGTAGGAGAAGTGCTGAATTTAAAAAATCTCCAACTCCATCAATTAACTGACCAGGGAGGATTTACAATAAAAAGAATGTCCTTGCTTGTCCTGAGTAGCACTTTGAAGATGGAAGAAATTCCATATCCCACGAATCCACCCAGAGTGCTTAAGGAATAATTTTTTATCACAAATGGGCCTCCAAAAACCATTGATGACATAAGACTTGTAACATGGTATTTTGTGATTTGTATTGAATAATCTATTTAAACAGAGATTTAAATTTAGATAGAATTAGAATCACTGAAATTCTCCAACAAATTTTATTTTATCATTTTATTTTTTAAATTTTTTTAATGTTTTTTTTTTTTATTTTTGAGAGAGAGAGATGGTGTAAACAGGGGAGGGTCAGAGAGAGAGGGAGACACAGAATCCGAAGCAGGCTCCAGGCTCTGAGCTAGCTGTCAGCACAGAGCCCAACGCGGGGCTCAAACCCACGAACTGTGAGATCATGACCTGAGCCGAAGTTGGACGCTCAACCGACTGAGCCACCCAGGCGCCCCCTCCAACAAATTTTAGAAATGACACTACCACTTATGATATCATGTGTTCCAGACACTGAGCATATTTCCATAACTGCAAATCAGTGAAGTTAAATAATTTGCAGCAGGTAATGCAGACAAAAAGTAGAAGAGGACACAAATGCAAATCTGTCTAATTTCAAGGTCCATGCTTGTAAATACTCTGCTAGGCAGCTTTAAAAATTATTTCTTTTCCTCCAATTTATGAAGAGGATTGGAGGTGGCTCCCAATAAATAAACAAATGTAATCCAGATATTAAAATAATGGTATAAGAAGCGTAATCAAGGAGGGGAGATCATTATACCAAAGGTTTCAATTAAAATATGATTTTCTAGACAGCCCTCAGAGAAAAAAGAAAACATACATTATACATTTTTCTTTCTCTGATAAAAGGAAATGGAGCAGTAATGTGAGAGTTATCAGGTTTCCTAGCACTGAGTACTAAGGATATGGCATTGTGTCCATGGTTAAAGACAGGGCATTGAACACAATTTCTTCCATGCACAGGTTTATAAAAGACATACAAATATTCCTTGTATGACCATTACTAAGATCAGTACTCAAAAACTGTTGAGAATATAATGTTAAATCACTATCCTATGAAGGAATTCTTATGGTACATAATTTTTTAGTGATCTAGTATAATAAAAGTATAAATCTTGGAGTATATAGAAGTGTTTGCTTAAAATGTCTCTTAGACAGAACATTCACACTGACTTTGAAATATTAACTGTTATAAGAATTGCCATCCTGCCATAATCACCTAGAAAGCCAGATAAAATATGGTAAATGACTATTTCCATCCAGTGGATATCAAGCAGTGTAGAACTATGATCCAGACAAATGAAGGAGGCCCTATAATCACTCCAGCTCACTGGCTGAAGGATTTTCGGGGTGTAGTATAAAAAAAAGAACCCAAATACAACCTAGTAGTCATAATAATTGTACTGGAAATCCTAGACAATGCTGTAAGTTGAAAAAAATAATAAAAAAGGAAAAGGCATATATATATTGGAAAGGAAGAAATTCAATTGTCTTTATTCACAGATGACATGTTTTTCCATGTAGAAAATCCTAAGGAATTTACTTAAAAGTTACTAACGCTTACCAGTAAGTTCAGCAGGTTCACAGGTTACAAAGTCAATATATTTTTTAAAAATTATATTTCTATAACTTACAATAAACAGCTAATACTATAATTTTAAAGACAATTAAGTAGCACCAAAAATCATGAAATGCTTAGAGATAAATTTAACAAATATGGTCAAGACCCATATACTAAAAACTATAAAACATTTCTGAGAGAAACTGACGAAGGCCCAAGTACATGGGAAGAGATACTGTGTTCATGGATTGAAAGACCCAACGTTAGTATCAATTTTGCCCAAATTGATCTCTAGATTCAGTGCAATTCCAAAAAAATAATAATAATAAAACCACTTTTCTTTATTATAGTAGAAACTGACAAGTCAATTCTTAAATTTATATGGAAAGGCAAAGAATCTAGAACTGTTAAACAATTTTGAAAAAGAAGAAAATGTTAGAGGGCTTATAATAATGGATTTCAAGACTAATTCTAAAGCAAGGTATTAAGATGGTGTGATGTTGATATAAGGAACTGATTATAAAGACCAGAAGTAGACCCATACGTATATGGTCAATTGATTTTTTTCTGTGTAGGTGCAAAGGTAATTCAGCAGAGCAAATATAGTCATTTCAACAAATACTGCCAAAACAATTCAATATCAATATGGGAAAAAAATGAATCTCAAACTTTACCTCATGGTATATACAAAGGTTAAATTGAAATGGATTATAGTCCTACTCATTAAAGCTACAACTAAACATCTTCCAAAAGAAAACTTGGGAGGAAAATTTTATAAGATTTCAGTAGGTGAAGATTTCTTACATAGGACACAAAAAGCATGAACCATAAAAGAAAACCTTGATTAACTTCCTTTAGCTCTACCTTGTAGAGCAAGTCTACTAGTAATGATAGCCTTTAGCTTATATTTATCTCAGAATATCTTAATTTTCCTTCATTGCTGAAGGGTAATTTTGCCAGTATATAATTTTTGGTTGACGATTTTTTTCTTTCAATACTTATAATATGTCATCCATTACGTTCAGTCTCTATGGTTTCTTTTTTTTTTATTTTTTAATGTTTATTTATTTTTTTGAGAGAGAGAGAGAGAGACAGAGCATGAACAGGGGAGGGCAGAGAGAGAGAGGGAGACACAGAATCCGAAGCAGGCTCCAGGCTCTGAGCTGTCAGCATAGAGCCAGACACGGGGTTCAAAGGGAGGAACTGTGAAATCATGACCTGAGCTGAAGTCAGGCGCTCAACCAACTGAGCCAACCAGGTGCCCCTGCCTTCTATGGTTTTTGATGAGCAATGAGCTGTTAATGTTATTGAGGATCCCCTGTATGTAATGAGTCACTTCTCTCTTGCTGCTTTCAAAATTCTCTCTTAGTCTTTCCTTTCTACAATTTATCATATGTGGATTATCCACTGACTTCAGCAACACAGAGGATATTTGTGACCTTCACAAAAGGTATTTTGGTGGACTGTTGAGGGCATAAATTAGACTGTAATCATTTTGAAAGGAGTGAAGAATTAAATAATGATTGTAGACAACTCTTCAAGAAATTTAGTTGTGAATGGGGAGAGAAGAAATGGAATACAAATGTATGTGGATATTTGAGATTCAAGAATTTATTTTACTTAGGAGAAACTTCAACAAGGATAAATATGCATAGAAGTGATCCATATTCTTGGTGGGTGTGAAGACTTTGATCCAGATGCCAAAATTATCAACAAACGAAAGAGGCAGAGGAGCTGCCATATGACATGAACCAAGACAAAGATGGAGTTATAAAGCTGAATGGTATGGGTTTCAAAGGAAAAGACTTTGAAAGAGAATAAGAGCATTAAGTTGGAAGAAGCAAAGTGAATACCAATTCCATCTCCAACCACGTATGGTATGGAACATGAGTAGTAAAAGTATACTTTGAATAGCTACAAGGGATGCCCTGTCCTCAAGGAAAATCCTGATTTCAGTTAAAGCAAGAGTCTTGGGAAAACTGACAACAGTGTAAGATATAAGGGCATCTGTCTATTAGACTTTGAGATCTAGGGTCTCTAGACCATGAGAAACTTGAGATCAAGGATTATATCTGGACTGACAAGATAGTTAGAGCATGCTTCTCAAACTTCAGTGTGCATCAGAATCACCTGAAAGGTTTGTTAAAATAGACAGCTATGTCCCATCCTCAGAGTTTCTAATTTAGAAAATCTCAAGTAACAATGGGGAAAAATTGGGAGCTTTCCCCCTAAGGTCAGGAACAAGACAGGGATGTCCACTCTCACCACTGTTATTCACCATAATATTGGAAGTCTTAGCCTCAGCAATCAGACAACACAAAGAAATAAAAGCCATCCAAATCAGGCAGGAGGAGGTCAAACTTTCACTCTTTGCAGATGACATGATACTCTATATGAAAAACCCAAAAGATTCCACCAAAAAACTGCTAGAACTTATCCAGGAATTCAGCAAAGTGGCAGGATATAAATTCAATGCAGAGAAATTGGTTATATTCCTATACACCAACAATGAAGCAACAAAAGGAGAAATCAAGAAATCAACCCCATTTACAATTGCACCAAAAACCATAAAATACCTAGGAATAAACATAACCAAAGAGGCAAAAAATCTATACACTGAAAACTATAGAAAGCTGATGAAGGAAATTGAAGAAGACACAAAAAAAATGGAAAAATATTCCATGCTCCTGGATAGGAAGAACAAATATTGTTAAAATTTCAATACTACCCAAAGCAATCTACATATTTCAATGCAATCCCCATCAAAATAACACCAGCATTCTTCACAGAGCTAAAACAAACAATCCTAAAATTTGTATGGAACCAGAAAAGACCCCCAATAGCCAAAGCAATCTTGAAAAAGAAAACCAAAGCAGGAGGCATCACAATCCCAGACTTCAAGTTGTATTACAAAGCTCTAATCATCAAGACAGCATGGTACTGGCACGAGAACAGACACTCAGATTAATAGAACAGAATAGAGAACCCAGAAATGGACCCACAAACGTATGGCCAACTCATTTTTGACAAAGCAGGAAAGACTACCCAATGGCATAAAGATAGTCTCTTCAGCAAGTGGTGCTGGGAAAACTGGACAGCAACATGCAGAAAAATGAACCTGGATCACATTTTTACATCATACAGAAAAATAAACTCAAAATAGATGAAAGACCTAAATGTAAGACAGGAAGCCATCAAAATCTTCGAGGAGAAAGCAGACAAGAACCTCTTGGACCTTGGCCGCAGCAACTTCTTACTCAGCACATCTCCAGAGGCAAGGGAAACAAAAGCAAAAATGAAATATTGGGACCTCATCAAAATAAAAAGTTTCTGCACAGCAGAGGAAACAATCAGCAAAACTAAAAGGCA
>CM053577.1:73429517-73460191 GCA_028646485.1 Cryptoprocta ferox
GCTCTCCCTGTGTTGGGCTCAGGGGCTCCTTTCCCCTTTACCACCGGGACCGCCTGTCCCCTAATTTCCCAGATCACAGTCACTCACTCAGGCATCTTTGAGGTTGTCTTCTTTCTGGTGTCTGTTTCTTCTCTCCCCCACTTGCAAATCCAAGTTTTATCCCTTCAGTCCTTCTCAGTTCAATCCATACGGGCGTGCGCGGATTACAGAGCTCCCTCCTCTTCTGCCATCTTGTCCTCCTCCCTATTTAACATTTTTAATGAATGTTTTTTCATGTTTATTTTATTTTAGAGAGAGAGGTGGTGGGGAGGGGTAGAGAGAGAGGGAGACACATCTGAAGCAGGCTCCAGGCTCTGAGCTGTCAGCACAGAGCCCCACACGGGGCTCAAACGCGCAAACTGTGTGACCATGACCTGAGCTGAAGTTGGACCCTTAACCAACTGATCCATCCAGGTGCCCCATGTTTTGCGTATTTTAAATTATCAGTCTTTTATTTTGTGACTTCTGAATTTTGTGTCAAATTTAGAAAATCATGAGTTATATAAAAATATTTTCCCCTATGACATCTCACTGGGTATTTTTATGTTTAATTTTTTACTTTTAATGTTTTAATCCATCTAGATTCATGGTGTGGATATTCTCCCGATAGGGCTATCCATTTTTCCCAGCACCCTTTCCCTTTTCCCTTACTTATTGGAATGTCACCTTTGTGACATCCTAAATCACCTAATGAATTTGGGCCCATTTCTGAACTCATTGCTGTATCTGATCATATACCAGAGCATTGTTTTAATTAATGAGACTTCATACTTTTATAAATATTTAGTGATACTATCTCTTCTTATTGCTCTCCATTGTCAGAGTTTTTGCATATTATTTTTTTCACATGGACTTTAACATTCACTTGTTTAGTTAAGACATAAATTGGTATTCTTATTGAGATATTATTAAATAATTGATTAATTTAGGGGGTATTAAATGCCTTGTAATATTGGGTCATCCTAAGAAAATGGTATGTCTTTCTATTTGATCATGCCATTTTTTGTTTTATTCAGTGGCATTTTAAACATTTCTTCATAATGTTCTTGTTCATTTCTTGATAATTTTATTCCTTGGTGATGTGATATATGGGGTCATTTATTCTATTATATCTTCTGTTATTTTTGAATGTACGAAGCTATTGATTACTATTATATTTTATTATTTTATTTTACCCTGCTCCCTACTGAATTCTATTGTTTGCGGTTAATTAGTTTGAATGTTCTATAGAAATACAATCATATCATCTGCCTAAAAAAAAAAAAAAAACCTCCTCCTTTCCAGAATTTTATACCTCTAACTCTTTATTCTTGGCAAATTCTATTGGCTAGTAATATTATTTAAATGTTAAGTAATAAAAATGATAGCAGGCATCATTTCTTGTTCCTGACTTTTGTGATAATGCCTCTACTGTTTCCCTATTAAGTTTGTTTTTGGGACCATGTTAAGATGGTACCCATATTTTGCTATTTTATTGAGTGTTATTCTTTCCGAATGGTTGTTGAAGTTTCTTTTCATATACATCTCCACAATAAATCTCATGTAATTGCATTGTATTGTTCTTATAATGTGGTGCTAGATTTTGTTTGCAATTTTTTAGGACTAATATTTATAAATGAGATTTGTTTGTAATGTTATTTTTTGTGCTATTTTGTCAGTTGTGGCTATCAATGTTATACTTCATAAAAATAATTTTAAAATTTCCCTTGACACCTATAATCCAAACGCTTTAAATACCTTGGACTTAGCTACTTTTAAAGGTTTGTTGGAATTATCTTGTGAATATAGTAGACTTACTACTTTTGTTGTTTGAAACTCTTTGACATATTTCTCTTTTTTTTAAAGCTTATTTTTGAGATAGAAAGAATGGGGAGGGGCAGACAGAGAGGGTCACAGAGAATCTGAAGTAGGCTCATGCTGTCAGCAGAGCCTGATTCTGGGCTTGAAATAAAAAAACATGAGATCATGACCAGAGCTGAAGTTGGATGCTTAACTGACAGAGCCACCCAGGGTGCCCCAATTTCTCTCTTTTTTTAAGGGAAATAATTTTATTTAGATTTTTCATTTCCTTTGTTAGTTTTGGTAAGTGGCATTTTCTAGAAAGTTATCTATTTCATACAGGTTTTAAAATTGATTTCCATAGAATTCACCAAATTCTATGAAAATGAATCGATACCACCTCACACTATTCAGAATGTCTAAAATTAACAACTCAGATAATGACAGATGTTGGCAAGGATGCAGAAAAAGAGGAACCCTTTTGTACTGCTGGTGGGAATGCAAACTGGCGCAGCCACTCTGGAAAACAGTATGGAGGTTCCTCAAAAAATTAAAAATAGAACTACCCTATGACCTAGCAATTGTACTACTAGGTATTTATCCAAAGGATACAGGTGTGCTGTTTCGAAGGGGCACATGCACCCAGTGTTTATAGCAGCACTATTGACAATAGCCAAAGTATGGAAAGAGCCCAAATGTCCATCGATGGATGAATGGATAAAGAAGATGTGGTATATATATACAATGGAGTATTACTCAGCAATTGAAAAGAATGAAATATTGCCATTTGCAACAACGTGGATGGAACTGCAGTGTATTATACTAAGTGAAATTAGTCAGAGGAAGACAAATGTCATATATGACTTCACTCAATGGTGGAATTTAAGATACAAAACAGACGAACATAAGGGAAGGGAAGCAAAAATAATATAAAAAGAGGGAGGGGGACAAACCATAAGACACTCTTAAATATAGAGAACAAACTGAGGGTTGCTGGAGGGGGAATGGACTTAATGGGCAAAGGGCATTAAAGAAGACACTTGTAGGGATGAGCCCTGGGTGTTATATGTAGGGGATGAACCACTGGATTCTACTCCTGAAATGATTATTGCACTGTATGCTAACTAACTTGGATGTAAATTTAAAAAAATAAAAAAAGAAAATTAAAAAAAGGAAAATGAATCTCGTGATTCTTTAAATTCTTCTGTTTGCATTTCCATTTTATCATCTTTTTTGTTTGTGCAATTTTTCTTCTGTTTTTTTTTTTTGATAATGTTAATTATTCACCCTTCCTCTTCCTTCATAAAAAGAGCTTTTGTATCTATTTATAAGTTCTACTATATATGTTTCTAACTTATTAATTACTATTATATTGCCTTCATTAATTCCTTTTATATGTTTTCCTTCTGTCAATTTTGCTGATCTCTATGTAACTTTTAATGGTGGATGCTTGTGCTTTTTGTCTTTATTCTTTATTATTCAAATGGGCATTTAAGGCTATCAGTGTTTCTCTTAGCACCATGTTAGCTATATCTTATTCATTCTGATATGTTGTAGTATCCTAAAACATTGTTTTCCAGAAATTTGGAATTTTTCTTTGTGTTACTATTTTTCCTTTTTTTTTTTTTAGAGAGAGAGAGAGCATGGGCAGGAGGGGGGCAGAGAGAGAATGAGAGAGAGGGAGAGAGAGAGAGAGAGAGAGAGAGAGAGAATCTTAAGCAGGTTCCACACAGAACCCGATATGGGGCTTGATCCCACGACCCTGGGATCATGACCTGAGCCAAAATCAAGAGCTGGACAATCAACCGACTGAGTCACCCAAATGCCCCTTTAGTTACAATTTTACTCAACAGTGGTTTAAGGGAGGGTTTTACTATTTCTAGATGGAATTTTGATTTCTACTTTTCCAATTTACGTTATCTTTGGGGTCTAATATGTTGTTAAAATTTTGTGAACCTTTATGTTTAAGTGAAATGAAGATATAGTCTCAGTTTTTCAGGGTGCAGAACTTTATATTTATCACTTAGATCTCTGTTGTTAATATTTATTTTATTTATCTATTTATTTTACAAGAACTTTACTTGTTTTTCCTCTACACAATTTGTCAACAAAAAGAGAGGACTTCAAATCTCTTACTACTAATATATTTCTTGGTATTTTTCTTTGAATTTCCTATAATTTCTTCTCTATTTATGATGCTGCTGTTATTTGGTGCAGAAATATTTGTGGCAGTTGTATTTTTATTGTAGATTTTACATAGCGTGTCATTACAAGTAGATGCTTTTTGCTCTGGATTCCATCTGACAGTTAAAATTGTAACCCCTGCTTTCTTCTTATTTGCTTTTGCTCGTTAAATGTTGTCTACCTTGGGACGCCTGGGTGGCTCAGTCAGTTAAGTGTCCAACTTCGGCTCAGATCATGATCTTAGTTTGTGAGTTTGAGCCCCACATCAGGCGCTGTGCTGACAGTTCAGAGCCTGGCTCCTGCTTCAGATTCTGTCTCCCTCTCTCTCTGCCCCTCTCCCACTAGTGCTTTGTCTCTCTCCCCCTCTCTCTCTCAAAAATAAAATGAAAACATTAAAAACAATTTTTAAATGCTATCTCTTTATTTTTACTTTTTGACTCACTTTTAGTTTTCATCTAGATAGAATTGGGTTTTGATTTGTGATTCAGGTTTTGTCTTTCAGTTAGTGTAGTCCATTTAGAATTCTGGATTCTGTCAATGTAGTTCATGCTATCTTTCCTCTTTGAAGAGTCTTTTACTTTGTGGCCTGTTTTCATTTAATTTGCCTCTGTGTAGTTTTTTGGTATTAAGAAGTTTGAATTTTTGTTCTAGTTACATTTTAATTATAGTTTTGTATAGTATCTTTAGTTCCTCCATGTTTTTAGACTGTACTTGTTAGTTTTCTACTATATGCAATACTGAAATTTGCATGTTCCCTCTTCCTTCCCCTTCTCTTCTTTTACTTTATTAACTTATTTCAATCAATACTACTATCTTTATAGTGTTTCCCTTTGAACAGCTAAGTATGTTTAAGTTTATATTATTTGACTCTGTTGCCTTTGAGATCCTTTGATTTTCAGGTATTAAAGATGAGGCAATCAGAAAATTTACCACCTTCTTTCACAATCCTCTTACAATTTAAGATAGTTGTATCATGTTAAAATATTCTTTCTTTGATTTATAATGAAATATATTCATTGTTCATCATCATTCTCTTGTTTACTTTCACAAGCTATATTTTGGTTGGATGAAACTTTTCATCCAATAGTTTTCTTAAGGAAGAATCATGGCAATATTCCTTGAATTTTTACATATTTTAAGTGGTTTGACTGAAGCTTTTATAAAACTTGAGGTAGCTTGACTGGATATAAATTCCACAACTCGCAATTCTTTCTTGATAATTTTATAGGTATTGATTTACTGGTTTTTGGCATTGGATTCTATGGTGAAATCTAGATCAGAGTTTTTTTTTTTCTCCCTTCATATCTATTGCTTTATATTTTTGCCGGGCTGTTCCCAAAATTTTGGACTTATTTTGGAAAGTCAATAACTTTTCTAGAATATGTCTCCATTTTGATAGTTCTGGATGAATCATTCCTGGGTCAGTGTATGTCCTTTTCTTCTAAAGGAAAAACTCATGAGATTAAACATGTTGTATTTGTTATAAAACATATTATTTAAAATATAAATAGCATTCTACCAACACATAAAGCTTACATTTCCATTAGCACTAAAATACTCATTCAAATATATTTTGCACTTGTTAATGTCTATCTATATGAATGGTGGATACATGTTTATATGTCTAGTCTATCCAACAAAAATTTGAAGGCCACCTGTGGTAATGGTAGCTGATCCACATCATTCCAGGTCTTTCTGTGCTTTATTTTGTCCAATCTTCAAGACAGCCTTATGTGTAAATTCTATTATTATCCCTATTTTGTAGAGGAGAGACTGAGGCTTAGAAGAGACAGGTAGCTTGCCCATGTTAGTGAAAGGTAGAGCCAGGATATAAACCTAAACCAACTGACTCATAACCACTAGATCATCCAGTTGTCTAGCTATTTAGATACCTCTCTTGATGCTTAGCTATTATTCAATCTATCATTGTATACTTCTTATGAAAATTATGTAGTTAAAGGTTTTTGAGCTTTAGGTCCAATTAGTTATCAACTAGAGGTGATTTTATTTTCAGGAGACATTTGTCTGTATGTCCTGAATGTCTGAAACTTTTTTGGCTGTTATAACCGGGGCAAGAGGTGGTGCTATTAGATTAAGTAGAGGCCAGGGATGCCATCAAACATTCCACAAAGCACAGGACAGCCTTCACAACAAAAAATTATACAGCCCAAAATGTTGATAGAGCTCTGTTGAGAAACTCCGACTTAGATGCTAGTTTTCTTGAGGAAAATGTCTTTTTTTTTTTTTTTCTTTCTTGATCACCAGGCAGGCATCTCTGCTCTGTCTGCTTTGGTGTCTTTTTTTATTAATCAAGCAATAACATGACATCAGAAAATAGAAATTGTTTACAGTGACTAATTCTTAGTGATAAGATGCTATAATCATCAAAAGTGTACAGAAACAAGTTTTACAGAAGTATTTTTTAGAACCATCCCATTCATTCTTGGCGCCAGTCTCCCAGATTAAGAAAGTAACAAACCTATCTTATTTTGTACGGGTTGGTTTTTTGCCAATATTTATGACTTTGTTTTTTAATTAACAAGTTACAACCAAATCATGTAATGTACTTACAGTGAAGTCGAGTAAATTTTATAACCAAGAATATAACAGGATGTTTTTAGTAGAAAACAGGGTAATATACATATTATTTAAGTTAGTAAAGCTAAGATTAAAACATAAGTTGTATATAGATAGGCTAAGAGTTATTGTGATTGGCTTATAAACTACAAGAGAGAAAAAGAA
Source organism: Cryptoprocta ferox (assembly GCA_028646485.1). NCBI lineage: Eukaryota > Metazoa > Chordata > Mammalia > Carnivora > Eupleridae > Cryptoprocta > Cryptoprocta ferox. The sequence continues at coordinate 73,436,262 of CM053577.1, forward strand.
GAAAAAAATGTTTATTAACAAGTTGCTTGAGAAGGCCGGAAAAGGTCTTTTTTTTATACTTGTATAACTGTGTAATTTAATATAGTGCTATAACAGAGAAGATGCATAGAAATGCGACTATGATTTTTAACAAAAATAATATTTAGGTATATTTTTTAAAGTTCTTTAGAATTTCAGTCCTTTAGTGCCAAAAAGGACAAGCAACCAGGTGTACTTTATTCAAGATTTGACCTGGATTTTAAAAAACTGCTTTTTTTTTCTGTCCCCAATGTAGTTTTATACCAATAAATATTTCAAGAATTGTGGTCTCATCATTGAGTTAAAGGGAGTCTTTTCATTAAGGAACTTCATCCCCATTACTGATGAAGAGCTCCAAATTAATTATTTCCTGATTGCATAGTACAGTATTTATGAAAATTAATGAGTTGTTCATTGTTCTTTGGGGGTGAGGAAAGAGGTTGTTAGTATAATGCAATTGGACAGTTGTCAGAGTTTCTATTTAAAAGACCATGTTATTTATTAGTCTTTCTCTCCTTTCAGTGAATGAGATCAATACTGACTGAAATTTGCTCAAGATCACTTTCCTTAAGAGAAGCTTACCTGTCAATTTACCCCACACTTCAGAGCAAATAAGAACAATAGTACCCTATAGTTATAATAAAGTTTGGCCACTTCGAAGTCAAGGCCACTGCCAAAATGATAATTTAAGAATTTCTCTTGCTCTCTTTCTCTCTGTTTCCCCTGCCTACCTCCTCCCCCCCCCCTCCGTAAGCCACATGTATCCAAGCAAGAACTTGTATTTTGTTGCCTCTGGATAGCGGTGTGGAGGTTTGTCACAGTATTCTGAGCACAGTATCTTTTTAAAAGTATTTAGTGATATGTCTAACAGGGAAGTTCCTAGTATCTGGCTTCAATATTTAAAACTGTATGTTTGCAATTCCTCTGTAGTACAATACCAGAAACTACCAGTCAAATACTTGGGATGTTTTAAAAACATTTCAGGGAAAGGATTCCTAGTGTAGGCTTTCATGAGCTCACAATGTTCTTTTTTTTTTTTTAAACTGGTGATAAATCTTTCTTATCTTAATGAGCTCTCTTAGTAATTTAAGGAAACTGATTTAGAAAGGATGAATTGTTCATTTTAGAACAAAAATAGGAGCATAACTAAGGTGTTTATCAGTATGAATTCCTCGGAGAGCTGGTAAATGCTCTTCCTAACAAGTTTTCCAGCTAAAGGTTCCCATTAGCAGCTGTTGGGTCGTTAATTGTCTTTCTTCAACAAGTAGTCACGGAAAGGTTTCATGGCACCAGAGTTCTTTCTGTTTGTCTCCTCCATCCAAATTCAAAGGCATCATTAGAACATCTGGAGGACAGTATGACAGATAGCACAATCCTTCTGGTTCTTGTACTTCCATGTGTCTCTCAGTGTCTTCTTAATTAGGATGCAAAGTAAAAGTGACAGAACTGTTGCTGGTGAACAGGCAGCAGCTGGCACCTCCATGAGAGGGGGCAGATTTAGCAATTGGGGGTGTAGCATAATAATTCATATGCCCTGACAGACAGGAACACTTTTGAATAGAAATGTTGCAAGGTTCTTTGCTAGTCTGATGTAATTTCCTTGCTACATTTTGCAGGCTTGTGTGATGAGCATAAATGGGGCTACTCAGGTGCTGCCAGGTCTCTAACTTCTGAAGCACTCAGAACTGAGTTCAGGGGAGTTGAGTTTCCTTAAGAAATAGTGGGAAGAATTGAGATATTTCTTTGGGAAAGATAACCCGCATGTAGTAAAAATATCTTCAAGTCAGTCTAGAAATTCTTGGTGATGGAGTTGATTGCACACATTGACTAATTAGAATTGTTAACAGGTGAAGAGTAGACAAGTAGACAAAATGTTTGAGATATGGTGCCAGAATGCTGTTTGTAAATTTTAGAATAAAGTCGTACACTTCTGTAAATTGGAGATTGATATCTCCCCTCTTATTTTTAAGATGGCTATAATGGATGAAGACAATGTAATTTTTGTGCTATATTCCTGGAACTCTAATATATCCAACCCAAATGTGAAAAATCAGTTTTGTCAGCTGGTGAAAATTCATCAAATTGCATACTTTTCTGTATATATAAGGTTGATAAAACATTTGAAAAAGTCACTTAACTGTTACATTCTCACAAAACCAACTAAAGAGAGTAACTTTTGCTCCCTTTTAACTGACCAAATTAAAAGCAATTGTTTATTTACAATTGAGGTGAGCTGTTTTCATACTGGATAGAATATGCTGCTGATGTCCCACTCTTTTGCCACTTGGTAGCTATATGTGAGTTTGGGCAAGATCAGCAATTCCTCTGACGGTGACTTTCTCTATCTGTAAAGTGTGGCTAATGGTATCTCCTTTGTAGGAGTGTTCTGAGGATTGATGATCCCCAGCCCTCAGCATTGCATCTGGCACATGTAAACCCACCACAACTGGAAGCCAGTAAGATGATTATGATAATGATTGATGACAATGATAATGTAGATTGTAGTCCTTCAGGAAATGGAAGCAAAACAAGTTTAATGTAGCATAAAACATATTCAGGTAGTTGTTCAGAAAATATATATTGAATACTTATCTGCTGTAAATCATTGTATTAGTAATTTGGGGAAATATTAAAAAATATTTGAGACCAGCTCATGTTGGCTGGGTGGAGTCTCAGATTAATCTTATTGTCCTAGACCTGGTATGTGATGTTTCTAGATTGAAATCTAGGCATTGACAGTCTGCTCATCAGGGGAATAGTCAGGACCATTTTCTATGGACCTCAACTTCTTTAAGTACTCAGACACTGAGAGGGACTGTTCTCTGTCTTGAGCTCATGGCTGAGCCTTTGCCAAAGTCCCTCCCAGGCTCTGGTTCTCAGGGCCAGAGAGAGAGACCTGGAACCATGGTTCTGCTGACCCTAAGACTTCAGATGCTCCCTGCTGTCTGGGTTCCTGTTGCTGATCCCCAAATTGATAGGACTGTTGTCAATATCAGGACTGGAAGACGGTATACATCCTTTAGGCTCCTTGACACATTGTCCATTAGGTTGTGGGTCATTTCCCTTTGGGGCCAGTTGTAGTCTGGACAATTACTCCAGCCTCCATTTCTGTCCCAATTAAAATACTCTAGCTGTCTTATATGTCTTTGAGCCCTTTGGAAAAATTTTACTCACCTTTTAAGACCCAGAACAATTATTATCTCCTGACGAGAGTCTCTCTGGACATTCCAGGCCAGGATTTTCACTCTTTTTTTCTTAATACCCAGGATCATCATTTCATACTTCTCTTATAGACTTCATCATACACTATGTTTTATGGTTGCCTATGTAAAGATGGTGAGTTTCTGGAAGGCAGGAAATGTCTAATGTATTTTGGTGTCTACTCAGATTAGAACACAATTAAGTCATTAGTAAATGCTTGTTAAATGGCACTGATTTTTAGGATCTTATCATTTGACCTCAAAACTTACATATATATAATTATTTTGTCAATCCTAGGAAAACAGAATATAAGTTGCTTACATTAACTTTTGGAATGTATGGGGCCAAAGGGAGGAGAGAGGGACGTGGGGAGGGGTTATAACTGAATGTGGATATGTATAGTGTTCTGGGAACTTATTAATGAAGCTATAAAGCATCTCAGTTCTCTCTGCTTAGCTCCCTACTGGAAGGAACTTCTGCTTCTCTTGAGAGCTGTTGTCTGGATCTCATCTTTCCCTCTGTATCACATTTGTGGGGAGGAAATTAAGTGTTCCAAAACCAAATTATGTTTCAAAGTTCTATCTTTGTGTTGTGTCAGGTTTAGGATAAGGAGGAAAATACTTTCTTTACTGATTTGTAGGAGGACATTACAAATTTCTTGGCTTCTTTCTATACCAGACCTGTGCCTCTCTTGGGCCCAATCAGTGTTTATACCCTGATTTCCGTTACTCTCTTCCATTTAAAGTTACTCCAGTGGTATCTCCATGATAGCCATATTTTCATAATTCCACCTCCAGTGTTTAGTGATAGGAGACTGGCCCATTACACACATGAAAGGAATTGCCTATGGAAAGAGACAGAATTGGGAGTCAACAGACTGGAAATCTAGTACTGGTCCTTCAATAGTTGGCCTGAGGCAAGTCCCTTAGCCTTGAGGAGGATCAGTTTCCCCTCTGTAATGGGAACAATCAAATCTATCTCATGGTGTCTAGAGATGAAACAGGTGACACTGCTGGTCCAATGTCTAGAACACAGTAGCCATTCAATAAGTAGTAGAAGTTGTGACTACTGTTGTTGTTATTGTTATTATTGTAACTTTGGTTCTTTTCTCTACCATTGTGCAAAGAGTTTCAACCAGGGTGTTTTCTTTCCTAAATTTTATTTGACCTCTCACTCTCTCTATATTACCATGTCTCTAGTTGCTCATAACTTATCCTAAAATCTCACATTGACATGAGATTGTCTGCCCCCCTCAGTCACCTCAGCTTACTTTCCTCCATGGCATCAAGAGCTCCCACATTCTTCTAGTGCCCCCTTCAGAAGACATGGAGCCAGATCTCTCTCAATTTTCTCCCTACATGTAGCTCTGAACAATTCTTTTTTAGATTTGTCCCTTTCTACTATTACCCTCAAGTCCTAGAAATTCTTATTTTAGGTTTTAAATCATTTCAACAGCATAAAATACTAGTCTTTATGTTTTCAATCTTCTCTTCTAATTCATCCCATACACTGCTGCTCAGATCTTTCTCCTTGAGGACTGATTTCATCATGTCTTTGGGTAACTCAAGAAGCTTCAAAAACTCTGCCCTATACTGCAAAGATCTTCTTGGCATTGTCTTTATTTTCAAGTTATGACAAAAATCATTTAGTCCCAATTTATCAAAGCAAGTTAGTATTTTCAAAGGAGATGAGTACCCAGCTCTAAAAGAGAAACAAAGCAAATGTATACATATAAACAGATTTTTTTTTCATTTTAGGAAAATCATTATGTAATCTACTGACACACCCTGCAGGATCTGAGCCTTGAATTTCTTTTCTTCACTTCAGCCCTGAAGTTGGCATAGATTCTAGGCTGGTAGAATTCTCTAGCCTCTCAGAACTTGCTTTTTTTTTTCTCCCTGGCTATACCCAGGGTCAACATCTCCTTAGATCCAAAGCTGGGCTACACTTTAGCTCTGGCCAGTAGATTCCTCTCCTGGACCCAGTCAGCCTGTGTTGACCTCCTTTAGGAAGAATATTCTGACAAGGACAGTCTACATCTCACTAGCATGAGGTGGAGGGGGACAGTGAGCACCAGTTTGCAAGAATGAGTCCATCACACTTTCCTGTTGCACAAAGTCCATGCTTTCTATGAGCCTCCTCATTCTTTCCTACTTCTGATCTGAGTGATGGCTCTAGTTTGATAATTTGCAAAACAGAGGTGATAGGCCCTGATCCTGATAAATATAGTCTTCTAGGCTCTTGTCAAATGCCATCCACCTCTCCATGGATGGCCTAATGGCTGTCCCCGTGAAATGAATCTTAAATAATTCTAGTTCTTACTGGTGATGCTGATAACCCTGAGGAGCTCCTTTCCTTCTGTTCCAAAAAGCAATGATGGTGCCGTTCCATTTTTATTTGACTGTACTGTCTGCTGGCAATTTACTTCTCAGCAACAGGTGAAGAGTGAGCTTTACCTAGCGCAGTCTGTTTCCTCTTTATCTGCTTTCTCAGCTTCAGCTGGAGCCCTTATTTCTGTAACTTGCTGAGCCTTGTCCTGCTCTGGCTCCTGCTGCTGCGGCCAGGTCTCAGCTGCAGGTCTTCAGCAACAATTACTGAGGAAGACAAATATGGTTCTCCAAAAGAAAACAGTTTGCAAAGTCCAGCCCTGCCAAAATCACCAGGGTGGCAGATTCCCACAGCGATGTTAAGTGTCTCCACTCAGAATGACTCAGGTGTCCAGAAATTGGTCAGTGCTCCCAAATTGTGCACTCTACTTAAAAAAAAAAAAGTAATTTCTGTGAATTCCCCCAATCCCCATTTCAGAAGATGAGTTTGAATTGTGCTGAAGTCTGTCACAGATTCCTTCACTTGAAATTTTAAAGATGACCATTTAATTCAGTTTCCGTGTCATTTGCTTTTTTTTAATTGTTTGCTGCTTCTAACTCAATTCAGGACCTCCAGTTTCTCAAGCTTCTAGAATACAGGTAAGGTTCTGGCTGAGCGATGATGTTCTTGGTCACAATCTACGCCTCCCTCCCCCACACTCTTTCTCCCACATTGCCCTTTCCCTTTCACATCTATGTACCTCTTTTCCTCAGTTTTCATTATTCCTATAGGAGCTAAGCAAAGCTCTGTTGCATTTCCCACATTCCCCAGATTTTTTGTTTCTTCTAACGGCTGTGGCAGATTTTGCTTCTTTTGTAATCCCCTCTGCCAACTCTACAGACCTTCCAAACATGGCCTTAAGTCACTGTCTCCAGGAGGCTAACTCTAACAGAGCTACCATTCCTGTAGTGATGTGCAATCCACAAAGCATTTGTATGAGGTTACCAGAAGAACCTCATCTCACTCAGCTCTCTTCTCCTTGCTGATTCCTCAGAATGTAAACACAGCACTATTGTAGCTTGTGCATAGAGATATTTGGTGGGTTTTCTGCTATTTGTGTGTGAACTCAGTCTTCCCACAAAAGGCGTAAGACTTGAGAACAGTAATTCTTTTATTTCTTTTAGAAACCCCCCCATTTCCCGCTCAATTAGTATCATTGTTTAATGGGGGTAGTGAAAGGAGGCCAAAATGGGCAGTGAAGCAGCAGTGACTGAAGGAGGATGGTGTGACACAGGGCAGGTACTTCCGTCAGGAGAAAGGAATGGGGCTGGCCTCAGTGATCTCAGCGCCTGAGCCCCATGGTGAAGCAGTGCCCTGTGGATCTGTGTTGCAGTCTGAGGCAAAAAAAGAAAATCAGTCACACTGATCCTGTGTTGAAAATTACAGTATTTTGTTCATTGTGGATTTTTCTTGCATTAATTTTGATTTTTAACATCATTACACTGAAATATTATTCTCTCGATTTCTGCCTGTTTTGACACCCCACTGGCTTCACCCTAGTGCCTATCTCATGCTGGGGCTCTGTCTTCAAACATGGGAATCTTTTGCTTGTGAATTTATGTGTCTGCTAACAAATACAAGGTGGAGGGGTGCCTGGCTGGCTCAGTGGGTAGGACACGTGACTCTTAATCTCGGGGTTATGAGTTCGAGTTCCCATGTTGGGTGTGGTGATTACTTAAAAATAAAATCTTGGGGTGCCTGGGTGGCTCAGTCGGTTAAGCTACCGACTCTTGACTTTGGCTCAGGTCATGATCTCACATTTTGTGAGATGGAGCCCAGTGTCAGGCTCTGTGCTGACAGTGCAGAGCCTGCTAGCCTCTCTCTCTGACCCTCTCCCACTCTTTATCTCTCTCTCTCTCAAAATAAATAAACTTAAAAAAAAACCTTAAAAACAATAATAAAATGGAAAGTAGAGATGTGTTGACTTTGAGCTGTCAGCACAGAGCCTGATGCAGGGCTCGAGCTTGGGACCAGTGAGATCATGACCTGAGCTGAAGTTGGACACTTAACCAACTGAGCCACTCAGGCACCCCAGGGATATTTTCTTTTTAAGAGAGAGAGAGAGAGAGAGAGAGCGAGAGAGCGTGAGTATATACATGCATGCACATATACTCACTCATGGGGGAGGGGCAGAGGGAGAAGGAGAGAGAGAATCTTAAGTAGGCTCCACACCCAGCAAGGAACCTGACCCAGGACTCAGTCTCATGACCATGAGATCATGACCTGTGCTGAAATCAAGAGTTGAATGCTTAACCGACTGAGCCACTCAAGTGCCCTGAAAAATATTTTTATTAATTAACTCAGAGAACTCTATATTTTTTAAGTGTACAATCTGGTATGTTTTTACAAATTAACAGACTTTATTTTTTAGAGCAATTTGAGGTTTACAGAAAAATTGAGCAGAAAGTACAGAGTTCCCATATACTACTCTCCCCACTCCCAAACACATAGTTTCTCCTATTAACATCTTGCATTAGTGTGGTACATTTTTTACAAATGATGATTCAATCTTAATATTGATACATTATTATTAACTCCAAAAGTTTACTTTAGAGTTCACTCTTTGTACATTCTATGGGTTTTGATAAATATATAATGCCGTGTATCTACCATTACAGTATCACATAGAATAGTTTCACTGACTTAAAAATCCCTGTGCTTCACCAATTTCCCTCCTTACCTCCTAAACCTTTGGCAGTCACTCATCTTTTTCACTGTCTCCATAGTTTTGCATTTTCCAGAATGTCATATAGTTGAGTCCTACAGTATGTTGACTTTTCATATTCATATCACCTTAGTAAGCTGCTTTTCTGGTTCCTCAAACGTTTTGTGGCTTGATCATTCATTTATTTTTATTAATGAAAAATACTCATTGTATGCAGGTACAACAGTTTGTTTATCCATTCACCTATTGAACTTCTTGGTTGCTTGTAAGTTTTGGCAATTATGAACAAGACTATTTTAAACATTCGTGTGCAGGTTTTTGTGTCAACCTAAGTTTTCAACTCATTTGGATAAATACCAAGGAGCTACAGTGAGTTTTAAAACTTTCCATCACTATGATTCCAATAGAGAAATAGTGTCCTGGGTGTACCATCCTCAAACTGACCACTGCTATTCTAGTGACTACTGCTTGTTCCTTTTTATGGAGTAAATGAGTTTATTCATATAATGCACTCAGAAAAGTGTCTGGCAAATAGTGGGCACTCCATAAAGGTTGCCGTCATCATCATCATCAGCAGCAGCAGCAGCAGCATTATTATGGTTACTAGGATCCAAATCATGGGCTACGAGTTTCACGTACTTTCTTTCTTTTCAACGAACTTGGCAAGTTAGGATTCCATTTTCCTACTTTACATGTGGATATCTGAAGCGTAAGGAAATTAGGTAACATGTCCTAAGTCACACAACTAGAGAGTAGCAGACCAAGACGTACACCCAGGCCTTTCTGATGCCAAAGCTTTAGAAACACTTCCATGGCAAGCGGAGAACAGCTTACTAAAAAGGTTAGAAAGAAAGGATAATACTAATAATTAGTTAAGCATTGGGATTTTTAAAAAGACATTTTGCAAAAAAAACCCAAGAGATTAATTATATCAATGCTTGTGAAAAAAAAAAAAAACACAAGCCATCATGCTATAATTATATGCCCTAATCATGGGTCTAAATATTGTAAATAGTTCATTATGCATATTTGTACAAATTACAAAATGAGTTGTAATTTATTGTCATGTTGTAAATAAATGACAAGTGACTACATGCCTCCTGAAAAACATAATGGAGTGACTTGTTAAGTACATTATTATGAAAGCAAAGGAATTCCATGTTACTGGAATTAACTTCTCCCTAACCCAAAGATTAGTCTTCCAGTCATAGTAATGCCTTTCTAAACTGTCCTTCCTGTCTCTACCACTGCATGAGATTAATATAGCTCTTACCATTTTGTCTCACAGTCTTTGGAATGTCACCTATAGTAGAATGCAGTGGTTAAATGCTTAAGCTCAAAAGACAGAAGGGTGTAGGTTCAAGTCCTATATCTACCCTTTATTAGCTGTGTCTTGTGGGGCACACGACTGCTAGGCCTTGATTCTCCATGTGTGCAGTGGTGATAAAATAGTTCCTGACTACAGGATTGTTGTAAAGATAAAATAACTACAACATGTAATAAATACACATACACATACTTAGCACATAGTGCAGAGCATAAAAAGCAATCAGTACATGTTGTTACTGTGATTAGGGCCCAATTCTCATAAATGCTCTTCAAATACTGAGTCCAAGATTCAGTATCTTTGGGAAAATGGCAGCAAACATATATGGAGACAAGAAATATGTCATACCTGCAGGGTAGACTGTCCACTATGTAATATTTTAAATGTTTATTTGAGAGAGAGAGAGAGAAAGAGAGAGAGAGAGAGCATGTGAGTACCCACACGAGTTAGGGAGGGGCAGAGGGAGAGGGAGAGAATCTTAAGCAGGATCCATGCCCAGCAGAGAGACCATTGTGGGGCTTGATCTCCCAGCTGTGAGATCATGATGTGAGCCAAAATCAAGAGTCAGACGCTCAACTGACTGAGCCACCCAGGTGCCCCAGCTAAGTAATATTTTAAAAAATTCATTAAACACTAATCAACATTTTGTTTCTAGACATTGTGCACTCAACTGGGGAGGCACCAAACAATAAGACAGTTCCCTTCTCCTCACAGAACTCACATTCTTGAGGGGGAAGATACACATGAAAACATAAAAACCAGCAAATGATAAAAAGTGTCATTAAAAAAGGTACAAACACTGGGGTGCTGGGTATTTTTGGCCTCTGGCAACAGGCAACCATGAAAGAGATTAAACTTGCTCAAAGTCACCAGATAGAGACCTGCAGCTGAATTCAAATCAATGCCAAATGAAGCCTCGAGGAGGAAGAGCCAATATTCCACCCACACAGAGTGGGTACATCTACAAACCCAGTTGGAAATGCTACCGCTAAAGTTATAACATTGGTATACACAAATGTGGTTACATTCCAGTTCTGGGCACAGCACAACCCTAATTTTTCTTGTTGATATCGCTCCAAGAAAAGAGCACAGTATCAAATATTGAACCTATGTTTAATGCCTCAGGGTCACATTTCAAACCTCTTTTACCAAAAGAGCCACATGACTCCTGGCTATCTTGAAAAATAACCTAATTACTTGACACAGAAATGAGAATAGGAGACTCACAGGCTGGCTGTGAAAGATTTCCGTGGCTCTCAAGGGATGGTGAGATCCTTGTATGGACACTGAGACTCCCCCGTGAACTTCCTATGAGCTGCTTTTCTGTGTTACTCACCTTTGTGTCCTTCAGGTCCTGGAAAAGTTCCTCTCACAGACTTTTGTCAAAAAGTTTGTTGAATATAAGTGAACTGAATTATTACATTTTAATGACTTGTAAAATACTGAGCTGTCCTCATAAAAATTATCTTAATTAAAGCATAAGAGGCCTATGATGCAGAAGTAGGAATTAATGCCTGGGTAATTCAATATTTCTTAAAAGACTATAAATTAACACTCTAGAAAGTACCATTGGCTAAGTGCTTGCTAATACATTTGTTAATAATATATATAATTAATAAATTATAATAATAGCATTCTTCCTTTCTCTAGGAATATAATGCTAACAACTACCCATGGGGGAAAATGTCTTAATTTTTTTCTTCCAGAAATGATGAATAGTGTATTGTTCAATTGTACACTCTCTTGACTAGTTTTCATTACTTTTACTATAAATTTGTGTTATTTTTAATTTTATAAAAATTGCAAAATAAATACTTGCCTGAAGCAAATGTAGGAAATAAAAATGGAAATCTTTCATTTCCTCCACTTACTGCTCCTAAGGCCAACCTTTTGTTGTACAACTTTTTAGTCCCCTTTCTACACACGCTTAAACCGACATCCATAATGCATACTTTTATATTTATGCACTATTTTAACACAAAACTGGTCATATTACATATTTGTTTGCTGCAACATAAAGGCCTTTTCTTAGGACTCAGTCTCTGTTTGGAAGTCCTAATGTAACTATACACTTATTTCTATGTTTATTTATTTATTGTTTATCTTCCCCGCCGGATTGTGAGTTCCCCAATGTATACCTAGTCCTTAACAGAGTTCTAGGCCCATAATAGTCCCTTAATTAATATTAACTGAATAAGTGAATGAAAAACGTTTTTACTAACAATTTAGATATCCTGCTCGAGGAGGGCCTCGAACTCCCCTTCTGCCTTTCCAGCGTCTGTCCTTTCAGTATCCACCAGTGTTCCCTGCACGGATACATCACCATCTATTGGAGGACATTCCACCACTTCCCGAGTGATGAGGACACCTGCATTTTATTTTTCTCATTTTAAGCTAGTCTTTTATAAAAATTAAAGTTGTATCTAGGCATCTGTCAGACTGCTATAACAAAATACCACAGACTGGGTAACTTACACACAACAGACATTTATTCGTTACAGTTCTGGGGGCTGGAAGTCTGAGGTCAGGGTGCCTGTATGATCAGGTGAGGGCCCTCTTCGGGCTGTGGCTTCTTGCTACATCCACGTTGGAGAAGGCATTCTTTTACAAAAGCACTGATCCCACCCATGTGGGTTCTACCCTGATGACCTATTCATCTCCCAAAGGCCCCACCTATTAACACCACCTCTAGGGGTTAGGATTTCAACATATGAATTTGGGGGGTCACAGACATCCAGACCATAGCAGCATAGTAAATGTATTCAGACAAAAAGGAAAAAAAAATACATAAAATGAAAAATCATGGCTGTCATCTCTCCCTACCAATAATTCCATTTCTCAAAGGAAGTACTAGTACTTTTAACTGCTGTTGTTGTATTTCTTCTGGGGCTTTCCTTTATAATTGAAAATATTTATGATTTATAATTCACAATTTAGATGATACCTTTTAATTCTTAACTGTGAAAGATGAGAAACTTTGTACATATGGTTCCTTAACCACAGTCCCTTCAATTTCCTGCTTTTAAACAAGTTTTATTCTTATTTTTCATGACCAGTGTCTATAACATTTACAATATGATCTTGAATTCCCTGTGATCAGTATTCCCCGATTTATTCATAGATAGTTTCTAAAAATTTAACACCCCCCCAAAAATAACACAGTATTAAAATATTCTTCATTGCCAAGTCAGGTTTTGGTTTTTTGCTCTAAAAAAAATAAAGAACTAAGATACTGTGTCTCTGAACTCTATCTACTGGAAAAAATATATTCCAATTGCCAAAGAACATGGATTTGCATCTTCAGTTTTCTTGTCATTTAGGTAATACTCAGTTGCCATGGTACCTTGTATCTCATTTTATATTTCTTGCATTCCTTTTTTGTGTTACTTAAGGTTTTTCTAGAGAATAGTTTTAATATAGGATGCATGGATGTAAACTTTTCAAATCCATACAGGGCAGAAGTTATATTTTTTTATTCTTATATTTGATAATTCAGATAGGTATAAATATTCCAGCTTGAAAATTATTTTTCCTCGGACCTTTGAAGGTGTTGCAATCTGGTATCTGGTATTCAGTGTTGGTGATGAGAAGCCTGATGCCAGTTTAAGTTCTCATTTCTTTGTAGGCTGGAGGGAGTCTATTTTTAGCAAAGTGGTTCATGATTCCCTCTAAGTTGTTGTTGCTATTTTCAGATTAAGAAAAATAGCTCTAAAAAGCTTATTAAAAAACATGTGTTTCTGTCACCTCTGTTTTTTTTTTTTTAAGTTTGGGCATTATCTGTTGATCTTCTATAGTGGAAACTGAAGATTTATGATTCCTTTATCAATTCCCCCAAGCAGTCTTCCATTCCACTCATATATATATATATATATATATATATATATACTCATCAATATACAAAATATACAATATATTGTATACAAAATATACAATATATACTATATATATATATATACAATTTTGATTAGATCAACTTCACATTTTTATGACTGTGACCATGTAAACTTTATTCAAAGCCATTTTGCACATATTTTTGCTTTCCCTAGAGTCATTCAGTATTTTATTTTCATTTAATATATTTGTCATTGATTTATTCCCAAACTTTCTGCTAATTCTTAGATATTCTTTTGATATATATTTGATCACATGGGGTATGCCATCGATTTTGTATTTTTGGAGAATTCTCTCTGGAAATGTCTGAATTTCTCTAATTTGGACTGTTTTTTTCTCCCAGCTGGTTGCATATCTATCATCTGGAGACCCTTTTCACCATCATTTGGGCAATTTCCTCACTGCATTTGGGTTGAATTCCCTGTTCCAGAATCTCAACTTGTTATTTCTTTTTTGATTTGCTCATTTTGGAGGAATGCCCTCCCAGTAGCTTTCTGAGAAACAGTGTGTGGGATATAAGTTTTGACATCTTACATTTCTGAAAACATCTTTATTCTACCCTTCTATTTGACTGATGATTAACTGGATTTAAAATAAATTCTGTGTTGGAATCCATTTCCCTCAGAATTTTTGGAGGCATTGTTCCATTTTATTCAAGTTTCCAGTTTTGACATTAAGAAGTCTGATACAATTTCAATTCTTTTTTTTTCCACCACCTATTTTTAGCCTCTGAAAGTTTTTAGGATTTTCTCTTTGTTCCCAGCGTTCTAATATTTACCCATCATATATCTAATTTTAGAGATGTTTTTGCTCTGCATGCTTCTTATTAAAAGCATTCTAATCTTATTTTATGGATATAATATTTTCTTTTATTTCTCTGAGAATATTAAAGATAGTATTTTTCAAAGTTTTCTTTAAAACAGACTGTTTCCTCCAACTTTCTTTATTCTGGTATAGTTTTGATTTTTCCTATGGTGTTTTCTTCAGATATATATTGATCCTTGGTTCTATGTTCATTTAAGAATGGGGCACTAAAAAGCTGATGGGAAGCTTTGTGATCATAGCTAGGGCTATTGACCAGTGGACTTCCAGCAAGAGTATTGACCAGGTAGTTTAATTGGGGAATTTCTGATGTCAGTATCCTTTGGTCTGTTCTTTTAGGTTGTTCTTATTTCTCAGAGAAGAATTTCCTGGTGTTCTGTCTGAAGGGTAAATGCATCACTGAAAGCATTTTGAGATTTAGGTGGGAATAAGGCACTGGGTCTCAAGATTCTGTATATACCTAGACTTTCACCTACTCCTCTGTTTTTCATATGGTAACCCTTCCCTCCACTGTATCTCATTTCCCCCAGTGAAGAGATTGTGTTTAGTTCAGGTACCCTAAGTCAGTAACCATTTACCTTTTTGTTTCTAGCTCCCCAAATTTTGTTGAAATAATCTTTCTGCATGTTCTTTTTATATTCATTAATATCTTTGAACTTAAAGATTTTAAAACTCATTCATATTTATTGTGATTAGTGATATGCTTGGATTTATGCTATATGCTATCTTATTTTGTTTTCTAGTTTCCATTCATTTAAAAACTTTTTTCCCTCTGTTTTCTCTTTCTTAGATCATTTTTCTTTTCCATTTCTACATCCATCCTAAGGTTTGGAATTTTATAATCTTTACATTATATTTCTAATCTGGTGATTGGTCTTAAAAATTGAATAGCACAACATTTTTCAATGAATATTTTTGTCAATATCTATATAATTTCTCCAAAAAAGATAAGAACCTTAGAATGCTTATATTTCCTCCTTCACTACTCTCCAGCTATTTCCCATGTTCAGATTATCCGAGATTTTAGCTCCAGATTGTTAGGAATATTTATATATTGACAGATATCATTTTATTTATATCACTGAATATGTTGTATAGTATACTGTACATTATATACTATTTATGTAATAGATATATATTTGTATACTATAATTATATTTATTATATATGCTATGATACATATGATATATATACTATTATATTATTTATGCTATTATCTTTGCTTATCATTGCTTTTTTGGATCAAACTCTTAGCTTCATCTTTTGTTTGCTTTTCTTTGTCTTTTGTGTTTTTTTTGCTGAAGTAAAACTGAGCCATTCATTGAGAGACACTTTATTAGTTCAAAAAAGTTCTGATTCCTTGTATGTTCAAAAAATCTTTATTTTGATTGACTCTTGAATGACAATTTGCTGGACATAGAATTCTAGGTTAATTTTTCCACATGAGATTTTAAGAAATGGCCCCAAGAAGACATTTTTGCATGTGCTATGGATGATGAGAAGGCCTATGTCAGTCTGATACTGTTTCTTTAATTGGAAACAGGATATTTTCCCTCTATGAAGTAATTGAGATTTTTGCTTCTATCTTTGGAGTTCTGAGTATACACTCTAATGTGTCTTTTTTATTCATCCTGTTTGGCACTTAGTGGGTCCTCCCATCTTGTTGAAATTGTCTTCCATTATTGCCTTGAATATTTCTTCCCTTTCATATTATATATTCTCTGGGATGATAATTAGATAAATACTAAAATATCTGGGTCTAACTTCTGAGCCTCTTAACTTTTTTTGTTGTACATTCAATCTTTTGAGTTATGTCATGGAAGAATTCCTCATTCTGATAATCTAGCTCATTAATTTGCTTTTAAATCATCCATTTTGCTATTTAGCTTATGTATTGAGTTTATGTTTTGATTTAAATGATCAAATTTCTAGTTTTCAAGACCTACACTTGAATTACTTTATAGATGCCATATTCACTTTCATGTCTTTGAGGACATTATTCTTTCCTATGCTACAGGTTTATTCTGTTTGCTCTAATTCCTCAGGGTGCAAATGCTTCCACTTGTTATGTTTGGTGATGTTCTACATCAAATATTAGTGCCTCATGGTTTTGCATTCTTCAGAATGGAGCTTCCCTGTTAGCCTGTCCGTGAAGCCTGCCTTTGGAGACAGTCAGTGACTGAAGGAGAGGCAGACATGCTTATGTCTCCAGAGCAGAGTGGGTACCAGTTTCTTCTCCTTTACCCAGGGTTTTGTTCTGTGTCCAGGACCCCAGTGCTGTAGGTCATAGTTCTCAGGGGCCAGCATTTCTATTACTCAGCAGCATAGGCCAAGGGCAGGGTGGGGCACTGGTCTCCTCAGCTGCCCCAAAGCCTACTTCTCTCCCCCGTAACTGCCACACCTGGGCTTCAAGCACCCTAGGCCTCCATTCTCTTTTCTCATTAGTGCTTTTTGTAAGTGTTTTGGTTTGCCATTATTTTCTTTGATTCCTTTTGACTTCTGTCTTTCATGAATCCTCAAAATTTCTGGTCCTAAGAAAGCATTTTTTGCTTTTCATTGTAGAAATGAATACTAAAAATTTTTTGTTGCTATTATTCCTGGGGATGGTCCAGGAAAGTAAGGCTACAACTGGTGCTCAGTCTGCCATCCTGAATTTGAAGGTCCCCAATTTCATAAAGGAGCAGTTTTAAACCTCCCTTCTATGGCAGTATAATATAGATGGCTATTAGAAACATCTTTTCTGAAGCCTAACTGTTCCCGGGTTTGGATTCTATACTTACTAGCCAAGTGACTGTAAATGAGATGCTTAACTTCTCTGTACCTCCGTTTCTTTATTTAACAAATAAGGATAGTAATAATAATACCTATGTCAGAGAGTTGTGAAAAAGATTCACTGTGTACCTGGCTTTTATAAGCCCTCAACAAATGTTAGTCCTTATAACTCCAGAAATTAGAAGGGACTATTGGGCTCAACTGGCATTCAGCTCGTTACTAATCACCTTAATGAGTGCCCCGGTTCCATTCCTGCTTTTTGTATTCGTTGACCTAAATCTTGCAGTTTCATTGAGCATTATAGTTTTGAAATGCTGTTTTCTCATCCTGTTTCTTTTGTTCTTTTGATTGTATTTGCTTTCTCTCTTCCTGGTTCCTTTGGACTTCCTGTTCTTCTGTGTGATTCCTTTCTTGTCTGCATTGTGATAGGTTCACTAAAAAAACTAATCCCTTTCAATAGGACACAAGAGGAGGAAAGATACATGATGCACATGCTTAGTGTTCCATCTTGAATCTGCATCCTGTCTTAGGAAATACTAAACTTCCCAGCTAGCATTGGAGTGTGACCCATGGCCATTGGCAATGACGCAGCATTTTATCCCTAAATATTGCACTGAATCACAGTTTTGTTTTTTTCTGGGTTTTTGCTTATTTGTTTGTTTTAATTTGCTTGCATTTCAATGACTCACGGTTTCTCCCTTCTGTGGCGAATTACATAGCAGCATGGATATTTATGAAACTCAGCCACTCTTTCAGACTAGAATATTGGCACTTTCCAGTCTTTAGCCATAAGGCAGAGCAGCAAGTTCTGATTCCAAGCTAGCCTCCTCGGTGTCTCACAGCCCCACAAGTCCTGTTTCACTATAGTTCACAACTAGGAAAACATGATTCTTTCAGGAAATTTTTCTTGCATCACTCCAAGAGCAAACACAAAGTCTAGGACTAAGTAAACTTCTTTACTTACTTGCGTGGCTCAGTTGGTTAAGCGTCTGACTTCAGTTCAGGTCATGATCTCACAGTTTGTGAGTTTGAGCTCTGCTTCGAGCTCTGTGCTGACAGCTCAGAGCCGGGAGCCTGCTTCAAATTGTGTCTCCCTCCCTTTCTGCTTCTCCCCCGTTAACACTCTCAGTCTCTCAAAAATAAACATTAAAAAAATTAACTTTGAGATAGAATAGGGCAAAAAAGAGCAGACTGTAATAAATTCAGATTGATTTGAATTTACTAGATTAGAAGCCACTCACTGGTTTGAAAAGGCCCATTTTCCTCCAGGAGATTGGAGCAAGCTGTATTAATGGATACCACTCTCTGTAGGAAAATAGTGCAGCTTGTGTATTATGATCACTTGCCTTTTATAAATAGGGTTTGCATGGAAATGAATTCATGAGTGATAATCATAATATGTATTATTTAAGAGAAGAGCTTATCTTGCAAAGTGCTATATAGTCACTTCCATTCAATAGTTAAAATGGTTTAACCATTTTGGGGCTACAGAAAATTAATATAGATACACTTCTGTCTGTTTCCAACCAAATAAAGAGAGTCATTCTCTTTTTTGAAATGTAATAATCTTAGATTTAACTGTGTGGAACACATTTCTGTAAGTAAAGATACCAATGATAGTCAATCTGGAGAGAAATACAAATAGCTACTGGAAACTTAAAACTATGGTTTTAGCCAGAACTTTCTTACAAAGACATTGCTTTCACATCTGTAATTACTAAGATGTATAAATAGCCCTCAAGTTAAAGCACAGTACTTTCTTTATTCCTTCTGCTTGGGAGATTGAAGTAAACTCGATACTCGGGCAAGGCTTCGTCTATAATACTCTCATATCACTATGCCTTATTTGCTCAGTTTGGGCCCAAATGGATTGTATCTATCTTTATACATAAAGAGGATGTCTGCAGCTAGGTGCTAACATTAGATGATATTAAACCTGCAGAATACTGCATCTTGCAGGTTTGCTCTCTTGTGCCCAAATCAGAAATACCCTATGTGACTTCCATTTATTTCACTTACTACCAAACTAATACTAAAGGATGGATTAATAAATTAGGTTAAAATGAATCCCACCTTGAGCTTTTAATAATTAACTGACCCACGATAGTTTTAAAGGTCACAAGAATTTGAAATGAAATAAGGAGGTAGATCTCTGTTGTGACTGTTTAATAGATGGTGCCCTGATTGGTAGTTAACATTCTGATTTTCCCAGGATTACATATATTTTCATTTGGCTGCTGGAAGAGTAGGATCACCATCATGAGTGCTGTGGCAGAATATTCCTGGCAGCTTTCCTACCTTAGAATGAGAAGGCTTATTTGTCTCTGTGGAACAGAAATTTTCAGACTGTCCCAGGGATTTCTGGGAATTATCTGGAGGTTCTTGGGGGATGTGGAGGAAGGACATTGGTTGCTGGGGAGCAGTCAGCTGGTTAAAGGCCAGATCCTACCCTGTTCCAAACTTACATAGCCGCACCATCACATACTCACAGAATCTACTGATTTTATAGAGATTGTGCTTCAACATAACATTTCAGTTTAATAAAGGTTGTCCTCCATAAAACAAAATAAAATAAGCAAACATATAAAACCTCCTCATGTTTGGAAACTGGCCCTTTCAAAGAAGTGTATGATTTTCTACTTTCTGAGGACCAAGTGATGTTTAAGAATTTTGAGATTTTCTGAAGGAAAGCTCAGACAGATGGATTGAAAACTCACTATTCCCTGAATTCTTCTCCAGGGATTTGGGATGGGGTGGGGGCCTCCAGAGAACTGGAAGCCACATATATTTGCCTTTAGGGACTGGATATGTCTACCTTCAGGTTCAATTCATATTCATCCTCAACCAGCATTTGCAGAACTCCTGTTATATGTCTAGCCCCATGCGAGGAGTTTTTATGTATGTTATCTTGCCCATTTCCCCAAAGCACAATTGTCCCTATATTATAATTGAATAAACAAATGTTCATGAAGGTTAAATGTTTAGTGCAAAAGCACATGACTCCATAAGTGGCAGAGCCAAGATTTAACCCATCTCCTCATAGCTTTCTTCTATAACATGATTTGGGTCTTAGACCCTAAAACTCTGAGAGTTTATACATTATATCCTGCTTCCATATTATTTGCACTGTTTGTGATTAAAAGTATATTATTATCATTCAGTAAGTAAGTGGATAAATGTGGTCTATCTAGACAATGGAATACTATTTGGCACTAAGAAGAAATGGGCTAGCAACTCATGAAAATACATGGAAGAATCTTATATGCATATTAATAAGTGAAAAATAATTCTGAAAAGGGTACAGACTGTTATGATTCCAACTATATAACATTCTGGAAAAGGCTATATTATGGAGACCATAAAACCATCAGTGGTGCCAGGGGTTGGGGAGGGGGTGGCAGCATTGATAGGTAGAGCACAGAGGATTTTTAGTACAGTGAAATCCTGTATATGATACTTTAATGGTGGATATGTATCATTATACATTTGTCCAAACCAAGAGTGAATTGTAATGTGAGCTGTGGACTCTAGGTGATTATGATGTGTCAGTACATGTTCATTGATTGTAAGAAATATACCATTCTGGTTTGGGGGCTGTTGATAATTGGGAGACTATGCATGCATGGGAGTAGAGAGTGTATGGGAAAATCTCTATACCTTCCCTTTAATATTGCTGAAAACCTAAAACTGCTCTAAAGGAATAAAGTGTTAATTTTTTAAAAGAAAAGTATATTTAATACAAAATACTGAAAACATATTTATTATAGGCAATAAAATTCTACTTTGGGTGAAATAACTCATTTTTATAGTGATTCCATGAAGATGCCTTTGCATTTCCCGGGGTTTTCCTATCCTTACAATGACAAGCCACTAAGACCAGGACAGCTCTGGGAAGTGAGAGTATAAGGACACCCAGGTTCAAGAACTCATGCAGCTATTCCAGAGGATCAAGGAAATTATTTGCAACCCATCACCCAACATTCTCCATTTTGAGGGTTTTCCAATGGGTCCAATACTAACAGAATATATTTTAAAGGGCTACTGATTTTAACCTGAAAGAAATTGCCCATCTAATTTATAAGCAGGTTGTAATAAAAAGTAGATTTCATTTATGAGTGTTTATTTAGGATCTAGTAAAGTTTTCTGACTTCTCAACATGATTATATTTGATAATGTCTTAGTAGTTAATGTGTATTTTCTCAAGTTCTAAGATAATAGCGATCCAAACTGCACCCGGAAATATACATCAAATATATTGTACCAAATTATGATGCTTTCTCAGCACTATTCAGTATTATTGTGTATTCTTCTTTTTTAAAAAATTGTATTCTTGTTTTAGGATTTATAAAACACTAAGCACAAGCTAGCTTGTTAAATATAAGAGCTACTGCAAATATTTCTTTCAAGAAATGAAAATACTGAATCAGCAATGCTGCAGCAAAGTTGGAAGCTGAATGTGTTTTCTCCTCTCACATCATTGAATGGCCTCTGCTTTGTTCTTGAATGTCCCTTGAATGTCACTGCAGATTTTCCATACCTAACCTATCTATAATATTTTTAGAACATTTATGGTTTACTATATGTACACACACACACACACACATATATGTGTATATATATATATATATATATATATACACATATATGTAAAGCTATGAATTGTCCAAGTCAGAGCATAGCTTCCTGGCCACTGCAGCATTGTGGGAATCATATCATGTTAGTTCTTTGCCACCAAAGCCAGAAAATAAAGCAAATGATTCTATAAGCAAATGATTTCATAGAATTATTCTGTGTGTTACTAAGAAATACATTTCTTGGGTTGTTGAAAAATGCCCAGGGAGTCAAGCACCTGGATTCAAAGACTAGTACTGTTTATTTCTTGGATGACTTTCGCAATGTCATCCCCCCTCTATGCCTTAGTTTCCTCTTCTGTAAAGTGGTGCCATTAGTTCCTAATTCAGAGGGGCCTAATACAAATAGCTGCTCCTCAATGAGTACTTTCTCCATGCTAGTTGCAGTGGAAAACGCTTCAATAGATTAGATCATTTTATCTTCCCACCAATTCCTTGAGGTTGGGTATTCTTATCTAACTGTTCTTGAAGAAGTTAGCCAGCCTTGCTCAAGGGCACGTAGTCATTGAGTGCCTGAGATGGATTCAAACAGACTCATTTCTTTGAACTCACAGGCTCAGGTGTCAGGGGCAACTGTAAAGTTATTTTGTAAACTGGAAAGTGTTGTCATAGGTAAGGCATTTCTTTTGGAGAAAGGGAGAAAAGGCAGAGAGTGAGGAAAGTGGAGGGGATAGAGAGGACAGAAGATAAGAAGAGGAAGATATAGGAGCTGCAGGACTAGAGCTCTCATCTCTGTGTTCATACACCGCCCCATACACCCACAGCTGAGGGAGGATGAGGGGATGGAGTGTCTGTGGGCTGGGTGATGCTCACATACCAGGTGCCCATTGTCAGGTGTGTACACACATCCACAGTGTTAGAGCAATTTCTTTCAGCATATTCTAGGCACCTTTGTAGGCAATTAGCCTTTTGGGGAAGGATATTGAACTCCTCCAGGTGTCTGGATCTCATCCTGCTGGGCCCCAACTGCCAGACTTGAGCTAAGGGTGTCACCTACTTCCTTTGAGAGTCCAGATGAATGAACAAGACCTGTGGAAAAGGAAACATTCACAAAACTGCTTGCATAGGAAACCTGTTTATCAGAGGCCAATGTAGAAGCAGGCAAGGGCTCACCAGCTGCACCTAGAAGCTCCCTGCCTGGCACACTTTGCAATATTCTCTCAATGGATTCTTTTCCAGTACCACTAGTTTCTCCACGCTATTTGAAATTCCAGTGTGTGATCAGTTGGCTAGAAATTGACCATTCAAACAAAAAACTCTAAAGATCCTTGCAGATTGCTATATTGAAACTTATCTGCTTTAATGTTCTTTGCTTTCTTTATATTTTATTGATTACAAAGACCCCTTCCCCAAGTGCTTGCTCTGCTTCACTTCTCATGCCAAAAGGAAGTGGCCTTGTGAAAAGCAATTTCCATTTATAGGGGTGGGGGGAAGGATTTTTGTTCTTTTCCATTGCAGGTCGTGGCCACATGAGTAATGAAGCCTTAACAAGCTGAGTAATCAATCTTCAGCAACTGAGTGTTTCTGTGCACACAGAGGACTTAACTGCAGCATTTTACAGAGACTACGAAGTGTCTCGTAATAACAACAACAAATAAGAATTGACATTTATATAGTATTATTGAGTTTATAAAGTATTTTCACAAGTTTTATGTAACTTCACCTCCAGCATTTAATATGATTTTAAAAAGTAATAGCTAGCATTCCCTGCATCGCCTCATGTGTCAGGCAGTTATATTAAACATGTTCGGTACATTATTTCATCAGTCCCCAAGACAACGTTATGCTTCTTCCATTTCAAAGATGAGGAAACTGAGGCTCAAAGGAGTTAATGACTCATCCAGTCAGTCATCACTACATGGCACCTTTCTATTTCTTCACACCCACACTGCCTGCATAAGGCTCTGGTTGAGTCATTCATTACCTGTGAGGCTAATCCACACCTGAATATTGGGAGGGGATGATGGGTGTATGAGAGGGATCCTTTCGCCTGTGGCACCGTGTGTTCTCTGAGCCATCGATTCTGCAGGGTGCCGGTGTCATGTGGATCTGTGGTCAAGGGAGTTTTTGAACTGTTGTGTTACACAAAATTGAACAGGTTTGTTACTTTAAAACACTGCTTTTCAGGAGCCTTAAGTTTCTCCAAACATATGTTGGGGGGTGCTGTCCTAAGTTGTTTCGTCAAAGAAAGAGGCTCTAAAGGCAGAGCTACAAGTTGAGTCATTTTGGTCTCCTA